>OV815972.1:7792857-9003214 GCA_929112965.1 Mythimna albipuncta | reverse complement strand
TATATTAATTTTGTTTTGTTTTGTGATGACATTATTATTAGTAGGTAGGTATTAATCTCTGACATATATTAAAAGTATCCATAATGTTTTATTTATTACAATTTTGCGTGCCTAATTTGGTAAAACACAGTTTGCTGAGCATTCACATGACATCCAGAAATGTATAATTGATTGTACTGTGTTCTGCAATAAAGATTTGACTTTGACATTGACTTTGAAGTTATTCTTGAAGTCATCGTGTTATTATTGATGGAATTCGTTGGTAATCAGCGCAAAAAAAAAATTGTTTACTGACGAATGGGTATTTTATATCTTACGACTATATGAATTCCCAGTAACTTTTTATCTCATTTTCATAATATACTTAAAATAAATAATACCTACAACTGGACAGTCCAGTGTCTTTTAACATTCAATAGAAACTCTAACAACATAAAACAACAAAATTTTCAGAGTGTCTATAGCGAGTTTTTTGACGATAACGTGATCAACACGTTATTGACATTCGGCGCCGAGATTGGCCCACTTAGCCAATCAGAGAAACAAACGCGGTAGAGTTAGTCCGTTCCATCATCGGACCACAAGACGTACGGCGTTGCGCCACCGGTACATGGTGGATATCCCACCTATACGTACAAAGCGTTTTGGGAGTACATTCATTATGCGTACAGCTCAGGGGTGCTATTCTCTAAGAAGCGTCGTGAGCGCAGTACATTGAATTAACAACCCTATGCACCTTTACATTGGATTGTTAATTCAATGTACTGCGCTCACGACTCGTCGCTGTGCCAGCGCTGAGCTCAGGGCGGTTTTCTTAGAGAATAGCACCCAAGTAATGGAATTCCCTGCCGGAGTCTGTGTTTCCTGATAGCTATATCCTAGGGGTCTTTAAGTCAAGAGTGAATAGATTGCTTCTAGGCAAGCGTGCTCCGTCGTCGGCCGCATCATCGCTTACCATCAGGTGAGATTGTGGTCAAACGCGAGCCTATCCATTATAAAAAAAAAAGTTAACGTAAAAATAAATCGCACTCAGCGCACTGGACACGGAGGTTCTTCTCCTCCTTACGCTGTTTGTCGTCCATGCTGAGGATGTTTTTTGAAGTCACGGCCATCAGAAGACCTAGATCTTGTCCTATTTTCGGCAATATGGGTGGAGTCAAAATCAAAATCAAAATCAAAGCATTTATTTCAAATAGACAATTTACAGGCACTTTTGAATAGTCAAATGTCGGTCAGTCCAAGAAAAGTGAAGCTAAATTGCACGTTCCAAAGAGTAGGTCTCTATGGAGAAGAACGTGCAAGAAACTCCATGGACACTCTTTTAAATCATATCGTGTTACATATAATGCTTGGTTACATATTATTTGTTGCTTCTATCATGTGAGCACAATGTCGATAGTGAAATAAAAATGTAAAATAATTAAAAGATAGAAACTGAATTAAACCACTGGCAACTAAGAGATGACCAGTCCCATCTGACGGCAGTCGTAGGCTGTACTGTATCCTTTTAGTGTGGAACAAATTTGATCGGGCCAACGAAACGGGCTCCTTCCTGCATCTGTGTCTTTTTAACCCTGAGGACAGAATCTCCCAAAACCTCATATTTTAGTTTTTTCTTTGTAACATATCGGTTGATAAATTAGTTTACGTAGAACTCTCTCAAACTCTTGATAAGTAATACTTTAAAAACTTTGCGCAGTTTCTAAATTGATTTCGATCTTAACTAAAAACTTAGTGCTGGCAACTGATAACTTAGTCTGTAGGGAACTAACAGGAATTTGTTTTCTAGTATTCATTAAACTTTTGCAGCTGTTATACGTTCTGAAGCTATTGCGATGTCGACTGGAAAGGATGCTGGTCTAATGAAAATTTCTCTCTCCATTACATTTTCTTTCATTGTTTACCATTGTTGTAAATCTATTAAGATTTGTTTAGTCTATTGACTCGACGAAGTAACCTGATGAATATTGTTTTCTTAGAAGTTTTGGTTTTGAATTTTAACGTATATATATAATTATGATAAATATACTTTTTTTTGGCTTATGTTTAACTTACCACCAGATATAGTAACATATAAAAGACAAAAATAGTAAATGATCACCAAAATTAAACCTACATTTTAATGTAAAATTATAACCAGTTTTAACATCTCGCTATCCTATTTAAGCAAAATGAATCCAAATAAAGCATCGGCAGAACCCCATGGTTACGGAGATATCAGTAGTTAAAATTTTGAAGTTAGGTTAACTACCTGCCAAGCAGCAGCTCGACGGAGCCCCGCTACGCGGGGCTCCTACTTCTGGGTGGTTTAAAAAAAAATAACCTCGAAGAAGGTGACGGGGTCTGTGTTCGCTCGCTTCGCTCGCTCACTACGACCCCGCCACCTTCTTCTAACCTAAATCTATCCGACCCGGGGTGCCCTAAAATTCCACTAAGATAGATTGTTGATTAGACAAAGTATCATCTTGCTCTACGGGGCTAAAAAGAGCGCATTAATTTGCTCGCTAAGATTTGGTTATCATTTACTACATTTGGTGTTCGAATACAATTTAAAGTACAGTCGTAACTAAAATACTATTGTAACTTTAGGATTTCATTTTTTTGGTGTCAAGTAATATATTTTTGACAAAAGAACTAAGGGTACCAAAGCGTTTTATGGTGGTCATTATATTTAATCCCCTTTTTTTTTATTAAGCTATTGCATAGCTTCTATCGCGGGCCTTGAGCGTGG
Organism: Mythimna albipuncta; assembly: GCA_929112965.1. Taxonomy (NCBI): domain Eukaryota; kingdom Metazoa; phylum Arthropoda; class Insecta; order Lepidoptera; family Noctuidae; genus Mythimna; species Mythimna albipuncta. The sequence goes on along the minus strand of OV815972.1, from coordinate 9,000,483 downwards.
AGATCGAATCCAGAAATTCCATATGAAACGAAAATAACCTAACACCCCCCACTCATTTGTTTTCTTATCGGTGACCACGCTCAAAAAGTGTAACTTCAATTAATATCAAAGAAAAAAAAAACAAAGGAAAAAAAATACTGCAAAACTAAAATAAATAAATAATTATAATTGCATAAGTTGATAAAAAATGCTATGCAATAGCTTAACCGCGGCAGTCCCCGAGTGCCACACGTCTTTTTTATTTTTCATTGTGGTCTTGATCTGAAGGCCGTTACTTCAACGAACGTGAAAGGAGAATGGCTCTGTGTAGGGTCCGTGGCTGAGTACACGTTGTTTTACGTCAAATCAAAACGTTTATCACGTTTAGCTATTTGATTGGTTAAGAGCTTGAAGCGGGCCAATCAGAGCGCCGAACGTCAAAAACGTCTCGATCGCGTTATCGTAAAACAAACTTGCGCTAGACATTTTTCGCTGAACATTTTGTTATTTTATGTTGTGAGGTTTTCTATTTAATGTTATAAGACACTAACTAGACTGTCGAGTAGTATTATTTATTTTAAATATGTTATAAAAATAAGACAAAATCGTACAGAGAATTCATCTACTCGTAAGATATAATAAAATACCCATTCGCTAGTAAACAAAAATATTTTGCTGTGCTGATTACCAACGAATTTCACTAATAATAACACGATGACTTCAAGAAAAACATCAAGGATGAATCATAGATTGTTTATTAGTCTAACCGAGATCTTGGGGCATTACTATGATGACGTGTTAAAATGTCAAGCGTGCAAACGAGAAAGAGGGATGGAGCTACATAGGGTGTATAGCCCCATCTCTTTTTCTCGCTCGCACACTTGACATAACACAATCAAGTCCTTTAACAGTTCAGTTTAGGTCGTTCAAAGGATTGCGTTAAGAGCTATAATCTGATTGAAGTCAGAGTAGTAATTATATCATGTTATTCCTAACACTGAATCAATAGAATAGTTTCCAGGGTCAAAATAATTACATTTTATTTAGTCCGTATTTTAGATTATAAAAAATATTGGACACCTACTTTTCTCTTTTTTCGATTAAACAAAAAATAACAAAGATATAGCCCATTAAAGTTACGTGTGACGTCACCCCGTGCGAAAAAATGCAGCACGGCGTGTTAAAAGTTACGTTACACGTAACTTTAATGGGCTATATCTTTGTCATTTTTGGTTTAATTTACAAATAAAAAATATGCGCCCCTTATTTTTGAATAATTTAAAAACGGACTAATTATTTTTTTTACGGCAACTAGCCTATTAATAGTTGCATTTTTGTTATCAATTACATCGATAAAAAATCACGAGTCAAAAACATGCAAAATAAACATTTAGACGAGCAGAGAGATCATTTCAACGAAACCTTATCTATACACGAAGTCAAGGGTTACTTTGATAATATATAAATAAAGCAGTACACTATCAGAGTTCCGTAAAACATAACGTGTCATCAACCATGAGGCAATTTATAATTCTGTCTGTGTTTTTCACTGCTGCCCTCGCGGACTTGGAAAACTTTTACGGCAAATGGACAGCCGTGATGCAGTTTACTGAAGACATTGGAGTTCCAGCGTGTCTCAAATATACACTCTCCAAAAATCCACTAGAATGTATATGTTCCGATGGAAAACTTGTATCGCTCTTAGATTTTGAATTTGAAAATTTTCAATCTGAAAATGAAGTTAGTGACCAGCTTCCAAGTTTTAAGAAATCATACCCGGCCTTTGAAGTAAGGACTGCGGAAGGAGCCGCGGAAGCTTCACGCGTCCCCTGTACATGTGGCAGCAAAAGTTATACCAGCCGATTGTTGTTGAGGAGAATCAATGATGACTACTTCGTACTATACGAAGCCTACAGGGCGGTTTTACATGGAAGAACCGTTCAAACTGCTTCTCAAATACAGGAGATTGCCAGCCAAGTTGACGATTTGAGCGGAAGACGCGGAAAAGTGATTTGTTCAAACGTTTAGTGCTTTCATAAAAGATGGTGACATATCTATATCTACCTTTTAAACGCTGTTACTGGTGTCATGAGTGTGTCTATCTGTTCATTTAATCTCATTTTATGAAAATATTTTAGAATATTTTGTACAAAGTGAGGTAAATACCTGCAAATACTAATCATATTTCAATTTCATTTTTATTACTGTTTAGTTTTTTTTTTTATTTCCGATTAAATGTATTCAAGTCAATAATTCTTATTCTCTATTTTATTCTGTTTTGTTTGTTTTTTGGGTAGGAGGAGTTAGATTTCGATCTTAACTAAAATCTTAGTGCTGGTAACCGATAACTTAGTTTGTACGAAACTAACGGGAATTTGTTTTGTAGTATTCATTAAACTTTTGCAGCTGTTATGATGAATATTGTTTTCTTAGAAGTTTTGAACCTTAAAGTTTAAATATTCATCAGGTAACTATTATATTGAGTTTACCTCATCTGATAAACAATTGGTACCTATATTGTTTTAAGAGCAGAGCTGCTTCGTAATTATAATAAAACAATTTTGTAGTTACAATTTAGTTTTTAATTCATACTGTCGATGACAATTCAACCTAATAAATGTAACCATGTATAAGTATTTGTTACTTATTTCCCACCATTAAGTTAAGTCGTGGCCAGACCTTAGAATTGGTCACCTCGTGATATGGTCAAATAAATCTGTACCCCTAGCCAAGTTGCTAATCTGCAATACCTAGATAACGCTAGTAGGAAGCTTCAAATGTACGGGAATGACGTCATCTCAACGCTCAGTCACGTGGTCGGAACAAAAGGTTCGGCGACGCGGCCAACTCGAGGCTTTCGACGCTAGCGAAACGGTTGTAACTTAATTTACATTAATTTACGCATGTATGAAATTAATTTCTTTAAGAAAACGTCAGCTGAGCGAGTTCAATGACCTGTAGGTAATAGTCGGCGTTGCGTACAAACTACCTACAGGTCATTGAACTCGCTCAGCTGACGTTCGATCGGATCGACCCTCCACGGGATTAAAACGATTAAAATTTAACGGTGTATGTGTGTGTGGTGTATATATCATATAGTAACACAACACAACAACATTTTAAATGAACTAAAAGTACTTTTACAATATCATAACATCAATTTACGACTATTTTGATTTTTATGATTGCCATTATTTACTTGAGGGTACATACAATGTTGTCGGCAACGTTATAACACCTACACCGCACGGGAATTCGGAGATCCGTAGTAAAGTTATTGAAACGTCGCCAAATCCACTTAGTTTTATGACTTGGAAAATGCGATACGATGTGCTTCGCAGTGGGGCGCTGTGTGTACGTACCCGTGTGACGAGATTTCCTTATTCTTTATAACTTTATTAATAACTTTTATAACTTTATATTCTTTTCGTTGCCACGGTTACCGAGAGCTGATTGAACTAGTTTTTCACCGGTTTATGTGTTATTTTTAGAAGAAAATATGGGCATTTTGGTTAACCCTTAGTGTTATGCACGAAAATAAAGTCAAATATCGTCCAAATAGGTAGGTTTGAACGAAATAATGGTAAACATTACTTTGCACGAAGTTCATAATTCATTAGTTACGATATCTTAAAAACTAATCTTAGTAACAACACAATAGCTATAGTATGACTTTTTTTTTTGGTTGGTAAAAATCATCCAAATGACATCCCCCGCCCTTGGGCAGAGCAGGATATAGTGTCAGACTCTTACTGACTAAAAAACCCATATTTTTTTTAAACCTTTTACAAACTAGTACTTGATTGCGATCCCGCCTGATGGTAAGCAGTGATGCAATCGTTGATGGTGAGGCGCATCTCGTTCCTTTTTGCCTTTCATAGCGGGCTCGAACTTCCCTTTCGGAGCTAGACCCTGGCCCCAGTAAGCTTCGACCCAGCTGGGCCCCTGCTGTAACAGCAGCCGCCATAACAGCAGCTGCGCGCCGTAAGGAGTTGTCAGCAACAGTTGCTAACAACTCCTTACGGCGCGCGGAAACAGTGCGCGCCGTCGACGACTTGGGGGCTGGTCCGGACAGTTACCGGACGGTCGGACAGAGAGCTACCCATTGATCACCGTCCGCAAGCCACTACACTATGACATGACGCCGCACTTATCTTTGCAGCATGGCGCACTCCCACCTATCAGCAAAAACACTAAGTGTCGCCGCATGTGTACCACATGCTAGAGCCACAAACGCAGCCACAAGAAGCTAGAAGCGGCCACAAGCCACTTGTGCCGGTGGCTGCTACATTTTTAACCCACGACGCAGATTTTAAAGAGGCTTGAAATTCGTCAATTTAAAAAAAGTCTGTATTACATTATCCTGGTAGAACACTTATTAATGTAACTGGAAATAAGTCGATAGATCGTGAATACCGCTTTTAGATAGGACTTCGATCGAACGACTATAAAACTCCAACGATATTTGGCTTGTTTGATTTTACGTGAATCAGGCTACAGGTGGGATCTCAGCCAAGCGCTGGTTTGAACCACCAAAAAAATTTCACCACGGCCCTAAAGTACAAAGAGCAACGGAAGGAATACGGATGGATCGCTCAACCCAGAGCGGGAGAAATTATTGATTTCCCATTACAATAAAGAGAAAAATGGAGTTACCTACTACAAAAGAAATCACACTACTTTTTAGGATCTGTTTTAATTACTTATTTCAGCCCGCGGTTTGGCCTAAGCGAAAGCTGAAAATTATTACAAGGAAACATATTCAGGATGTAAAAAAAATCCACCTATATATCCTACCACGGCGAATTTCTATAATTTAAAAAGAACACCCGTGGTCAGAAAGCATAGGACAACTGATGGACACAGGTTGGTTTTAGTCAGTAATACTCTGACGCTTTCAGAGAAGTCATTGGATAATTAACGAACTCAAAAAAAAACTATGTAAACGTAAAAGAATACTTTCACATCTAGAACACGTAAGTACTAGAGTCTAATCTAACTCTGTACGAAAACTCATCAAAATTGGATTTGTGAAGGTGTGAAAATAGACAGCCCGATTTACTTTCGCATTTATAAATATAAAAGGTGTAAGGGACAGCCCTCCACAAACTTTAAAGGCTTGCTCAGTAAACAAAATTGAACAACCTTCCACAATTTTTTTTTCAGGAAACGAAAAAAAAAATCGGCCTCGCCATAGAAATTGTCCAATCAAGTTTATCATTTTGTATGGTGAGGCCGACTTTATTTTTTCGTTTCCTGAAAAAAAAAATTGTGGAAGGTTGTTCAGGTTCGTCTACTGTGTGTACCTTAAAGTTTGTGGAGGGCTGTCCCTTACACCTTTTATATCATAGTACAGCCGATTTTATATAAAATCATACATTTTACAAAAAACGGCTTTGTTATACCGTCCTTCACCTAAGTTATGATACCATACGCTTTATCCCCCATGGGACCTTCCCCACAATCCATCCGTCCCTATACGCTGGAAACGTAAGTACTGATGCGTTCCACCGGAGATACCGGGATTTATCTGATGAAAGTCCCGGAACCAGGACCGAAATTGTTTTGAACATTGTTTTTAACCCTCACCTGGGCACACCTCCCCTAGACCAAAGGTCCACCATTCAGATTCACAACTCAATTTCAATCTCATGCAATATTTATCGTACAGTGAACACAAGGCTTTATAAACTATGTAACTGTAAAGTTTTAGATGGTATTTTATGGCTAAGTTTTAAACGTATTTTGGTCGGCACTTCATACAAAATTTTCTAATTTGTCATTAGAATTCCTGTCATAAGTTCAACTGATTAACTGTTCTCAAGCTCTAGTTTTTTTTAGTCCTTATACAGGTATTTCTGTCGCAAAAAAGACGACTTATGACATTACTAGTAAGCTTTTGCTGTAGGAAATGCTGAATCAGCATATTCAAATGTGCAACCAAGATGGCAGGTTCTTTTTGGGTTTAAACATTGGATTCAAAGAATTTCACGAATATTGAGCATTTCACGCGCCACTGTAACAGTTTAAACACTAGCTATATAATTCTACCAGCTTTTGCTCAGGGTTTCGCCCGCGTACGTACAGTATTCAATGTCACTCAGGCATAAAGCAGATCTCTATACCTAGGTGAAAAAATTTTAGCAATCGAACCAGTAGCCTGATTCACGTAAAATCAAACAAGCCAAATATCGTTGAAGTTTTATAGTCGTTCCATCGAAGTCCTTTCCAAAAGCAGTATTTACGTGTTCCTTGATTGGGATTGGATGGAACGACAACTCAACTGTTAATTTGTACTTTGTAATGAAATACAGTGATTTTTTTAAATCGACTTTTGGACCAAACGACTTTAAAATCGGTTTCGTTTAAACTCGATTGATGGATGTGAATACGGAAATTGTCTAAACGACTAAATCGCTACGATATCGTTACGGTTTTGATTACGTGAATCGGGCTACTGTACTTTCAGAAATTACCTCTTACAAACAAAAAACAAACTTTACCTCTTTATTATCTTAGTGTAGATTACTCTAGCGAAAAAAAAATAAAGCAGACAAATATCTCTTTTGAGCACTTATCGTTTTCTTCTTATAAGAAGTCAGTCCTTACTCGGCAGATTGAGACCCGCCGACAGGTGACATCAAACGCTCCTAATAAAGATCGAAAATTCCAACTTTTTTCACGTTGACGCGGTTCGTCTCTCTTCAACGAATAGTTAGGGGGCTGAGTGAAAATCTGTGTCGAGTTTTTGTCGCCTCTCAATACGAATCAAGCCTAATGTCCCGGAAATCGCACTTATGGAATGCCCAGTTTATTTTGGCACGAGGAAACGTAAAAAACTAAACTAAAATGTCCGGAATCTGACTAACTTTTGATGTTTTCTTTTGCCAGCAACGCCTTCATGAAATGTCAAGATATGCTGGCTCTCCAATAGATAGCGTTCCCTTATAAAAACTGCGCCACAGACGAACAAATTTGGTGTCATATTTTCGCGACAAATTTCAACTTTTTGGGCTTATCTCGAAGTTGGGGTAAACTTGGCTAGACGATTGTGTTTATTTTTACGAAAACAACACAACTTCGTTTACACAATATGTGTAGGTAAAGCGAATAAGTATATTTACCAAACTTTAGAAAGTAAATAAAATAGGATATACGAAGGGTTCATAATTTATATTACAAACACGTACGTACATAGGTACTCATAAACGCAGTCAATACGTCCAAACCGTGCCCAAGTCCCGAAAACAATCCAATTGAAATACTTTAACCAACTTTGAGAAAAACAATGTGCGGTTTGTGAAGGTTTAATGAAATCTATCAGGTACGATTTAAACGTTACTCGGGAGGGTACTTCATAAACAATGCACGGTAGGCTCGGATTACACAAATGGGACTTTTGTTTGCAACACAGATGAGGTAGCAAATGGAGTACTTACATTTTTTAAAGATTTTTTTTTTTTAAATGCTCGCGTTTGTCAGTTATCTCCCCTGATAGTAAACAATGATGTAGTCGATAATGGGTCACGCTTGCCTAGGGGTAACCTATGACTATCTACTTAAATACTCCCAGGTTGTAGCTATCAGAAAACGCAAATCAAATCAAAATCAAATCAAATCATCTTTATTGTGGACTACAGCAAGGAATATAGACTCTTAATTTTCGCCGGTTCCACAAACTGGTTATTTTGACTGTCTACAAGAGTGCTAGCAGAACCATTTTTAGAGCGACGCATCTTTAGTACCTGTTTTTTTTTTAATCTTAAAAACCAATCCTTGACTGCGATCCCACCGGTTAGCAGTGATGCAATCGTTGATGGTGAGGCGCCCTAGTTTATTAAAATCCTATTCACTCTTGCCTCGAAGACACTCAAATTATAATCGGATGGGAAGACCGCTGCAGGCAAATTGTTCCAGTCCCTCAATGTATGCGGAATAAATGACGAAGCGAAGCGCTTAGTACGGACCGTAGAGGTTTCAACAACAAAAGGGTGGATACTCGCCGTACGTCGGGTGGTCCGATGGTAGTAATGAGATGGCAGAATCAAGTCATGCCATACCCGCGCATACTATCCAAAGTGCATCATAATCTTGCTCCGTATATGCAAAACCTATAACAGTTTTTGCAAATCACCAGACACCGATTTACACGGTGTCTCACTCAAAAAGTTTAGGAGAGCAGTCTCGGAGGTATGAGCCGTAAAAATCTTCCAATTTTTTTATTCTGTTATTACATGTCAATGCCATAATATACCTACTCTATCCTCTCTTTTTTTGACTCTTTTTTTGAATGTTTCAAAGTTTAATTTTCTATTTTAGATATATTTCTTTTTTATTTTTATGTATACAGATACAATTGTATCTGTGTTTTTTTTTCTCCCCCCTTGTATGGTGTGCCAATAAATAAATAAATAAATAAAATAATCCAGAAAAATAAAATAAACATTAGGTATTTCCCGCAAACCTTGAAAAAAAAAAACGCTTCAATGATAAGTGAAAGAAAAGAACGAGTATTTCATTTACTATAGTTACTTCTAGGTATTTAGTGTAAAATAGAGGTCTCTTTTCGTGCCCCCAATTTTAGTGTCGTTGAAAATTTACGATGGGCCATAGTTTGAAAGTTTACACACGGTTGAACTCATTTGTTTATGGTCTAATGCTACCCGCTTTTAGTTTTCACGGCTTTACGAGAACACAACTTTTCGGACGCCATATTTTTAAGTATAAACAGGGGTAAAACTTTGTTTTCTGTTTTGTATCTAAGCATTTTTTGTCTTTATTTCGTAAATAAATAATTATCTATACTTATACTTATTACTCACATGTAATATTTAATAATAATATCTATATATAAAGAGAAAAAAAAATAAAGAAGAAAGATTTGTATTTTTGTTTGTAATGAATAAACACAAAAACTACCAGACCGATTTTTAAAAATTCTTTCTCCAATAAAGTTCTACTTTATCACTGAGTGACTTTAGGATTTTGGTGAAGCCGAGAAAGCAGTAGGTGATAATTTACAAATTAAACAATTAGCAGACATTAGTGTACAAAATATTTAGAAAATAATATTCTTAATTTCATGAAATAAAAAGCATAATATAACAATGACAAATTTAAATGTCATTTTCTCGTAGTACAGAAATCTCTGACTGACATTGAATTCAGAAAGCGACTTAATCCACATGAGTTGTTCATTAACGCAGCTCTGTAATTCACTCATTCGTTCATTAACGAGGCTTTCGTTAAGCCGCAGTGGGAATCAATGTACGTACTTATTCTTTATTAAGGTATTGTAATAAATGTTGAATACTTCGAACTGCTACGTACACGCAAGTAAGTTACAAACTGGCAAATAATTTTAATTTTATTACATAGATATTCTAAAATCGACCCAGTTTTATAAAACAATAGGCCCACCCAGGTTTATATTACAATTATCGTGTTATGACTGTTTTTTCAAGGTTGCTTATGTAATTTTCACTTATGTTATACTGACAATTTATTTTAAAACTAACTGCTGTAAGCGACTTCACCCGCATGATAGAAGAAAATTATCCTAAGTGAACATACTCTTGGGATAAAGCGTGTCTTAATTGCTGTTCTAGAACATGAACCACCCATATATCAAGTTTCATCTAAATCCGTCTAGCAGTTCAAGCGTAAAGAAGAGACAAACAAATATGCACATGCTCAAAAACAATCGCCTTTATAATATTAATGTGATGAGATTAAATTTTGAATAGCTTTAATAGATGAGTTCATTGTAACAACTAGATGCATTCCTGTAATTTCAAGTTGAATTTTAAACAATATATACAGGCTTTATCGTTACAAATCGGATCAACTTAATCAGTCTGTTGTCAAAGATTTTCTTGCGACGTTAATGCTCAGTTCCAGAAGCTCCAGTTAATCACTGTTCGCTATTGTTATGACGCAAAATCTTGAATACAACTGTCCGATTAAATTGTTTCATTCAAAATAAACGCTTTGAAATTCAGAACAGAGTCGGACTGTAGGGTGCAAATTCTAGGCCCACCTACCAACAGCAATGTGTGTTACGTCGTCGGATAAATAAAATTTACTATAGCACCAAATTTCAAATCCTAATTCCTTTTTTTATATGTTTATGTTATTCTTTTTTTAATATGTTAGTTTTACCTATATGTATTTCTATGTTTTATACACGAAATGTGTATATTAAAGTCTTTGGTTAGTTTTTGCTGCATTCAAATAGTAAGTAAAATCATATTTTCATTTTCAGCAGCCTACGTGGACCAAAAATAAATTATCACAAAATAAATTATCATTATTTTTATTTTTTAATAGAAGCATTTAATATTACTCTGAACGGGGATTTGTAACTTGGTGCCAAAGTAAGTTTTATTTGGCTCAAAATTACTTATCCAACTATATAACTCACATAGTTGATGGAAAGTGATTTCATAGAAACCCTGACATTAATCTAACGTAAACACTATCACAGACACAGACCATAACATCACCGCAGGCTACGGAAACTTCAACAGAAATTGAAAGACCTATTCCAGTGGGTCAACAGGTAAGCCGAGTTGATCTACTGGTGAATGCTGTTTTGTGGGGTTCGTCTCAAATTATAACAAATGGCTCCATACATTACGTTGTCTGGCTAAGCCCGCGAGCCTCGCCCCGCAGGTGGCTGGAAGGTACTGGTGGCAATTTCACTTTGGCCCCTTTATCGGCAACGTCAGCTTGTGGTCTTGACATTATTTATGACTGCAGAAAGTGTGAACTTTAATTTTGGTACATCCCTGGTGCGTAGGCTTTTTATCTGCGAGGGAAACGGCTTGCTTGTTTTGTTTCGAGACATGGCATTATTTTCAGCCGAAATGATATAAGAAAATGCAAGTGAAAAACATTTTAAGAAAATTTTATTTTTATTTAATTTAAGCCTTCTAATACTACTGGGTCTCAGGCTTCCTCTCTAGGAGATATAATGGACCGTAATCCATGATGCAAGCTTGATGTAGATTGGTAATTGTCACCATGTCTTCATTTTGGTTCCCATTTGTGGATTTCCTCACGATGCACAGTGAAGGTAACTTCATCGTGTAGTCGAAATTATATTACCAAAACCGTAAAATCCAAAGCTACGATTTTTAACATAAAAGCTATTCAGAAAGAGAGATAAGAAATAAGTACATACACTCACATGTCAAAAAATACAAACACCTTTTACATAATACCGACTCATTCATAATATTGTCCGTATTCAATATTCAGATTCCCATATGACAATGCGTAATGGGAAAGCAAATATAAGAGTGGAAACATGCATGAAATTCACTGAAAAAAGTCTTGAAGAATGTCATACTTCACCCCTTATTTACATTAAGTATTGACACAAAGTAATCGGAAAGGGAAGACTGGCCCTTATTGACAAAACGTGCCTCGTGCCAAAATATTAAAAATAATCGTCTACGCATTTCGCCTGACAACGAAATTCAAAAGGATTGAAAATCAGGAAAAACAAAATTCTTACCGGGGAGGAAATTATTTTCCTGTTTGTTCAGTATTATTTTACGATAAGTTTGTATATTTTCCATTCTCTTGTATATTATTTCGTTTTTGGTGACAATTTTGTACGTGAATTCATTGTGTTCGTATAACAGTGTCATCACACAGGTTGTGTTCTTTAGGTTTTTAGGGTTCCGTAGTCAACTAGGAACCCTTATAGTTTCGCCATGTCTGTCTGTCCGTCTGTCCGTCCTCGCTTAATCTCTGTGACCGTTAGCACTAGAAAGCTGAAATTTGGTACCAATATGTATATCAATCACGCCGACAAAGTGGTAAAATAAAAATTGGAAAAAAATGTTTTATTAGGGTAGCCCCCCTATATTTATTTATTTATTTATATATACTTTATTGCACATCAAGATTATAAATATGCAAAGTGGGAAGTGATTTTTTTTTAATTTCAACCCTGACGTGTGATATATTGTTGGATAGGTATTTAAAAATGTATAGGAGTTTACTAACATAATTTTTTGATAATGTCAATAATTTCGGAAATAATCGCACCAAAAGTAAAAAACAATTTGTCCCCCCCCCCTCGAACTTTGGAACCATAAGTTTAGAAAATATGAAAAAAATCTGAAAAGTAGAACTTTATAAGGACTTTCTAGGAAAATTATTTTGAACTTAATGGAACTTTTGAACTTTTTGTACAATAAAGACAAAAGGGTTGTACAAAATAATTTCTGGACTAAGTTTGTAGTATAATCGTAAATGCAAGATTTTTTTTAAACTCATAAGTGGGTACACTTATTGTGACGGACGGGAAACTACGGAACCCTACACTGAGCGTGGGCCGACACGCTCTTGGCGGGTTTTTAATAAATATACCTACCTAATATCAAAGTGTAGTATAGTCAGTCTAAAAAGTCAAACGACTTGGGAGTTTTTTAATTTAATCGTTTAAAAAATACTTCTATTCGATACTTTTTATATGATTCTTCTGTTAGTAAACAATGATCAAGATCTCTTAATCCACCTTGATTTTATTTTACCCTAATAATTACCCAAGTCGTTTGATAATGCCAAAGGAGGCTAACAGTGAGAGGCATTCGTACGACAAAAGTTTAAGTTCCTCCTATAAGTTATTTTTGTTGTTCGAACGGCACAGCATTTATTAAACCCCAAGCGAAAGCCGGCGTTCGCGCACCTATTGTCTTTCTATTGTGTCATAATTTCGATGATTGAAAGGTTAAACCAAGTATCATTCTGCCTGCAAAAACCATTATAAACCACCTGGGCCTTCCAGGATTTAAACGAGGTACGCCCCTATCCCCGCCGAACACACCACTGATTCCGAAATGGAATCTCGAAGATTTTTCCAAATCGCTTTTACAATTATTGCTAATTCTCTTCTGTCTAGGACTTACCATCGAATATATGTAGTTTTGGGATCATAGTGGACCTCACCAAGAACCATATCGTGATAGTACAGTGGTTAAGATACTTTTCATGCATGAAGTTGCGGATTCAAAACCGGGCAAATAGCAATGTGAATTTTTCAATAAATATGTACTTTTCTAACTTTATCTATTCCTGACACCCCGTGCCTCGAAAAGCACGTCAAGCCTTTGATACCGGTTCTCAGTCGTAGATATTTGACAGCCGTTACAAGTAGTCAGATGGCAGAAAGTCTGACCATAGGTCTATCCAAGGAATATGTATCGTGTTGCCCAGTTACTAGGTTGTGGAGGTCTGATAGACAGTCGGTCCGTAAAAAATACTGGTATTCAGCCACATCCGAATAGACTGGTAACTGACCCGAAAGGCTAGGAAGATGAGTACACCTTACCAAAATAAAATTTAAAAACTTATTAATATAATTAGTTGACTCTTCGCGTGATCCAAGGGCTGGCTTCTACCTCGGTCAGAGATTAAACATTGCCATAAAACGTGGCACTGCCGCTAGCCTTTTGGGCACACTTCCAGCCGACAGCGATGTGGAGGAGTTTTATGACGACATATTTAGCTAGTCCTTTAATGTATATACTTTTAATTATTTAAGTGTATTTTAAAATTTAATTTGTATAATTAATATTGTTATAATTTTGAGGTCGTAGAACTTCACCAAAACCAACCAGCTTTTGCGAAAACCCACAAATGCATTCGTCATCGAATACTCGTTACAATGATAATATAACATACACGATTACACGTATTCTGTTTCACTGCAAACCAGCCGAAATAAAAACCCATTATCGTTGAAATATCGTCATCGAAATGATTTTGTAAAAGGCTGAAACATAATGAAACTGTGAATAAAAGCGATCGGTCCGCTCATTGATGAAACGTGTCGCGTCAGCATCAACGCTCACGAATTGAGGTCAGCGCCGATGATTTGCATAATAAGCTAAAATGTTCCGCTGGCCCCGTTTATTTGTGCACTGATTTATGATTAATAAGGACGTCATTATGACTGGGTTTGTGGATAAATGTTTTTTTTTTTTTTTCAATTATTATGTGGGGATATTTTTAGTAGTGGGTTTCTAGAAGTATGCGAAACAGAGTGTGAAGTCTCGCAAACCAAAAAGTCTAAAGTCTCGAAAGAAATTGGGGTACTCTGACTCGTACAGGTTAGGTTAGAAGGGAATGACGGGGTCTAGTGAACGAGCGAAGCAAGCTAACGCAGATCCTGACCCAGAGGTTATTTTTGTTTTATAACCATCCAGAATATATAATAATAATTCCACACTATCACACAACGCCGTCTAGTCTCAAGCTAAGCAGAGCTTGTGTTATGGATACTAGACAACTGTTAAACATACTTATATATTTCTAAATACATACATATTATAGTTATTATAATATTTTAGTGCACAATGTGTATTTTTGGTGGAACAAAGGCGTGACAGGCAACAGTTGAATACTACCATTACTGATGGGTTCTTGCTTGACTATGACTTGTTTCTAATTTTGATCTTATCCAAAATATTTTTACAAGCTTTTATTTATCTTGCAACGTTTATATGTATGTTTTTTTAGATCAAATATTGTTAAACTCTAACCGATAGTGCTGAAATTTTACAGACATATTCAGTTTAGATGATAATGCATGCTTATCTAAGTGACGTTATTCTACTATATGTAATTTGTCTATAATATGTATGTATTTGCAAATGTATAAGTATTTTTATCACTTGTCTAGTACTTATAGCACAAACTCTGCTTAGTTTTGGGACTAGATGACGTTGTGGATATTTTTTTTAAATCTTTTTTAAGGAGCTCTGTCACACTATTGACTATGACTATGTCGCTCCATCATAGCCAAATTTTGAATTTTCAGTTATTTTAAATTATTGTAATATATTTTATAAAGAACTTTTGCCTCATTTGACGTAGGCACTGTTGCAAATACCGATTTCAAACATATAGAGTGCTAAATGGATTTCTCCTGAAGCGTTCGTCCCGCTCACACTCCACCAGAATATGATGTGCGTCCTCTATATACATTATACTATAAGTACCACTTGAGTACCAACGTAGTACCACGGTAGTACCACGCTGGTACCGTCACATCGGCGCCACATCTCATAATGACGTCGCCGCCCCACCCCAAAGTGTCCTATTTAATAACTTGTTTACCCTTATTGGATGTACGTTACACCGAAGTGTACGTGCATTGGTGTTCATTTCCGCAATCGAACTCACACGTTCGATTCTTGACGATTTTTTTTCCATAAGAATCTTTTTTTTTTAACTAGTGCTTGATTGCGATTCCACTTGATGATAAATAGTGATGCAATCTACCTTTGCAAACATACAACTAAAGCCACTTTATTTATTGTATAAACTGTGAATCTTGACATTAAAAAGTGCCTTTTAGCTTTATTATTATAAACTAGTTGACCCAGTGAACTTCGTACCACCTAACAGTCAATCAATGTATGTTCTTTCGATGTCGTCAACCGATAGCAATGAAACAAAGCCTAAGTAATATAAAAAGCTCCACACAATTTTAATGTATACAAGTTATCTACATCGATTTCGTATATTTAACCTGATGCACGGACAACTAAAAGCTTCTACAGATTTATTATACGTCTAAATGAATTAAATTTTATTGGCGGAAGTCGGACAAGTTCGACGGGTCAGCTAGTTTAAATAAAAATATTGATAAAACATGGCAGCGGCTGCTCGTGCTGCCACGACCTGCAACCGCAGCCGCGTTCGGAATGTTTTCACAGAAATACACTACACAGCAAACGAGTCGTGCAGACGCAGCCGGCTTCGTGCAACCGCTTCATGTGCTGCCAGCATCCGCAGCCTGCAGCCGAGTTTCGAATAGAACCTGAATTTGACGTTGACTATTCTAGAGCATAGAAACCTGTCAAATAGAGTTTGACATGACCTTAACTCCAAATATTAAATTCAGGAAGATATTAAAATAAGGTAATTAAGCTAAAAAGACCGAATATTTCGGTGTAACAGGCGGCTTCCAGTTAATAGCCTCCGCTGTGTCACTACCGCTTAATAATCATGATCAACGTTGTTTATTGCCGATACTCCATATTTTTGGCCCAATTAAGCCTATAATTTTATTAACTTCCACTCCGTTTATTAACTTGCTCGCTAACTTGCTCTCAGTTCGTAAAGGTACTGAGAAAATGGGATGACTCATCAAGGCTGTTATTAGATGTGCTTCCTAAGGTCTTTTGTGGTTAATTGACTTGTGCCACCTAAAATGTTTGTTTTGAAGTAACTTAGATGTTTATTAGGATTCCGTACCCAAAGGGTAAAACGGGACCCTATTACTACCCTATTAGTCCATCCGTCTATCACCAGGCGGTATCTCATGAACCGTAATAGACAGTTAAAATTTTCAAAAAACAGAATAAAATAAATATTTAAGGGGGCTTTGTATGAGATCCCGAAACGTGATTTTTGCGTGATTTGCTATGGACAGTACGGAACCTTTCGTGCGCGAGTCCAACTTGCACTTGGCTGCTTTTTACTATCCTTACTCTACTTAGAAAGCATGTAATATATTGCAATCGAAAAGTGAAAGCCAAGGTCATAAACCTATTAGGTACCCCATAATCACAGCGGTATGTCCCCTCTTAAGAAATGGATAGAGAGGCATCACGGCGTCCTCGCTTTTCGCCTGAAGTAGATACTTTCTGTAAGATTGTTTTGGATTTTGCGGGAAGAAACACCTTAGCATCACCATTGTACGGATATGCCGTCGCCTCCTTCTGCGAAGTAGTACTGCTAGCAAAGGAGGAGGCCGACCGCATCAGGCAACGGCGCTCGCGCCCCAGCCGCCACCGTAGGCGCGGGCTTGCGGACTGCGAGCAATGTGTACCTCGCTGTCCGACCGTCCAGTAACTGTCCGGACCTAGCCCATGTCGTTGAAGTCTGACACTATCTCCTGCTTCGGCCAAGTGCGGGAGATGTCATTGTGCAGATCATTCGGCCAACACGATGAAGCATACGATCAAATTTAATCCCTATTTAAGCGGAGATCTTAAAAAAAAATGGAAAAAGCTTTACCCACTCAAAAAAAAACATATTCCCTTCTACGAGGAAAACAAAAATAAATAAAGTTAAGCGATGGTATCGCAGAAAGAAAAAGGAAATGAAGTAAAGTAAAATTACTGTAAACTTAACACTTGGTAATATTTAATATATGGTAGTTATTCTAGTAGCATTTTAAAACTTGGAAAAGAATTTGATTCATTTATGTCTTTAGGTAACTAGTTATACAGGGTGATTTGTAAAACACCGGCAACCACTCAGGACAAGAACATCATAAACATCAACTTTTGTTTTATGACTTTTAAAAAATCATCATTTATCAGATTTTCATACAAATATAAAAATATTTAAATTGAACGTTCTAAATGTTACGAAGTCTATGCGAAGCAAGTGGTAGTACAGTAGCAGAGGGGAGTGGGGATTGCACGGGAGGCGTAGGTGTACAGAGTTGAAATGTGTTAGATAGAACAACGAAATCTTGAAGGTTTGTTTTTGGTGTAAGTAAAATAGTCATGCAAGGTTGTTAGTGTTTCACAAATAACCCCGTGCAGTTCAGCTCCCTCATACACGAAAAATCTGTGAAAGAATAGTCGGTTGCCGGAACTGGTCCTAAACGTTTAACTTTCTTTCTTATTTGGAGGTCCTTGTGATTGTGACGTCAAGGGTAAAGAGTCCCCAACATGCTTTTTATTATGCAGCAAATCTTCAAGAAGAAGAAGTTCCAGACTTTTGCTGACTAATACATACCCATGTTCCTTCAGTTGCCTTTTGTGTTTCAGCGCCACGGTAACTATTTTGAACAATACCGCAGTTCATGAATATTTTAACCTAAAAATCTATCATCAAGTATTTATAGCGTAAAATATGGCCGCTTTAAAAAAAAAACTAGCGTTTGCCCGCACCTTCGCCTGACTACATAAAATATAGCTCTAATAATTATGTCACTCAGAAATAATGCAGCTTTATAACAGTGAATAAAAATTTTAGCAATGAGATCGGTACTTCCAGAGATTACCTCCACAAAAAAAAAACTTTACCTGTTTATAATATTAGTGTAGACTATAGTCACACTACTACCCGACTATTTTTGTACTAAATGTTGATACAACGTTTTGAGAATATTTCTTTGAAAATAATTAAGTTAGCCCGACCTTTAAAATAATAAAATACGTGCTACGTGGCTACGAGACTACGAGGCTACGCGCCTACGAGCCTACGCGCCTACGGCATGGCAGCGCCAGCTTTTGTTTGCATTGCATATTATTTATTCACAACTATTAAATAAATCACGTTACCCATATTTTGCTTTTATGATGAAAGCAAAATAAAAAGAATTGAATTTTTATTTGCATACGGTTGGTTGACACATCTTAATAATTAATTTATTTTTAAATCAAAAGTTTTTTTTAAGTTGGGAAATCATCCTATAACATCTCCCGCCCTTGGACGGAGCAGAAGGTCGTGTCAGATGTCTATTAACTACAACCCACTCCTAGTTCTTTTGTTGCCTTTTATTCTAGGGCCGAGTTTTCCTTTCAGAAGTATACCCATGGCCCCAGTAGGCTTCGACCCTGCTGGGCCCCTACAGTTCGCTGACATCTCCTTGAGGCGTGCGTGGAACACTACGCGCCGTCGACGACTTGAGCTTGGCCGGGACGGTTACCATACGGTTGGACGACGAGCTACCCATTGGTCGCCGTCCGCAAACCCATACTGCTATCTACGGTCTTTCCAGCCACTCCTCAAAAAGGGACCTTGCTGCTATAATTATGGCGTGCCCATCACTGGGTTGTGACAGTTGCTGACGCCATTTCACCGTGAGATCTCGCCGGAACTCTGTCAGTCATGCCGCGACTTGTCGTGACAGCGGAGTTTCGCCTCAGCGTTGCATTTCCACGCGCAAATCGTTCATGTGTGCAAGAACTGTTGCCTCCAGATCCCGTGGTGGCAGGCCAACAAGGAAGCTCGCCGCTTTATTCAATTAAATGATGTCCAAAATACGACGAAACGGCAACGGAAATTCTTCCACTGATTGAAAGTTCAAACTCTATCTAATACTCACTTATGTTACTCAGGATTGAATACCCGAGTATCATAAGTATTTATAACTAGTTATTGCCCGCGGCTTCGCTGCCGCTGTACCCTACTCCACCCTACTATACCTTACTCTACCCTACTCTACCGTACTTCACCCTACTATACACTATTCTAATTATTCTATCCTATTCTACTTTATTCCCTATTCTACCCTACTTTATCCTACTCTACCCCACTCTACCCTACTTAAGGCTAGGAAAAAAAATGAAAGTACTACCCTAATTTTATTTTTTTTACCAATAGAACCTTCTCCTAATAAAGCAATAAGAAACACAACAAGAAAAAAATTAGCGAAACCGGTCCAGCTGTTCTGAGATTTGCGCTGAGCAACACAATTAGCGATTCATTACCTATTTATTTATTCATTTATGTACACAAAAACACTTAAAAATTAAATAGACAAATACAGATAAAAAAGAGTACAAGGGTTCATTTTTAGGGTTCCGTAGCCAAATGGCATAAAACGGAACCCTTATAGATTCGTCATGTCTGTCTGTCTGTCCGTCCGTATGTCACAGCCACTTTTTTCCGAAACTATAAGAGCTATACTGTTGAAACTTAGTAAGTAGATGTATACTGTGAACCGCTTTAAAATTTTTACCCAAAAATAGAAAAAGAGCAATAAATTTTGGGGGTCCCCATACTTAGAACTGAAACCCAAAAAATTATTTTTCATCAAATCCATACGTGTGGGGTATTTATGGATAGGTCTTTAAAAATGATATTGAGGTTTCTAATATCATTTTTTTCTAAATTGAATAGTTTCCGCGAGAGACACTTCCAAAGTGGTAAAATGTGTGTCCTCCCCCTCTAACTTCTAAAATAAGAGAATGATAAAACTAAAAAAAAATATATGATGTACATTACTATGTAAACTACCAACGAAAATTGGTTTGAACGAGATCTAGTAATTAGTTTTTTTTTTTAATACGTCATAAATCTAATAAAATATATTATTAAAACATCGATCAAAGTTACAACGAACTACAAGAACTTTTATATTATGTTACTTGCTGCTACGGAACCCTCCATGGGCGAGTCCGACTCGCACTTGGCCGGTTTTTTTATATTATAGATTTTATCCAACTTTAAGTAGATATAATTCTGAAAAAAAAAAGTACATACGCTATGTATGAAGAAAATTTTTTTTCGACAGATATTTCCACTGCACAAGCTGGAGAATTTTAATTAAACAACTGTACCTATAATCCTACTTAATATTGTTTATACCACAACCGCCACGCCGCTCACAATCCTTTGCCCGTTGGCAACTTACGAAAGTGGATTCGAGCTATATTACCGTAAAGTTTCATTAATATCTGAGTTTTTGGCTGGATAAAAAATCCCGCTAGTGAAGTTCAGTGGCAGAAGAAATATTGTTATGATCTGATCGTGAACTTCGAAGATATAGAACAGAACTCCTCATAGGATCACAGCAGAATCGTCGTAACAAAGAAAAATTGCTTTGTTTATACGTGTAGTCGATGACAGACTGAAAGAAAAGGGGGAGGAGATGTATCGAACTGATCTGGTGATGAAGCCGGAAGGTAAATTAATATAATATAACCGTGTTTGGGATTATTAGAATCGTTATGAGATGCACTCTGACTATAAGGTATTTAAGTTTGGCTGAGGGGTACTACTAAAAAGTGAAAAATAAAAAACTTCTTACAAACTAAAAAATTAAACCGACTTTAATGTAATTGAAGTCGGTTTAATTTTTTAGTTTTGACTACCACACACATGTTTGTGTATGTTTGAGTGTGTACACAAACTTATATACAATTAATTATACAATTATACATATATACAATCTTTACCCATACAATTTATTATCGTGATTTACCAACATTTTCATATAACTTACCAATGAATATTTGTAAGTTTTTATGGATTGTTACATTTTATTTGTATGTAGGAACTGATTACTGTTACTTTCTTTAAGTACCGTTTTTTTTTGTAGTTATGTAGGGTCATTTAAACTATTTCCACAGCGTCGCGTTTAGGTATGCGCTGACCATAAACAGGGTATTATTTGCCTTCATAATATATGTCTGAAATAAAATAAACCGCCAAACAATCCAACCATAGCCGTAATAAATTGTTTATTTAAAAACGATAACATCAGCACTCAAACATTTCCACAAACTATATTATTTTATTTACTTTACGGCAGGCTGACAATCACAATAAATGGTTTTAATATAACTGTTATCATTGCATTTATTTACATTTACCAAAATAATTGGTATCACGTTGTCATTTGAGATAATACGTTCGACTTCAATGCTATCATTGCTTTTCAATTCGTTTTATAAAAATTCTTTGAATTCGCTCAGTAACTTTTATCAAACTAGCTTAAATAAAATAATAACAATTATTTTCATTGTTATATTGTTAAATTATATTTAACAGTAAAAATAAAATGCCGGCAGTTGTTCTCATTCTGCAATCACGAACGTTTATTTTCAATAGACCAATTACATGCACTTTTACTGACAAATGCTTGCACTGACTGGACAGGTCCACTCAGAACTGTGTGGTTCTTTCCTCAAAAGACCATCTCAGGCTCAATCTGCACGGTTCTCATATGATTTGACCATTACATGTTTTGCTGTATGGACTTTAAAAGAGACTTTGACCCTTGAGTTTGTTTCGGTGTTTCTTCTCAGGGTAGTCAGGTAGGAAACACCGGCCTCATCTAGCATTAACTGACGAAAAAAAAATATATTGACGTGTAAAAGTGTTTTTATAAAACCAACTTGCAAAATAAAGATCATTTTGAATTGTCAAAATGTTGGTCAGTCAAAAAAAGTGAAGTTAAATTGCATTTCACATTATTTGTTTAGAAAGAGTACTAATAAACTTTTTTAAATTATGTGAAAGAGAAGGTACCAATACACTTATACTAAAATCAAACAATGACACATTCTACATAAACTTTACATTGTCCATGAATTAGGTAATGCACGGTGAAAGATAACGTCTCTTTAGCATTTCTGTTACTTTAAATCTAAAACTCGCCAAACTTTGACGTTTGAAGGCGAGAAGCGCTCTTTAACATAACAGTGCTACCTTTGTACACACTTACTATCGTATAGTTAGAATTAAATCTTAAATAATTAATATATTTAGTAATGTTCACAATTGAGAACAATGTTCTTTAATTTTGTTTTAAGTTCTTTTCTCAATAAATCTATTTTTTAAACACTTTAGGTACCAAATACTTAGATGTTCTCTTACTTTTAAAAGCAGACTATTCAGAAAAGAATTTGAATTTAATCAAAAAATAATTGAACTGATAAATGTCAGTTTCAGAAAGACCACGTAACTGGAATTTCAAATATATGAATAGGTAATAGAATATTGTATCCAACCTAAGTGTCTCTTTCTACACACAGGAGCCCTACACCTTGGGCCTGCGCTACATTCCCTACAGTATTTACTGACAGTAAACAATACACAGAGTGTAAAGGACAGATCTCCGCAAACTGAAGTAAAACTAATTAAACTGATTAATGAACTGATTAATTGAAACGGGTAATTGAACTGATTAATGTCAGTTTCAGAAAGACCACGAACTGGAATGTCAAATTTATGAATAGGGCCTGCGCTACATTCCCTACAGTATTTACGGACAGTAAACAATACACAGAGTGTAAGGGACAGATCTCCGCAAACTTTAAGGGCTTCCTCAGTAGACGTAACTGAACAACCTTCCACGAACTTTTTTTTCCGGAAACCAAAAAGAAAATCGGCCTCTCCACACAAACTGTCTAATCAAATTTATAATTTTGCCTCTATAAGTATAATATATAATGACTACACATGTTTCAGTAAAAACAACAAATATCATCTCTTTCAGCCTTAGCCTAAATTCAGCAAATTATGCACTAAAAAGTTCTTGTAGATGGGTAACAATTACTGGAAACAAAACAAGAATACACCTAAAGGCAAAACCAACATTATTCTAGCAATACCAACGAAAACTAGAGGGTTTTGTTGGCATTGCCAATTACCAACAAAGGTAAAATTGTATCAATATCGCCCGTCCAATTCGTTCTACCGTTACACTTCAATTCATTAGAACTAACCCAATTGCTGAGGCCCTATTAGTTCGCGATGGGCTCGCTAAAACAATTCGCAGCATCCGGCCCACCGTCCATTAAAGATGGCAGCAGTTGCACCGGGAGTGGAGATCGCTCTTATTAAAATAACGGAGATATGAAAGGGAATTGTGGATTTTTTTTATAAATTGTACGAAGATATTTCAGGGAATAACACTGGAAATATTTTGCGTTAGGTAATTAACTAAGATAGGTATAACCGAAGGGATCAATAGATGTGATATATCAATTAAGGTTGCTCCATTAAATCGTGCATATTTCATTTCATCACTAAACGACTTCGAAACTAAACGATAGCAGAAATAACGGCCCCGACTTACATTAGTAGGTTGCCGGTTCAAACCTAGCCAGGCGCATTACATTGTGTCATTTATTTAATCATCACTGGTATCAAAACGGTGAAAGAAATCATCGTGAGGAAATTAGCATGTCCTAAAACCAAAAATTCGAAGACATGTGTGCGACATCCACGAATAAGCACTGATATCATGTGGTGGATTACGGCCCTTTCCCTCTGCTAGAATGGAGGCCAGAGTCCCAGCAGTGGGAACATTATAAGACTGAATATCTTATGTTAGAAGTTTTCTTGCTGGGGATTTACGAATGTTTTACGAATTGGACTTAACCAATACGTTAATAATCGCTTATTATTATATTGACCTATAATATAGCAGGCCATCTAAAGTCGTATTCGAAAAGCGAATAAATCGTATTTAAAAGAAAAATGCGTTCTTAATTCAAAAATACAACATGGCCGCCTGAAAAAGCAGCTGTTTTGAAGTCACGTCAACGTAACTTCGAAAACGACATAGTATTTTATCCTTCAAAGACTTTTGCAATCGTGAAAAAGTATAACAATTCAAAGTCTTTCTTAGTATTCCTGGCAAAGAAATTTTTCTTTCAATATGGTCGTAGTATTTTTTCTACTAAACGACTTCTAAAGCTTCTGGAGACAAAATAAACTTGTCTGAAAACTTATGGCAAATAATTCTAGGCACGTAGGAAGATGACAGCGATTTCTTTGAAATTCTATTCGGCTTTACTGTGTGCTATGATTGTGAAAGTAACTTAACTTTATATGTAACCTTTCTTTTACGTGTTTTAAAATAAGTTATAGAGACCTTGACAGAGTCTGTTTTATTTTTGTGTGAGTAGTGAAAATATTTCTTAACTTTTCTCAAAACAAAATCTTACGTCTGCCTGAAATCTGTGTTGAAATATCGGTACATTAACAAGTTTTTTAGAAAATAATTGAAATGCATTTTATTACTAGTTTTTATTTTAACTTATGCATGTTTAAGTCTTTTTTAGTCAACCCTTGCAAATAAATTTTAATAGTTTTTGTATATTTATTATTTGTATTTTCTTACTTTTCATCCTTTCTTTTCAAATAAATTGTAATACCCCGATCCGATTCTGCTGAAATTTTGCAGATACGTTCAATTTGGATGACAGTGCATGATTATCTAAGCAACGCTATTATCAAACCAACATGGGACTACTGAAGATAGCGTTACTTTATTTTTATGCACTTATAATAGTCAATGTCTACACCATGCAAAAAAACTCGTTTAAAAAATGAGTTTTTAATTTATATCACAACAAATCTAAGAAGTAACGTTTGCCATTTCACACTTTTCTATAAAAATCGGCGTAACTTACAGTACTTCTATTATCTTTTCTATAAAACCATTGAATTATGAAGCTATTTCAATTTTTTTATCACAACTTATTTATACAAGTTAATCAACAAATTTAAATTAAAAAATGTACTACGTGTAGAACTGTCAAACGGTACTTCTTAAATTTACCGGGCTATAATTTATTTTACACTTTAAAAAAAGAAGTAATTCTGTTTAAAACCTTTCATTTATTTCTAAAGTAAAAAATAAATACAAAATCCCACCCAGTGACTTACTTACCCAGCAAACTGCAAGCCGAGGTCGTTACCGTCTTCGCCTTAATAAAGATAAGGCTACCACTTATAATTGCAGGGGAACCTTAATGGACATTAAAGCCTGACGCAGATCCTCTAAACTGAAAATTAGAACACGTACTAACTAAATAATACTTTAATAAAGAGATTAGAGCGGATTAGCGTTAGTTGTTCTATCATTTTGAATGGATATGGCCGTGATAATGCGTTTGTGAGCTGTGAAAATTATTGTGGCGATCGATTGCCTGTAGAAATTGTATTCATCATTATCATGTTCATTTTAGCTAAAACAAGTCCATTTTTGGGGATGCATATGAAAGGTAGGCCTGTCTCCTTGTGTTTTGCGTGAGGTGATGATCGGAGCCGGAAGTAAACGTCCAACTTGCGATTTAAAATATGACATACTAGCTTTTGCCCGCGGCTTCGCCCGCTAACATAAAATATAGCCTATGTCACTCAGGAATAAAGCAACTTTCTATCGCTGAAAAAATTTCAGCAACCTGACCAGTACTTCCACAGATTACCTCCTAAAAACAAAAAAACAAAAAAAAAACTTTACCTCTTTATTATATTAGTGTAGATAAAACACACACAAATAAACACAACAGTGGCACACTGATAGCGATAGACAATAATGAGCGGTTTCATTCAACTGTAACTAATTTAAAATATGGGACTTATGAAAAAATAATCTAGTTCTTGTTTCGAGTCGGTCCACAAGCTAGAAGGCGAGAGACTTCAAGGGTAGATTTCCCCAAAATATCGCCTCTCGTTGCCACTTAACTAATTAAACAATAATGTTTTAAATATTAACATAAGATCAGCAACACTAAGTGTCCTCGCACATAGGCCACAAAAAAAACCGCCACAAAAAAGGCCGCCACTAAAAGAAGCTAGAGCTTTTTTGTGGCGGCACCGCTGCACACGAGTCACAAAAAGGCCGTCACAAAAAGAAGCTAGAGCTTTTTGTGGCGGCACCGCTGCACACGAGTCACAAAAAAGGCCGCTACAAAAAGAAGCTAGAGCTTTTTGTGGCGGCACCGCTGCACACGAGTCACAAAAAAGGCCGCTACAAAAAGAAGCTAGAGCTTTTTGTGGCGGCACCGCTGCACACGAGTCACAAAAAAGGCCGCTACAAAAAGAAGCTAGAGCTTTTTGTGGCGGCACCGCTGCACACGAGTCACAAAAAAGGCCGCTACAAAAAGAAGCTAGAGCTTTTTGTGGCGGCACCGCTGCACACGAGTTACAAAAAAGGCCGCTACAAAAAGAAGCTAGAGCTTTTTGTGGCGGCACCGCTGCACACGAGTCACAAAAAAGGCCGCCACAAAAAGAAGCTTGAAGCGGCTTTTTTTTGTGGCCCGTGTGCGGGAACATTATATCTATGGTGCGTTCAATACCTGACTCCACATACTATTGGACATAAGCCATCCCCAAGTGTCGCCACAACGACCAGTTCTGTTCATCTTGCATCAATCGGATTCCCGCGACCCTCACCAGGTCATCCCATAAAGTATACCCTTAAAATTTAATTTAATTTTACGATATTTACTGACTTTTAGGAAAATATTTGGTTTTCCATTAAAAAAATTGGTTTTGTTTACTTATGAACCTGTTTATTATTGTCTAGCAAAATTAGGAAATAATATTCAAATTTAAGCTTTAAACAAATAGACGATACTGTGCTTTATTAATTACTATTGATAAATATTTGAACAGTAAAAGCAGTAACTAATGATTGCATTTAGTAATTACCTAGGTGTAGTTATTTTATGTCATGAAGGCAGTTTGGTCATGGATATGTATGTGTAGCTATGCATAAGCTCTGAGCTCTTGGTATTTTAGAAAAAAAAGAACTACAGACTTAAATATAAAATACACTAAACAGAGCGAAATAACTTTAATTTCGGAGCTTTTTTTGTGGCATGCCCAACACTGGGCTGCGATAGTCGCTGACGCCATTTCACCATGAGATCCCGCCGGAACTCTATCCGCTATGTCGCGACCTCTCGCGGCAGTAGACTTTCGCCCCGCGTTGCATCTCCACACGTAAATTGTTCATGCGTGCAAAGACTGTTGCCTCCAGATCCCATGGTGGCAGGCCAGCAAGGAGGCTCTAAGCTTCCCGGGAAACCGTGCGATATCCCTGCACCATCCGTATTGCCATGACCCGTTCAGCTGGGCCTTCAGTTACTGACGCAGCGAGGGCGCCCACACTGGCGCCCCACAAAGGGCCATGAAACGAACGATTCCTGCATGGAACCTCCGGTAGGAAGCGCCTGGACCCCCAGGATAGGCAGGAGCCGCTTGAGAGCAGCCAGAGAGAGCCAGACGCAAATTCTCCACGAAATTCCACCAGCTGTCGAGGACGAGTCCCAGGTACTTCATCGTAGACCCGACGCCGATGTGCACCCGGTGATAGCGCGTTCCGAGGGCCATGAAAACACATAACCTCAGATTTGTGCAGTGCCACCTCGAGTCCCAACTGTTAATTTCGGAGCAGGGTATTGCTTGCCTAGTTTCTTCGTTATTTAGCAGTTCCTACAATTTCTCATAGATTCCGCAATCAAAACTAGATATTGACCAAAAGTAATTAGCCACGCCCATATCTAGAAATTTACACACACTACCAAAAATATGCACATACATCCAGAAAACGCGCACATCCAGAAAATTACACACACATCTAGAAATTCACATTTACTTCTAGTTTACACACACATCTAAAAATTTACGCACACATCAGAAATTTAAACGCACGTATCCAGACATTTACACACACATCCAGAATAATCCAGAACCATCCGCTAACGTGAAGAACAATATTTACACCTATGTAATATTGCCTAGACACTATATTGATCATTGAATCAAGCCCTAAACCAGATGTTACGTTTGACTGGAATTGTCTTAGTCGCTTCATAGCTCTCGTCTCTGTATTAGTCTTGAATCAGGATTGTGTAATTGCTAATTTAGCTTGTAGATTGTACACGACAAATTACATTGGTGAGACGTCTGTATTCTGAGATGTTGCTTGATAGAGAATTAGTTTCAGTCCAGGTAGCGTCAAACAAAATTATCTTTATCTTAACATAATACTAGGTGTATCATGCATCCGTCGGATTCCTTCGACCCCGACCAGTACCCCTAGCCAAGTTGCTAATCTGCAATAGTTAACGCTTGTAGAAAGCTTCAAATGTACGGTTCATTACCGTACATTTGATCATCGTCGCCTCAACGCTCAGTCACGTGGTCAGTATAAAAGAATTGGCGGCAAGGTCAACTCGAAACGTTTGACGCAAGCGAAACGTTTGTAACTTGGCTAGGGGGGCAGGTCATCGAATGGATGCGTGACGCACAGGACTGGTCGTTGTGGCGACGCTTGGGGGAGGCCAATTAGGATTGCAAACAAAAATACAAATTATTTTCTCTTTATAATACTAGTCTACATTCCGATCCACGCCAGCTTCGCTCAGATGTTACAAATCTTTGAAATTTTCGGTTTTCTACACTTTATTAAACATGGATTATACACATAAACCTTCCCTATGAATCTGTCTATTGGCTGAAAAATACATGGAAATGCGTTCAGTAGTTTTTGAGTTTATCGCGTTTATACAGACGGCCAACAAAATGATAAACTTGATTGGACAATTTGTATGGCGAGGCCGATTTTCTTTTTCGTTTCCTTAAAAAAATATTTTTGGTAGGTTGCTCAGTTTCGTCTACTGAGCAAGCCCTAAAAGTTTGTGGAGGGCTGTCCCTTACATCTTGTATAATATCCTTTTCTTCTTTCAAATTCTAGCATAATTGTTTCTACAGATCTTACCTTATTTTATGCGACTGAATGTACAACCAACATACCTTTGCCAATTATTTTTAAGAGTACAGATATTACGTATATGTTTTTGAAACAAAATTGTAAGAGTTGAAAGAGTAAAATAAATGAAATTATCGTTCAAAACCGGCGCGAGCCACACAAAGGGCTGCGAACCGCACTCGACCATCATAACATTTCATGCATACTGTATTTACTTTTGATACTAAAAATGCAGACACGCTTTCACAGAATTTCATGCATAAAGGTTTTTTTTTATTTTATATAAACCAGTGCTTGACTGCGATCCCATCTGATGGTAAGCAGTGATGCAAACTTTGATGGTGAGACGCACTGGTTTATTAAGAGCCTTCTCACTCTAGCCTTGAGGACACCCAAATTATAAAGGGATGGGAAGACCGCAGCAGGGAACAGTCGTTCGATGTACGCGGTATAAACGACGAGGCAAAACGCTTAGTCTGGACCGTAGAGGTTTCAACAACGTAAGGGTTAATTATAGGGGGTAATTATACGTGATAGTAGTAATACGAATTGAGATCCTATTTATTATGTTTTGTGAAAATCGCTTCAATACACAATAAAATACATATTCGCATAACCACTACTAAGCATCAGTGCTCGTACTCAGTTCTAACGTAAATTGAAAACCTTCTAATTTAATATCAACACTTTTTACTGGTATCGATGTAATTAATCTCCAAATTGACAGATTTTTGGGACACTACAATCTAGAAATTCTAGAACATAAAAAGCAAAATATTCTTTCCTTTTTTACATTATGCTCTTTTCCCCTTCTACCCCTCTTTTCCACAAATAACGTAACCAATGTATCTGCGACTCCCACACGAAAGTTTTAAGGTCATCAGATAACTCGAGACTTAAAATACCAATGCTTTCAACTACTTTCCTGGTTAAGTCATTTACTGTTTAGGCGGCGATGCCAGTAACAATAAAACGGTCCCAAACAAAAGACTGATAAAAGAGCATTACTTTTTTTTTGTTTTTTAAACTGTAATTTTGTAATTGATTGTGTGTAATTCAGATACAAATTATTTGTTCATGAATAAAAAATGACTAATGACTAGTCACTGTGATCATATTTTCGATTTGCCACTTAAGTATTCACTTGCTTATACATATGTATTTTGTATATTATGTATGTATCTATGTAAGTACCTATTTAATTTATGTTTTGGTACTTATATATTTGCACCAAGTACAACCCATTTTGTATTTAGGAAAACTCTGTCCATTCCAGGTTGCTTGGAAGAAATCGCCGAATACGTTAAGGTCGCAAATTGTATGCAATTTTCAATGCGGGTCTTAGTTTTGCAAGGGATGGGACACATATTATGCCTGGTTTATTGTATCGCTTTATTGTGCTATTGATAGAATCGCGCTTGAAGACTGTAGCTAACAGGAAACAAAGACTCCGGTAGGGAATTCTATCGTTCGAGACTATTTCAATTCACCAAACTGCAATCCTGTAAACTTTAAACAAAGCCTTCCCACCAACAAAGGGTTCTGTAGGTTTATTCCAAACACAATGTTAACGAGGTTTTAACAAATTCTTTAATCCATCCACACGTAAACTAGTTACGGTTTGCGGGAGTCTTAAAGCTCGCCAACTTTAGCGCGCACTTCTTCAAATTGAATTTATTCTTCGACAGGATTTGGTGCACAGAACCACAAAGAAAATTGTTTTTCACTCATTTAACGTCAATTCTTGTTGAAAGGAAAATATGTATGGATGGTACGTGTTTAATGAGCCATGTGTTTCTTTCAAAAGGAATTTAATATTTTCAATAGGTACTATAATATTGCTGATTGATTTCTGTCTCGTATGATTCATAAATAGAGAGCGACCAAAGATTCGGTTTCGATTTCGGGCCAGACTCGTCATTAAAAACCGGTTTCGGCTAAAAAGTAGCCGAATATTTGGAACGATTAAAACTAACATTTTTCAGATGATGGTTATAATAGATTCGTAAAAACTGACTGACTCGTTCGTCTTTATGAGTTATAATTTTTAAAGTAATCGTCTATTTATTCGATTATTTAGTATTTTATTAAACTTCCAGAAGATTTATAAACGTTTTATAAAACGAGTTCCAAAAGTTATAAGTATAAATCAAAATGTTTCTTTTATAACTTCACTATTACTTATTAAATAAGCGGCTCGTCAACACACAGGTAAACCCTGAGAGGTTTTCGCTGTATGGCAAAAAGCATTTTTAATATAAACTGAAAAAATTGGATATAATAAATAAAATCAAGCATAATTATCTAAAAATAGTTACGAATAACTGTATCGAAATATTATTTTTATTTTTCGTCAGTTTTTTTGTTACCGCGTCAGTTTCGGTATCGGATACGGCCGAAACTGAAAGCGGACTCGAACACTCCGTTACGGATTCGGTTTCGTCAACAAATCGTGTTTCGACCGAACACTAATTATAAATCCATACAAAAATATATTGGAAAGCTCGTATTTCTCGTTCATTTTATTTGTCAACGTTACAAAGTCTCTTAATGATATGAATCGGTAAATTCTGCCTTAATGATCAGAAATATCCGAAATCATACTGAATTACATTAAATATGTATATTTTTTTTAAATAGTATTTAAATCGTTCAGTAAATCGTAAATCCGCGATCAATAGGTAAATTAAAAAACGTTCCGGTTTAGTTAGGCAATAACAGCTTAAGTTCGTTTTGTAAGTTTTACGCATTAACTTTTTTAATTAAAGAAGTTTTTTAATTAAACCATGTCTTAGTCGTATAATATTAGTTACTTTGTTTTCCAGTAGCATGCGGATGTAATAAATTCTAATGCATTTGCAGTATTTACCAGCAAATGTCTCAAGTCAGTCTTCAATTTGATATATTAATTAATTAAAATTAGAAATTAAAACAGCAGCTAAACATATTATATAATTGTTTTTAGGGTTCCGTAGCCAAATGGCAAAAAACGGAACCCTTATAGATTCGTCATGTCTGTCTGTCTGTCTGTCTGTCTGTCCGTCCGTATGTCACAGCCACTTTTTTCCGAAACTGTACGAGCTATACTGTTGAAACTTTGTAAGTAGATGTATTCTGTGAACCGCATTAAGATTTTCACACAAAAATAGAAAAAAAGCAATAAATTTTGGGGATCCCCATACATAGAACTGAAACTCAAAAATTTTTTTTTCATCAAACCCATGCGTGTGGGGTATCTATAGATAGGTCTTCAAAAATGATACTGAGGTTTCAAATATCATTTTTTTCTAAACTGAATAGTTTGCGCGAGAGACACTTCCAAAGTGGTAAAATGTGTGTCCCCCCCCCTCTAACTTCCAAGATAAGAGAATGATAATACTAAAAAAAATATATGATGTACATTACTATAAAAACTACCAACGAAAATTGGTTTGAACGAAATCCAGTAAGTAGTTTTTTTTTAATGCGTCATAAACTGAAAAAAATACACTATTATTAAAACATCGATCAAAGTTACAACACATTACAAGAACTTTTATATTATGCTACTTGCTGCTATGGAACCCTTCATGGGCGAGTCCGACTCGCACTTGGCCGGTTTTTTGTTTGGCTTTTCTGCAAAATAACTATTATTGACTTACAGAATGGAAAAACTTTACTAAAGAGAAGTATAGTGTGGCGGTAATTGGTTTTATTTATAATTTATTATTTTAATATGTATGTACATATATGATTTTTGTCTTTTCTAGAAGCTAAGATCGTTTGTTTGGTATCTTTACATAAATACAAAATCAGCCTTTTAATGTTCCTACTTCTGGGACTCAGACCTCCTCTCTAGGCGTTGGTATCTTTAATACAACTGAACTACAAAACCTAAAGTTACACAAAGAGCTTAGTGACCGGATAAGTCAAATAAAGTTTATCCCGGATAATAAAAACGACTCGGATCCGCAGGGCAGTCTTTCATATAAAACACTAGTGGCACGTCATAAATGCGAACAAGGTTGGTACAAAGGAGTTGGCATCTTTTCATAAGGTTCTAAGGATGTATGTGTCTGTAGCATCCCTCTTTGTGGACAGTGCTGTCCGGTAGAACCATGAAACTGGAACATTGATGTCGTAGCTAGCTACAAATGGACTATGTCTTTTGTTTATGCCTAAAGAGGAAAGAGAGAAAAAGCCAAAAGCTATTAAAAAATGTTTACTGCAAAAAAAATGTTGACCAGAGACTATTTGCATGTCAAGAAGCACTTTAAAAATGAACCGTTAAAAAAATACAAATAGAATGTTCAGTAATTCGATAATGTTAGGGCAAGCCATATCTTACAAAACAAAACGGTTTATTTAGGCAAATACGATGAGCCCTTCCATAAAAAAAAAACTGCCAACCCATTGTAAAAGAAAAAAAAGTACATTTTTAAAAACAGAATGGTATTTTTATCCAAATTCCAAGGAGTCCGTTTTTCAAATCCCTAGTAACCCAGCAGGATAGGATGTCTGTGATAAATGCGAATTCCCGCCACGGTCGGCTTGGCCGCGTGTCGCCCATTTTTCTTATCGTATTATTGAGTAAAATTCGGCGCGGTGGAAAAATGCCCCGTGCGATCCGACGTGGGTTTGATTCGAGGTACGTCGCTCTAAAAACTGTGTAGGCTAATGTGACAATTTTTTTGTAATAAATTGGCTTTTCATTTAAATATTTTTCAGATAAATAATGTTGAAAAATCCAACAATTTATTTTGTATTTAGACAGGTAATTTTAATAATATTTTAGCTTCCCAATCATGATTATTTCACCTTTAATCAACCCTTCTCGAATATCGAATATCGTTTATTTAATAAAAGTGGCACATTTAAATAAAAATACAAAAACAACTTTAACGCAAACATTGCATTTGTTGCCTGAACTAGGTTGGACCTGTATTTCAGGCTAAAAAGTACAAATAACCTCAAGTAATAAATTAACAATCATTAAATTAACTATTCTAAATAACAAACATTTAATTCTGTAATTATGTAGGTATATTATTTTAAGTATTCCTTTAGTAGGTATTTATTTCGACTTATCACTCAATATTTTTCCAGACTAAACCATTGTTAAATGGTAAGTTCATTTTGTGTTAAGAAATTAAATTATCTCCGCTTCATTAACTTAGCTCAGCTCTAATAGGCCACGGCCCACCTCTATCGTGCGCTGCAGATAATAATCTGCTATTAACATTATTATAGATCACGATTACTTTGTGAGAACAAGACTAACTGACATGGATTTCTGTACTGAAAATGTAGTTGGTAATACAGTGAACGTGCATGAAGATTGTAAGTAAATATTGAAAGAAAAAGAAAGAAAGAAAACATGTTATTATGTTGTTTTGCACTTGCTAGCTAGCGTCTATTGGAGATTTCATTGTATTTACATCTGTATCATATAGTGTAACAGAGAAAAAGGATATTTATCATTAATTAATTTAATTTTCAATTCTCGGACATGATAATTGTCATATCGAGCTGCTATTGCTTTGTAAATGTTATGAACTAAGTAATGAACTAGGGCGTTTTGAATAATGCCTACTGGGGCCAAGGTCATACGAAAGGGAGCTCGAACCCCGGTATGAAGGCTAGAAGGAACGGGGTGGGTCTTTTATTCAGTAAGACTCTGACACTATCTCCCGCTTCGCCCAAGAGCGGGGGTTGTCATTGGATGATTTTTTCCCACCATAAAAAAGGCATTTTGAATAATGACAAGCTATTTAGGGTAAAGTACATAATTGTATTTTAGACTTTCTTGCCATTGCTTAGACTTAATGAATATTGCTAAATAGTTATCGGGCAATCGGTCAATTATATACAACATTAGTTTTAGTATATGAGAAACCTGTAAGACGTGTCTGGTATTTTTAAGTAAAGAATCTATGTACAAAATTTCAAAGTTATAAGCTTGTTATGTCAGCAAAAATACATAGTCACCGGGCCATCCAGGCGACTGAGCGGTTATTTTACATTTGCACCCAGCTAGCGCCTAATACACATTAAGACCTGCTGTGACCTGTGTTGTACTTAATGTCGATGGTGTCCAACTTAAGAGCTGATGAGATTTTAAATATATTTGGGAAAAAATATAACATGGTGTAAAAACTATTGGAATCCATTCAGTTACTGACTCTGAACAAACTATATTCAGGTTTCGCATAAACGTGTTGTTTATTCATACGAATTACGTACAGGTTAATAAACTAAAAGTAATGAACCAATGCGTGACACGCACTTAAGAATTAAATTTGAAACATCGACTTACAAGATAGAAACGGAACATTTGGAACAACGGCTCAAAAGATACAAACACAGACACTGTAAGACATTACATTATAAGATTAGTAGTAGATAATATATATAGTCATACACATTATAAAATTTATTTAAGCACAAAATTGAATTTTGATTTGAGAATAATTTAAAGATGTTTTTAGTTCACATTAATTATATTTACACTATTTACGTTTTAATTTGAATTTTAAAAAGACTGCTGGTCGTTTAAAGTAAAGAGTGTTTTAGTGTTTCAATTGTTCCACATGATGCATTTAAAACATTACTGATGTTCCAATCTTTCCGAAAACTAAAATGTTTCGGAACAGTGAGCCGGTTCAGGGTTACACACGACTAGTGTCGTTGTGCCCTAAAATTATGAGCTCGGTACACTCGCTCTTCCACTAATTATTCTGATTAATCGTCGATATATCTACTTATAGATCGTTGATTAGACTTTTAAAGTGTCAAATTATAGTGAATGATAATTAGTTTTAATTACTCTGCCCCAAGAACTCCTTTAACCACTCGGAAAGTTCTGAAAACATCGAAGGCCTTCGAGCTTTTTAATTACTTTCATTTAGCAGTGATTAGTGTTGAACAGTTTTACTAAAGATGGAAAGTAAATATGTGCAAGGACATTTAACGGTAAAAAAGATATGTTCATTACGGTTATAAAATGGAGTCCAGATTTATTGCTGTGGAAAAATGTGGCAAAACAAATCGACGTAAAATAAAGACAGAATGAATACGATTCTAAAGTTGCGAGTAGTAAAATACTAGAAGCTATACTCGAGCTTTTTCAGACGGGAACAACGGGCCCGTTGCGAGCAAACTGTGAATGCCCCGAAATTCAACCCGGTATACAGAAATCTCGTAAAAATAAACACACTTGGCGGCACTAGGGTTGATATATCGTCGGTAATCCGTACTTCCTGTTCCTACTTCAGTTTTTATTGAGTTATTATCTCCGGTAACGACTGAATTTATTTCATGGACGCAGCGGCTTCGCAACTGTTCAACTATTTGACGAATGGCACCGTTTATTTTTATTGCATTGAACATTGTTGTTTATTTATACAAATTACATACAGGTAAATAAATTCTCGTGTTGTTCCATCAACAATATGAACTGATTCGATGGGAAGAATATATTTTAAATATTAAATATCACACACATTTTTTCTTTTTTAGGGTTACGTGTCCAACAAAGGGTGAAAACGAAACCAGTATTACTAAGACTCCACTGTCAGTATGTGACCAGGCTGTATCTCATGAACTGTGGTAGCCAGACAGTTGAAAATTTCTACATTGATGTATTTCTGTTGCCTTTATAAATACTAAAAATAAAATAAATACTTAAGTGGGCTCCCATACAACCAAAATATTTTTTTTTAAGATTAGAATATAATAAGTAGTAGATTGTAGTACACACCGTTAGGGAAAATTTGGCAATGTAAAATCTCTTTTTAATAGCAAACCTTTTTATTAATAAAGGTTTTGTACAACGAGGATTTAATTAAAACGAATAAAATTAAAAATACAAATAAAAGTACAAACAATGAAATCATTTTCCACGAATAAATTGTAAGTACCATCAACAAAAAACACTTGACACGATTGCCTCTTGCGTTAAAGAGCAACAGCGTAAATAATTTAATACAAGCTAGTCAAAGAACATTACTCACCATCTCCTAAAATTATATTTTATATACATATATTTAAAATTTAATTTACGTGTTATATCTATAATCTTAATTAATTTAGATGAGGTCGTATATTTTCAATTTTCTGACGCATTTGTATACACTGTGTCTACATCTGTCATCCAACTCCCCTGTCGCAGGTCTGCTGGAAGAAACTTTATTTGAAATAAGCAGTACCTTTTGCTATTTTATTGGTATTTGTTCATTTCAAGCCAAGGAGTGGAATTCTCTGCCGGAGTCTGTGTTTTCTGATAGGTCGTAGCTATCAAGAAACACAGACTTAGGGGATAAAGGGTCTTTAAGTCAAGACTGAATAAGTTACTTCTAGGCAAGCGTGTTCCATCGTCGACCACATTAATGCTTATCATCAGGTTAAATGGTGGTCAAACGCTTGCGTCAATAATAATAATAAAAAAAACATTTTTAAGTATTTATGTATATATAAATGAATAAATAAATTATTACAAATCTGTGTAACAATGACATAAACAATGTATCTCTTCTAAATCACCGTAAGATAAGGGCTGTAAGCACTATCTGATGTAATTTCATTTTGGTAGGGTGACCATAAGAGAAGTAAATTGAGAAGGGCGCACCCCACTGTGCTAAGTTAGATTTATGTACACAAGTTGTGGGTAACCGGCTTTATACTTGCACTTATTGAATTGTGTGCGTTGAAGAAAATGAAAAAGTTTTTTGACAGGTTTTTATAAGTTTTTTTTTTTTTTGGAGTAAATATTTTCTTTTGTACTTAGTTCAAGTTTGAAAACTTTGAAGTGTTTAGGGTAAAATAAATTAAACTTGCTTCAAATTTTAAAGTGTATCGACTTAAGGCGTATAGTCTCTTGAACCATCTGACCGAAATTATGTGAACGCAACTCTCGCACTCGCCTAGGCGGCAGTACGCAAATCTGTGCATTTATTTGCGGCCAGGAGCGCCCGGAAAGCGCTTTAAATTCATTTTCTCTGCAAGATATTGATTGATTTACTTAAGCAATGTTCACTTTGAAGAATATTTAACCACCAATTTTTATGTGTAAAAATGTTTCTAAAGGTCCAAGCCGTTTCAAAAGAGTAGGGAAAAGTTGCGAAATCGCTAAATATTGTTTTTTTTTGACAAAAGTATTAATTGCACGATAAAATCAAATGTTGATATTATTGTTCATGAATCTATAATAAACATATATTTTTTCAAACCAATTGACTTAGCCTCAGAAAATCACTGTTTTATGGCACTTTTCGGGCACTTGGCCCTTAAGGAAAATATGATACAAGGGTGTTTTTTCTTTAATAAAAGCTGAATGTAAGTAACATTACTTTTACCTACAAAGCATTCTACAAATATAGCTAATAAAAATCCAAATACAAGAATGCAAAAACATGGTGGTTAAGTTATTTTTTTAATTATACATATGTCGTATCTATATGTAACTTTTTGTAGTTTTTCCGAGAGGGAGTATCAGACTTTTAATGACTAAAACCTCACCTGTGGCCCTCAAAAATCAGAAACGGTATTTCAAGTAGACCAGTTACAGGCACTTTTGAATTGTCAAAATGTCGGTCAGTCAAACAAGTGAAGCTCAATTGAACTTTGCATTCCAGGGCTGTGTTACAATTTATTTTAGTACCGATTTTACAATTATATAACAGCCAAAAGAATTTTAAATATGTATTCCTAAAAATTCGACTAACAAAAAACAACTAAAGACCAACATTAAAGTTCCTCTGTTCAATCACAAATTCGTTGCCAGCAACTGCATCAGACCTAAGTCTGTTAGTCGACCTTTTTTGAGACATAATTTTATCATTTTTATTTATTTATTTTTTTATTTTATTTATAATTTACTTACTTTAATTGTCTCATCGAGTCCTTTATTTTGATACCCCACACAACTAAACCACAAAAAATACGACTACAGAGACCTAAGAGCAGTCGCCATTTAATTTTTATTTTTTATTTAAAATTTGATAGCCTATCGGGGATCAAGATCTATCTAATGATACGTCGTTTATTAAAATTCATCCAGCCATTTAGGATACGCGTGCATGGCGTGCCAAAGAAATGCAGCGTCTAGGGTCCAGAAAACCAGCGTCAGACGGGGTTTTTCTGTCTAGCAACATTACTATGAAGCTGTTTGGCTTAGCCGTGAGGCACACTCATATAAAATCTTTGCACTCAATGTTATTGTTTTTTTATTGACTGTCACTTGTCATTTTATTTAAGATGTGTGATCCTGATGGCCAAATAAATATTTATTCTTTCTTTCTTATAAATAGATATTGTGACGACCACGAAGGTCACATATTAATTGAAGTAGAAACTTTATTGTAATGGACCTTTTAAGGCTTATGGGATTAAGAATATAGATTCGAATATGACAGAAGTAGTCAACTAAGAAAAATATGAATATAATTTTATATATGTTAACATAATTTAAGGCTCATTCAATATAATTTAGTACATTTAAACATAAAACCTTTCATTGGCGTCTCCCGACGTCACAATATACAAAAATATATAATATGCACACTTCTCGAAAAACATTAACTCACCTCTCCCAGTACTTCAAAAGATAAAATAAATAATGAAACTCATAATGCAGTGCGTAAAAGGACGAACATTTTAAAAACAGAGTTTTAATTTAAAAGTGGGGAAAAGATAAGAGTGGTGTGTAATTTATGACATCATTATGGTAGAAATTAAATGAAAAATGCCCCAGAGCCGGCATTACTTCCACATGTAACGGAGTTTTGTGTTTCGATAATGAAATGCTGAATCCCTGAAGCATTTTGTATGAAATTTTAAAAGATAACTGTTTTTGTTAATGTTGCTTAAAACGTTCAGTAGGGAACGAGGTCTGATAGACCTCGTATGTATCTTCCTTTCGGTACAGCTAAGAAAAACATGGTCTTCTCTGTCATGCGGAGGCCGTAACTTCAATTTGGTTTAGTTTAGAACAGAGATATATATATCTAAGATGTAACAGAATATCAAACTTTAAGTTAAGACTAGTACTGACT
Organism: Mythimna albipuncta; assembly: GCA_929112965.1. NCBI lineage: Eukaryota > Metazoa > Arthropoda > Insecta > Lepidoptera > Noctuidae > Mythimna > Mythimna albipuncta. The sequence goes on along the minus strand of OV815972.1, from coordinate 8,960,469 downwards.
AAAACCCGACTTGCTCTTTGCGCTCCAAGTTTGCGTTAATACTTTGGAACAATCCCGCTCTAGCAGATATCAGCCCTAGAGGGCTCCGTCAATTTTACTGACATCTCCTTGACACCCGCATGAAACACGACGCCGACACCCGGCGACCTAGGAACACTGCCGTTCGGCGAGCGGCCCATTGCTCACCGTCCGCAAGCTCACGCCTACAGTGGCTGCAACTCCGGAGACCTAAGGCATCTCCGACAGGAATCATTATGATGCTGTCCACGTCATTAATTTTAATGCTATAGTACCTACTCATCTTAAAAACTATTTACTATACCCCGTTAAATTTTAATCGTTTTAATCCCGTGGAGGGTCGATCCGGTACATGAAACATTATCGATTTGTAAATATAAAATTAAAAAATAAACTAATTGACGCATGTACGAAATTAATTTCTTTAAGAAAATGTCAGCTGAGCGGGTTCAATGACCTGTAAGTAGTTTGTATGCAACGCCGACTATTAACTATATATTTACAAATCGATAATGTTTCATGTACCGGATCGACCCTCCACGGGATTAAAACGATTAAAATTTAGCGGTGTATAGTCTAGCGGAGCATACAGCCTTTACAGTGTTGCCACAGCTGGGACTCAGGCCTCCTCTAGGAGAGGGAATCCACTATGCAGCAGGCCCAGTGCAAAGTGATGGATGTAACCTGTCTTCAAATTTTTGGTTCCAGGACACGCCGGTTTCCTCACGACAATTTCTTTTACCGTTTTGAGTACAGTGGTGATGAAATAAATTACACAAAAACTATATATAAACACACGTATATTAAATTAAATATAAATAACTACCTAGTGCCCTTAGCGAACAATTCTGTTAACTCAGCAAAGTTTAAAGTACCTAAGTCATAAATCTTGATGACATGGCCCTTTCCGCGTGTACGGCGAGATGTCCCCAACTTAGATAATAATCACTTCACAGTTAGGTGGTCATAATGCCTTTGTAAACTAACATTAAGCTGTCCAGAGCTTTGCCTTGATGTATAGGGTTAAAAGACTTCATTAAAGTATTTAGGTTAATGACTTTGATGACTTTTAGTCTTATTGGAGCATGAGTTGACTTACTGACAATTTGGACACAGTAAATTTGGACAGTGTCCGAATTGACGCATTTTTATTTCAATAGTTTTTCACAGATAAATGATAAATGATCTTTATTTTGCAAGTAGGTTTTATAAAAACACTTTTACACGTCAATTTTTTTTTTCGTCTAATAATGCTAGATGAGGCCGGTATTTCCTAGCTGACTACCCTGAGAAGAAAGAACCACACAGTTCTAAGTGGACCTGTCCAGTCAGTGCAAGCATTTGTCAATATGCGTGTAGCTCAACTCAGGACTACTAAGGAGCTCAACGACTTGACGAACAATGCCAAAGAAAGGACATTTGGGTAGGCCACATCAAATACTCAAAACTGCCAGACATCATGTGAAAATAAAAGAAACGGAAAGAGTAATGCACATAGTTCTCACATTCACAATTTACAGATGACAGATAATTCGGACACCACTAAAATTTCTTCAGTCAGATAAAAAAGTCTTAAAATTTATATAAAAAACATTTTCACTTCCGAGCCGAGGACAGGAAACAAAAAAAAATTGTTCGTTTAAAAAAAAAAATGCGTTATGTTAAAATTCAACTCTCTTAAAAATAAAATACAATCTAGAATATATTTTTGAAATAATCTAGATTGTATTTTATTTTTAAATGAGTCGAATTTATAATGATATAATTTCAATCAGCCTTTTTAATATTCCCACTGCTCGTAGACAACCCTCCTCTCTCTCTCTAGAAGAGGGAATGGGTCGTAATCCACCACGCGGGCCCAATACTGGTTGGTGAATGTTACATGTCTTACGTACGACCTTGTAAATCGGAGCCATGACCACTCGGCCGCCAGTGCTCTCAATCATCATCATCATCATTTCAGCCAATATACGTCCACTGTTGGACATAGGCCTCCCCCAAGCGTCGCCACATCGAACGTTCCTGTGCGTCCCGCATCCATCGGTTTCCTGCTACCTTCACCAGGTCATCGGTCCACCTTGTAGGAGGCCTTCCAACACTGCGTCTTCCGGTAAGCGGTCGCCACTCCAAAACCTTTCGGCCCCAACGGCCATCTGTTCTGCGAGCAATGTGCCCTGCCCGTTGCCACTAATCAGTGCTCTCAATATTATGATATAAATAATTATAATTATGATAATATACTGTCAGGGACCAAAGTTAATATTCGTACGTAAATATTAACCACCATTATAATTAATGTTGCGGTTTTCCCGAATTTATTTTACCAAAATGTTACAAAAATAACCCTGCACGTGTCTCTTGTAAGTTATAAATAATAATGTGATGAGGAAATGTTAGGGAAATTATTACTTAGATATGAAAAACTGTGGGCGTCGAGCGTACAGTATTACGCTTCCGTCAGAAGATTTAATTTCGTCTATTCCAACCACTAGCTTTTGCCCGTGGCTTCACCCGCGTACATAAAATACCACTAGCTAGCCTATGTGACTTAGGAATGAAACAGCTTTCTATCGGTGAAAAAATTTTAGCAATCGGACCAGTACCCCTAGCCAAGTTGCTAATCTGCAATCGCTAATACTAGTAGAAAACTTCAAATGTACGGGATTTGAAGTTTTCTTAACTCGTGTTAGTTAACAAATGACGTCATCTCATAGCTTAGTCACGTGGTCAGAACAAAAGAATTGGGGGCGTGGCCAACTCGAAGCGTTCGACGCAAGCGGAACGGTTGTAACTTGCCTAGGGGGGGCAGTACTTGCAAAGTTACCTCCTTCAAACAAAAAAAAAACTTTATCTCTTTACAATATTAGTGTAAATGCAGATAGATAACTACTGAACTATCCACTTTCTCTAATCGGTTAATTACTAAAAGTAAGAATGGCAAAAACACAATTTGCTAATTCAAATAATAATTCTGCCACAGAACAAATATTTCTATGGTCTACAGATATTTATTCCGGGTCTGGGTATCTTGTGTTGGTTTTACATATTTGTGGTCGCAGCCACGATACAGGGGTAATTCTTAGTGCGGGGCAACGCTCAACGTTTTTTTTTTTCATATAATTATAAAAATAGAATAACTTTTATTCCCTTATCAGTATCTTTTTCCTTTCTGTCATGACCCTTTATCATGGGAACGCGTAGAGGTATTGATTTGAAATTAAAACTATATGCTCAGATTTGCAGTCCCTTGACGCAGTAAAAAAGTAAAATTTGTGAGTTTATGAAAAAAAAGATACAGCCATTTATGTGGCAAAAAATGTGTATTTCGACACTCTCAAGGGAATCAAAATTTATAGGGTACTTTCTATTGACCTAGAATCCTGTAATTTGACATAAAGCAAAGTCACAAGTATTAGAAAAAAAAAACTGAAAACTGTAAAATAGTTAAGTCATAAAAAAAACTTTTTTGAGATTCGGAAAAATCTTCGTAACTCAATTCAGGAATCGGACTGTTTTCATAGATAAGTTTGTACAGAACCCTCAGTGTGCGAGTTTGACTTGCAATTGCCCTGTTTTTTTTTTATTATAAAACATATAAGTATGGCTCAAAATTCACTCATGCAAACTCCATGTACCGAGTGATAATATCCTCAAGTTTGTCGAGAAGATTGACAGGATTTCATTTATTTTTTTCTTTCATCTCACGCACTCGTGTATACGGCACGAGATGAAAGGAAGCAAGGTAGAGTTAGAAGAAGATTATAGCTATCACTTGGACTTCGAATCAAAGCAAATTAAAGCAACAATCTTTTGTTGAAACATTTCCCTTCTAATGTAATCTTACAGAGGTGTCTATAAAATAAGACAAGATAAGACGTCCCAGCTTAGTTAGAACAGTAAACCTCCGTAATAGGACTACCACACACACCTCAATCCGTGTGTAAGCTCGTTGATTACGTCATCACCTCTCCTTTATATACCGTAGCCCGTAATGGCCGGTGAAAGCTACATTATGGACCATGATGGCCGTAGTACAACCTTACCTCAATTGATTCATACATATTGTATTGTATGTGGCGCAAGTTAGGCGATGTGTTGTGTTTGTCGGGTTATAGTTGAAATCCGACATTGTGTAAAACGGATCGCACAAGAAATTAAAAAAAAAAATCAATTTAAATTAAGAACCTTTTTGACTGGTTTTTTTTTTTGTTGACTGGTAGAGAATGTATAAGACATGAAGGTTTTATTAACAAATATGTCAGGTCCCGGTGTCTCACCCGGTGTAACACAGGTGGGTTTTAATCAGTCAAAGTTTGACACTGATCTCACTCCATCTAGAGGTTATTTGGTGCTTTCTCACAAAAACAAAAAAGACGTGTGGCACTCGGGGACTGCCGCGGTAAAGCTATTGCATAGCATCACTCATTTGTTTTCTTATCTGTCACCACGCTCAAAACAAATGAGTGGGGGGGTGTTAGGTTATTTTCGTTACGGAATTTCTGGATTCGGTCTCCACGCTCAAGGCCCGCGATAGAAGCTATGCAATAGCTTAAAAATGTCTCATATCCAGCAATTACGCTGTGATAATATTCTGTATTTCTAGGATTATTGGGTAGTTACGGAAAATTGGGTACAGAAAAAAATATTCAGACAGTTGGTTTTATATACCTATCTGCCTATCTGGGGCCTTACCGTGACATGTTAAAATGTCAGTCGTGCGGGCGAGAAAAACGGACAGAGGTGTACTGTACAACTTATACTTAAAAAAAACCCTGTTTTTTTGTATAACAGTGGTAACTTCTCACGACAATGTTACTAACATCATAAACGACAACTTTTGTTCTATGACTTTTAAAAATGTATCATAGTTATTTTAGTTCATCAGATTTTCATACAAAAATAAAAATATTTGTATTGATCGTGGATCGTTCTAAATATTACGAAGTCTATGCGAAGGAAATGATAGTACAATAGCGGAGGGGATCGGGCAGCGGGGGTGCTTAATGCGCTTTCATACAGCTACTAGCTAAGCAATTAACCTCTGCAGATTATGAAACAACCGATCCGTAGATACAAAATAGAACCATCAAAAATAAAAAGAACATAAATAAGGAATCCCGAACTATTATGACATTTATTTACTAACCAAAAAAATCTATATTCCGGGTCATATCTTTTATCCATAAACGACAAATATCGACGTAAACCACAAAGCCATCAGCTTGTCCACAGACCGATTCATCATAAGAACGGCGGCTAGCTCGTAAAGCCGGGTTTGTCCGCAAATTAATCTCTATAATCCTAACGTATGTTAGTTATATCATATATTTTATGAGTGTGTATAAAATTCATGGAGCTGAACAATTTTTTGGTGGTCGACAAAGTGGATATAAATTTTGCCGTTTTTTGCTGTATATTTTTTATGTTATACTATATTTTATGTTATACATTATTTGGTTCTGTACCTACTCTATATCGTCGGTTGACACTGAAAACCTCGTAAGAACATAATCACAAAAAATTTACATGAGTATGAAAAAGCTGTCTTCTTAGAAAAGAACTTTATGGAAGAAATTGGTAGTGACTTTTGATTTGTAAAATTTTTATTGCAAACCCATAAATTCCTCTTTACTAAAAAAATTCAATTTTTTCAATCCAAAACATCAATAGATAATATTTATTTGGACTGAAACAATTTGTCTGCTGCGGTCTTCCCGTCCTATAATCTTTAAGTGTGTGTCTGTGTGTGTGCGCTTCAACATCAACAATAGCATCACTACTTACCATCAGGTGGGATCGCAGTAAAGTACTGGTTTATATCAATAAAAAAATGTGCTTTACGAGGTGGTTTTCACATCCAAGCGACGACGTTTAAGTAATTCCAAACATTCATATGTAATTGCATGTGACTTTGATAACCAGATTCTTCATTATAATGGAGCAGCCAACAGTTCTAAAATAATATAACTGTTACTCGCAAACATTCCACTAAATTAGCAATATATTCTATTTTAGCAATACATTTTAAGCAATATGTATGTTCTATTTTAGTCCTCACAAGCAAAATCTACATTAGATACAATACAAAGCCGTCAGGCTCGAACACAATGTAGCTATAAAAGGAACCGTCGCTCGCTCAACATTAAACTAATTGCAAATTGGAAACCAACTCGACACATACCGTTCTCACCATTTTTGTGAAAAAAAAAACTCATCACAATTACAATACATTGTATATTTTGAGTTCCATTTATTATTCAAGTATTCGGCCGCAATACTAAATTGGGTAAATTGGCTACGCGTCGAGCTGCCAGGCAGAATATGCAAAAGGCTTATGCATAAACAAGGCGTTCCATCCGTCTGTACAAATGTGCAAAATTCAAGCATACAGAATGTACGAGGATGACACTGCAAACATTTGTAGCTTCGCTCTGAGTACGATATTGTTTTGCTGCCTAATTAATAAAGTTTGTGAAGACAGTTTGTCTTCACTTGTTCTCTGGGTAATATAAGCTGAGGAATTTGAATGCTCTCAAAACTTGCATTAGAAAATGGATTGTTTGAGACTGAAATGAAGATCTCACATTGAGCAAAGCTGATGGTGTCATAACTCTGTACAATCCCACGGACCTTGATCTGAACCAGGGCCAAGCGAGAGAGGTCGCCGCCGCTGATCGCCTCTACGAGACCATGGCGGTAGCGGTAGTGTATATGTTCCCACTGCTGGGACACAGGTCTCCTCTCTAGGAGAGGGAATAAAAAAAACTGATTTGCGAGTCGGAATTGCGCACGAACTTTTCCATACCAAAAAACAGCAAAAAATCACTTTTGTTACATGGGAGTCCTATTAAATATTTATTTTATTCTGTTTTTATATTGTATTTGTTGTTATAGCAGTTACATATATACATCATCCGTGAAAATTTCACCAGGGTTTATGAGACACCACTTTTACTGGGGCTGGTCCTTATGGGATGAAGAACTGTCCATTCCTTATTGTTTATGCAATGAATCTTTTAAAAATATCCAGATTGATCTTCGTTCTATTCATTAAATCTTATTAACGTATCTTATAAAAACTAGATTTTGCCCGCGGCTTCACCCACGTACATAAAATATGGCCTAATAGCCTATGTCACTCAGGAATAAAGCAGCAAAAAAAATTTACCAAAAGGACCAGTTCTTTCAGAGATTACCTCCTAAAAATAAAAATAAACTTTACTTCTTTATAATATTAATGTAGATTTGCTTCTGAAGCAAACATATATTCTAAAACTACTTGAACAGACTTAAATATGAAACTTCACAAATATATTACCCGGAGTAATTAACAATTTTCATCACTCCGCCCAATTTCGCGCTGCATCTATGTTCTACACAACTCATATCGCACGTTACGGAATAAGCCACTAGCAGACGTGCCGCGAATACTCATTAGGGCTACTGCAGTATTTCATGTAAATGTATTTTTTTTTTTCGTTGACTAGCTTTTGCCCGCAGCTTCGCCCGCGTACATAAAATATAGCCTATGTCACTCAGCAATAAAGCAGCTTTCTATCGGGGAAAAAATTTTAGCAATCGGACAATATAATCGGATAATATATCTTATATTCGGATCACTTAGTCAAATTAAATTGTATCAAAATCTTCTTATAATACTGTACCAGTACTGAAAGCTGAAGGAGGAAGGCGCCGACGTCTGTCACACAGTTAATACTAGCACAGACATCGGCGTTCACTCTATCTTTTCAAAGGAAACATAATTTATTTAATACTTTACATTTTGATTATGATAGATAAGATGTACCTGCCTTTTTGTTAAAAAAAAAGTACTTACAGAAAGAGTACTTGTAGGAGGTAATTCCTCCTACAAAAAAAAAAAACAAACTTCACCTCTTTATTATATTACGGTTTAAGACATTTATTTCTCAAAAAAATACAAATCACTTAATATGAGAAATACAAGTTATTTTTAACTAATAAATACGTTGACATGAGACATGTAGGTACTCAAATAAACTAGTAAGTATTTTTATCCACCAAATTTCGCTTCCAAAATCACGAGGGTAAAAAGAAAAAAAAAGTACATATTTGCTGTATTAGTGAACTCATTACGTATCGTTTCATAAAGGCAAGATGATAGCAATTACATATTTTTAATTGTACTTTACTTTGTGATTTGTTAATTTGAGTTTAATAAACAATTATTAAACTATTATTGTAGATAGTCTCGCACTTGGCCACTCTATTACCTGATGGAAAGCTTGTCACGCTTGTCTAGAAGTATTCACTCTTGACTTGAAGACTCCCAGGTTGTAGCTACCAGGCAACGCAGACTCCAGCAGCGAATTCCACTCTTTAGCACCACGCACAATAAATGTGATCCCTAAACGTTTTGTTCGTATTCGTTCGTTCGTGTCTTGGATGTTCATCGTATAAAAAGAAGGTTAAATAGGGTGATTGGTAATTAGTGACCGATAATTATACACGTGATTTTACTCATGATAACAGACAACTTTCCCAAAGAAACTTTTTGTTAAAATCATTATTTAACCGGAACAAGTTGGTACCTACGCTGATTGCATACACCGATGGGTTTGTAAGTAGCCGCGGCGCAGGTGCACTATTATTATTATTGTAGGTAAGGTACATGAGATAACAGCGTTATGCGACTAACAGATGAAAGGTCGCAGGCACGCGTGCGAATTTGCGCGGACAGTTGTTTTGTTATTGTGATAAAACTCATGAGTATAAAAAAATGTTTCTCATAATGGATACTCGTCGTATGTACGTCGAGTAATCCGATGGTAGAAATGAGATTATACACACTTACCAAAATGCATCCTGTAAAACACCCAAAGGCTGACTACCCTACACCTGTCCTCAAGGGTTTGAAGATTGGACTTAACTAAATCTGGATCACCAATTAGCCTCTTCGGACGCTTTTCCACCAAGTCCAAAGCTGCCAAGTGGCATTTTGCAGCACCATATGTGGCTGCAGTACTCCTTAACTAATATTAGAAATCAGTACCTACTATACAGTTAAGTTTCTAACCCAAAAATTGTTTAAAACCCTAACCACACAACATCCTCAAATCTATTAAAACTTCAAAGCTTTTCAATAACAAAAACAAGAACAGAATAGCTTTCAAATTGAAAATCCCAAGCTAAAAATTCGACACCATTTTCGTTGTCAGCCCTGAAATTACCTCATCCGCGTTAGATTGCTCGTAACGCGCTGCTACAAGCATCTACTAACGTAACAGTAATGACGTCATAAGGGAAACGTCCAATCTGTGACGTCACGGTTTACGGCTGTATTAACTTTAAGGGCTTTTTGTGTGTGTGTGGTAGTTGTAGTTTTTATTTGGCTGTCCTAATTGTTGGTTGGAACTGATGATGTTATGGAGGGCAATTTTTCTCTTTTTATTTATGTGTAAGAAGTTCATGCAACGATACAAAAGACTAGGCTTAAACACCCTAAACTGCTGATGTGGTTCTGATGTTAATTTAATCAGGATATCAAAATTAGTTAAGATATACTAATTTTAACTATTTAAGGTTATAATATAAAAGTTTATTTAAGGTTATTTTTAAACATACTAGCTTTTGCTCGCGGCTTCGCCCGCGTGGCATTAGGTGCTTAAAGAATCGGGATAAAAGATAACCAATATTTTTATGCATGCCAAATTTCATCTAAATCCGTTCAGCCGTTTTTGCGTGATTAAGTAACAAACATCCACACTTTCACATTTATAATATTAGTTACTATAGATCAGGAAAGTACGAGCCAAAAACGTAAAAAACCGCTGTTGAATAATAATTGTGTATTATTTACATTTTATGGTTTTTGGCATTTTTATCGAGGAATGCTATATGCTATAACATCACAGTACGACCAATGGGAGCGAAGTAGTAACCAAAGAATCTGGTGAATCCGCGGGGAACCGCTAGAGTTCTTATATTGGTAGAGCCATCAAAGGTTAGCGTTTGTCTGGACATCTTTTTATGAGGAATTGATGCTACGAGAAAAATGAGCGATTGAGTGATTTTTTTTTGTGTAAAAATCATCCAAATTACATCCCCTGCCCTTGGGCGGAGCGGGAGATAGTGTCAGACTCTTACTGACTAAAATATCCACCCTGTCTGACCGAAAAACCCACCACTTACCTTTCGTAACGAGGCCGAGCTTTCGGATAAGGGAAAACTAATAACGACTCATGAAAGAAATCTAAGTATTTTTATCATTGTAAAAATAGAAAGTGAAGACCATTTATTATTTTGTATAGATTCGCGTTTGACCACCATCTCACCTGATGGTAAGCGATGATGTGGCCGACAATGGAGCACGCTTACCTACACAGAACAGATGAAATGGCCTTATGGGCGGACCAGGCCTACCACAAAGTAGGGCAATGCTCATAGTTCAACTACCAATAGCAAACTTGCGTCTAAGTGTGCGTGGTCTGTTAGTTGCGTAATGCGAGTTCGTATTGGTTTATTGCCTGTAGTGGAGGTAAAGGGTGTGAGACAAGCGGCAACATTCGTTGTAGTACAAATCGGAAAGTATTTCCTTTCTAACCTCTTTCATCTTTTCTGTGATTGTACCATCCGTAGACTCATAGCAAGGTTCAGTTGAAAACCAGCTTCAGGCAACTGCTACGTAGTGGCCTGGCATCATGCTGAACTGGACCTATTTGGCGCAGCCGTGAGACATACCATGTAGATATATTTAAGTTTAAGTTTCTATACTATAATAATTGTTATCTCATTGTGTGTACCTGTGTGCCAAATAAACGTATTTTCTTTCTTTCTTTACCTACATAACATTTCCCGCTCCCCGCGTATTGCGCGGCCCATCCTAATTGCTTGCCGCTCGGCTGATGCATTGAGCTGAGATAGAATGTCGTTGCCAAATACGCACGCCTCAAGCTTCCAGCGTTCTGGCGTTGATTACACTACGCTTTGAGATTAAGCGCTGCAGCGGCTGTATGTATCATCACGCGAGTTACGGTTATGGTACGGCCGGAATTTGGTGTGATGTTATGTTTGAGATTAGAAGTTCACCTGAGCTTTAGTAAGTGTGTAATAGACACATCTACAATGAGTTAAACTCCAGAAATGTCATGGATGCTTGTTAATTAATGATATGGGTAAATAACATTTTTTTTAGGTGCGAAATCATTTCATTGCGCAATGCAAAAGTCTGGAATCATGGAAGTAGGAAAAAGGCTGCCAGGCTAAAATAGGATTAGGCGGGTCATATCAGATGCATGCACACTCACCGTTGGGCAAGAATACCGGTAACAGAGGACGGACGACGACGTCGAGCTCGACCTGTGAGGAGGTGGCGGGACGACCTGGACACCTATCGCAAGAGAGGTTCGAGGTGGCTCAAGAGAAGAATACACGGAAGGAGTTAGGGGAGGCCTTTGCCAAGCAGTGAGAAAGTATAGGCTAACAAAAAAAGGTGCGAAAATCATCCAGTGACATCTCCTGCTCTTGGGAGGAGCGGAAAGGTGTGGCAGACTTTTACTGGCTAAAAAGTCACTTCGGTTCCTTCGTTGCTTTTCATACCAGCGCTCGGATTTCCTTTCAGAAGCAAACCCTTGGCCCCAGTAGCCTTCGACCCTGCTGGGCGTGGAACAGCACGCGCCGTCGACGGGTAAACAACATAGTGATGAACAGCATGACACGCAATTTAGTTAACTTGCTCGATCTCTGGCTTTCAGATGTAACCAAGCGCAGGAGTGCCAATCAAGAGCGTGCTCGATCCTTCGGCAACCACGAGAGGGATGATCCCCTCTTGGCATAACCAGATTATTTTTGTAAATCCATAGTACGATCATTTTTTTTATATACGTGTCTTATTTTATTATTATTATTATTATTAATTCTTAATATATGAATTGGCATTGTTTGTAAACGAATTGTAAAATGTATAGGAAGGGAACTGTCTCCTGAGATACAGGTTCACTACCTAGTTCAGGAGGTGGAGCATTTATGTAAATAGTGACACTTGTTTGCAAATAAATGATGATTATTATTATTATTTACCACTATTGCTCTCTTCCATCTGTAACGGCTTAACTGTCACAATACTTTTTTATTCTAACTCAGTTGAAATGGCAAGACTTGCAGACCTGAGTATATGATTTAATTCTCGATATCTCCACGTGTTCCCGAGATAAAGGGTCTTGACAGACAGAGATAGACAGGCAGGCAGATGCACAACAAAGTGATTTTATAAGGGTTTCGTTTTTTCCTTTCGAGATACGGAACCCTAAAAACGCGCTAAACACACTACATCAAAGGTGGCGTGAAAACGTGTGCATGTTATGTCCATTACCTCTTTCAACTTTTTTAATCTCCTATATCTCAAAAACGATGGCTCTTAAGAAAAAAAGTATTAAAACATATTTGTAGATAATCTGATTTATGATTAAACTTGCCATTTTGCTGAAAATCACGAAAAAACTCGTTTTTGTGACTTTTGACCAGAGAGTATTTTGTGTTGGATCGATGTGGACTTTTTAGATTTCATTTATGATAGTGTTTTGAACAATCCTACCAATATCAGCTGGGTACGAACACCTCCTATATTTGTAACATCGGATGTCTAAACTGACCGGACTACATATGAATAGTAAACAAAAAGGTAACCTCCGCGAAGTGTAGGGTTCCTCAATCAATATGCTCGCTCTGGCATTCTAAACTCTATTAATTGAGGTTTTCTGCATAAGTTATATATAAGCTACCTGAAGAGCTAAAATTTTCGAACGCGCTTCACTCGCTCTAGCCTTAATTTCGTATAAAAATACCCCGTTAAATATACCGTAGGGAAAAGCTTTCCTTTAATATTTATGGTTTCTTTTTTCTACTAACCCGAGACGCTAAATCTTTCAATACGCCAATCGAGCTCTTATCGCGACCATTAAACCAACGAGCCACACATATTTTTTTCAAACAATCACAGTCGGCCTTGCTTTATTCTGGCAAGAGTTTTTGGCAATGTGGTTTTCTCAGTTTAAAGATTCAAGCCTGACTTAGCGTTTCTAATCTTTTTCTTTCAATAAAAATTGAGCCTTGCAATGTAGTAATTCTTGTATCGTGGGTCATTCACAAATATGTAAACAAGACACTCCAAATTCTGTAGGCTATACAAATACTAATAATATTCCACAACTATCACACAACTCCGTCTAATCCTAAGCTAAGCAGAGCTTGTATTATGACAACTGACAAACATAATATTCCACTACTATTACACAACGCCATCTAGTCTCAAACTAAGCAGAGTTTATGCTACGAGTACTAGACAACTGATAAACATATTTATATATTTATCACTACACACTGACACAGAACCAATGATCGTGCTTATCACACAAACCTTTATCTTGGGTGGGAATCGAACCCACGACCGACAGCATAGCAGTCAGGGCAACCACTAGACCTACAGGTAAGTCAAATATTTAATTCGCGGGAAAACAAACCCTCGATACATAGTGCAGCAGCGCTCAACCACTGCGCCAATTACGCCGTCTGATTTAAAAAACATTCAAATATGCATTAACTTAATTCCAAAATATTTGGACCATTACACCAGTTATTAAAGATAATAGCGTGTTTGGCAGCGGCAAGATAGTATGGCTGCCAAACACGGCCTGGCTTAGATTACGACTGAGTAGGACTTACTGCTGAACGTGATGCTATGGCGTTTCGTGGGACAAAGCTAGCAGAAACATCTTTAAGTAGTTCCGGGCTTAATGGTCTGGAAGCAATGGAAGGCACGGATGTCCTGGCTTGAAGATGAACGGGGTGGAACTGTAGTGAAAGAAACATGCCTCAAGCTGCTTACATATATAGTTACGACACATAAAAAAAAAATATTTATACAATTGGGTACTTGCTTCTGCCACTGGCTTCGTCCACGTGTGTATCGGTTTTTTGTGGACGCGAAGTCGAAGTCGAAGACGGATAAAAAGTAGCTTATTAATCTAGAAGTCGGCTCCGAAGACACCTTATGTATTTATAAGCTGTATTTTTGAAGGTACAAATAAAGCAGCCTCATAATGTTTCCACTGCTGATACTCAGGCCTCTCTCTATAAGAGAAAATTGGCCGTAATCAGTGAAGTGCCCAACCTGGATGGAACTGGACCCATTTGGTGAAACAGACCCAGTGCAGGTTCGTGGATACTACACACAGTATATTATTTTTGATTTGTTTTAAGGTAAAATTACTCATAGTAATACTGCCTGGAAGGGATTAAATCTATGATCTTGCCGGTATGTATAGCAAGCCCATTGCAGTTTGGCACCGAATCTGCAATCGATAGACGATTTGCTAAACGGATTGCTGGTGGACCGCAGAGCTAACGATATTTAGAAATATTTGCATGCAATTTGACTCTTCATCTTTTTGTTTTTTTTTTTTATCAGAACGGTATTGATGGCCGTAACTGCTTCTGCAAAGCTAGCATTTGTTATATTTTTTATTTTGAAGAAAGTTATCAAATTATGTACCGTATGAAGATCACTCACTCACATAAGATTTGGACGTATGGCATCAAACTTTGGAGCTATACTAAACGGAGCAACATACTCACGGGTACTGTAAAAGCACCCTGGTACATTAAAAATGACGACCTCCACCGTGACCTTAAAATGGAACTCGTCACCACCATCATTCAAAAATTAGCTGTCGCTATTGAACACAGATTTCACCGACATGTGAACGTTGAAGTAATCTAGCTGCCAGAAACATGGACCTAATGCGTATACTAAAGAAAACTAAACCTTTCGAGTTAATGTAGTGTATAATAGTGATAAATGTTGCGCTATACCTACATTTAATACATGAACAAAGTGTTTTTATCAATGTTAGATTCTAAGAAAGTGCTATGGACTTGTGTGAAAGTGCAAAAGGACGCTTTTTTTAGTATTAATATCATCTACGAGTATAATAATCTTCTATATATAAAAGCGAAATACCGCTCCCTGATTAATCACGAAATCTCAGAAACTATAACACCTATAAACTCTTAATTTGGCAGGTAGGTTCCTTATAGAATGTAGACATCCGCTAATAACGAATTTTACGAAATTCTATTCCCAGGGAAATAAAACGGGGCGTTGAAAGTTTGTATGAAAGTCCTATTTTCACACGAGCGTAGCTACTGGCAGAAGCTAGTGTATAATAAGTTAGAGTCAGATTACTAATTAGACTTTTAGGTAAGATTGTAATCAATTGTTAAGTTTGTTCTTAATAATATAGTACAAAAAAATCACTGAAGATGAAGATTCTCCTTGCTCCTTGGTCATTTTAACAAGAATTTTGGACATATTAATTAGAACCTGTCTTAAAACTTTTGGCAAAATTTCTTCAGAAAACTGTTCGATAATTACGTAATCTAATAATGTAAAGATTATCCTGTTCGTTTAAAACTCTTTGATCATTTAGGAAGACGATTTTCTTTCAACTCAAGTTTACAGAGGGGATAAACTCCGTATTTACTTTAATAATAAAACGAGTTGTGCTTTATATATCTTTAAATTAAGATGATCTTCATTCACTTTTGAATGATATAATTTAATTTATCTTTTCTTTAATTCTTTATCAAGGAAAGCGATGAATGAATTTATTTGTAACGTTTGTTTAGGGTTTTTATTTATTTAAACATCGCAATAATGTTGTCTTGATTTAGATATTAAAATGGTGAAGGTGACTATAGAACATTTATAAATATGGCCGTAATAGGGTAGTTTCCAGGGTCAAAATAATTACATTTTATTTAGTCCGTATTTTAGAATAAAAAAGAATATTGGACACGTATTTTTTCTTTTTTAGATTAAACAAAAAATAACAAAGATATAGCCTATTAAAGTTACGTGTGTCGTCACCCCGTGCGGAAAAATTTAGCACGGCGTGACGTCACATGTAACTTTAATGAGCTATATCGTTGTCATTTTTGGTTTAATTTACAAATAAAAAATACGTGTCCCTTATTTTTGAATAATCTAAAAGACGGACTAATTACATACGGAAACTAGCCTATTCAACGGGTCAGCTCCAAAATGTATTTTATCAGCAAACAGAAATAATTCTGCTTCTAGTGGTCCAGTTAAAAATTACTTCAGTGGAAAGTTTAAAAGTTACGGAATCGAAAATTAAACTGTAGATAAGGTTGTAAACTTCGAACTGTGAACAAGTCCATACTCATAATTATGTTATGAAAAAGTAGCGTCACCCATCCGTGGTCCGTAAATGCTACTCGTGGGTAGCTGTTAGTCCTGATATCACAATTTTGAGGCAAAAACTTTACCTGGGGCCAGGGTTATCCGAAAGGGCGCTCGAGACCTGGTATGAAGGCTTGAAGGAAAGGGATGGGTTTTTTAGTCAGTAAAAGTCTGACACTATCTTCCGCTCCGCCCAAGAGCGGGGGTTGTCATAAGATGACTTTTCCCATCGAAAAAAAAAAGGCAAAAACTATACGGTGGCTTTACGGATTTGTTTATTATTGTATTAATCATTGCTAGCTTTCAGCTCTAAACTTAAGTTATTATATGACAAATATTTAGTAACACAAACGTCAACTACTATAAAGGGGGTGTAAGGAAATTTTCTAACTCTTCGACTATCAGATGGTTCGCTACGAGGGACTCCTATTTCTGTCGCTAAACTTTTTAAGTTAGATACCTACTTAACATGAAGGAGATAACGGAGCTGGAGTGACAGATTGAAGCCTTTGGGTGCCCATGTTAGACTTTTACTGACTAAAACTCATTTTTGTTCGTTCTTTGCCGTAGTTTCAGGGTTCACTTTCGCTTTCATCTGTATCGGGATGCCTTAAGTTCCTGAATCATATATTATAATAGCTGACCAAATAATAATTTTCTGCAAACTAAATATAAAAAAAAAACATTTATTTTCTATTCCTTTACAAATCAACATCAAGTTTAAAAATACATTGTCTTATAACATGTTAAGCACAACATTTTTTTTTACTTAGTGTTTCAAAAGATACTAAAAGCACAATAAAGAAAATTCTTAATATAAATATCTAAATATGTTTCCAGAAAAAGTGTTGCTGTTAAAATAGCGCAGACACTAATTTAAATCTAGACACTAAATTGACTATAATATCTACGTTCCTAAAATATGTCAATTCAACAACCAACTTTTGATTTATATGTAGCTAAGGTATTGACAACTTTAGCACAAATTTTGAAGCTATATTCAGCGCAGCATAACGCAGCATGCAGCTTTATAATATACATAATATCACCGTTTATACTCACTTAGTATCACAGAGAAAACTTTATCCTACGTGCAGTCGATCAAACGACATTTTGATATTTAGTTAGCTAAGCTACTTGTAAAATATGAAGTTACAGGCTAGAATGCACAGGAGCCTTACCATGATGTGTTAAATAATAATAATAATTATTTATTTAATTCTGATAGTACAATCCGTTATTGTTAGTAAAGACATACACAACTTATAAGCTAGTGTTAGTACATATAATAAACATCTGTCAATTAATAAATAAATTCAATGAACATGTCAATAATAATAATTAAATCACATAATAAAAACAATTAACAAACGTACACAACACACATTAAACTACTTCTGAGCATGGTTTGAGGATAACACTTATATATTTATATATATTTCTATATATTATATTTGTTGGCGCTGCCCCGTACCCGATTCATCAGGGAAGCGACACGCTTTCGCACGATAGCATAGAAGTCATCAATACGTGCCTCTGCAAACATCCCTAGATAGGTACAGAAGTCAATCTACATACAAAGCGCGCTCGTGCAACACACACATAGACACTCTTCACGGACACGATATCACGGCTCAATCGCCCGGTCGCACTTATACAGTTCGGCGCAATACAACCCTAGCGCGACCGTAGATACGCTCTACACGGTATAAAAAGTAAGGTACATACATGAGATTGACTTTTATACCTATCTATTTTGTGCCTATATCATGTGCTCTGTACCGCGATAGTCGCATTCATTTGTATGGCAAACTCGAACGCATCTTCGCGGCGGCAGAGGGCGCCTTCAAGTTTTGCTGTAAGGCTGCGTCCCACTATGTCGTAACGGTTAATTTATCGTCGGACGACTATCGCCTGAAGCTGTTCTAATTTTTTTATTTTTTATTACAACTGTCACACAACGCCATCTAGTCTCAAGCTAATCAGAGCTTGTGTTATGAGTACTAGACAACTGATAAACATACTTATATTATATTTCTGAATACATACATACTGGAGATAAATTACACCCATACACTAATTATAACTACGGCGGGTTCTCGCAATAACGACACATGAGTTATCGTCATGGTTTATCTATACAATTTTTAATTGTTTTCGACTGTCTTGCTACCCGTTCTCACTATCATGAAAATCTGTTGTCAACATAAAAAAAGTTATAGCCGACAGTTAATCGTGCTATATGTGAACCACGACACGTCAAACCACACGATTGCCTGTCGTCATAACAAAGTAGGAACGCGGCCCAGAAATGAACGCGACGATCGCGTATTCGTTTATTCGCACGAGGACGACGCCTCAAACTGACGTCATACGAAATATAAAATCTTATTTAACAACAGGTTCATGGCCTTAGGGTCCACTTTTATTTGATTCATTCATTATAGAATCTGCTTTACAGCTTTAAGCCCAATCTTCACCAAAGCAAAGAAGAAAAGACTTGTTGAAAAAAACAAAAGAATTTCTTTACATTCACATTCGTCTTTGCATAGCTTTAGTGGTTATGCTCCATATCACCCCCAGCATCTTACTGAGCCTGTGCAGATGACGTTTCATATTTGTATAAAAAGAGTATTAAAACAAAAATGAAAGGGCTGCTCAGGGCGCTCAAGTAAAGTAATCTTAATATGAAAAAATCTAATCATCAATAAAATTATATAATATTTTCGAGTTTTTAAACTGTGCATAAGCTGGTCCATTACACTAGCACTAGCTTCTGACGTTTTATAAGTGACCATGTAGGCCTATGTGAAATAAAAAACTTTTGACTTTGACATTTTGACATAAAATAATCGCTGCACGCTTCCTAAAGCTTCGGTGGATTCGCTCTGAAAACAAATCTTCTCTCCTCTTTGCTGGAGCAAAGGCTTTGGTGGAGTCTGGGCCTTAGTATGGAATACTGAGTCAATCTCAATATTCTCATACAATTAATATCACAGATACCCTCATACTACAATATCTCAGATAGACATTCAACTTTTAAATAAAACTTTGACACTTGCGATTTAATGAAATAGATTTGATTTATATTTCACAAAATAGCTTTAAAATGTTTTTAGTTTGATATCATTTGGTTGAAGGTTTTATACACTATTCTGACCTATATTTTCAAGTCATTAAATACAGTTTTCCATGCAGCCCCCCTAGCCAAGTTACAACCGTATCGTGTCGAATTCCGTTCTCCAATCGGTAACGCTTCGGTATCAGCAATTGTAGAAAACGATTAGTGGGTAGCCATGTTGACGCACCTGCGTCGGCCGCTCGTTCTACAATGTAGCGTTTGTTTATCAAAGGATGTAGCGTTAAACGTTGTAGAAATTCATTCTGTCATTTTGAACGATGTGAACTTGGCCACGAATTTTCTATTCGTTTGTTCCGAATTTTCTATTCGTCTTTACGTTGAGATGACGTTATTCCCATACGTTTCATCACTTTTCGACAGCGTTAACGATTGCAGAATAACAACTTGGCTAAGCGTGCAGTAGTCTGCTAAGACAAACCAATTTGTGACGTAAGCGTTCTCTATCGCCGTCGTTACTAAAAGTATATTGTTTCAGGGTTCAGTGAACTTTCGTAACTGCTGACTATCATACAAAAGTAAGAGAACGTAACTGAAAAGAAAAAAAAATATGCTGTCATCATAATGCTTCCCAAGTCATGTACTCTTCTAGGGCTTATAGGAATTCATCTAATTACTTTTCCAGCTCTAGAGCGGAGCGGGAAGGCGAGCCAGATTTTTAATGACTAAAACCTTATAGTCCGGGTTCCCTAGTACATTTTTCCACTTGATTTCTATCAAGCTAATTTTCCGTGAGTTGCTTCATTTTAATGAGACGCCCAACAATTTCCTTTACGAAACTCTCGATTGTGGTAGCTAACAGAGATACCTACCAAGGATAAAATACAATTGCCGAAACGGATCTTGAGCGATCGGCGTCAGAGTGGGGATCGCTTTGCGCATTCCATACATTGGCGAGCCAATCGTCTTCGTTAATTGATACATGCAGCAACGCAGGCAACGAATCACGAGTGACGACTATGACATGATGGCGCGGCGAGCCAATCACTGACACTCCCCGCCCCGCGTCTCACTTCGCACCAATAAAGAGACCGAATATTTGACTTTTGCGCAACTTGAAGCCAGCGCTCAAGATCCGTTTCGGCAATTGTATGTATGATTTGATGATTCTCAAAAATAAAAAAAAGCATCTACTGGCTTCGAACTATCATCCTGTCAGAAAAATAATCTACACGGGAATAGCCCAATATGGTTTATAGTACTGATAAATAACATTTATTTTGCAAACAGGTTTTACACGTCTATGTTTTTTTTCGGCATTTTAAACTAGATGACCAAAGTTTCCTAGCTGACTCCCCGAAGAAGAAACACCGAAACAAACTCAGAGGTCAAAGTCCATACAGTTAATATACGTAATGGTCAAATCACATGAGAACCATAAATGTTTGAGTGGACCTATGCATTCAGTGCAAGTATTTGTCAGTATTCGCAAAGCCCAACTCAGGAATCAACTAATAGCAAGGGAGCTTTCTACCTTTTTTTTTAGGTGGAAAAATCATCCAATGACATCCCACAATCTCGGGCGGAGAGGGAGATAGTGTCAGACTATTACTGACTAAAAACCCCCACTACCGTTCCTTTTTTTACATTGTTCCAGGGCCCCGGGTATCTCTTTGGCGTCACCCATGGCCCCAGTATGCTTGGACCCTGCTGGGCCTCTACGATTGCTGACAACTCCTTGAGAGGCATCAGCCTGCGAAAAGTTATCCAAAATAGTTTGTACCTTCATAAATGGTTCCGAAGAAGACAGTTAGAAATCCTTTGAAGTATTCTTCGTACATGAAGCAAATGATACTCCTCGCCACGATCAGCAAGAAGTAAATCGCCAGAAGAGCTATGTTTGACCCAAACCACAGCGATAACAGGAATACGTATTTCTTCTGAGGGATAGATTCAAACTACATTTTTTAATACAGGACTCGAACTGACGAAAAATGAGTATTGTCATGTATACAGGGTATAAGGGACAGCCCTCCACAAACTTTAAGGGCTAAGGAAACAAAAAAAAATCACCCTCTCCATACAAAATTAAAAACTTGATTGGACAGTTTGTATGGAGAGGCCGATTTTTTTTTTCGTTTCCTGAAAAATGTCTTGTGGAAGATTGTTCAGTTTCGTCTTCTGAGAATAAGAATAAGATAAGAATAATTTATTTGTAAACATAGGTGTGTGCGGTGTGAGCAAGCCCTTAAAGTTTATGGAGGGCTGTCCTTTACATCCTGTTTGGTTTAGTTCATGTATATTTTTTTACGTGGAATCATCCATCTACCTCGTAGTTGTCTGGAATTTTTTGCACTGTTCCCGCGCGCCTCAAGGAGTTGCCAGCAATGGCAGGGGCCCAGCAGGGTCGTAGCCTACTGGGGCCAGGGTTATCCGAAAGGGAACTCGAGCCCCGGTATGAAGGCTTGAAGGGAAGGGGTGAGTTTTTTAGTCAGTAAGAGTCTGACACTATCTCCCGCTCCGCCCAAAAGCGGGGGTTGTCATTGGATGATTTTCCCCACTAAAAATTAAAAAAAAACTGAACTGGACCTTTTTGTCGCATACGTGATGCAATGTTAGTTTATTATTTATTATAATCTTTATTGTACACCAAATGAACAAAAATACAGGACAAACATTTAAAAGAATAAGTTATTGGATTGGTGTTGGTTTAGTTTCTTGTTTTTGTTATTTAAAATTTTCAATAAGTTTTTTTTACACTGTGTTGTATGTTTGTGCGCCAAATGAAATTTTTATCTTTTCTTCTTTCAATGACTTCTACCGCTCTTGGGGTTTTGCTGTCAGACTTTTACCAACTAAAACCCATTTCTATATTCCTTCTTTATTTATTTATTAAAACTTCATGCAACACACAGGTACAAAGGCGGACTTTATGCCTTACGCATTCTCTACCAGTCAACCAAGAGTGGTGAAGAGAAAACATGGCAGGTGCACAAAAAAAGTTTATTAAGGTAAGTAAAGTTAATTAAAATATAAGGGTACAAATGTATATATAATATAAATAAAATAGACGTACATGTATTATATTTATTATAATATTCTTCTTTGCCTTGCGTTCCAGGGCCCCGGTTTTTCCTTTCAGAAGCTAACCCATGGCCCCAGTAGGCTTCGACCCTGCTGGGCCCCTACTGTTACTGACAGCTTCTTGAGGCGCGCGTGGAACACTACGCGACGTCGGTCGGTCATGTAAATGGTGCCTACCACATAAATGACAAAACTCATTTTTCGTTACAGCCTATACTTTAACCATATTTTAGTGTAAGCTAATACAAGTTTTTACTTCGAAAGAAAAAAACTGGGCAAGTGCGAATCGGACTCGCGCAGTAAGGGTTCCGTGCAAACTACTTTTCTTGAATAGAGTCTCGAAGATTTTTCCGAATTACATTATTTTTTGTGACGTAGGTAACAACAAATTTACTGTTTTCAGATTTTTTCCTATATTTGTGCTATAAGACCTTGCTTTGTACCAAATTTCAGGATTCTGGGTTAACGGGAAGTACCCTATGAATATATCTTTGAGAGTATCAAATTAAACGTTGATGGTACGCAGTGATGCAATCGTTGATGGTGAGGCTCACTAGTTTATTCACTCTAGTCTTGATGACACCCAATTATAATCGGTCAGGAAGACCGCAGCAGGCAAATTGTTCCAGTCCTTCGATGTACGCTGTATAAATGACGAGACTAAACGCTTATTCTGGACCGTATCTAGATTGATTTCGTATTTTTTACGTGATGCGCTCACAACTAAAATATTCTACAGATTTATTATATGTATAAATAATTACCTCTCGTAAAAAACACAGCAGTATGACAGATATGATGATCTGGTAGATGAAGGTGCTGGTGCCGATTAGCGCGCACATCAGGTCGATGGCCAGCATGGGGTGCGAGTTATAAGCTTGCGGCGACGAGATGAACAGTAGGAACATCAACGAGGGGATTAGCGCCGCCATTGACGTTATCTGGTAATAAACCAAAAGAAAGAAGAAACATGTTGAAACTTAAGATAAATAAAAAAAAAACAAAATAACTAACCTTAAAAAAGGGAAAGACTTTGGAATTAAAACTTTATTCATTTATTATTTAAATGTCAAGGGCTCTGTCAAGAAAGTACCGGGAAAAGATCAATAATACACAAAATGTTTGTTATTCATCCAAATTTATTTTATCACCTTCAAAGTATGCCCCTTCAGAAACGATACACTTAGGTACACCAACGAATAATCCAATCATCAAAACATTTTTTAAACGCTGTTTTCGAAATTGAGTTCAGTTCTCGCCGCGAATTCTCCTTTATGTCTTCTACAGATTGAAAACGGATCCTACGAAGTGGTAATTTGAGTTTAGGAAAAAGATAGAAGTCGGCTGGAGCTATATCTGGGAAATATGGAGGCTGCTCGATGATATTTGTTGAGTGTTTGGTCAAAATTTCGTTCACAATGACGGCCTTGTGCGAAGGCGCATTATCGTGGTGCAAAATCCAAGAATTTTCATTCCACAAATCTGGCCTTTTTCGTCGAATTTGCTCTCTTAAATGCCGCATAACACTCAAATAATATTCTTTATTTACTTTTTTAACCTCCCGGTAAGAATTCCGAGTGCCCAACACCGCGATAGTCAAAGAAAACAGTCAACATGACTTTGACTTTTGATTGACTTTGGCGTGGTTTTTTCGGTTTTGGTTCAGTTGGAAGGCGCCACTCCGAAGGTTGTTGACTTGTTTGCATGTCAAACTCGTAAACCCACATCTCGTCGCCAGTAACAATGCGTTTCATGAATGTTGGGTCGGAATTGACTCGTTCTACAAGTTTACCTATCTAGGAAGCGTCGTTTCAGAAACCGGAGGTAGTGAAGAGGACATCACTTCACGGATCGCCAAAGCCCGAGCAACCTTCGCGCAGCTGAGACCTGTTTGGCAATCGCGGAAACTAACCCGAAGAATAAAACTTAAAATTTTCGGGTCAAATGTCAAATCTGTGCTGCCCGGAATTTACTGGCCCGAGACAATATCCAACGTAGAGCTGCTGGAAAAATGTCACGAGATCCCAATCGACCGCCAGATCAAGCGCCGCAAGTGGAGATGGATTGGCCACACGCTCCGAAGAAATTCCGATCACATACCCAAGCAAGCGTTGGACTGGAATCCGCAAGGAAAAAGAAAGCGTGGCCGTCCGCGTCAGACCTGGCGTCGCACCGTGTTGGCGGAAGCAGCGAGCATCGGGTTGACGTGGAGCGAAGTGAAGCGTGAAGCTCAGGACCGTTTGCGATGGAGGATTACTGTGGACGCCCTCTGCCCCATCTAGGGGACATAGGACATTAAGTAAGTCAATGATAGGTATGTAGCCATATCTCAATACTCAATACTCAATTTTTTATTGCATTCCACAATGTACTTGCTTAGGTGGTAAGTGAAAATTTGATGGACACAATTGTGGACCCTGTTGGGCACAGCAAAAGTGGAACTCTTATATCTCTAGATATAAGAGTTCCACTTTCTCACTGTGACATTTAAGCTTCTCACGTTACCTGGAGGTCACTCTGAGCTCACCTTCTTTCGACTACAGGTAACCATTTTTTTGGGGTGTCGACACTAGCTAAAATATCTTTCAGTTACTTACTATAGCAGTAATAGCTACAATAACGATTCCTTTCTGTAATGGGTAACCAAAAGCATTTTTGACCAGGCAGCAAGTTTCATTTTCAGCAAGTGTATCACTTTTTATGTTGCTCATTTTTGCTAAACAAACATTGTTAAATGTCAGAATATAACCTAAAAAGTTCAAATGTCACGAAAGCATCATTCATATTTGTACAGATAGCCTATGAACAGTGTTTTTGGATCGTTGAGGTTTTATTTGTTATTCCTATCCTATTATGAATAATGCAATATTATTTGGATAAAACATTTTGAAATTCACATTAGTTGGCATTCACACCAATTCACATTTTGATCTGTAATTCAAAAAAATTCAACGATAAAATTAAATTACCATAACACTTCAATACTGAAAAGGACCTGAGCATTAATAATATTTTAGCAGACTTCCACCGTGTCATTCATGCTTACAATACATTTTGATTCCTAATCTTTAGAAGAGCCTAACAACCCCTACAGATAAGAAAACCATCACGCTATCACACCACGCATCACGTTTGCACTACCTACGCAGTATTCTATAAAGTTACGTTACAGCCAAACAAGAAGTCGGAGGCGTGGCTATGCCTCCGATTCCTTTGTTCTAGCGTCAACTCAACGCTCGGTCACATGGTTCGTAGCTTAGCTAAAGGGGCAGGTCTCCACACAACCAAAATACCACGTTTTATAAATTTGTATTCAAAAATACAAAACAGAATTCTTGTATGTAAGTTAATTTCAGGAGTGCTTAAATTAAGAACAGAATCCCATAAAACATTACATACTTTTGGTTTTACTGCCAAAATATCTACCGAGGCGCTTTGGGGAAGTGTACCGCGGTTGCACGGTCCAACAATTCTGGCACGATTGTAACAAAATTTTACGAATAAAGGATCATTTACATTAAAGCGGGTGTGAGCTGTAGGTACTATTTATATGGTGCAGTTCGTGCTAGGCTGGTACCATATTGTAAAACCATCACCTCCCGTGGGATAGTTCTATTCTTCACGTCCAAAGCCAAATGGTACCAGCAGTAAGAAACTTACTAAACTAAACTCATTTTTATTTATATAGATATAGATAGATAGAAGATGGATGTTCGATGTACAGAACTGGCCGCTGTGGCCACAACAACTTTGTGAGGACTATGTCCAGCAGTGAACGTCTTTCAGCTGAAATAGTGATGACTAGCTTTTGCTCGCGGTTTCGCCTGCGTACTAAATATATAGCCTATGTCACCCACAAATTTTTTTCACCGATATAAAGCCGCTTTATTGGCTTTCTATCGGTGAAAACATTTTTCAATCGGACCAGTACTTCCAGAGATTACTTCTCACAAACAAAAGAACAAACTCTCTTTATAATATCAGTAATAAAGCAACTTTCTATCGGTGAAAAAATTTTCGCAATCGGACCAGTACCACCAGAGATTACATCTTACAAACAAAAAAACAAACTTTACCTCTTTATAGTATAAATGAATGAATACGTGCTAAACCATGCATGCAACGTACGAAAGGCACACAGCTTTCACTTGGCGCGGTTCAATGTGAATCATCCTTAACCTCTAGAGCCCCAGCGGCACAAAAACGTGCCAGTAAACAAGTATAATACTGTATTTGTAGTAAAGATAAGTTTTAAAATCGTTTCTGAACGAATGTTGTCGACGGCAGATAATATTTTACTGATTATTAATATTGGTTGACGTAAATAATGGCCGTCCTTGAGAGGTTAAAATACAGGAATTAGTATTTATAACGGCATGTGGGGATATAATACTACACTAATTTGCATATACATGTAAAGCAATAAATTAAACACTGTTAGTGTTGGTGACATGCAGTTTGTTATAATTTTTCACGAGAAATTAAAATACTTGCCATTTTTACCTGTAAATTATTTACTGCAGAGCTATGGTACTTCCTTTTTAACCGACTTTCAAAAACCGAGGTGGTTCTCAAGTCAATAGAATGTTTTTTTTTGTTTCTTATACAGAGAAATCTTCGCCATATAATGTCAACTGATTTAGATGATTCATTTTTAGGGTTCCGTACATCGAAAGGAAAAAACTGAATCCTTAAAGGATCACTTTTTTTGTCCGTCGTCCGTCCGTCTGGTTGTCTGTCTGTCAAGACCTTTTATCTCGAGAGTTGAAACTAAAACCATATACTCAGGTCTGCGGTCCCCTCAAACTGAAAAAATCAAACTTCTAAGTTAACGAATAAAAAAGATCGGCCGTTTATGTCGCAAAAAAAACGTAGATATATTTTGATACTCTCAAAGATCGAAATTCATAAGGTACTTCCCGTTGACCCAGAATCCTGAAATTTGACACAAAGCAAGGTCTTATAGCACAGGTATAGGAATAAATCTAAAAACAGTAAATTTGTTGTTACGTCACAAAAAAAAATTGCAATTCGGAAAAAAAAAGACTCCATTCGGTAATTGTAGTTTGCACGAAACCCTAAGTGCGCAAGTCCGACTCGCACTTTACCGGTTTTTTAGAAGAGTATTGCTCTCAGATGATCCCTTTTTTACAATATATGTAGATCTATCGGAGATAGGCCATGCAATATGCATGTCTTCAATAAATGATAGTAAATCATCCGGAATTACTGAAATCGAACGTCTTTTTATTATTAAAACCATTTCATTAAGGGGATACCGCAGATATGTAAAGCTCACTGGTGTACCCTCATTTCACCAATTACATATGTTCAAATTCCATGTTATTACGGTTATCAATTCGAGTATAACATCTTCGTAAGAAAGAAAATATGCTCACTATTCAGTTTTGGTGACGCTGTCCACAACTGTGTAGGGCACAACAAAAAAGTGAAAAAAAAAACATTTGAACACAGCCGACTTAAAAAATTACCAATGACAAAAGAACTTCATAGCCAAAAACCGAAGAAATGAAACTAGGGACTAGTTTCATTTCTTCGGTTTTTTGACACCGACTCCCGAAACTAAAGTAATTTTGATTTTTTTTCTTTTACCTGTAGTTTATAAAAAAAAAAAAACATTTTATAATACCTAACTTTCGATAAAATCCAAACCTAATGCTCGATAGTCTGAACCAAAGTAAAAAAAACAAAAACTATACCCAAGCTATTTATTTACCTTTTGCAAAACAGTGCAAAGAAACACTTCCACATCCATTATCTTCTTTGATGCACCCATTGTCCTGTGAATGATACCCTACACCATAAAATGCATCCTTTGTCCGATGAAGCAATCTGCAGCGTGGCGTGGCGAAGGCGTAACGGCAACGTGACAATGGCAAGAGTGTAGCGGTAACGTGGCAATAGTGTGGCGATAAAGCACAGTTAGCAGATTTACAAGCGACTTTTCTGCGAAAAAAGTTTTACCTGCAGAGAAATCACATGACAAGTGGCGTAACAGATAATAGGAGTATCATTAGGTACCAAACATTTTGGTACTTGCCATAAGGAGGAATACTCTTACAGTGCGTTTCACGTAAGAATTCCCTTCGCCGTAATGTTAGCAATACGGAAAAACAGTGTTGCTATGTTTTAAGCAATGAGTTAAATTGAGTAGCTTACTCAATTTTAAGGAGATTAGCTGAAATTTCGTTACTTTTATACTTGTGTTTTATTTTTTTTTTAGGAACAGTAAAAACTATTTTTGATTAAAGTATACGACGCTAAATGTAGCCTACATTTCGATTGTCCTGCAATTCTTTCAAATACCGAACACGCCACGCCACAATATCGTACCTCTCCATTGACAACTTCCCTTTTTTTAAATAAATTCCGATTCCTATCATAATTCCCCAAAAAGTGTTGCGACTACCGTTATAATCGACTTCGTTTTGCATTTCGTGCAACAATTGCTAGAGTAGGCAACACTTTTCTTTTTTCTTTAAACAAACAGAGCCAACATTACGGCAAAGGGAATTCTTAAATGAAACGCACTATACAAAAAATATTATTTTCATTACTCGTACTCGTTTTCCACACTGGTGCAGAAAAGTGTGTGTGCTCTCTCCACCATAATTTTATTACATTTATTATTTTAAGCTGGGCGCGCGTTAACCCTCGTTTATTCGTTTCTTCGTAAATGTATTGAAAAAAGGTTTTTTATACATATGCAAATCTGTCACAGCAGCTCTCGGTTCCATAACACAGTCGGCTCGTGCGAATTCCACCTCGGTCGCAATGACAATATTTCTGCTTAAAAATGTACTATTGTTGAAGCCTGCAGATATGATAGATGGCGTCCCTCTGAAAAATGCTGGAGTGCTTTGGACTTAGCAATTGATACAATGTAAATTTATGTGATATCTAACAATGTTATTTGCAATGGAGCACAGCGTATCTACTATTTATATATTTATTCATTTATGTACACACAAACACTTAAAAATGAAACGGACAAATACAGATAAAAGAGTACAAAGGTACTGCTTATTTCAAAACTATGTGCTAAATTTCAAATCATTGATGTGGCTTTTTTTTTCATCTTATGACAACCCCCGCTCTTGGGCGCAGCGGGAAATAGTGTCAGACTCTTACTGACTAAAAAACCCATCCCATTCCTTCAAGCCTTCATACCGGGGCTCGAGCGCCCTTTCGGATAACCCTGGCCCCAGTAGGCTTCGACCCGGCGGGGCTCCTGCTGTTGCTGACACTTCCTTGAGGCGCGCGGGAACAGCGCGCGCCGTCGACGACTTGGGCTTGGTCTTTTTTTCATATTTTCTAAACTTATAGTTCAAAAGTTAAAGGGGGGATACATTGTTTTTTACTTTTGGAGCGATTATTTCCGAAATTATTGACATTATCAAAAAATTAATTTTAGTAAACCCCTATTCATTATCCAACAATATATCACACGTTAGGTTGAAATTAAAAAAAAAAACATTCCCACTTTACACATAGGGGGGCTACCCTAATAAAACATTTTTTTCCAATTTTTATTTTGCCACTTTGTCGGCGTGATTGATATACATATTGGTACCAAATTTCAGCTTTCTAGTGCTAACGGTCACAGAGATTAAGCGAGGACGGACAGACTGACAGACGGACAGACAGACATGGCGAAACTATAAGGGTTCCTAGTTGACTACGGAACCCTAAAAAAACAATAAAGAGACCGGATTTGTGAGCTAATTCACATTCTGCGCCAGTCCAATAATTAAGTGAAAGAATTTACGTCACGTACAAGGTTATACGGATGGCTTATCCGACCTATTTTTTGTATAGAGACGTGACTAACGGATTTTCCTAGTGAAATGTACGAGATATCTTTTTTTCTTAAGCCTATTTGTGTTGTAATAGGAGAGGCGAGTGGCTTTTAGCAGTGTTGTAGCAACTGGCGTTCGGCCTATTTTTAGGTTAGTAAAAACAATTTGTCTATAGTGTTTTCGTAACTATCACTAGAGGGCGGTAAAAAAAATTACGTCACTATGTAAAATTGAGGAGGGGTAAAGGGGCAGGTAAATGCTCATGGCTATCGGCTATTGGGTGCTCCATAGGAACTATATCGACGGCTTTACAAAAAAGTGTTTTAAAGTTAAAGTTTTGAATTCGCTTTCGTAAAGTTTACTTTATGTCGCTTAGATCATTTTGCTTTTCAACTGTCGATATGTATCAAAATCTAATTTAAACCGGTAGGTAGCGCTGTGATCGGTTTGTAAGGATTCAACGACTATCGCAACCCAGCGGTGGGCACGCCACAATCATGGCGGTAAGTCCCCTCTTTGAGGCGTGGCTGGAAAGACCTCACGGCGTCCTTACCTTCCGCATGACGCAGGTACTCACCGGACATGGTTCGTTCGGGAGATTCCTGCACCGGATTCATGCGGAAGTGACGCCCGGGTGTCGCCACTGTGCAGAACGCCCGGAGGACACGGTGGAGCACACAGTCGAGGTGTGCCCTGCTTGGGCGGAGCATCGCCGTGCCCTCGTGGGGGCGATCGGCGGCGGAGACCTCTCGCGCCGGGCCTTGGTTGAGGCCATGGTCCGGAGCGAGGAGGAGTGGCAGGCGGTCGCCGACTTCTGCGAAGCAGTAATGCTCGCAAAGGAGGAGGCCGAACGCATCAGGCAACGGCGTTATCGCCGCCGCCGTCGCCGGGATTCTGATCCCGAGTTCCGGCCAACGTAGACGTGGGCTTGCGGACAGTAAGCAATGGGTAGCTCGCTGTCCGGCCGTCCGGTAACTATCCGGCCAAGCCCAAGTCGTCGACGGCGCGCACTGTTCCCGCGCGCCTCAAGGAGTTGTCAGCAACAGCAGGGACCCAGCCGGGTCGAAGCCTACTGGGGCCAGGGTTATCCGAAAGGGCGCTCGAGCCCCGGTATGAAGGCTAGAAGGAACGGGGTGGGTCTTTTAGTCAGTAAGAGTCTGACACTATCTCCCGCTCCGCCCAAGGGCGGGGGATGTCAATGCATGATTTTTCCCACCATAAAAAAAAAAAAGGTTTGTAAGGATCTTTATCTGATAAAAAGCCTTAGGACTGGATAATCACTGTCAGGACCGTTAGTTTATTATAAAACTAGGCACCGAACTGCAAGAACTCGCGCGATAATATCAAACCAACCGAGTGCGTCCGCCGCGCTTCACTCGCCGCCGTCGTCATCTGACGCGCTGTTCAATAGCACGTTCGACTAGTCGACTAGGAAAGAGCGTCCTCAACTCGTTTTTAAATATTTTTCTTGACATAATAAAAAACTAAATATCATCATCAGTCTCGAAACAAACTTTTTTTTTTTTATTAATAGGCCTGCGTTTGACCTGATTGTAAGCGATGATGTGGTCGACGATGAAGCACACTTGCCTAGAAGAAACCTATTCACTCTCGACTTAAAGACTCCTAAGTTGTAGCTATCAGGAAACACAGACAAACAAACTTTACTTTCTCATTATGGTCTTTTTTTCTGGCTCTTCCTCTATTATTACACTATTGTATGTAAACGAAAAAACTTCAAACCCATTAAAGAAGTGCACTGCATGTACTATTTTTTTTTTAACCCAAAGGTTGACTGGAAGAGAATGCCTTGTTGCATTAAGTCCGGCTCTATATACTACTACCTACAATACATGAAGTTTAAATTAATTAATTAAATAAAGAACAGAAAAAGAAAAATCACTAAGACAGAGTGGAATTAATCATTCTCGTGCTATACCAAACCTCTGTTATTTGAAAGAGCCATTTAGCAAGTAATGGAAGCTCCATTCCGTTTTTATTCCAAGAGTTTCTTTTCTGTGTAAATACTGTACCTACTGTACATTCCCACAATACACCAAACAATCACAGTCTCGTTCAATTAATCTCCCAGTAAACAAGCCTTGCCGTCCGAAATTGGCCGCATTTCATCCGCATCAAGCCTACGGCGGCCAAACTTTCGTCGCATGTCCAAATCAAACAGCCCATTTGATTCGGCAATTACACACCGATTACTGGCGGCGCCACCGACGCTTTTCGTCTGCCTGAGGCTTGGCTATGCGTGAGATACAGCGCTTTGTAGATTATGACGGATTATTACTACCTAATAGAACTGATTGTGGCATTCGGCCAATTAGTTATGTTTTCAAACCTTAACAGCGTCTAATTCGAGATACATTTTTGTTATTTTTCGTACAACCGCTCCTAAGTGATTATGACGTTATCATACATTTTTCTAGAATGTTATCTAGGTTTCTCGTGAAATCAAAAAAAAATTGTGTACAATTATTATTATTTCTTTAACTTTCTTTGCCCATAAATAAAAAAAAAAACTAAAGAAAATAAAACTATACAAATCTCACATAAAGCAAGTCATTATACCCCTAGGGAGATAACGCAGTATGGCCGATCCCTAGGGAATAATGAGATTTAAATTTGGAACATCAAAAATCATCAACATTGTAAGTAAATTAAAATGTACGTGCTTCGAACAAGTTGACTCGAAATTCAAACTGACCACTATGTAACAAAAAAAAACGTGCTTACTGACGGGAGCGTTATGGAAAATTTAAACTATAGATTCTTGGAGTAGTTAATTTTGTTTGTTTGATAAACTTATAAATATAATACCTATATTTCTCTAATATATGATTCGTTTTACCAAATGGGCTTTTAATTATCTCACAGATGTTGTAAAAAGTAGAGTATTCCACACGGGAATAAAACTGTCTTTGTCTTGGGCGGCTTGAATTCCTCATATCACTTAGTTTACTTTATTAACTCCCACGCAATGCTCAGGAGTTAATTATATAAATCCCTCACTAACGTTCGAGATTAAACTTAGCCTTCGTTTCGTTCGGAATTCAACACAAACACTGCTTTTTCCCATAGTCACATAATCTAGTATTATAATAATCACGTTAAGTCTTATCTCAGGAATAATAAGGAAATTACAGTACTGATATTATGAAAATAATGTCGCTTATTAAATCTAAGACGGGAAGAAATGTAAATATTTTTCTAAATTTATGATAAGAAACACACTTACACTGGAATTAATTAACGCGTTTTATTTATCCTTACCAAAGTTTCCATAGAATTCTGAGACTGTGTGCTCATTAATTATTCCGAGAAACGTTAAAAAAACAATACTTAGATGGTCGTTAAAGTAAAATTAATTTGGTAGTAACATATTCTAATATTCTATTACTTCCCTAAGATATCCTTATATTTCTTAATATTCCTTACATAAGCCGGAGGGTACAATCGTGGGTGGTCTGAAAAGTTTCCGACCTCTATGTGAAGATAGTATTACTCGTCAATAAAAGCTAGCAACTGTAGTTGTGCATCTTTTGACTGAAACTCTCCAAAGTTTCAGTCATTTTGGACGCGTAGTTGTTCATCATCATCATCATCATCATCATTATCATCATTTCAGCCGATACACCACTGTTGGACATAGGCCTTCCCCAAGCGTCGCCACATCGAACGTTCCTGTGCGTCCCGCAACCATCGATTTCCCGCTACCTTCACCAGGTCATCAGTCCACCTTGTAGGAGGCCTTCTAAAGCGTAGTTGTTATATAACAGTCATTTGAATGAGACGGTTAGAGATGCAGATAAAGAAAATCCCATTTCACCAAGATAAAACACTCTCACACCTCAACGGTTGCTTGATCATCTGCCTTACTCACCAGATCTAGCCCCAAGCAAATTATTTTTGTTCTCTCATGTAATAATTGCGTTCGGAATACGGATGCAAACATCGTGAATAATATTGTTACGCAGAGAAAACGCCAACCACTACATATTTGAACGGTTTAAAGAAATGCAGACATCAACGAGAGAAGTGTATAGAGTTTCAAAGAGAGAATGTAAAAAAAGAAAAATAATTTTAAAAAAAATCTTGTATCTTTATTATGTGGGAAACTTATCAGACCACTTGTGTATTTTGCTACCTACCTACATAGGCGTCAAGCTTCGACTACATTGCTTTATGCGATTATTTTGGTTACATTAGGATAATCCCATGAGGTAACATAAATTCTTGTATGTTTGCTATATCATACACACGTACGACAACACGAAGGAAACGAGGCAAATTCCGTGAAGTTCAAAGTCTCTGTAAAAAGCCTTTAAAAGTTACTTTTTTGTCGTTAAGTCAAGACTGAATCGGGCCCCGGGCTGTATCAGAGGCATAAAGAAAAGCCAGACGTGCGGAATTACGTAATAGACCGTTTCAGATTTAAGACGTTACATTATACGAATAGGTCTTAAGAGCCGGTTGTAGTCACTGATTATTTTGTATGAACTCTGCCCGGATCTATGTCGATTTCGCGGCCCCGTTACAGCGGTTTTGTATAATAACTATTCAAGATTTTTATTTTTGTGAGACCCTTTTAAATAACAATGTTTACAATTTCCTGCAACTTTCAAATATTTCCGTGACGTACTAGCGTAGATATACACGTTTGAAATCGTAAGTTAGGGTCTGATTCGCGATTTCTTTTTGTCGAGCTAACTAATTTATGTCATGTTTTGATTTTCCCGGCGGTTGGTCTATATAGCCAATTTTAATAAAATATTTTTTCATGGTATTGTTTTTAATATTTGTGGATTTCCAGAGATATAAAAAGATTAAAATGAGTAGAACCTGACCTTAAGCACTTGCTAAGGTCCGCAAAAACGTAGCGAACATTTTAACCATTAGTTGTCAAAAACACACAATTTGGGTCACTCATTATTCTTCGGAAGTTGGGCGGCTTTACCCATATTTTAGGTCGAACATCTTGGGACGCGGACACCGTAGGACTGTCCCGTTCCGCGGGCATAAATAATGCCCCCGCGGGACATGTTAGGTTCACCACACCCTTAGACCCTCTTATAACCGCACATAATGGCCACACGTAATGTGGACGGCGGATATATTCACATCTTCGCTACTTTGTGTCAGTGTGATGTTTGCCGTTTGTCTTAGCTGTTCAAAGAGTGGGAAATGTTGCGTTAAATTGAATGCCACCGAGAGCCAAGCTCGTCGGATGCAGGGTACGCCTTTGTGATTTATTTATATTGAAGCGACCTTGGAATTCTCTTAAGTGAACCTATGTATTTTTTCATAACATAAGAAAGCTACGGGTTTAAGCAGGCTGCCGGTAATAGCCACGATCCGGTAGGCAGTGTTATGCATATTTTTTTATTGAAACTATGTAGATCATCAAGCCAAACTTCTATTACGTAATAAATATGTCCTTATTAATAAAGATATTGGCCACGATGAAGCGTGAAACGTCACTATAAATTCTTTCACAACTTCACTTGTTAATTTTAGAGCTTTAGTTTGCCACAGTAATATTTTTCTGCTGACCGAAACGAGCAGAATTTGGCTCAAGTGGGAGGGCCATCGAGCACGTAGTATTTGTCAGGAAATTTACATTTGGGGACAGGACAAGCGTTCGACTGAACTCAAAGGCACTTGTTGGGTTATTTTCAGACCACACAGCAAATACTCAGAACTATCTTTACTAACGCTGTGGTCTGGTTCGAGGCACGCGGTTCATTTTATTTTCCTTGAGTAATCGGATCAGAAATGAAGATATGCAGGAGAACCAAGGTTACGACTAGCCCGAAGAATCGGCAAACCTAAGTGGCAGTGGGCAAGGCACATTGCTCGCAGAACAGATGGTCGATAGGGCCGAAAGGTTCCGCAGTGGCGACCACGTACCGGAAGGCCTCCTACATAGTGGAACAACGATCGGGCGAGGGTCGCGAGAATTCTATTGCTGCGATACGCATACGACCGGGCCTTGTGGCTACACTTGGAAGAGGTCTATGTCTAGCTGTGAACGTCTTTCAGCTAAAATATTGATAAACCAGGGGATTCAACTCGACATACATTTTCACTGTTTTTCATACGCGATTATGACGTCATTACTCACTATTCATTAGATATTTTGGAAACACAGTATCTTGTGGATATTATCTAAGCTTCTATTAAAATCAATTTATAAATTTGTGTAAAACTAATCCGCTAAAGACCGAAAGTCTGCTGTTTTGCATAAACTTTGACATTTCATAACATCCAGTTTTGTGTTAAATGAAGTAACAAGCTTTTAAACCATGCTTGATGTCATGCGATAGGCGAGTGGAAAAGCTGCCTCTTGAGATCTGTTTTTGTTAAGCATTATGAAAACGAAGCTCTTGGGTTTTCTCAAATTTAAATTTATGATGGGCCTTTCCACGCCTCACGCATATCTACTATTCACACCACAACAGCACTCATTTAAAACCGCCATCCTCCCCGTCTGTCTGAACAGGCCTTACCTTACCATTCGGGTCACGTTTGTCATTTCACACCGATCCGTCGAGACACAGAATTTTCACACTCTATAAATTTTCGCCAATACGCGATAAGGAAATCCTTCGGGTTTACTCGCAATCCCTGAACGGGATCCTGTTTGAGATGTATTAGTTGACTCTGGTAAATATGTGCTCTTTTTTGATATATTATTTATTTACAACCACATGAATACGGGACATTTGTGTCCCACATGCTGTATACTGTATAAAAGGGAGAATATACTAAAATGAACATGCTGTTTGTAAGGGAAAATATAGCTAAAATGAGCAGCTTTTTGCTTTCATCGCGTATTTTTTAGATACATGTTTTACTTGAAGCCATGACAATTTAATGAAGCAGTTGAACAGCATCATACTCGTAGTGCCTGAAGAGTTTTTAATGTAATGGGACTTTTATATGTTCATCTCGTTTCTCTGAAGGTCCTTTTTATCAGAAACATGAGGTATTAAGCTGATATTGAAATCAAATAAAAAAAGATTTGGGGAGCAACGAAAAATCAAGCTTTTAAGTCACCGCAATCCAATGATGAGGCTATTTAGACGCATATTTTGACACTTGCAAGGAAATCAAAACCTTTAGGAGGACCTCTTATTGAACTAGAATCCTGAGGTATAAAACAGTGTTTTGACTAGCCTGTTGGTCTAGTGGTTAGTGGCCCTGACTGCTATGCCGGAGGTTGTGGGCTCGATCCTCACCCAGGACAAATGTTTATGTGATGAGCATGATCATGTGTTCTGTGTTTGAGTGTAAGTTATCTATAATATATATAAGTATGTTTATCAGTTGTCTAGTACTCATAACACAAGCTCTGCTTAGCTTGGGACTAGACGGTGTTGTGTGATAGTTGTGGAATATTATATTATAATGTGTCACAGCGGTTTGTTAAATTATGGACATAGTACCTGCTTTATTTTACGATAAAAAATAAGGGAAATAATCATTCTAAGTATGTTTATATATAGCCCGTAATTTTGTTTGTGTTTTTCCTCTAACAAGGTTTTATGATACTTTTATTTGGATTACTTGACTCTTACGGAATGGCCAAATATAATTAAGATGATTAACAAGCTTCCTACAGACCCTTAACGTTTTGTGAACATTCAAGTTTATTACCGCTGTAATGAATATCTGAAAGAAACTTTGCTCAATTCCCTCTCGAAATCATCGTTTGTTGGCGAACGGCGGTTATTCCCCGAGCTTATTTAGATGTTTTACTATTCTTGAGCGTTTGGAATATTAATCAAGCCGTTGTCTTGAGGAAAGTCGATTATTTTAAGTAAAAGAGCAGTCTGATCAGTGCTCTCTTGTTAGTGGTGAACATTTTAATTTGATTTGGAATTTGCATTTGCAGTTGCAAGTAGCATAAGTAATTAATATCTACTATCGGGTCGCTAGTAGGTAGGTACTTGATATTAATGTTGCAACCTCTAACGTTCTAACTTTAAGGCAAGAGTAAATAGATTACTTCTTGGCAAGCGTGCCCCATCGTCGACCACATCATCGCTTACCATCAGGTGAGATGGTGGTCAAACAAGAGCCTATCAATGATAAAAAATTAAACTTTCTAACGCCCCAGCAGTTCCGGGCAGGTGTTAGGCGTCCCAAACATAAGGCGTGCGCGTTCCTCAGCCGTGTTTCGTGTGTGTAGCGTGCACGCCGCGCACTCGCTGTACACGTCACACGGTAGCAACACGCGACGCTTACGCAGCACGCTACTCACACGCCCGTTGAACGCGCACGCCTAATGTGGGGTCAGCCTTAGGCCCGGCGCCCATTATCAGCAACGGCATGAAAAAAGGATCTTTCGGCATCTCCACATGCAGGCGCACACTGTCGTAAACTATGCCCTTACCATGCATCTAGGGATGCCGAAGGACCCTTGCTGATGCCGATAATGGGCGCCAGACCTTGAAATCTTTGAAATTCTCGGTTTTCCTCTACTATTATATGCTTGTATTTTACACCTATACCTTCCTCGTGGCGATAAGCAGACAGACGCGATGGGGGACTTTGTTTTATTGTACGTAATAAGGAGGAAAAATACGTACCTAACAAAGACATTATTAATGATTACCAAGCTCAAGCGTGGTAACTATTGCAATTATAGCGACATCTATGGCATCCAATAAAAACTAATCTTGCATTGTGCAATTAAAGTTCTGCGGGCTATTGGAACTTAAAGAACAGCCCGAAATCATCTGCGGGGCAGTTGCCCACCAAACATAACACCCGTCTGGCCGGATGATCCTCCCTTTTCAACGGAGGTATTTATTTATTTTGTAGGACTTGACTCTCTGTTCCGCATACCTCCAATCAATATTAATGATTCAACGTTGAACATAACTCTCTTCCACAAATTGACACAATATTCACTGCCGGAAAATCAAAATATCCATTTATTTCGGAAAAAAAATTGGTCTACCTGGTTTTTCAATATTGACTAGCTGCCCCTGCATCGGCTTCGCAGGGTTGAATTTTTTTTCCGTTTTCTTAATTTTTCCTTTAAAAAGAACTTTCTCCTGACATTAACAAACACTAAAAAGAAATAGAGAAATTGAGCGAAACAGGCCCTACGTTCGCGTTGAGGCCATAAACCGGAGCGAGGAGGAGTGGCAGGCGGCCGCCGACTTCTGCGAAGCAGTAATGCTCGCAAAGGAGGAGGCCGAACACATCAAGCAACGGCGTACTCGCCGCCGCCGCCACCGCCGGGATTCTGATCCCGATTTCCGGCCACTGTAGGCGCGGGCTTATGGACAGTGAGCAATGGGTAGCTCGCTATCCGGCCGTCCAGTAACTGTCCGGACCAAGCCCAAGTCGTCGACGGCGCGCACTGTTCCCGCGCGCCTCAAGGAGTTGTCAGCAACAGCAGGGACCCAGCCGGGTCGAAGCCTACTGGGGCCAGGGTTATCCGAAAGGGCGCTCGAGCTCGAAGGCTAGAAGGAACGGGGTGGGTCTTTTAGTCAGTAAGAGTCTGACACTATCTCCCGCTCCGCCCAAGAGCGGGGAATGTCATTGGATGATTGTATCCCACCATAAAAAAAGGCCCTGCGTTCCGAATGGCGTCAAAAGCGATCGCGAATCCGACCAACGAGCAACGTTTATTAGCCCTTATATCATTTGACTATTTTTGGTCTACTATAGCACCTGATGGTAAGCGATGATGTGGTGGACGATGAAGCACTCTTGCCTAGTAGTAACCTATAGGTACCTACATATCCTATCCTACCTTCTAATTAAAGAAGCCCACAAAATACAGGTACATCAAGAAAACAGAAATAAAACAAAGAAATATTCAACGTACAAAACCCCGTGAGAAACACCGAAAATTTTCGTCCAAAACCAATTTTCAGCTAATCATCTCATTTGGGTAAAAGCTGTGCAGTGACCGTGGCCTAATCTCTTTACGTTGGCCGTACCTTCGACAAACAGACGTACACTCTGCTAAAGAGCCACTAACTGGCTCCTGCTGCCAGCTTGCAGTTTACATAATCCTCGTGCAGCTCGCTATCAACTGATGTCTAAGTATACATTGTAGTTTTTGATAGGGTTCGCGGTATAGCTGTTGGATTAGATGATGCACTCGTATTTTGATTACTTTTAGCGCCATCTGTTGGCGAGGTACCGGCAAGGCGCGACATCGTCTAAGGCGGTTATCACACTGCCACGCACCACGCAGCGTAGCGCGTGAATTCGTGTCTTAACGTTGCTTGTAAATATCTCCGTTGGTATAGAAAACACGCACAGTCCAACACACTGAAAATGTATCCTCGCGCGATCATGCAAATCACGCGCCTACACGCGGAGAAACATGCACTCACGCGCGTGAGTGCGAGGCGACACGCAAGGTATGACAGACTGAGTATCGTAGTGCCATGCGTGATTTTGTATGAAATGAGTGCGTACCTGAGTGAATTTACAAAACACACCTACACGCATGAGTGCGTAAAAAACCCGCACGAGCGACGATGCAGATCTGCACTCTCGCAAGTACGCACGTACATAGGTGCGTTGACGCACAACATGCAGCGTGAGGCGTGGCAGTGTGATAATTGCCTAACGTCGAGTAGAGAGAAGCTCGACGGAAGTTGAATAGATATACTTCTAGATAAGCTCGCTCCATCGTCGACAGCATCTTCGATTTCTATCTGGTGAGATAGCGGTCAAGTGCGAACCTAATGGTCTGGTCACGACGCCGGTCTTAGCGGCGAGCAGCGCGGGGAGCGAGCGACATCGATAGGCGGGCTAAGGTGCTTTAAACATTTTTATAATTTTGTTCTTACAGCAACAAAGTAGTGAACGAGCCGTAACAACAATAAAGGAAAAGGTGAGAGCAAGAAGCCTCCATACAGCGACCGTTGAGAGAGAGCAAGAGCGGCGCAGACACGAAGCGCTGATGCTAGTCGCGAGGAGGACAACTATAAAGTACTTGCTCACGTTGAAACGCGCGGACGGTGTGGCGGGTGCGGTCGCGAAAACATGGCGAATTCGTGTTCACATTGGCCGCCAGGCGTTTGCGCGTCACACCCGCCTGGCGACAAGTTTATACCATTTGAACTTACTGACGACGCGGGTGGATCGCTCGCTCCTCCGCTAGTTCGACGTGAACAGACACAAACATTTCAAGCGTTGCCCGCTACTTAGACCGCACGTGCGTTTCGTACGTGAACACTTCGACATTAAGCCATATGTTTGATATTTCGTGACCGCGCCCGCCACCGCGCCCGCGAGTCAACGTGAACGAGTACTAACGTTCGATCCACGATGCGACCGGGTGTCACTAGCAGAAGGAAAACATATGTGACGGTAGTCGGTTCAGCATCAATCTGTCATCACTTGTAAAATAAAAGTAAACCACTATGAAAACCTAAATAGATGTCTAAACCAAAAGTTATTTTTGGATAGTTCATTGAAGAGCTCTCCTGACCCTTCACACATGAACACACACACATATTTACCTACGTAGCTAGATATAAAACCATAGATGTTATGAAGCTCCGTAACTAAACCTATCGGATGACCGGAATAAAAAAATAACATTAACCTATATAAAGTGTCGAATACTTTCGGACAAAGACGAAATCTAAATGACAGGTTACGACAGCTTTTTGGTGATTTTGCACAGTCAAACAAATGATAATCCAGGCTAAAAATAAAAATCCGTCTCTTATCCGTCACCTAATTAATTGTTATCCATAACTGTATCCGCATCCAGATCCGATATTACGCATCAATCAATCAACCATTTATTTGGTATAAATATAGAACAGGAATTGTTATAGTGACAGTTATACACCGATAAATATTTCACATAAGTTATGTACAAAAAGATAATTATTAAAAAATTAAATTTATAAATACACGA
Organism: Mythimna albipuncta; assembly: GCA_929112965.1. Classification (NCBI taxonomy): domain Eukaryota; kingdom Metazoa; phylum Arthropoda; class Insecta; order Lepidoptera; family Noctuidae; genus Mythimna; species Mythimna albipuncta. The sequence goes on along the minus strand of OV815972.1, from coordinate 8,918,311 downwards.
ATGAATGAAAATTGACACATATACTCGTAATTGAAGTTTACATTAATAATTATATTACAATGACAAAATAGATAAAAATTGGACATGAAATAAATTCAATAGATATAATCGAGCTTATGGCAACGTACAGATGGAAATTTGGGTTCTTTTGGGAAATCTTTGTTTCTTTAGACAGATATTCTGTGTACTTTTAGAAAAGTCGACGACGACGACGAAGTTAGATTGTAGATGTCAATTCAGTCTCAATAGCTAATTTGATTGTCATTTCATAAGAAATGTAACTGGGCTAAGTCAACATTGGTTTGCCAATTTTGCATCATGGAGGTAAAATAGTTTGTCTACGTGACCATTTTGAGGAACACACAATTATTTGAATGACATCATTATCACAAATACTACCTGTTAATAAGGAAAAGTATAAATTCAATCACACACAATTTTAATGAATCAAAATCTATCAGCTTTAAATCATATTATTTCGTTGGAAATCAGCGAAAAAAAACGGGAAATGTGTCCACAATGCAGTGTTAAATGCACTTTGGTAGTATTTTTTTTTTAAGAAATTAGGCAAATAATATGGGAATCGACGTAATATACTAATAGCGTATACGTATCTACACACATACACGCAAACGCTTGAAAGGCGTTCAATTATAGACAAATTAAGTAATTTTTTTATCAATTAAAAATAAAGAATTATTTTTGAAAAAAATATGTATTACCCCAGTAGGTACCGTGCAGGCCGTGTGGATACTAGAGTGAGCGAGAAAAATGCATGGCTCGAATTTTATTTCATCGTATCCGCTCCTCTGACATTTTACAAGATTTAGTTTAGTGAAACGTCTGACGATAAATTGGTGTTTTGTCATATCACTAGATACTTTTAGTAAAAAGACGTAGCAAATAAGAATATTCGACATCTACCGTTATTTCGTGAAATCCCTGATATCCTCATTTCCCTGAGACACATATATCATTTCTCATTATTATTTATTTTACTATTTGTAAAATGTATATCATTTATAATTTAAAAAGCTAGGCATTGATTGATGAATACAAGCAAGATGGATATGACGACACCTAAATTCCACTTACTCAAGATCGAATGCAGCGTCATTAACGAGAAGCGACCGTGTTACACCGCTGCAGTAATCCGAGTGTCGGTCGAATACATCCGAATGGACTTCCGAGCTTCGCAATCTGCTTTCTTTTTGCTCACTCGGATAAATCTATCAACGGCTACCAACTACAAACCCATTAGGATCGCATACAACGAAATGGACTTTTCTGAAATTCGTACGGAAACTGCTAAAATGTTTTGGCTCAAAAATTCTCGTAGTATATTTTTAGATTAAATATGCATAGTACCATGAGACTTTTCTAAGCTTCCCCCGCTGATTTTATCCACATCTTTACTCTCGTGAGGCTTAGTGTAAAGTTGTTCATACCTTCTTCAGTAAATGAGTTATCTAACACTAAAATAATTTTAATCGGACCAGTATTTCCTTAGATTAGAGCGTTCAAACAAACTCTTCAGCTTTATAAACTTAGGATAATTTTATTATTTCCCCCGAGACGGCTGAGGCATGAGGCAACGATGATCCTCACTTTCCAGCCGCCGCTGCACCGAGACCCCGACCACGGCTAACAGTCACCGTAGGTAGCTCGCCGTCCCTCCGTCCGGTAACCGTCCGGACCGCGGTGCGGACCGACCCCGAGTCGTCAACAGCGCGTAGTGTCCAAAACCGTAGCGGCCTAACAAAACAGAAACCTACTAGGGCAACCTTAAGGAATATAAACACGTTTTAGACAGTAAGAGTCTGACACGCCCTGAAGAAGTAACTAAAATGACTATCCACCTTAAAAAAAGTATAGATTATTATTTGTATCCTCCATTTTTTAATTAGTACAAAAAAATGGAGCTCTATCCCTGTTACTTATCATATTTTGTAGTAAAAAGTAAAACAAAAAACGAAATCCCAAAATTATGCACGATTCGTCATAATTGGTGAATTCATAATAGAATCAAACATTCATAACATTTGCACTAGAAAATATTACGCGCAGGGTTTTAGCGTATCTGTTATTACCATACAGTCAGTAGTCACAGTGTTGCAACTACACGGAGACGGGATAGTGACGCAAAGTGGACGAGTCACAGTTACCATATTGAAACCGTCATCAGTCCGTAGAAGACAATGAAAATAATATAATTATTCAATTAATTACTATGTTACCAGATTATCTACAGTGGGCTGAACGTGCCGAAATAGTACCTACTCAATCTAAAATTGCTTAATGCATTAACGATCCTTAATCTAAAACTACATTAGACCCACGCACACTCGTAACACGCCTGATTTGTACTTAGAACGACGACGCGTGGCGTGGATCAAGTGTAGCTCTACAAGTCTAGTTTGCATATAAAATGTATAGAGCTCGACGCGCTCAGATCGGTATGTGTGGCACACGCGTTAGCAGTGTACGAGTAGTTCTAGCTATATTGTCGTACGTCCAAGGACGGTCTGCCAACATTCTGAAATATCTCCGATAAACAAAAGCCTTTATTTCAAGCTTTGTTCGAACAAAGAGAATTTTCACAAAGCCTATCCTAGCTACTAAAGTATTTATTCTGTATAAACAAGAACGCTATTTACAGTAGAGTAGCCATTATTGACTCAGTCGATTTTCATTTGTGGTTGCAATTTTAGTTGACCACTGCCCACGGTTTTCACATAGAGGAACCCACAAAGAACCAATGAATCATTGAATTTCGTCCATTATCCTGGTTTGATATTGTGTTTACATTAAACTAATGTTGTTTTTGTAGAATGGTAAAGTCCTGAATTATACAAATATAATTATTTAACCAATAATTAATTCATCATCATCATCATCATTTCAGCCGAAAGGCGTCCACTGTACCTCCCCCAAGTGCCACCACAATGAACGTTCCTGTGTGCCTCGCATCCATCGGATTCCCGCACTCTTACCAGGACATCGGTCCACCTTGTAGGAGGCCTTCCATCGCTACGTCTTCCATTACGTGGTCGCCATTCCTAAACCTTTCGGCCCCAACGGTCATCTGTTCTGCGAGAAGTGTGCCCTGCCTATTGCCACTTAAGGCGTATAGTCCCTTGAACCATCTGACTGAAATTATGTGAACGCAACTCTCGCACTCGCCTAGGCGGCAGTACGCAAATCTGTGCATTTATTTGTGGCCAGCAGTGCCCGGAAAGCGCTTTAAATCCATTTTCTCTGCAAGATATTGATTGATTTACATATGCAATGTTCACTTTGAAGAATATTTAACCACCAATTTTTTTATGTAAAAATATTTCTAAAGGTCCATGCCGTTTCGAAGGAGTAGGCAAAAGTTGCGAAATTGCTAAATATTTTTTTTTAACAAAAGTATAAATTCCACGAAAAAATCAAATGTTGATATTATTGTTCATGAATCCAACTGACCTAGCCGTTCCGGAGGAGTAAGCCTCAGAAAATCACTGTTTTATGGCACTTTTCGGGCGCTTGGCCCTTAAGTTTGGCGATAATTATTTATTAGATAGTAGGTGGTCTATTGACCTGGTGAGGGTCGAATTGACGAGACGCACAGGACAGGTCGTTATGGCGACACTTAACTGGCCTGTTGGTCTAGTGATTAGTGGCCCTGACTGCTATGCCGGAGGTCGTCGGTTTGATTCCCACCCAGGACAAATGTTTGTGTGATGAACACACACTATCATTTGTTCTGTGGCTGAGTGTAATTTATCTATAATATGTATGAATTTAGAAATATTTATAAGTTTTAGCAAAACTACGTTTATTATTTACTCGATTTTATTATTACACACTGTTAGGTACAGAAACCACTTCTAGAGACAGTAAATATGAATTAAAACTTAGAATAATAACGTCAAGCGTCTCGGTCTCGCATGCTCACGTTGTCCGTCCATGTTGCCAACTGACGTCGCGGGGTTCTCAGCCGCGGCGTTGTGGCGGGAATTTTCAAAATCGGGAATTTTCAAATTACAAAGTATGTTTATCAGTTATCTAGTACTCATAAAACAAGCTCTGCTTAGCTTGGGACTAGACAGCGTTGTGTGATAGTGTTGGAATGTATACAGGGTTATTTGTAAAACACTGGCAACCCTGCAGGACTGTATTACTAACGTCATAAACAACAAATTTTGTTCTATGACTTTTTACAAAACATAATTCATTTACCAAAAACAAACCGTCAAGATTTCGTTGTTTTATCTAACACATTTTAACTCTGTATATTGCTATATCTATCTACGTCTGTATGACACGACACAAGCGCATCAAGCACCCCCACACCTGATTCCGCCCCTCCCGCTATTGTACTATCGCTTGCTTCGCATAGACTTCGTAATATTTAGATCGTTCAATTTTTTTTTTTTATGAGATTCTGATGAACAAAAGTTGTTGCTTATGATGTTAATAAAAAAATCCTAGAAGGTAGTTTGTGATTTAAAAATAATCCGGTATATACTTGGGGAGGCCTACGTCCAACAGTGGATGTCTTTCAAAAGAAATGAAGTTGATGATGAATAGTAGTATTAGATAGGATCAACACTCCTAGGATTACAATACAGTGCATTTGACTGGCCTGCCAGGGCTGCAGTTTGTTCATAAGACTTAATATGGCCCCCGCAAAGGGCAACTTAAGGAACACTGTGGGTTTTAGTCAGTGAAAGTCTGAAACTTCTTGCTCTACCCAGCTTCGGTTCCCGCACTGAACAAACATTTTATGGCCTATATATACTAGATGTATGTACCGGGTCTGTGTATATAAATTTACAATTTTACATGTTTCTGAACGTACCCACGAAACAGGAGTAATTCCTAGTGTGGGACAACGTTACTTGTATACAAAAAACCAGAAGATCCTCTAGCTTTTGAGCCCTTTTACGTTAACCACGGAGGAATTTAACATTATCTGATTTCCCATCCAGAAACCGACCTCGGCAAACATTGCTTAACACATTGACAGCGGCACTCATTTTTGTATTGTTTCCATTTCTGCGGCACCGACCGTTTAAGGGCTCATTTGAAAACTCATTATGGTGGCAAGGGGCTTACTAGACCCTGTAACGTTTAAGAAACTAAAAACTTTTTTTTGGTAAGTGCAGTACGAGGTCAAAGTGGCCCTGTATGTTTAGATACAACACTGCATACTGTTTTAATAGGGCATCTTAGATATATACCTATTTTTCTTACGTATTTTTAGTGACATAAAAACAAAGTCTTCTCTGAAGAAGACATACATACAAGGCGTATAATTAGATCCCGTTCCGAACTGAACGTAACCTTGGATATCGACTCGCACGGCTGTTATTGTTTTAAACACGACCTCCTTCCCGCGGGAACAAGTTTCCTGTCCTATTCAATTCTGCGAAATCACAAATTCTTAACGTTTAAATATAGATAGATAAAGGATGCTAAGGAAGACAGCTTACTTGACCTTTTTCATGGTGAGATTTTATAAAATAGCACTACCCGTCGAGCCCTCACTCAAATTACGTTCACTTGTTGAGCCGTTTATTTCAAAACATACACTTGCAACACCCATCTTCGATGTAGCAGTAAAAAGAAACTAAATTAAAATTTCAGGATGAATAAATATAAATGTATGTCACCAAAAGCGTATTTCACAAAATATTTAATATGGAATAATTAGAATGACGATGTAATTGAAATAAACCAATGAGCTTAAGTTTATTACGAATCCTTTAAATATTACACTACGTTAAATGACCATGCTTGCTGAATTAATCTATTAACCACAGAGTGAATTGACGCACAGGAAAACCCTCTTCATAGTCAGAACGTTGTATGTTATTTACGTAAGTATAATAACAGGAATGTGTAATAAATCAACAAAACTATACAGAAACAGTTCTTTACTGGTTGTGGATTGACCGCTTATTTTAACTGAAAATATATCAAAGTGACTCGGACCAAAAAATTTAAGAATATATCTCAAAGTTACAATGAGATCTAGAAAGTGACCTGTTTAAAAAAAATAATAATAAACGTTTAAAATGGCTGCATGTAATTTTACCAGTGCAGGTGAAGTGGAATCTAAATATGGAGTAGAGTACAAGTCAGATGAAGAACTAGCAAATGTGGTTCTGTTCCAATGCTACTCAGAAGCACTGCTTCAGTTTGCTTCTGCGTGCTGCGTGATCTTCATGCTCATCGGCATCCCTGGCAACCTTACTACTATTATTGCACTTGCTAGGTACAAAAAGGTTAGTATTTGGCTATTTATTTGTCTATAGTAACAATGGAGAGCAGCGGTGGCCGAGTGGTAATGGTTCCGACGAGTTGTAGGTCGCGGGTTCATACCCTGCCAGGTGCATTACTTTGTGTAATTTATTTCATCACATCGTTAGGAGTAACGATATTTTCATCTCCTAACGATGTTTTCCTTCACCGTGTTGAGAGCAGTCTCAACACGGTAAAGGAAAACATCGTAAGGATACCGGCATGTCCTAGAACGAAAAATTCGAATATATGTGACATTCACCAACCCGCCCTAGGCCCGCGTGGTGGATTACGGCCCATTCCCTCTCCTAGAGAGGAGGCGTGAGTCCCAGCAGTAGGAATATTAAAAATGCTGATGATGATGATTAACTATCAATCATCAATGTACAACGATAAAATAAATCGTTGTGATTGAAGTAATACCAATTCTACTACATCTAAACTAGCTAGTTTGTTGTTGAATATGTCCATAAAAGCTAATATTTGCAAGTATTGAACCGATTAAGGCAAAATCATTTATTGACTGTAAGTTACATTATCCTTGAGTGCTCAGGAGTTTTAAAACCTTCACAGTACTATTAAGTATTTATTCAATACGGGAGCGGAAACGCGTGAATAGATTAGAGCAAATATTTTCATAACCAAAATATCAAGCAAGGAATAGAAACATAGTCACTGAAGTCACTACACTTCACTAACAATCATTTTTAGATTTTAGAGCTGTCTGTCCTCTTGTTTGTTTCTACCATCATCATCTTCCTACTATTACTTACTTCTTTTCTTCCACTCTATCCTGTCAATGATCACTCCCCTTTCTCTAATTTCTCTCATAATATATCAGTATTCTCTTGGACTTTTTTGTTCTTTTCCACTTATCCACATTAATATTAATAACTCTTTTAGTGAACACAATTCATCCCTTTTCCAGTCACTCACTTTACAACAACTTTTTATTATTCAACTCTTTATTCGACAAACGATTTTCTTGCAACTTTAATTTTTAATCTTCCTCTATCATACAAATTCACTTTATGCATCTCAGCATCTAAATGATACTCGTAATATGTGAATGATCATTTTATATATAAATTGGTAGATTTTTCTACCAATTGATACAGGTATATCAGCTTCTGCTGATATTTATGGGTATAGTGTGATAATGGTTAATTCCTTATTTTTACGCATAATTCAGTCACATCTAGAAAAAAATTTAGTTGTATGGGTTAGCTCTGAAAATAACTGTGAATCATGTTTATAGAATTGTTTTGCAGCGTCTTGTTATCCACGGTGACGCGAGTAGTTCTTATTATAGAATATTGCATAATATATATTATATGAGTATAATATACTATATTTTCGTGTCGGACTATTGTAGTGTGCACGTTATTATTTATATATTCTTTGCCATAAATATATATTTTTTTTCCTTTTCCAGGTTCGGAATGCGACAGCAATATTTATTATGAACCTTCACACCAGCGACCTGATCTTCAACTGCTTCATCCTACCGATGACAGCGATGACTTTCGCTAAAGGGTCCTGGACCCACGGCTGGGTCATGTGCCGCCTGTATGCTTTCTTCAAGTTCGTTCTAAGCAGCTCTTCCCTTTCCTCTGTGGTAGCCATCAGTATTAACAGATATGTCATTGTTTGTCATCCGCTAATGTACCCCAGGTAAGTGAAGGAACCTCTTATAATTCAGATTAAGAATTCTTCTAACATTTAAACAGATATACAAAGCACGAAATATAAATAAATTAGCCTTATAATGTTGTCACTGCTGACGAGAGATACTGAAGACAGGAGGCATGAGTCCCATCATGTCTCCTCTGTAGGGGCGGGCCGTAATCCACCAAGCGCACCCAGTCCAGTTTGGTGAATGCCAATGCCTACGATTTAATGTTTCTAGCTTTGAGAGCAGTGGTGATGAAATAAATTACACAAAGTAAAGTACTTGGCTGGGCGACGTTCAACGTCGACGTAAAGTCAAGGCAGTTACCGCTGGGTCACCACTGCTTTTAAAACAGAAATATAATTAAATAAAAAATACAACTGTGTCGACTTCTAATCATACGAATTATGTTTTCTTCCAGGTTGTATACAAGAACAACAATATCAATTATCATATTCATTATTTGGGCATCGGCTTTAGCCATGTTTATGGCCCCTAACTTTGGGGCAATGGGACGATTCGACTTGGAACCCAACGAAGGGTTCTGCACGATGATGCCAAACTCAAATGGCAGTTCTCCGAAGAATATTTTCGTAATCGGCTTTGCGGTGCCATATATAACTATAGTCTTATGTTACGCCAGAATATGGTGGGTCGTGAAAACCGCAAAGAAAGTCCAGAGTAATAGTCCTCGAGCTACACAGCCCACGCAGTTACCTCTAACAGAAATTCAATCAGATAAGATAATGGACGAGAACACTGTGACGAGCTGCGAACCTTCAAGTCCGGAAAGCAATAGTACTTCTGACAATGGCAAAGAACCAACTCGCACAGACACAGACACGTCTGCTCCTCAGTCTCCTAGAGAAGAAAATGTTTTAGTAAAATATTTCAAAGCTCCGCTCAGACATACCAGAAAATTGGTTCGGCGAAAAGTCCCTACAAACAGAGACAAGAGGCTATGTGCCATGATTGTTGTGATCATGATATCTCATTGCTTTTCACATGTTCCTGTGATGATCACGAGACTTGCATACAAGGAGTTTAAGACTAAACCTGTGCTAAATGTGTTCTCTCATCTATTGTTATTTTCAGGCACGTGCATGAATCCCATCATATATGTGTTGATGTCAAAGGAATATCGCCAGGCTTACAAGAATCTTTTCGAGTCAATGAAAAAAAAGTTTCAGACGCTCAAGTAGTTCCCAGTGATCTATTAGATTTGCTTAAGCAACACACAACAAAAGCAAAAAAAATATTACATCACTGTAAATTAATTTCATCAAGAAAAAATTGCAAATTTTTCAACAAACTATGCTGCTTTGTTGTAGCTTTTGCTCAGATAGAAATATAGGAATAAATCAAGCTGACTATATACGTCGCTTGGTGGCCTATAGCTAAAGCCAAATGTTGATAAAAGTAGGAGCAAGAGGAGTATGATCAAGGAGAAGGTTCAGAAATGATGATGTGGTCACGATAGATACGGAAGGTGGTGTCACCAGACGGTGACGGTGTGCGTACGAGTATAGACAGAGGCTACCCATTCGGGTTAATGGCAGTTGGTGACAGCCAGTTGGCGGGCACGCTCAACAGTATTGGTGTACATAATAATGAGAGTATTATGTACCGACCTGAGAAGCTGATTATCCTAAAGTCTCTGTGAAAATGTGTTCTCGGGCAAGACCGTGAACTTGGTACTTTACAGTCAACCAGTGATGGAATTAACATTCTTGCAGTTAACTATAAAGTTCTGTGGATCAGACAGGAATTCTGGTAGGCTTAAACTAGAAATTTTGAGGATGCCGTACCCACTAAAGCAAAAGGGTAGCGTGGTTTGCAACCACACTTGATTCAGATCTATATTTAAGTTGTTAGAGTAAATCGAATTATGTGATAAGTTTTACCCCAGATTTGTGGCTAATTTCACAAAGGGGTGGAGTGAAGAAAATATATTAAAGGTCCATAACAACAATATCTAATTAAGGTGAAGATCGAATATAAATTATTTGTTGTTGAAGCGGAATATACATTGTTAGTATATTTTTACATATATTTTTATTTTATGTATTCCCATCTGTTTAAGAGGCATCCATAAATTTAATTGTATTAGTTTACCTGCTATTTTGAACCTTCGGTTCACGGCACTAAAAAAAAAAATTATGTAGTACTTTCCAACATTCGACGCACCCTTGACACCATCGGCCTTTCAGCCGTATTGGAATATCATGGCCTAACACATGACGATGGCAAGAGTGCAAACAGCATGCCGTTATTGCCACGGATGATGGGTAGGATGTCGACACTTTAGCACTATTCTATCTTCCTAGGCCATCGTTCGATTTTTGAAACGTTTAGGGTTGAAACTCTCGGACCGTAGGGTCTGAATGCTCACAAATTGTAGATGAAACAAATGATATTATTATTATTCAGTTTATTTGTTTATGTTACAGGTATCATTTTGTAATATATTTTTATAATAAATGGGTATGTAAAATATTTATAAATATACACCGGTGCCAAGCTACCGGTGGTTAGGGCTCCAGAAATAAGAAACTCTTCATGATGACATCTAACATTGCGCAGCGCGCTAATCTGTTTGCCACCACTATATCTGGCTTATTGGCAAGAATAGTCCTGTCAATGATGACAGACTGATCCCAGTACCTACAACAGTGACAGTGACATGGTAATTTTCGTGATCGGGCATATACTTGTAATACGTTACCTCAGAATCCAAGAGGTTGTACTTCAAAGCAAATTGCTGGTGGATAATCTTATTAGTAGAGAACGATACGGCCAAATTTTTAGATGCTAGTTGTTAGTTTTAATTAGTTAAGGGTTTTTATTAATTGTCTGTATGTGATTATACGAGTACTTAAGTGTTTGTAAATATGTACATAAATAGGATGTAGCAATTGTTAAATAAATGTTTCTATTATGTGTTCATATTTTCTACTAATTATTTTCCTGTTGTTGTTTAATGTTCAATTATAATTAATTTAAATTCATCGCCATTTAACTTAGGGTATCTTAAGTTGATTTCTAAGTTACTATCCGCATTAAAAACTCCTTAATGAAAGTACGGATTGCAATGAAAATTTTATTTTATTTTTATTTAGGAAATAGGGTAAGTTTCTAAGTTTTGTGTGCATTAAGAACGTAGGGAGATGAGAAGTGAGTAAACTGAATGGACCCAGTAGGGCCATGCCGGCTAGGACTGCAGGAATGTTCAAATAACTGAAAGAAAATAGATGGGTTTTAGTCAGTAAAAGAACTTTGGGTTATTTGACGATTGCCAGCACCAAAAAAGGAATTCTCACAGACATTGCCAATAGAAAAGAAACTATTTATGTAGCTCTTTTCTACTCGAAAAAATCTATTAAAACTAAATAATAAATCTATAAAAATGAATCCCTATTTTCCTTGGTCATCACGCGTGAACGGCTGGACCGATTTCGCTAATTATTTTTTGCTGTGTTTGTTATTGCCACGAGAAGGTTTTATGGAAAAAAACCCTAGTATAGGGTAGAGTAAGGTAGGGTAGGGTAGGGTAGAGTAGGGTAGAGTAAGGTAGAGTAGAGTAGAGTAGAGTAAATTAGAGTAGTATAGTAGGGTAATGTAGGGTAGAGTAGGATAGAGTAGAGTAGGGCAGAGTAGGGTAGAGTACGGTAGAGTAGGGTAGAGTAGGGTAGAGTAGGGTAGAGTAAATTAGAGTAGTATAGTAGGGTAGAGTAAGGTGGAGTACAGTAGGGTAGGGTAGAGTAAAGTAGAGTAGTATAGTAGGGTAGTGTAGGGTAGAGTAGGGTGGAGTACGGTAGAGTAGGGTAGAGTAAAGTAGAGTAGTATAGTAGGGTAGTGTAGGGTACAGTAGGGTGGAGCAGGGAAGAGCGGGAGCGAAGCTGCGCGGGCAAAAGCCCTCAATACAAACCAACAGGGCAGTTATCAATAAAAACCAACAAAATATAACGCTAACAAATCGGAAGTCGACAAAAGTTTTTAAAAGTCGAAGGTGTCGTGTGCTTAGCCTAGATCACTGATATGACTGAGGGTGATGACCAAGTATGACCAGGTAGAAATGCTGGTGATCAAGACATCCTTCAGATCCGTAACTTTAAAGTTCGCTGATCGAAAGTTTAAGGAAATGATGTCGACGTCACGGTATAGTAGCTGCACGAAGGTTTAACTAATGTTCATAGTTATGGTCCACTAGTTACATAGATATAAAGTCCCAGACATATCAGTCGAAAAGGAGGGATCCTCCGACCAGACAGGGTGTTTTGTCTAGTCAAGACAACTGCCTAATAGCTGACTTTGGGCCGTGGTTTATGTTCTAATCGTGCGGAAAACCGCAAAGCGTGCTCTATCGTCGGCCACATCGTCACTTACCATCAGGTGAGATAGTGGTTAAACGCGAGCCTTTCAATAATAAAAAAAAGAAAAGCAGGATGTCGAATTTTAGTTCCTATAAGGCATCATAAGATGTCGCTTCAAGTATATCTAATCTATTTTATAAAACCTCTGATGGTATTACTTTGAGAGCATTGATGGGCCGTAAGGTAGAATCGTTACCACTTATAAGTTACACATCGTGGGTTCAATCCCAGACAGACGCATTACTTTGTATGGATTATTGCATTGGCACTGCTCTCAAAACGGTGATGAAACCGGCATGTCCTAAAACAAAAAAATGCGACATCCATCAACCTTTACTGGGCCAGTTTTGTGGATTACGGCCCATTCGCTCTTTTAGACTTACTTAACTCATCGAATGACGTAATACGTAGAGACACAATAGAAAGACAATTGCTTATGTCGAACTGTGTAACTTAAGACATTCAAAAAGTTAATATTAGACTGATTATATATCCTTATGTAATACTTTGTACCTATTAGTAGCACAGTGTGAGTAGGTACATCGACCTCATATGTTTTTATTTTATTTTATTATTAACTGATAAACTGGTTCTTAAGGACCTATTGCATATAATAGTACATTGTTACACTAGTCCCTCGAATTAGCGTCGTCGTACCTATGATTTTAAGTAGGAATCTTTCTTCTGATTTAGGCGGTAATAGGTATTCCACTACTGCTTTAGCCTCTTCTCTTATGAAATTAGGCGTTAAATTACTATTTTAATCAGATAAACATAACGTGTTAATACAAATCTCGTTGTACGGAAATGTAAACTAAACTCGAAAAAACCAACGACTGATTGCCACTTTCCCGCCATTTTGTTTTTTTTTTTCTGCGGCCGGCCAGCTTTTCAGCCTCATTAATAAAAAATTAGAAATTAATTGTAATCTTTTAAAAATTAAATATTTTAAAGAAATAGTTGTACAAATAAATCACTTAAAATATAACATTGTTTAATTAACACTTGTCTTTAAGTTATTTCAATTTTATATCGCGCTGTGATTGATTGGCTGTATGGAAAATTGGAACATGGTTCAAAAGAAATGTGAAGATTGAACTAGTTTTTATTTTTAAATAATTTGACAGCTGTCAGTTGTAAAGTAAAACTCCCTAGGGATGAAAAGTATCACTTTCAGCCCGCTCCTCAGGCAACTTCAGATCTACTTTCAGAGTATGAGTAATGAAAAGTAATTGTTAAGTAACTAACTTATTTTTCAAACTGAATAATTTGACGCACAAGGAAAACGTTCACATGTTGCTGATATTTTAATTACTGTAAAAGCATTTAATAACCCAGTAAATACCCCAAACCGTACAGTGACAGCTCTATCTGGATTGAGGACAGACCGTTACATAATATTATAATTGAAGAACTAACGAAATTAGATCCAAAATTTTTATTTTGAAATGTATCTAAAACTTTACTAATAGTACTTTAGTCAAAACTAACGCAAGCCTCCCGGAGCCTCGCAACAAACGCTTATAGTGCATCTCATTTGTTGATGCTTGACTGTAAGTTCGTTGCAAGAAAATTTGATAAATTTTGAAAATGGCTTTATTTAATTCTACCAGTGAATGTAGTGCAACAGTATCAGAATATGAAATAGAGTTCAAGTCAAGCGAGGAACTGGCGAATGCGGTTTTGTTCAAGTGCCACCCAGAAGCACTGCTCCAGTTTGCTGCTGCGTGCTGCGTGATCTTCATGCTCATCGGCATCCCCGGCAACCTTACTACTATTGTTGCACTAGCTAGATATAAAAAGGTCAGTGTTTGATTTTACCTACTTTTGTATGTAAATCTTTTGGTCCGCCACCTTGATCTCTCTGCGGTCATAACTGATTGCCGTCCCATCAGACTACAAGACTAAAGGAACAGAGATTAATCACTAGAAAATTAGGTACTTGTATCATCTTCTTCGTAACTTTATTTTCTATTACTTGGTCGTCCAGCGCAACATGTTTTCGTTATCTGTTCCGTTCTACCAACCATCAACCTACCATAACCATATATGCTCACAGATTCCACACAGTTCTTTGTATATTTTTAACTACTACTAGTTCTACCAGCAGCTTTGCCTACGTGAAGGTAGGTTTCTTTGGAATACCCTCAGGGGTTTCATCCACTTAGGGGGCGAATTTTGAAAAATCCTCTTTTAGTGCTTGCCTACGTCATAAAAGAAAACCTTGTGCTAAATTTCACGTTCTTAGTCTCAATAGTTTCGGCTGTGCGTTAATATGTCAGTCAGTCAGTTTTTCCTTTTACATAAATAGACTAGCGGCATCGCCCACGTGATAGTCGAAAATATAATTATGCCTATGTCAGTCAGTGGTAAAATACCATTCTACTGAGCAAGAATTTTTAAAATTGGTCTAGTAGTTTACTCATTACAAATATAAAACGTATCCTTTCTCTTTTCTTTTTCTCTTTATAATATTATTACTATCTAGATTGCAAACAATTTCCGTTAACATGTTTCTACCACTGACTGGCACCGTTTTTTTCTTCCTCTAACATATTATTTTCTTGGATCAATCCAGACGTCTAGCTAAACGTAATGTTTTAATAGATGTATAGTATAATTTAGATATTTGATGGTATGAATAGGTTGTCACTTTGGTGTGTCGATACTTATTTCCTGAGTTTCACGTGGACTTCAGCACCATCATCATCGTCTTCCTGATGTTATCCTGTGCTATAATTTGTAGTCAGTGAAAAAAATCTTTTCTTCCGTTCTTTCACTTTATCACTAACTCAACTTTCTTTCATATCACTCCTCACAGAATCCATCCATCTTTTCTGTGACCTCCCTCTGCCTCTCCATCCATCATGTATACTCATTACTTTTAGTAGATAATATGCATTTCATCCCTCCTCTTCACATGACCATACCAAATTAAACCATTCCCTTTTAACTTTTTAGTCACTGCATATGCTAGTAGAAAAAATTCCGTGACGACAACATTACTTATCTCTAGTTTCGTGTTACAATATATTGTGAATTCCCTTTATAACATTATTTTAAAGCTAATACCGTCAATGATGACGTATTAACTTGGCTAAACAAATATGGTGCGTAAATTATTGTATTCTATTGACAGAATTTGCGCTGATGAAATCCTATTTATAAAATTTCTGCAACAAATATAAAGTTTTCCTTTTTCAGATCCGGAATGCGACGGCGATATTCATAATAAACCTGCACATCAGTAACTTGATCTTCAACTGCTTCATTCTGCCGATGACAGCAACGACTTTTGCAAATAGGATCTGGTCCCATGGCTGGTTGATGTGTCAGGCGTATGGTTACTTCAAGTTCGTGCTGAACGGCTCCGCCATCTTTACTGTGCTAGCCATCACTATTAACAGATATGTCATCGTCTGTCATCCACTTCTTTACCCGAAGTAAGTGATAATATCCATTAAAGTTCGAATTTGGATCAGCTTTTACATTATAATATAATATTAAAACAACCAAAAATCATCTGTGTCCTATTCTAAAAAAACTGTCTATTCTTCCAGGTTGTACAAAATAAGAAACATATCAATTAGTATACTGATGATCTGGATTTTAGCTTTAGCCATATTTATGGCACCTATTTTTGGTGTATGGGGTCGATACAACCTGTACCCCAAAGGAGGATTATGCACCATGATACCAGACTCGAATCGCAGGTCGCCAAAAACCTTTTTGTTAACAATGGCTTTTGTAGGGCCGTACCTGACTATAATCTTATGTTACGCCCGAATATGGTACGTTGTGAGAGCTGCTAAGAAAATCCAAGGTAAAAATCCGCAATCTACACGGCCCACTCACTTGCCACTATCACAAACTCGATCAGATGTGTCAAGTGATGTCAGCGCTCAGATTATCTGTAGTCCTTCAAGTCCCCAAACCTTCAGTACTACTGATAGTGAGAAATCGCCGACCATTAGTGACACGTCTCCTCCTCAGTCTCCTAAAGAAGAGAAAGCTTTCGAAAAATACTTCAAGGCTCCGTTCAGAATTACAAGGAAACTAGTCAGACGGAAAGTCCCCACAAGCAAAGACAAGAGGCTATGTGCCATGATCGCTGCAATTATGATATCTTTCTGCATTTCTCATCTTCCTGAAATGGCGACGAAACTTGCATACATAGGGTATAACTGCAATCCGACAGTTTATATGTTCGCCCTGTTACTGCAATATTCCGGCACTTGCATGAACCCCATCATCTACGTGTTGATGTCAAAGGAATACCGTCAGGCTTACCAGAGCCTGTTCGAAGCTGTCATGAGTAAGTTTCAGACACTGAAATTAAAGTGTTCTCGGTGATCTTTTGGACTTGTTGAGTTTTACATTGAGAAAACTTTAGTTTTTCGGCGCGATTAAGTACTCACATTGAAAATATTTGCAATTCCAGTTAACCTGGAGCTTTACCATGACGTATTAAAATGCAAGACGTGTGAGCAAAAAAGAGGTATGGAACTATATAGCTCTATCTCTTTAACAGTTCAGTTTAGGTCGTAAATAAAATGGATACTTTAAGAGCTCGTGGTAGGGTCTCCGCTCTAAATGCTCGTACCCAGTGCTTCAGACATCGATGTATAACGTGCACCATTAATCCAGAACAATATTCTGGACTCCCCGCAGTAGAAATTTTTGTCAGCGTTATCCTATTTTTCTGTTTTTATTTATTTATTTTAGTGTGTATTAAATTGTTATTTTAATCAACTCTAATAACATTTTTCACCAGAATAAATTAGAAAAACGCCGACAAAAAGACCCACTACTGGAGGGTTAAGAAGTAGTGTTTGTGTTAATTTTAAGATTAAGTTAAGTAAACTTAAACTTAGTTATATTGTAATTATGTTAATTATAAGGTTTAGTTAAGTAGTTTAGTGATATCGTAATTAAGATTGGTCGGTTTTGTTGTTAATCAGTGGCAGAAAGATGTAACGTGGGTAGGTACGTCAGATAGGTTAGGCACCGATCGCAGTCAACACACGGTGGGCTGAAATATCATTTTCTAGAATTAGAGAAAGGCCTGATGATCTAGTGGTTAATGACCCTGGCTGCTATGCCGGAGGTCATGGGTTCGATTCCCACCCAGGACAAATATTTGTGTGATGAGCACGATCATTTGTTCTGTGTCTGGGTGTAATTTATCTATAATATGTATGTATTTAGAAATATATGAGTATGTTTATCAGTTGTCTAGTACTCATAACACAAGCTCCGTTTAGCTTAAGACTAGACGGCATTGTGTGATAGTTGTGGAATATTATATTATTATATTAGAGAGAAAAAACTACAGAAATACTTGCTTTTCTACAATCATATTATAGTGATAAATCCAAACACTTAACATTTAAAATTTTAGACAGTAATAAAGTTACATTATGAGATAATAAATTAATTTTATATTGTGCTAAGATATCATTAAAACTTTAGTAGGTAGGTGCATATTTTAAAGCAGAAGCAGCTAGCATAGCCTTTAATGTTCGCACTGCTGGAGCTCAGGCCCCCTCTCTGAGAGAACGAGTGGGCCGAAATACCACGCGGGCTCAGTGCGAGTGGGTGGATAAACCTATTTATTATACATTAGTTTTAGTATATGTGAAACCCGAAATATCTTTATGTAACAAAATTTCATAACTGTATCATGAAAAATCACAAAGTTATTATTATTAGCTTATTATTTCAACAAAAATACATAGTCACCGGGACATCCAGCTGTTTGCTGACGCCTAATATCTACTATGACCTTTCATGACCTGTGTTGTACTTTGTGTCGATGGTATCCAACTTGTGACGGAAGAACCTCAAACGGTGGAAGTATAACAACCTTGTTGGAAGTTATATTTTCGAACCGAATGGGGTTGAAACTCTCGGATTGTGGGGTCAGAGTGCTCACAAGTTGTTTAAAGATCTGTCGAAACGTATAGTTGACACTTTGCGTAACCCAAGGGCTGGCTTTTACCTCGGACACAGGATAAGCATTGCCACACAACGAGGTGATGCCGCCAGTTTTTGGGGCACATTACCAGTCGACAACGATGTGGAAGAGTTTTTTGACGCCATATTTTAGTTTGATTATAGTTGTAGTAATTAGCGTAGCGGTTTTTTTTAAATGTACTGTAATTAAGTTGTTTATAGGTAGTAATATTATATAATTTGTATTGAAAACATAATAAATCATCATTTGTGATCATTTTAAATATTTTTGGGAAAAAAATATAACATGGTGAAAAATCTATTAGAATCCATTCAGTTACTGGTTCAACAAGCTACGAGTATATTCATGTTTCGCATAAACTAAAAATAACGTTGTATAATGTACTACCTCTGTGTATTTTGTCTATTCATCACTACCTTAGAGGTCAAGACCCTAGTGTTTTTTTTAAGTGGAGTATCCCCAAGATGTCTAATCCACAGGCAATAACGATATAATATAGACTATCAATGGTACACCTGACATCGAGATCGTTCTTCGCCCAAAGATTGCCATTCAACGTGGCAATGCTGCAAGTCTTCTGGGCACGTTTGCGGATGACAGCGATGTGGAGGAGTACTCCGCCGCCTGAGTGTATTTTGTGTATTGTATTTATATGTACATAGTTAGCTTTTAGTGTAACTAGTTTAGTTAATATTTAAGTTTTTTATGTACATATGTAAATTAGACATAAATATTGGATTAAAAAAAAAATGTTTAAAATATCGTCATTTGTTGCTTTTCTAGAAAATTTGCCTTGAATGGTGTTCTCGGTAGTGCCTAAAATATTTATTATAAAACCGAAATTGGTTATGATGTCTGCACCATGCACATGCATAAGTATTTTATACAGACTTGCAGATGTATACTACTATAATTTTTATTTCTCCATAAACAAAGCTAATGTAGAATCTGTAAATTACATAAAAAATGTACTTAAGGGAAACCTCGATGATATTGTTTCTAAAATTACGGAAAATCGCTTAATAAGATATTCATCATCATCATCAGCCTTTTTAATGTTCTCACTGCTGGGACTCAGGCCTCCTCTCTAGGGCCCGTATTAATAAACGTTCCTCAGCCCAAGATCTCGTACCTGATACCAAGCTTGAGGTCTTGATCGTATTAATAAACGAGATTCACAAGCTCAAGCTCAAGCTTAAGTTCGAGCTCAAGCTCAGCTTAGGTTTACGACATCAGCCGAGTGTTGTCTGATTAATAAACGAAACTCGAAACTTAAGTTTACAAAGATCTCTGTACTCCAGATTATGAGGGCAGACCGTCCGGGACTTGAGGTCATGATTAGCGGTAGCGCCAAATATGGAGTTTGAAAATATTTTAAGTGAAGTTAATTATTATGATAAAATCTAATATTATGAATATTATGATAAAAATTAAGATAAAATGAGTACTATGACGTTATTTATTGGCCTATGCGATATCGTTTATCAAAAATGTATATAAGGAATGCCTCGAATTCCGTGGTTAATACTAACGCTACATTGCGTTATGTTATTTGTGTCCACTGAGTTGCAAAATAAACATTTGCAAAGTGTTGGAAAATACATCCATGACTTTTTTACAATTTAAGCCTATCTTGGGTAGCAAACTACTTCGTTATGTGATGCAGCGCTTTTAAACAAAGTTTTAACAAAATAAAAGTATTTCAATTAATCTTACGACACATCAGTAAAGAAACAAGACGAATTTGATTATAAACTTCATACTACTACTACACTACTAACACTACACACACACTACACTACTACCCACTACTACCCACCACCACCCACCTAAAATATTTGAAAACAATAACAATAGAGTTTTTGATCGTTCTTACCTTAGTGATGGATAACTGAAATTACTTGTATTTAATCGTGATTTATCAAAAGTGCTTTTATAGTAGGTTTTATAATTTTCATTTCACTTGACTTTATACTATTATAAGCACAAAGTAGCCATGGCTTTTATAATAGCGCACTTAAGGAAATATTCTTAACAAAACTACTTTTTTAACAAATTTATTTCCCATGTCCTAACAGACTTAGACATTGTTATTTTAGGATAGAATGATAAATAAAAACACTCATAATTAAAACTCTACCAATACATTTCATTATTCATCATTTACTTTTGATATTTATATTATGTTATTACCACATGTTGTAATAATTATTAATAATGGTTTAGTATTTTACTAAAATCTTCGTAAAGCTACGGAATAATTTGACTCATAAGGAAAACGTTTACAAGTAATGGATGATAATAAAAAGTGCTGAATGACGACAATATGTAGCAAATCGTCTAAACAGAACAGTGACTCCTCTATTTTGATTGAGGACAGACCGCTAAGTAATTATAAAGTTGAAAAGTTTAAATGTTAAAATGTAACTCAAGTTACTATAACTCATAAGTAACGCAAGGCTCCTGGGAGCTGAGTCACAAATGCTTATAGTGTAACTCAATAGTAGATGCAAGAAAATTTGTTAAACCTGGAAAATGGCTCTATGTAATTCTACCAGTGAACGTGGTGTAATAGTGTCAGAATATGAGATAGAGTTCAAGTCAAGCGAAGATCTGGCGAATGAAGTTTTGTTCCGGTGCCACCCAGAAGCACTGCTCCAGTTTGCTTCTGCGTGCTGCGTGATCTTCATTCTCATCGGCATCCCTGGCAACCTTACTACTATTATTGCACTTGCTAGATGCAAAAAGGTAAGCGTTTGGTTTTACCTATTTTTGTATGTATTATCCGTCGGTCTCTCTGCGGTCATATCTGATTGCACTCCCATCAGACGAATAGGGGCCGAGAGTAATTGCGTAAAAATGGCTAAACTATAGAAAATTTGGTACCCGTATCATTGTCTTCCTTCCTTTGTTTTCTATTACTTGACCGGCGCAACACGTTTTCATTTTCCATCCCGTTGTACCAACTTTCAACCTATCATAACCATATTATTTCTCGCAAATTCTTTGCATTTATTGTGTATTCATAATTAGCGACTTTGCCCGCGTGATAGTAAATATATATACCTATGTCACTCAATAATAAAATACCATTCCACCTAAGCAAGAATTTTTAGAATCGGTCCAGTAGTTTGTGAGTTTCATTTATTACAAACATAAAACCAATATTTCCCTTTTATAATATTAGTATTCATATCTAGATTATTGTTTTAATCACATGCGTTTCAATTTGCCTCAGCTACAAGCACACATGTGTACCAAGACAAACGATTCCCGTTCTAATTTGCTGTCACTGGCATATCTAGTAGAAAAAATTCTGTGACAACAACATTACTTATCTCTGCGACAGCATCAGAATATATTATGGCTTCTCTATATAACATTGTTTTGAAGCTAATGCCGTCAATGATGACGTATTAACTTGGCTACTCAATCATGGTGCATAAATGATTGTATTCTATTGACAGAATTTGCGCTGATGCAATCCTATTTATAAAATTCTTGAACAAATATAAAGTTTGCCTTTTTTAGGTCCGGAATGCGACGGCGATATTCATAATAAACCTGCACATCAGTAACCTGATCTTCAACTGCTTCATCCTGCCGATCGCAGCAATGACCTTTGCGAATAAGATCTGGTCCCATGGCTGGTTGATGTGCCAGGCGTATGTTTACTTCAAGTACGTGATGAACAGTTCCTCCATCTTCACTGTGCTAGCCATCACTATCAACAGATATATCATCGTCTGTCATCCGCTTCTGTACCCGAAGTAAGTGATGGTATCCTACACAATCCAGTTTTACCTTTTATATTATCGTAATTTAATTTTTTTTTAAATCATCTGTGTCCTATTCTAAAAAAAACTATATATTCTTCCAGGTTGTACAAAAGAAGAAACATATCAATTAGTATACTTATGATCTGGACTTCAGCTTTAGCCATATTTATGATGCCTATGTTTGGGGTATGGGGTCGATACAACCTGGACCCCAACGGAGGATTCTGCACAATGATACCAGACTCGAATCGCAGGTCGCCAAAAACTTTTTTGTTGATTTTGGCTTTTGTGGGGCCGTACGTGCTTATAGTCTTATGTTACGCCCGAATATGGTACGTTGTGAGAGCTGCTAAGAAAATCCAAGGTAACAATCCTCAATCTACACGGCCCACTCACTTGCCACTATCACAAACTCGATCAGATTTGTCAACTGATGGCAACACTCGGATTAGCTGTGGTCCTTCAAGTCCTCGAAGCTTCAGTTCTACTGATAGTGATAAATCGCCGACCAGTAGTGACACGTATTATCCTCATTCTCTTAAAGAAGATAAAGCTTTAAGAAAATACTTCAAGGCTCCATTGAGACTTACAAGGAAACTAGTCAGGCAGAAAGTTCCCACAAGCAAAGACAAGAGGCTATGTGCTATGATCGCTGCAATCATGATATCTTTTTGCATTTCTCATCTTCCTGTAATGGTGACGAGACTTGCATACAAAGAGTACAAATCTGATCCTACAGTTAATGTGTTCGCTCATTTACTGGAATATTCCGGCACTTGCATGAACCCCATCATCTACGTGTTGATGTCAAAGGAATACCGCCAGGCTTACCAGAGCCTGTTTGAGGCAGTCAAGAACAAGTTTTAGACACTAAAATCAAAGTGTTTTGGGTAATATTTTGGACTATGATAACGATTTTATACACTTTAAAAAAAATGAGATCGGTTGTTTTTTTTAATTAGGAAAACGCTGATGAAAATTTTTACCACTGGGGAGTCCAGGATCATTTAGTGGATCTGTGGTATATGTTTGTGCATCGTTTTTAGGGTTCCGTAGCCAAATGGCAAAAAACGGAACCCTTATAGATTCGTCATGTCTGTCTGTCTGTCTGTCTGTCTGTCCGTCCGTATGTCACAGCCACTTTTTTCCGAAACTATAAGAGCTATAACTGTTGAAACTTTGTAAGTAGATGTATTCTGTGAACCGCATTAAGATTTTCACACAAAAATAGAAAAAAAGCAATAAATTTTAGGGGTCCCCATACATAGAACTGAAACTCAAAAATTTTTTTTTCATCAGACCCATGCGTGTGGGGTATCTATGGATAGGTCTTCAAAAATGATACTGAGGTTTCTAATATAATTTTTTTCTAAACTGAATAGTTTGCGCGAGAGACACTTCCAAAGTGGTAAAATGTGTGTCCCCCCCCCCTCTAACTTCTAAAATAAGAGAATGATAAAACTAAAAAAAATATATGATGTACATTACTATAAAAACTACCAACGAAAATTGGTTCGAACGAAATCTAGTAAGTAGTTTTTTTTTAATGCGTCATATATCGTCAAAAATACACTATTATTAAAACATCGATCAAAGTTACAACACATTACAAGAACTTTTATATTATGTTACTTGCTGCTACGGAACCCTCCATGGGCGAGTCCGACTCGCACTTGGCCGGTTTTTTAATTGTTAATAGGCTCGCGCTTGATCACTTTCTCACCTGATAGAAAGCGAAGTTGTAATCGACGATGGCGCACTCTTGCCTAAAAGTAACTCATTCACTCCGTAACAGATCCTCAGGTTGAAGCTATCAGGAAACACAAACTCCGGCAGGGAATTTAACTCCTTAGCTGTACGCACAATATCGTTGTCTGAAACACCATGTATAATTTTTATTTGTAATGATCGTTTTATTTTGCCTTCTGTTTGATTTTGTATAATTATAGCTCAAATAATGAAGTTGGCATTATTTATAATAAGGAAAAATTTATTAGATACTCAACTTAATTTTAAATAAAAGAAAATTATTGTATTTTGTATACAATATGTTTTAAATCTTCTTTCAGTATTATTAATATTGTAAAAATTATGTATGTTCTCATTACTTTCCCGTTGATCTGAAATTACATGAAGGTACTTGGCTTTTGTTTTTTGATCTCATTAGAATAATATTTAAACAATGGCAAGTGGCTCATTAGAATAATATTTAAACAATGGCATTTGGAAACAAAATAAATTGCCTTGTTGCATTAAGTCCGCCTATTTACCACTACTGTACATGAAGTTTAAATAAATAAATAAACAACAAAACAAAATGAATGAAAGCTAATTTTCTAAATCAGAAAAATACTTGTTTTTACTTCTAATATATATTTGTGATATTTAAATTGTAGATTTATTCAGTTCTAGTGTAGTACGCAATTTTTCAACGATATATTTTAGTTTTATTTTATTTTAGATATTATTAAGGCACACCAACAATTTGCTTACAAAATTTTTCCATTTAACATGCAGAAGATTGTACAGTGCAAGCAAACCAATTACAGGCGTGCACAAAATTCACAAATGCGTACCTAAATTCTTAGTATTTTTAAGTTAAAAATTAGATGTAATTAAAATTGAAGTACAGAAAAATAATAAAAAAATAATACCAATTAATTATATTATTAATGTATTAAAATTAAGTAAAGATTTAGTTAGGAATTTGTTTTAAATGTTGATGTTTTAAATAAATATACATAAATTACAATTGCCACCACGGATCTTGAGCACTGGCTTCAAGTTGCGCAGAAGTCAAATATTCGGTCTCTTTAGTGGTGCGAAGTGAGACGCGGGGGCGAGGAGTGTCAGTGATTGGCTCGCCGCGCTATCGCGTCATAGACGTCACTCACTCACTCTCTGCGCTGCTGCATGTATGTAACAACGACGACGATTGGCTCGCCAATGTATGGAATGCGCAAAGCAATCCCCACTCTGACGCCGAGCGCTCAAGATCAGTTTTGGCAATTGTAGTTATTGTTAATTAATTACCTATGTTGTACATTTATATACATATTATGTTTATTCGGATTAAATATAATAAATCCTAATATATAAAACATAAAATTTGTTTTTACCTATGACCGTTATAGACTTTGAAACCATTTAAGTAACCGAAACCAACAATATTAAAAATGCAAAAATGCGAAGACGGTTTTAGACTATTAAAATAACTTAACAAAATAGTATGTTTTGATACAAGTGCAGAAGACTGCAGTGACTTTGTATCTCAAACTTTGTATCAAACGACTTTTTTCAACACACTTACGAAGAAATGAATAAACGAGGGTTGAGCCGCGACTCGTAGGGGTAGACGCGCGGCCATCCTGATACTATACATATGTTTCTGCGCTAGTGCGGAAAACAGTCTATTGCGTGCCTGAAAAGGGTGGGATAAAAGCGGATTTTCGAGTAAGTGTATTGAAAAGAATATTGCGTAGCAGAAAGTTTAAAAAAGTTTAAAACTTTCGACGTGTACTTTACTTTCTCTTAAAACTGTTAAAAAACACACTTTACACTGTTTCAGCACGGCTGACGCAGTGGTGGAATGATTGGCTGCTACACTGCGTGTCGCAAATTGAGTTTATAAACGCACCCACGATACAGGTCCGCAAACCGTAGGAGCCCAGCAGGGTCAAAGCCTACTGGGGCGATGGGTGATGCGAAAGAGATCCCCGGGGCCCTGGAACGAAGGCAAAGAAGGAACATGAGTGGGTTTTAGTCAGTCAAATTCTAACACGAAAAGGCGAGGGATGTCATAGGATGATTTCCCATCTAAAAAAAAACCCTTGATACAGGAGCAGCGATGGCCGAGTGATAACGGCCCCGACTTACGAGTTGTAGGTCGTGAGTTCGAACACAGCCAAGTGCGTTACTTTGTGTATTTTTTTTTTCATTACCACTGCTCTCAAAACGGTGAAGGAAAACATCGTGATGAAATTGGCATGTCCTAGAACCAAAAATTCGAAGACATGTGACATTCACACGCACTGGGCGTAGTGGATTACAGCCCATTTCCTCTTTTTTTTATTGATATAAACTAGTGCTTGACTGCGATACCACCTGATGGTAAGCAGCGATGCAATCTCTGATGGTGAGCCGCACTAGTTTATTAAGAGCCTATTCACTCTTGCCTTGAATACACCCAAATTATAATCGGACGGGAAGACCGCAGCAGGCAAACTAAATCCTCTCGCAAAACTAACTCCCAGAGAGGAGGCCTGAGTCCCAGTAGTGGGAACATTAAAAAGACTGATGGTGATGATGCTGACAGGAGTAATCCTTAGTATGTGGCAATATTAGTTTCACTACAATCAAGTAATAAATCCTCTGAGAAATCAGAAACGTTTACAGCCCGAAAGAGAATACAAACTAGGCATTTTAAAAACGCGCTTGATAATTTTTGTTCCGTCCTTTTATTGTTCACGGTTGTTAAGACCGCCAGCAGAAAGGCGTCGCAAAGTGCTTGTCTCAGTTCGTTAGTTGTTCATTAGTGTTCTGTGAGACAATAGCTCGCTGTACTGTTCATTTGCCCACCACCCCCAACACTACGCCGCAAAATAGATAGATACAGAAGTCAATCTCATGTATGTACTTAACTTTTTAGGGTTTCGTACCTCAAAAGGATAAAATGGAACCCTTATAGGATCACTTTGTTGTCCGTTCGACCGTCTGTCTGTCTGTCACGACCCTTTATCTCGAGAACGAGAGGAGGTATCGAGTTGAAATTAAAACCATATACTCAGGTCTGCGGTCCCTTCAAGCTGTGAAAAAATCAAACTTCTAAATTAACCATTAATTCATAAAACTCCAAGCGAACGGCGTTTGCGCTGCTATTATCTCACTATTGTGTCTCTAATTGACGGTATTTGAAAGGTAGGAATTAGGAATAAATCTGAAAACAGTTTATTTGTTGTTAACTACGTCACAAAAAAAAATTGCATTTCGGAAAAATCTTCGAGGCTCCGTTCGGGAATTGTAATTTGCTCGGAACCCTCAGTGCGTGAGTCCGACTCGTACTTGCTCAGTTTCTATACCTACGCTAGGCAATCGCGCTAGGGTCAGCATATTGCGTCGAGCTGTACAAGTACGACCGGGCGATTGAGCCGAGATATCGTGTCCGTGACCGGTGTCTATGTGTGCGTTGAACGCGCTTTGTACGTAGATTGTCTTCTGTACTTATCTACTTTGTGACTACGCGGTCTGCGGTACGCCACTACGACGCTCCCGATTTGCCACTTCTTTTACCGACTCGGCCATATTGTTTACATGATAATGTCTGGTAAATTGCTGTGATAGGGGAGACCGGGTCAAAATCGTATAGCTAAGGGTTTAGGGCTGTAGGTCTTTCATCTCATAACACTCATTTATGTTCTCAACACTTATAATTAGTCAGTTTCATAAGGAACATAATCATTTGAAAATATTTGGAATAATTAAGATCTTAAACAATAAAAACCAAAAAAAATTAAACATCTTCTAATTACGGTTTTACCCCGACACATGGGTAAAACCGTATATTATTGATATTACCCCAAAAATACTAAATAGTCGTTTTTTCTATGATCAAGACATGCTCTGCTCAACTAGACTGTTCTTGGGAAGCCGAAAAAATCAATTTAAATCGTCCCAAGACTTTGGGTGTGGAACGCTCCGTCATTTTTCTGTCTAAAACATTTTACTCGATCTTGTAGGTAATGTTGATTTTGACTTTTTTCATGTTATCCGGATCCCATTCTTGTCTAGAAGTAGGTATTTTAACAACACCTAAAATAAAATAAAAAACAAGTAGTTATGTTTATATTTATTCATGCGGGTCAAAATCGTATAGTGGTCGGTTTTACCCCTTACGGTTTTGACCTAAGACTCAATGTTTAAATATATCACTCACAACTATATACGTAAACTGAGTTTACGTACTCAAATATTTGTTAATTACGAGTTAATACACACACTTTAACATAGTTGATTGCACACTTACCTGTTACAAACGTAACTTTCACTATTATTGATTGAATCTTCACAAAAATAAGATCAAGAACGACGAAAAACAATAAAATCGATTATTTTGATAATGCGCATGCCTACAGCGACCAGTGTTTGTGGACAAATAGCTCCGATTGGTCGACGCCGATGAACAGTTTGCGCGCGGGAACTTTGAATTATTGACAAGAATAGACATGATGTACTGTTTTACCCCGGTATACGGTTTTGTACAGGTCTCCCCTACAAAAGAGTGTTGTTTTCCGTGAGGAAATTTGAAAATGAAATAAATATGACAAATTAAAGGAAGGAAGGAAAAAGTGAATGTAGGGTAATAAGCAATAAAAGCATTGAAATTAATTATTACATAAATCTATTTTATTAGTTACACATAGATAAAGATAATGCAGTACAAATATTAGTTTAAAGGTTCAAATTGTATTTTCAAACTATCCAGAACAGATATATACACAATATATTATCCAAATCGATCAAACCGTTTAGGAGGAGATAAGTGACAAACATACTTACCTGAATAAGAATTATATATACAAAGAAAAATAGGTCTATTCTTTCCTTTCATCTATAATAAAGAAAATGGAAAGAAAAGGAAGTTAGAAAGAAAAATTAGTCCTCACTCATTTTTAGGATTAATTTATACAGTAGAGTATATTTATTTTCGTAGCTTCCCCCGTTTTTTTTCAAACGTCACTGTGTTATAATTGTGTTTCTTTACAAATGATGTAAATAATTCGCCATATTATAATATTTTGAGTAAAAATAACGCAAAATGCATCGGTCACAATATTTCTCAAATAAGTCACAACAACAGGCGTTATAACTACTGAGGCTAAATTAGTTTCATAACAAAACCAAAAATACATGTCTAAAGACGAGTTAATGTGAATAAATATCACTTATATAGTTTAATTAGTAGAAGTTTCCTCAATGCTCCGAACGTAGGGGTGTGCCCCAATGTGGTCCGTATTTCACGTTCATTGGTCCCTAGCGGATCACTGGTTGTAGTCGGGAATAATGCACTGAGTTCAATGCTCGATCATTGCCCAAACACAAAGGCTATAGAGGTTAGACAGGTAGGTCAGGTGGGAGGTTTAGTCCGTAATTTATTCTAGAATAGAAGCTGTT
This sequence comes from Mythimna albipuncta, assembly GCA_929112965.1. Classification (NCBI taxonomy): domain Eukaryota; kingdom Metazoa; phylum Arthropoda; class Insecta; order Lepidoptera; family Noctuidae; genus Mythimna; species Mythimna albipuncta. Next base: position 8,889,049 of record OV815972.1, on the reverse strand, counting down.
AGTAAAACTCATTTGTTTTATATAATACTAGCTTATGCCAGCGGCTTCGCTCACGTTAAATTCGGGGTAACACAGTTTCCCTTTCTGTGGGAGGTTAGAATGAGACAAAAAGTAGCCTATGTCACTCTACATCCCTTCAACAACTCCACTTAAAAAATCACGTCAATTCGTTGCTCCGTTTTACCGTGAAAAACGGACAAACAGACACACACACAAACTTTCCCATTTATAATTTTAGTATGGATATGGATCTTAGCCGTGTGCAGCGCCCTTTAGTGAACTTCACTGTGGGTGACAGACAAAAAAAAAATTTAATCACATTTTTGGGTTCGGTGTCGGTCTAGTAACACCATTTATTTTTTTGATATTTTCAATGTACAGAATTTCCACTTCTACAGATTTATTATAAGTAATATAGATACAGGGTTATTTGTAAAACAATGGCAACCTCTCAGGACTATGTCACTAACATCATAAACATCTACTTTTGTTCTATGACTTTTAAAAATGTATCATATTCTTCAAATTTTCATACAAAAATAAAAATATTTCAATTGAACGTTCTGAATTTTACGATTGCTTCGCATAGACTTCTGTGCGAACCAAGCGATAGTACAATAGCGGAGGAAGTGGGAATCGGGCGCCGGGGGTGCTTGATGCGCTTGCGTCGCGTCATATAGACGTAGGTTAGGTAGGTATAGCAAAATACAGAGTTGAAATATGTTAGATGGAACAACGAAATCCTGAAGGTTTGTTTTTTGGTAAATGTGTTCAGTTATGTAAAAAGTCACTAAGATAACAAGTAACACAATGGAATGGTTTTAGGTAACTTAGACAAATGAGTAGCATTGCCATACAGCGTGGCAATGCTGCCAGTCTTTTGGGTACATTACCAGTCGGCAGTGACAAGGAGGAGATTTTTTTTTTAAAAAAAGCTACGCTTTCTCAAAATGTCAATAATGGGTTTTCAAACAAATCGAAAATATAAGAAGTTTTTTCACTAATTTACTTTTGTATTCACTTCTCACAATTGTTTACTGCTGAGATAGATTAAACTTGATTTTCCAGTCAAATTTGACCAAAAAATAGAGGTAAGGTTACAATAATTCGCACCCAGCTGGAAATTGGTAGGATTGTTCAAAACAATACAAAAAAAAAATCTAAAGAAAAATCCTCATCGGTCACAAAAACAAGTTTTTCACGATTTTCAGCAAAACTGTAAGTTTTGCCATAAAAACAGAAAAATAAAATAACAGAAAACTTATAGGTAAATGAAACACTACATATCATAAAACTAAAACTAGCGGTCCCGACAGACGTTATCCGAAAACTGGATTTACTCAAGGACTCACTTACACATTCAAATCGATTAAGCCATTCAGGAAAAGTTCGATGACAAACACACGTACAGAACAATTATATTTATATTACATCATAACACAGACACACACAAATCCAAATTAAAATGTGTCCGTTTAATATGAAATGAATTTCCGAGAGATGATGAATGGTCATCGTTACCATATCCAATTTCCATCGCAAATATTTAGTTTCAATTTCGCTATCGAAACGGCACGCTATATATGGAGGAAGTGATGTCACACGTCCGGGTTTTACACCTGGACGATTTATGGGGACTGGGTGCTGGACAAGTTGATGTTAAACTTTAGTGGGAAAACTTGTGTGAAGTTTGAGAGAAACTTCCAAACCCTAAGAATAGAATTCTATATTATATTCCAGATAAACGTGCAATAGCGGTCATTGACCCTCCTACATATTTTGTTGAAATTCATAATTTCAAAAACGGTAATAAAGACATAAAGCGGTCTTGAATCGACATGTACAGGTCGCGCGGTGAATTAAGATCGCTCGGTGAAAGTAGTGGGGGCAATCGGCGCATGTGTACAATTGCGCACAGAAATTCTATATATGTGTGTTGTGATTTTATTTTTAATTTCATATGTTTGAACCTTAGTAACACAACTTATAATAACACGAGTTTTTGCTTGTAATTTATCTTTTAAGTAGGTAAATTCAGAAAAATTAAAATAAAAATATAATAATTTCGTTAGCTTCTTTCTTAACGTAACAATTCACGTCGTAAGCGATTTTTCTGGCTTGCCGTTTTAAACTTTATTCTAACCTTTTTTTTTACGACAACGTATTACTAATACGATAACACAAGCTGTACGCAACAGTACCCATGTACAACAGTATCGCAACGCGGAAATTGAAGAGCGACGGATCTACCAATGACGTGTCGCCGTCGGCGCACACCCGCCCGCACGTCGCCAAATAGACCTTAGCATTGAATACTGCGCATGCCCCTTCCACTTTTGCCCAGCGATCTTAATTCAACGCGCTACCTGTATCGTGATCCTTTGCATGACATAGTAATGTTGTTTGTTTAACATTGTTTGTTTTTCGTGTACCTACGCAGAGATATTAGGAAGAGGTCAATCTACTTTATTGTACGTTTATCTGGGGCCTTCTATAGGACACGTAGATTCATAAAAGCATAGCTTCATAGATGCGTAGCTTCATAGACGCGTAGCTTCATAGACGCGTAGCTTCATAGACGCGTAGCTTCATAGACGCGTAGCTTCATAGACGCGTAGCTTCATAGACACGTAGCTTCATAGACGCGTAGCTTCATAGACGCGTAGCTTCATAGACGCGTAGCTTCATAGACGCGTAGCTTCATAGACACGTAGCTTCATGTACGCGTAGCTTCATAGACGCGTAGCTTCATAGAGACGTAGCTTCATGGACGCGTAGCTTCATGTACGCGTAACTTCATAGACGCGTAGCTTCATAGACACGTATCTTCATGGACGCGTAGCTTCATTACCTACATACAAACTTTTGTCTTGACTCTTGAGTAACTACACAAATTCTCTTGTTCTTGCTGAGATGTATTTATTATTTACTTAATATTCATGCAACTAAAGCTACACAGGCGGACTTAATTCCTTAGATATTCTCTTCCAGTCAAACTAAGGTATTAGAAAAAAAAACTTTTTTTTATCTTTTCAAACAACTTGATCTCACCGAAGACCTAGTAAAACATAATTAAGTTTCTAACACACTAGTACTCTGCAGATGCGCCCAGCAGTTTCTTTGCGTTTATCAGTCGCCATCAGGAGTTGGCTCTTAGAATTAATTAATTACTACAGTATAAAGAGAACAGTTTGAGTGTTGCTTCTTGGGTGTGTTTTTTTTGTCTCTTCATTGTAGTTTGAGTAAATATAAGTATATATATTGTATATAGTGTATATGTATTTTATAATATGTAAGTAATGATTAATATTGTACCTACCACTATTTGTCTCTGTATCACCCTAAGGTTGACTAGTAGAAAATGCCTTAAGGCATTAAGTCCGCCTCTGTACTCTTATGTGCATAAAGTATAAATAAATAAATAAGATCAACTGACGCTGTTTATTAACCTATACGACATTATTTTTAGTTAATGCGACACCTGAATATACCTAGTTTGTTCAAAATCAGTAACTGAATGAATTCCAATGGTTTTTATACCATGTTACCCAAAAATATTTAAAAAAGTCACAAGTTGAATACTGGGTCACGGAAGATCATAGCGGGTATTAGGCGCCAGCAAACAGCTGGGTGCAAGAGCAAAAGCACCCCTCAGTCGTCTGGATGGTCCGGTGACTATGTATTTTTGCTTACATAACAAGCTTATTATTTTGTGATATTTCATGATACAGTTATGAAATTTTGTACATAGATTCTTTACATAAAAATACTAGACACGTGTTTCGGGTTTCGTATATACTCAAATTATTGTTGTTTGTAGTAAAACAATATAAATCGAAATCTATAAGCAATCTCTACTGGTGTTCGTAACATGGGTCCAGGAAAAACAAATCAATTTTATATAAATATGGTTTGTTGAATCATGTTTACAGTTTAAGTACAGATTTATTTATAAAACACGCTAACCTAACTAACAGATTCTAAATTCAAATTTTAAACAGAACATTTTTTTCCAATCGGTGTTTAATCGAATGACATTCTATACTGTTTTTTTTAAACAGTAGAGAAAATATAATCAGAGATTTTTTTCTACATTTTTACTCTTATTTTTTTTTTCATTTTTCGGATATCATTTTTATATGGACAGTTCAGGTCACTGTTGACAAATAATAAGAGCCGTGATCAGGTCCATCGAAAATAATCGTTCAGTGTATGGAAATCCATTTTTAATATATCCTCGGCGGTTGGTTGTTGATATGTAAATCTTTGACTATCTTCACGGGTGGTCAGAAGCCTAAAAGCCTGCCACAGTCTTATCATGGGGTATCATATTACTCAGTAACTGGGTTGTGAATAAAATAGAGACAGTTACTTCTTGTATAACACCAACATAATTAGGGCAGATGATGAAGGAAAATTTAAGGAACGTTAAGGGACGGATGCAGATGAAAAAATACTGCTATAATTCGTAAACCTGAAACCGCGTGTAATTACAACACTGTTTAGCTATGAAAGCGTATCTCCCCCTGGAGCGCAAATGACAAACGCCCCTTATAAACTGCCGTTAAAAGATGCATAAATAATGTTTTTCGCGGAGTTGAACAAAAATTAAACTTTAACAGCATCTGTAGCCACTTAGATAGAGATTATGAGTGTAACATTTCGTGCTGAAGATGGGAACGGTATTAAAAATGTAGATTTTTCTTTGGACCTTCCCATCGCCGCTGAATTCTAAGTAGGGTGGCGGGGCGGCGGCAAACCGCACTGGATGTAACAGTCCCTTTGCCGCTCCAGAAACTAAGTTTGGGCTCTGAAGACGGCGGTACTGCTGCGGTGTCACTGCTTTACAAAAATGCCTTGTATTCCATATCTTTAAGGATAAAATTCAAACAAAAGACTTATCAATAACATGAATTGTAATCAGACTAATCAATGCAATTAATATTGATAACTGTCAGCTGCCTTCACCTAGCCTTGCAACTACAAAGCTGATTCGGTACATTTCCTGCAAAAACATTTGGATGTGTGTTACATCTGCATTCGAATGAAAAACAAACTGACTGTATTTTGTACCAAAAACTAAATACTCTCTTAACGTAACACTGGTTAAATGCACAAACAGCGCAAAGACCAGACAAAATTTTTAGCCAATAGAATTTTCATCAACATTTTAGTCATAATATTCTTCAATATTCCATATAATTTCATGAAGTAAATAAATTAAGACTATGAAGAAAATTATGAAAACCTAAATAAAAAATCTCCTAAACATAAACCTCCACTGCTTGAAAAGGTAACTACACATCAACACATCGTGAAATGCGACCAAGCCGGTTTCTGTATGTTTTTAATGTAAGGTTATGTTTATGCATTTTTTTTTTTTTATATAGGTGTACAGTAAAGTACTTACGAATCAAATAAATACTTGTAGCTGAAATGAGTTGTCACTTTATTCGTTTTAAATTTTCATAACTACTAGTTTAAACTAAAATAAAAAGCAAAATGAAGAGGTACCATTTATTTAGTGGGTCATCTCTCATATTTTTTATTCCACCGCTATTTTCGGAGCCGTGTTTTTACTACACATACGAAAGGGATTTGGCGAAAGCTCGAACAAAGAATATGTGCAAACAAAATCAAACTTTGCTACTCAAACTTTAGAACTCGACATCGCTTGAGTTAAAACAGCTTGACTATGTTGAACCACAGTCAAACAGTGCATAAGAATATTTTTATGTTTATTTCAGGGCTGGATTGCGTCTGCAGTGAATTTGAATAGTACAGTTTGTGAAATATGCAAGTGATATCACGTGTGCTAGTATAGTTTTATTTACATCCGGTCGTTGAATATGAATATCCGACTTTGATGGTGTAAATAAATATTGCAGCACATGGAAAGTACTGCTACTTTTATTGCCGCTAAATTGTGTGACATTTGTTACTTTGGCTTTTGTTAGTAGTGAATAGATCGCACTTTTAAAACAAAAGTTGCACTATACTGAACTTATTTTTTTATTGCAGCAACGAAGAAACAAGAGTGGGTTTTTAGCCAGTAAAAGTCTGACTATCTATATCTATCTCTCGCTTCGCCTAAGAGCGGGGGATGTCGTTGGATGATATCCCCACCTAAAAAAGAATATTTAGGTAAACCATTAACTTTTCAATCTAACTAACACAATCTTGTAATTTGTAGTTTTCCCTAGTGTTTGTAATCTGATTCTCAAAGTCTTTGTTCCAATAGATGATGTTCCTCAGTAGCTGATTCGCCACTTCTTATCGAGTAGGTACATAATAAGTACATTGAAGACTACTGAAATCACATTTTTGGTATAGTGTCACTTTCGTTTCAAGGGTGCGAGATATTGCGCATGTTCAGTGTCCAATAAAGTTACATTTATTAATTCACTATAATAGGTATGTCATTTAATATATCGTTGTTAATTAATAATTATAATAATATAAATTTATGGTTAAACCTCGATGACAATATTCTAGGAAATTCAGTCAGTGAATTTAATTCTGGGAACAGAGGAGCTATTATAAACATTTTCGCTGTTAACGAGAATGTAATTAATCATAACAAAATAAAAGGTTTCATAAAATTGTCTGTTCACGGTCCACCCGGGGCTTCGTAATGATGTTAAAATGTAGTTAATTATTACCTATGATATTTCATAAGGCCTATATTTTTATATATGTAGGACGTAGGTACTTATATATTTCGAAAACGAAAAATTTGAAAAGAGACCTCTATAGATTGAGAATCCATACTTTGATATCTACCTAACTAAAGAATGAAGCCCAATGGTTCTATTTTTGTATAAATACTTATATTTTTTGGAAAAGAAAAATTACTACTGGAGACTCTCGAAATTCAGAAATTTATTCACACTATGATGATGAAACTCTGTGGTTAGTGTTGTCACCTATAATTTGAGCGTTGTTTAATTACTCATAATAGTAAAATTTATTGAAACTTTATGCACATAACACTGTACAAAGACGGACTTAATGCCTTAGGCATTTTCTACCAGTCGACCTAAGGATGGTGCAGAAACATAACATGGCAGATGTAACTTAATAAATAGACATACAGAAAAAAAAAAACAAATTCAATCCTCTATATTCTGTCGTCTTACAATATAATCCTCTATATTCTTTTTCTTCTGTCGCATTAGGTTATTAAGACCTGTAAAGATAGATGTAAAGAGGATTAATAAATAAAATAAAATAAAAATATTTAAAAAAGTCAAATACCACTCACTGATTAAACACAAAATCCCAGAAACTTAACACCTACAAACTTATAATTTGGCAGGTAAGTTCCTCTTATAGGATGCAGGCATCCGCTAAGAACGGATTTCACGAACTCCACCTTTAAGTAGGTAAAAGGGGGGTTTACTTACTTCCACGCAGGCGAAGCCGCTGGAAGAAGCTAGTAGTAAATACATACTTATATACATACGTATAAACAAGCAATGTTATTGTGAATAAACAAATCCAATCAATCAGAGCTGTGATGATTCTACCAACTTCTTATGAATGTGTGAGCTAATTTAAGCATCATAACAATCCTGGTCTCCCTAGAGTAACAAAAAGCTATCATCTACGACCGATGCGTCGACACACTGTTTCCTCATTTTACTTCCACTGATTTCATAACATTTTCAAATTTATTCATACTACATTTTCTGGGAAATACGAAAAAAAAACTGGTTGTCTCAAAGCAATAAGAAATGTGACCTTCCGGCGAAAGATATCGGCCCCTTGGCGCGCTTCGACGAGGCTGTCACGACAAATATTTTGTGAGACTTTTTGGGAACTTCAAGGTTGAATAGACGTCAGGGTCGGCAGATACCTAGAAGCTTTTATGTAAGATTTTTTTTTAATACATTTGCACAGAAAGTGACTCTTAAGCTAGAACTACATTAGACCGACGCACACGTGTAACACGCCTGATTTGTACGTAGAACGACGTCGTGTGGCGTGGATCTAGTGTAGCTCTACAAGTCTAGTTTCCATATAAAATGTATGGAGACCGACGCGCCCAGATCGGCGTGTGTAGCACACGTGTGCGCAGTGTAGTTCTAGCTTTATTGCACTGCACTTAGGTAGGTACATAATAGCCCTTGTTACCAAACTGTGACATTTTGATTACCACGCACTAGTGTTATAATGTTGTTAAAACCTTATTATTCAACCGCTCCCCCACCATAATTTTAATACATTATCGTATCAAGCTGGGCGCAGGTCGACATTTCAGTGAGTGTATTGAAAAGTAAATTAAAAAAAAAATATGAGCGTGCATATAAAAAACAGATTTTTACCGCCTCAAAAGTTTACTAGTTTTACAGTTATTTTCTTCACAAGTGTATTGAAAAACGTCGTATGATACACGTTAATAATTAACGATTACCGTTCTCGGCTCTCTTAAGACTCTCGCCATGGCTCGAGTCTTAATACCACCTCGATGGTAATCACTAACATTACACACTTATATCCTAATGTACTATTTTTGAATTAATTTTAAACCCGAAGCGAACGCCGGCGTTCGCTCTCTCATTGTGTTTCTCATTTTGTGTCTCTAATTACGGTGTTCGAAAGGTAAAACTAGCGCTTAACTGCGATCCCACCTGATGGTAAGCAACTAAGCAGTTTTCTTCTGTCGTGTCGATCTGACTCAAATTTGGTCCGACCAATATTTAGCCACCTGGACCGCTCTGTCGGGAGGTTTGATAGTTGTGCTGATTTGAACTCTTCTTACCGTTAATTGGGAACCCGATGGTGATGCGTTCCGAGGGCGGTGGAAACACATAGCCTCGGACTTCTACAGCGCCACCTCGAGTCCCAACTGCTGGATCCTGATAGGATCCTGTAGAGGTTTCAGCAACGTAAAGCCGGGTACTCATTAGTGAGCTGTATCCGTAACTTGCATGATTGACGTGCGAACAAGGTTGTAGGTAGGTACGGCTGTACACATCTAAAGTTTAGGCTCATAATACACTCGAACGCTTTTACCGCGCGTATCTACACATTTTGCGAGCTATAACTGTAACCAAACAGATAGAGTATAAGAGTAACGATATTCTAGTGTGTACGAAAAGGCCATATCACTGTTACCGTAAAGACAAGACAGGTCTGTCCGCAGTTTTGGTTTCAGGAGGTTTTCCTCCGATTTTAGCCCAAGCATCTTCTTTCAAATCTTTTTTTGTTATAATCTTTGTGCTTAGAGTTCCATAATACACTGTTTTCTTACTAGGTGTTTATCAGCAAAAGACGTTTACCCTACGACCCTCATGATAAATAAACGAATAAACACTCGTAAATATTTGATGGTTCGCAGCGACTTGCAACAAACTTCCCTCTTGATGTCCACGAACGCACTGCGAGCGCCCTTTCTGTAATTCGCGGCAAAAACCGACAATCGTCGGCTCGCTGCGAGTCGCTCATGTATCGCTCGTTGCAGGCTCACGAAGACTATGTTTTTTGGTAATAGTTCATGCAAGGATTCCGGTTTATGGTGGGAAAATCATCTAATGACAACTGGGCGGAGCGGGAGATAGTGTCAGACTCTTACTGACTAAAAACCCACGAAGGCTCACATGGTAGTTTTTTTTTAAATTATTATTATTGATAGGCTTGCGTTTGACCGCCATCTCACCTGATGGTAAGCGATGATGTGGTCGACGATCGAGCACGCTTGCCTAGAAGTAACTTAAATACTCTTAACTTAAAGACCCCTAAGTTGCAGCTATCAGGAAACACAGACTCCGGCGGGGAATTCCACTCCTTGGCTGTACGCATAATAAATGTGTTCCTAAAACGCTTTGTGCGTATGGGTGGGATATCTACCATGTACCGGTGCCGCAACGCTGTACCTACGTCGTGTGGTTCGATGATGGAACGGACTTGGCGGAATTAGATTGTGCAATTGCAGTGCACACTCCCCGCAATGTAAACGATAGAAAACCGACAGACTAGCAACTCGGCGGCGATGCTCAAAGCTTTGGAGTTTTGACTCTACAAGTGCACGAGCACGGCGGACAACAAAGAAAGTAACGCATGCCTGTGAAGAGGCTCCACGGATGGGTGTAGGCTGCCCATTTAGCCAGAATATTTGCTATAGCTCAGAAGTGAATATTCAACTACAAATTCCTAATTCTAAAAATCGAGAGATATCCCAAAAATTTACTGCCTCCCGGTTACCTCATCATCATCATTTCAGCCGATAGACGTCCACTGTTGGACATAGGCCTCCCCCAAGTGTTGCCACAATGAACGATCCTGCGCGTCCCGCATCCATCCGGTTACCTACCGATCTAGAAATTCAATAACTTCAGATTTCGGAATTCGATTCGCTGCAATCTTTCTACCTATTCTGTGTCCACTTTCTGTAAAGCATTTGGCTCTGCGCGACACCGTGGAAAGCGACTACTTCCCTGGAATACCCTCACGGCGTTCACACAAATCTCCTCGGTCGAACGGAACGGATCCGAGAACCGTTCGAGACATTACTTCCGTTTTGTACATTTCGTTCGCATTTTTATATAAGGCTGGGGACAGCTGATCAGTTCATTATATAGATGGTCCTGCTTTGATGTAAAATCTTATTGTTTATATGGCGTAGGTACATAAACCTCAGAATCTCTTACTTTTAAAATTATTTTTATCATTATTGGGAAACTTTAATCATGTTATCGTATTTATTGCAAAATATTTACAAAGCCCATACTAATTTGTTATCATCTAGGCACAAGACATTTAAAACACACTTGACTAAGTAATTTGGTAAAAGCTTGCCAAGTTGCTATATAATAGCAAAAAACACGTTTTTTTTTCTTGAAAGCAGCAGAAGATACATCACCAGAGCTGAGAAACTTCTAAGAACTAACTGTGCTTGGTGCAGATCTGATTTCTTTTATAAGTAAGACTATTACAGAGAACTTGGCATTCTTTTCAGTCATGTTTTAAATGGCATAAATATTGACCAACGTCACAAAGTCATACAAGAAATATGATAATATTTGTTTCTTTTCTATTTTTCAGGTTATTTAGTGCAACAATGATGGATAATACCTAGTTGGTTGTGAGCCTACAAAATTAATACTTACAACAAAAAAAGTAAAAAACAAAGTAAATGTAAAAGTAAAGTAAAAAGTAAGTAGTAGTTAAAGTTTATCTATCAAATTCAAAACCTGATGACTTACATTAATCCACTCTAATTTATTGGCACAGTAACGCCGTCAAACTCGTTAATTAAAAGGCAAACTACTGCTATTCAAGAAATAAGCGAACGACAAAATGGTCCTTAATTACCTAACTATCAAATAGGTTGTTTAGGAGTCAATTATCGTACACATGTTTCTTGAATGGCAGAATTTAAGAAAGACAGGAAATTTGACAATATTTCTTATTACTCGTGAGTGTACGTCAACTGATGCATCTGAACTCTGTCAACTCAGTGTTATTTTTCTATTTCCAAACGGTACTTAATAAAACTTACATTACTCCAGCACAACAAACCAGTTTCCCAGAAACAAAGAAAGAAACGAACGCTTGTTATTCAATAAAAGAAATCGTTGATCCGTGGAAATGCTTGAAAAAACCTGTCGTTGCAATTTTCTGCAGCATCCTGTGAGTAAATCGAGAGAGCGAGCTATGCATTCTAATTGCTTTCACAATGAACTTTGCCTTCTCCTTACGAATCTTACTTCACTGCGCAGTAATATACATAAACAACAATAGTTTTGTTCTTTTAACTCCACTGCAGAACCATTCTCTTTGTAAATCTCGCGAAATTGGCGTGAGAATGTTTTATTTTCTGCTGCAGTTCATGCAATGATATCTTAGGTAGGAACAGACGAGTTGAGGGAACGTTAGAGGGCTGTGGGAATCAAAGGGTAAATGAAGGATCATAGATAGGTTTTTGGCAGTAAAAGTCTGACACATCCTCTAAAACTGCACCAAATAAGGTTGATTCAACTCTGGTCTCTGGAAGAGCTACCCCAGAGTAGAACAAGCCATTTGATGACATCTCACCTCAGAAATAAAAATAGGAAGAGACAACCACACTACTTTCATAAATCTAGGACTGTAGTTGTGTTGTTTGGAGAAAGATTAGAGTGTAGAGATCCATAGACACCAGCACATGGGTAGTGCCATTAACAGCAAACATTCCTATTGGCCAGCTATGTATCGGTTCATTGAAGTTCAACCAGTGTTATCCTAGTTCAAAGTCCGAGGTCCTAATACCTCAAGGACAAGGGGTTATCGGTAGCAGGAATGCATTACTAAATTTAGTACGAAGTACAGTTCTGCTCCCGATAAAACGCACTGTAATGATTATCGACCTTTGAACAATATTCTCAATGCTAAATTAAATAACTCGGACTTAACAAGAAAAACATCAATGACATAAAGAAAATGCCTTATCCGTTTCTATGAATCTTTTTGGTTTAAAGTTCTGAGAAAACAATATTTATCGGCAAATAACTTCGTCGAGTCAATAGACTTACAAGTCTCAATAGATTTTCAACTTGAAAACAATGAAAGACAATATAATGGAGAGAGAAATTTTCATTAGTCCAGCATCCTTCCCAGTCGACATCGCAATAGCTTCAGAACGTATAACAGCTGCAAAAGTTTAATGAATACTAGAAAACAAATTCCCGTTAGTTTCGCACAAACTAAGTTATCGGTTGCCAGCACTAAGTTTCTAGTTTCGATCGAAATCAATTTGGAAACTGCACGAAGTTTTTAGAGTAACTCTTATCAAGAGTTTGAGGAAGTTGCCAGGGGAGACGCTCCTACGTAAACTAATTTGTCATCCAATACGTTACATACGGAAAAATTGATCGAAGTATACAGTTTTAAGAGTTTTGATTTTGTTGGATGTCAAAAGACTGACCTTTTTTTAACCTTTTTATGAAACTGAACCTGAAATTTAACCTTTCGAATATCGTAATTAGAGACAATAGAAAGACATGAGAGAACGAACGCCGGCATTAGGTTAGAGTTTAATGAATTAAATAAATTTAGGTAATAATAGATAGTACCAGTTTACTAGCAGTAGATAGACAAGCTGTTTTAAGGTGGGAAATCAGCTAGTGACTTCTCACGCTCTAGGATGGATGAAGAGGACGTATCAGACTTTTACTGACTAAAATAACACCTATGTTCCTTCTTTGCTCTTTGATTTCGTTAATAAAATAGTTTAATTGAATACTTATTCAAACGGTTAATTAATTATTTTTTGACAGAAAAGTGTGTTGAAATATGTCGTATAATACACGTGAAATAAATATTGGTGATTACCGTCCTCTCTCTCAATATCTATATAACTATCTATTCTATGTAATCCGATAGTGACTGCACTTTAGCCTTGATTGACTATATAGTAAACGAGTATCTTTCTATCATAAACCTGCATTGAGCGTCTGGGGTAAATAATTCTTTTTTTTATTTCTTAGCTTCAGACAACAATACGGTCCATTTTGTTACTAAAACACCTCAGAACTAGTATTAGTACTACACAAACAGTGATAAAAAAACAAACAGGAAGATAATAGAAGAAGTATTTTTTATATATATACCTAGAACCAGCCCTGCAGTGGGGTAGTTACAGACTTATATAAATAGGATTAATTTAATAACCTATCTCAATAGTTTATAAAACAGAGTACCTACCAAAACCCGAACAAAAAAAAACTAATTCCCAATTATCAGTTTAAAGCCTGCACGCATAAAATACGCGTGGAATACTGAACTAGTTTCATTGCATAATCCTTTATTAATTTGAACTATACCATAATAAAAAGCGATCAGTTCAGTGCTCGACACAGGTCTCCAGCCACAGGACGTGCGCGGGAACATCGCGCATTGATCGCGAATAACATAATTGACGGAGCATAATAGACCAGTGCATTATTTCGACATCACGCGACAATATTGCAACCAGTGCAACATCCTGTATTTAAACTGAATTCTGAATAACGAATAAACATACCATTGCCATGCTCTCGCAATCTATCTTTTTTATTGTCCTGATGAAATTCTCTCTTGCTCAAGTAGATGGGAGCTTCTGGTGGTTAAACGATAAATTAGCCAGCATCCAAGGAGTAAAACCACCGCCTCCGAAATTTGAAAATTTGACGGAGTTTGATACAGATGATAGTGTGAAAATTGTGTTTAGAGATGATAATCTTATTTCTAACAGTGCTGCGCATTCTTCAGAAAGTATTAGTATGAGTAAAGCTGATAAAGCGAGTGACGAAGTAGTCGACCGCAATTTTATTAAATGGCCTGAAGAAAATAAGAAAGTTCAAGAGCTGGAATCTGTTGAAGAACGTACTGATTCACCAGAGATAGGCGATAAATTTATATTTAAATTTCCTGAAAATGATCTGTTTGTTTGGAAAGATTTAGTTAATACCACAACTGCCGCACCCACAACAGTAAGTGCAAACACAACTGAAAATGATGTTACTAACGCTACCATTTTGTATGACGATAAAGTTTCTTTTAATATCAATTACAAAGAAAAACAGTCTGAAAATATTTGCACTTTTATGAAAAAAACCGAATGCAATCGGAACAATGGGCTCATTTTGGATATCAAGTAAGTTCATTAATATTATTTAGGTGCCTACTCTATTTATTACCGATGATTTATCGGAGCTTGCTTGTAGTGTAAATAACTACAAGCAAGCTCCGATAAATCATCGGTGACCTAATTAATGTATATAAATAAATGCATAATATATTTGTTTTAAAACAGAGACGCAATGAAAATAAACGCCGAACGCTACAAAATATGCTGCGTGCTACCATTAAAGAATAAAAACCAAGACGAATCGAAAATATATTTTCCCGATACCATAAGAAAGATTAAACGGCCAAAAAGATCGAACAAAGAAAATCCTGCCCAAAAGCAAAGAGATGCTTTATTACAACGGAAATATGCACATCAAAGCCACAAGTCTAAGCCTGCTACACAGACAAAGATCGCTTCACCAGATTACGATTACGACGATCCCTATTGGAATGTCAAAAATGTTAAGCACACAAACAAGCAGAAACAAGAATCGAACACTAGATATGATTACACCTCAGACGATTATATTCAAGATTATGAAGTAGAAGTTCCAAAACCGGGCCTTACAGGTCTGTATTCTGACCATGGGCAAATTCCTCCTAATTGGGCTTTTTTCAACAAAAATAAAGGCTCAAGTTACGGAAGCAATGATGATTACGACGATAATGATAGTGGCACGTTTGGATATTCAACCATCGATCCTAGAGCAGGTATTTCTCTAATCTAAACATTATTTTCCAGTTTGATCAAGCTTTAAATCTAACCATATTTTATTATGTCAGGGAGTGAAAAAAAATCGAAACCACGAGTCAAACCCATCAAACTAACGACCGCTTCAGATGAATCGAATTATAATGCAGAGAGTCAAACCATAAGCTACCAATCCAATCCAGACTTCAACGTTTTACAAGACTTCAAACTACTTAACTTGATGAGAAATAAAAGTAAGCTGCCATCTTCAATTGCAAGGACCACTACCACAGAAAGCTTTGCAGATGACGATAGCATAGAGTCATTAGTTGATGGATCCTTCGATACGAGTTCTAATGTAGATGATGGTGATTTTAAAGACCGCCAAATATTTAAGGCCTGTGGAAATACATTGAAGCCTGTTGGTGTAAAAAACAAAGGTACGTATTGACTTAATTAGAATATACGTCCTACAAAATACTATGTTTTGAAATTATAATACCTATGTAATACAGGTAGACATGGTTGCAGGTACCTACCTACTTTTTTAGCATTGACAAGTAAAAGAATTTGAAGCAGGAACGGTAGAATATGACCGTCCTAACAATAAATGTAGTCCTTAACAGTAGTTTTTGTATAAGCTGTGTTACTTTTTAATAAAGTTTATTCTATTCTACTCTTTGAAGCTGATTATGTGCTATTTATAAAATTGTTATCTTACTTCTGCAACAATAAATCAGGTCAAGCCAATTAGTTCTAACATCAATTCTATCCTTACAGGTAAACAAATAGGTGACACTGAAAATGGGTCACATCCTTGGTTGGCACTAGTGGTACCTACTCGCAAGATAAATACCGTACAATGCTATGCGACGCTTATACATCCTAGAGCGGCTATAACAGCTGCCGATTGTGTTCATAGGTAATTTACAACCCTTTGACTTTTACTTTCATGTGACTAGGTATATACATAAACCAAACAGATTCCCGAATCTGCCCGCGTAAATATGATTTATTTAAGGTTTTGTGAAATATTTCGTTTCGTCTGGAAAGAAGCGCTGGCCCATTAGTGGTAACGGCCTCGATATACGAATTGTAAGTCATCAGTTCGAATCCAACCAGGCACCTAGCTTTCTTTACAGTACATCACCTCTGCTCTCAAAACAGTTAAGGAAAACATGGCGTGGAAATCGGCATGCCATAAAACAAAAACATTGGTGACCTAATTTGACCTAATTCGCCCTAACTTTGTTTTAACGCCGATAAAAGTTTTAGTCATTCGTATAGACATGCACTCAAGGCTATTTGTGCGGACTTTGGATGTTTCAGCTTATAAAATAATTCCTAATAATTTCATATTGCAAATTGATATAGAAGGATAAATGAAAAACCATTGACGTAGGTAAATAATTTTGCGATCGTCGTCAATTTTGCACAGAGGTCATATGATTAACATCCATTCAATACCGAGATTTTTTTATGTCTCAGAAATTATGTAACGCAGTAGTCCCGAACGCCATTTACTTATAGCCATTTTAATGAATTGTTACAATAATCGGTAGTTACTGCTGGACTCAGGCCTCCTCTCTAGGAGAGTGAATAGGCCGTAATCCACTACGCAGGCCCAGTGCGGTTGGTGCTTGTCAAAATCATGTCTTCGAATTTTTTGGCTCAAGGACATTTCGGATTCCTCACGATGTTTTTGTTCACTGTTTAAACCCCGTAAGTTGAGGCCGGTACCAGCAGGCCGCCACTGCTCCAAAAAGGCAGTCGTGTCATGTAACATACTGGCACTCAGCTGCATCTAGTTAGACTGGAAACCGACTTCAAACGAAATCCTGGACACATAGAGTACCATATTTTGACTAACCCATCTTTTCACACCACTAGGAGTTCCCCAGGGGACATCACACTAATCACTGGACTTTGGAACCTTAACGAAAGATCTCGGTCCAGAAGCCGCGTCGTCTCCTATCGCTTACATCCTCAGTATAAGCACGGTGGGCTTAACAACAATCTTGCTATTTTGGTGAGTCACTTACCAATTCATTAATAAACGCTATACGGTATTGACCTATTTTATAATTGATTAATTTAAACTCATTTTACTAGCGAATGACTGAGTTGGCAACCATTGCAATTTAAACTTAATGTTAGAGGCATTATGTCTTATGTCAGCTAGTCTCACACTCGTTGATTTGCAACGACTTGTTAGCGGCCAGATTCAAATTCATAGCAAGTCGGCAATAGTTGGTATGCATTTACTATTGGTATTTTCCATTTGCTATTTACTTTTACTGTAACACTGTCCCCTACTTATGTTCCTTATATTATAGTAGTAGGTACAAGTAATATTTGTTCAAATAACTCAATGTTCCTCCATAGTACTGGAAGCGACCCTTCAGACTTGGAACCAATTTGCTGCCCGCCTGTCTCGCTGATCCACAGCTGGGAGACGAATGCATGTTTATTGGATGGGGAGGATTTGATCAAGGTAAGCAACACACGACTACTAATTAAGTGAGTTTAGTACTACTAAACCCAATGTTTTCTTTACAACACATCTTGTTCTACTCTCGTTCTTAAAAGAAGCTATCAATGGCGCCTTATCGGCTACCTTTGAGATTCAACGGTAGCCGTATCCGAGCTACGGAAGTCCTAACTCAAATTCCCAGCTTGACACACCTTCAGTCACAATTAAAAGGATTTAAAAGGAAAGTTCTTAGCTAATCCATTTATCCATTGCTCCGCGACCATTAAAATAGCTCAATTAAGTTTTTTGTATCATCAGAAATAATTTAATTTTAATGACACAACAAAATAACTTTACAATATACATATATTTATATTGATTTTATGTAAAGCCCCTGTCCAGTCTCTACACGATGTAAAAGGAGCCAAAAATTAACTACGCTGCTAGTCGGCTTACGTTGGTCCTAAACATACTAAACTAAAAAGTAAATTAGAAAAAGTTGATCAGAAAATTGGAAATGTTTGAAAATTGAAACGGCTTTTTTCTATTGGATTTATATTATGAACTCAGAAGTTTGGATAGGGCAATGTTTGTCGGATCGTCTACCTGGTATAGCCATAAATTTTGTTACAAATAACTACATAAAAGTGAATTAAAATAATTTTGTACATGTAATTGAGAATCTAAAGTGGCGCCAGTGACTGAAAAGTTTAAAGGAAATTGTTTGTCTTGAGGGATGAAACGCATGTCACTAAATAAGTTCTGAGTATACATGTAGATGGATAGAGAGGGAGAGGGAGACCAAAGAAAACATGGATGGATAGTGTGACGGGTGACAGGATAGAATGAAAGAAAAAAACGTGTTGCGCCGACCCCAAGTAATATTGGATAAGGGCAAAAGAAGAAGTAGAATTGAGAATCTAAACGAGACAATCTAATTAATACCTACATACTTCTACTCAAAATGTCCACCAATCGTTCCGGACACGCGCCTTTCGTTTAATGCATTGTGTCCACAGAGTACTTTGTAACATACATAGTATATGATAGTGTCTTTTGAAAAGTTATCTACTGCTGATCGTATTTTTTTTTTTGGTTTAATTGCCGTGGCTCATTTTAAGTAAATTAGAAATAACGGGGAAAAAATAGGTCGGTAGTTTGTAAAAAGTTCAAAACTATACATTACTAGCTTTTGCCCACGCGCCTTCGCTCCCGCTCTTCCCTACTCCACCCTACTATATATCTATGTATATCAATCACGCCGACAAAGACGTAAAATAAAAATTTGAAAAAAATGTTTTATTAGGGTAGCCCCCCTATATGTAATGCGGGAAGTGTTTTTTTTTTTAATTTCAACCCTAACGTGTGATATATTGTTGGATAGGTATTTAAAAATAAATAGGGGTTTACTAAAATCATTTTTTGATAATGTCAATAATTTCGGAAATAATCGCTCCAAAAGTAAAAAACAATGTGTGTCCCCCTATAACTTTTGAACCATAAGTTTAGAAAATATGAAAAAAATCTGAAAAGTAGAACTTTATAAGGACTTTCTAGGAAAATTATTTTGAACTTGATGGAAAGAACAGTTTTTGTAAAAAAAAGGCAAAAGGGTTCTACAAAATAATTTCTGGACTAAGCGTGTAGTATAATCGTATATGCAAGCATTTTTTTAAACTCATAGGTAAGTGGGTACACTTATTGTGACGGACGGGAAACTACGGAACCCTACACTGAGCGTGGCCCGACACGCTCTTGGCCGGTTTTTGAGTTATAAAATTACAACGAAAAGTAGCATTGATTTTTATTTAAATAGATTTGAATGAATTGCCCTCTTTCCAAATTTAAATTAGATAAGAAAAAAAAATGATACTTTTTCGAGTTTTACATTAAGGCCGGACAATGTATCTTGTATTGTATACGATTCACAACATTCTTTTATCGTACGTGTTTCTATCGTAGCCATGCGTCCAAAGTCCCGCTGGCAGCGAGCGACACTCCATTCATGCAACGGACGCCTGTCACTCAATGGAGTCAACGTACCGAAAGATGCATTATGCGCCTCTGTGCAAGCGCGTAGCACCGTGGTAAGTGGATGACTAACTACTGTTTTATATTTGTAGTCAATTTAGCCTGTAGCCTGAGTAATTTTCTCAGTACTATTGTTTTTTTATTATTTTTCAGCTGACGGATCACATTGGGGTTTCCAATATTTATTGTTGAGTTGCCGCAGCATCAGTTCTCTTCTCTTCTAATGTGTGGATTCAGGGATCCACATACGTGAATGAGTAACCAACCATCCATGTATTTGGAGCTATGTCTCGAGAAACACGATAAGTCATTAGAGGCCAAAAGCCTTGTTAACCAACCATAACAATGGACACCATGTTATCCAATAGGGTTGTGGGGGTCAGTCACCCCACCTAAAATAGGTACAAACGGCACCTATTCACCAGTGCTGTTGAGGCTGGAAGCTGACCTAAAAATTATGATTGGAAATATAATGTGGAATATTAAAATTGGGAAAAAAACTACGGTGATTTGTTGAATTCAAAACCGCTTGCGTTGGATGGGTCCGACGGGTGTCTTCGTGTCCATTCGCCAAGGTCGTTGTTTGCGACTAGGTACTCCATCTCGTTTAGCTCTTCAATCCCCATAGATGATAGAAGAGCTGACGAGATGAAGTATTTGGTCATGGATATGCGACCCTGGCGGAATAAATTCGAGAGAGTTTGTCGATAATATCCGACATAGGCAGTTAAAAGGTATAATGTCCCTTCTTTTGATAAAACATTAAACTTTTCCAGACGGGCATAGGCGGTTCATTGGTGTGCAACATGCACGGGCGGCAGGCTGCGGTGGCTGTGGCCGTATCTCGAGACAGCACGCTGGTACTACTGCCCGTGCGAGAGTGGGCCACGAGAGCTATTGCCGTGCTGAACGATTAGTTGTAAGATAATCATTTTTTAAGATCTCGTGCAATCAGTCCTTCCGACTATGAGCAGATGCGTTGAACGAATACGTTTTTCGGTGGAGTGAAATTTCTCATTAGAAGTATCCTCCGTACTAATGTAATCGCTCATATATTGCCTAGTTCTAATATTCTGTGTCTCTTCAATCTGTGCACACATTCTGGTAATGTAAGCTGGACAGCTAGCTGGTTTGAATGTTTCTCCAGTCTAGTTTTGTATTTCCCCAAACATGCTCTTATTTCTTCCTTCACTGTAGGCATGTTGGTATGCTTGTGTATCTACTTCTGAGTTTCGTATGAACCAGGGTGCATTATCTACTGATTTGTTTCAGGATATATTTCTGGGTTATTCGTTGCAAGATAATAAATATATTTTCACTAAACACTACTAAATAGATGTATAAAAGTACATTAGGTCTACAAAGTTGGGTACGCGTTCCATAGAAAATAAATCATTGTTCCTTCATCCAAAACCATCCAAGCTTGATGAAGTAAGAAACACACACAAGTCTTTATTAGCGTGATACATAGTTACAATAAGGTGTTGTCTGGACACAGCACGCTGCTGGGGCTACTGCCCTTGCTCGAGTGGGCCTAACTTGCACGCTACTTAGCCTGAAAAATCATTAAAACTGTCAAGGTCCAGTTAAACGGACCTCAATGAGTTCCCGTCACACGAATTGAAATACCACATTTACCTACTGATAATAATTAACCTCAATAATTGAGATATTTTTGTAGATTTTTTCCATGTTTACCTCTTATTTGTAAGTTTTTAGCTCAATAGCCTCGGTAAATAAGACAATTAATCGTTTAACATTTTGAATATTTCTTCGGTCAGGTTGCGACAGACGGGCTGTGTACCATACATCATTACAATAGACAAAAAGAGATGATCGCATTCTGAAAATGCGCCCGACTTATATTTTGATAAAAATGAGTTTGAAGATACCTAGGGGTCAATACGGTATTCATCTTCGCTTCGACTCTGCGTCAATGTCTCATAACTGTGCTTTGAGTTAAGGCTTATTCAAAAGCCAAACGAAAATGTAACTACATAGTATAGTTTCATATCTTCTGTTTATTGAATATTGAGGGATAATTAGGGGTAGAAGGGTAGTAACAATAAAATCACAATATTGGACTTTTAACATTTATTTATCTTAATGTTCACAGTTTACATAATAATATGAGCCCAGCCCTATAACGATAACTTAACAATTTCACGAGACTGGTCAAATAAGATGACGCGGCACTAAAACGTTCTATAGGAACTAAAGTAAAAAAACACACATTGGGAATGTCGAGATCCATGAAAACGTAACAACAGTTCAGCTAATATGATGTTAATATCTCTTTACGTTGTACTTATATTCTTTGGTGCCGAATTATTATAATGAAATGAGAATTGTTCATGTTACCTACAACGATTCCGATATGTTCGGAAACTTAAAACGATGTCTTTACGTAGATTATAAACATAATTTAACAAGTCTTACCATTTACAGCCCGACAGTCGCGTCGCGCACATTTCACTCACGCCTCATCATTGACAACTAATTCGGCTAATATAAAGTACGAGCGTCAGTAAAATGTGCGCAACGATCATTAAACTAAAATAATATAATTTGCTTCTGAATAACATAATAATACTCGGGGCGTTTGAAATAAAAATAAAAAGTAGTCAAATCGATGCATTCTCGATGTCTCAATCGTGGTCACGGCAGATGTAATTAGAATAATAAAAAATAAATTCGACTATTGTGACTAACGAAGAATTTACAACCACAAGCAGACTACAATTTGTCTTAAAATGTGAGTTATTTTATTAATGTAAAAATAAATACTATTTTTTGACAAGATCACGGTTTCATCACATTGGTCGGCGCGGGAGAGGCTCACGCGATCACGAGCGGCTCGTCGTCAGAAAAGCCGTGGATGGGAGGCACGTCGTCATCATCTGAAACACAACCATAGCTTATATTAGCACATTTTTTTAACATTATTTTCAATAATAAAGCATTATTTTTCACTTCTTTATGATTCTGTTTTATAAACCCTGAGATTATTATGGATTCAATAGAGAGTTAACTGTCTGTTGATAACCTCCTCTTCAAGTTTTTAAACTTAGGGTGCACGCACACTGTCTATTACGCGCGTTGACGCTGCGATTTAATGCCCGCCTTACACGCTAGGGTATACCTGACAGGTTGGCCTGTACAGGTGAGTTGTAAAGGAAAACCGGAGCGTGTGCGTTGCACTACTGTGCAGGTTTCCATACAAGCTTACTTGACAGATATAACTGTGCAGCGCAAACCTGTCAAGTATACCTTAGCGTGTATGGCTACCTTTAGTTTCAAGCAACACTCGCTGCGTTTGCAGCGCGTATAAGTATGTAAGCGAAAGTCAACATGGGGGCTGTGTTCCGCAGCGGACGCCTTCCGGCTGAAATGCTGATAATGGTAACTGACCGTGGTCCGTGATGATGGCCTGTCCGCGGCGCGAGTCGTAGCGCGGCGTGTGCGCCGTGAAGCGCAGGAAGGAGCGCGCCAGGCGCCGGTGCCGCAGCAGCACGTGCAGCAGCGCGCCGCCCAGCGCCACGCACACCACGAGCGCGCCGCCCCAGCCCCACCACATGGCGCGCAGCGCTGACGGCTCTTCTATCTCCGACCCTGGACATAAGTATTTTCTTTAAGTTCCAAATTCCTGTATCGCTTTCTCGGTCCTGCATTCTATGGAGAAATCAAGGAAAGTGATCGCAGGGGCGTGCGAGCAATACAAGTAAATAAGCCTGTCTTTTACGTATAAATAAACGATACTTAACATCTAAATCGTAAAACACAAAATGAACTTTATAAAATAAAAATCTAAACTTTAAACTTCGCGCGCTTACACTCTTGCCATTTCATGAAATAGCAACTTAGCGTAGGCACGTTCAATGCGAAATTATAAATATTCATTCATAAGACCGTTGCCGCTCTGAGCGCAATGTCTCCGATCTCACTCTAAAACTTAACAAAAAAAAGAGATTAACACTAGTGTATTGCTTTCTCAATAGACATTTTATATTTGATTTTATCTTCCATCTTTAATTTTCCTATAAAAACTTGCATTTTTCTGCGGGAGTAAAAGGGTGTAGCAGAATAAGGTAAAGTCAGCGGCCCCAAGAGGATTTTCCAAAATAAATTATGGTATATATCAGTGACCTATATTATTACTGTTGACGTGAATTTAGCCTTCTATCTCATTTCATATATTGAAGGTTTATTTTTGGTAAATGTATTACGTTTTATAAAAAGTTATTGAACAAAAGTTGTTGTTTATGATGTTAGTAATATAGTCCCGCAAGGTTGTTAGTTTTATTTTTAACGCTGTGTAAGTTCGACTTACCCTCCATCTTCAAGGTATGCACCTCGCTGAGATCACTGTAGTAGCCATCAGGCGTCACCGTCCGCACGCCGACGTACAGCGGGCCCGTCACGCCGTCGGGCGCCTGCATCAGGCACGGCGACATCTCTGCTCGCATCGTCTTCATGTCCTCAGTGGTATGGAGCAAATCTTCAGGGATCTCTTTCTGCGAGACTATTACTTCGAATTCGTTCCTGATTAGAGAAAAATTGTTAGTTAAATAATAATTCCATTAAATCCACAGTGTTACCAACCCTTTAAAATAATGTATGAGTGATACAAGCTTATATTTTTCCACTTCATAAAAAACGGAGTGCTGTAAAATATTATTAAATACTCAAAAAAAAATAAAAAAAAATGCTTTCTTTCACCCAATAAAAGTCAGATTGCTGTACAATTTTGAATTATTGTAGGCCCAAACCCCATACATTTATTGAACATCTTTAGCGTTATTGGCTCGCATTTTATTAAATTAGTTGTGAATGGTTTCATGCACCTAACACCAACCCCCCTAGCCAAGTTATGTTCCCCCCAATTGTTATGTTCTGACCCCGTGAGCAATGACGTCCCTCAACTAAGCGTTGAAACGTCATTCCCGTACATTTGAAGCTTTCTACTGGCGTTAACGATTGCAGATTAGCAAATTGGCTAGGGGTACAGAAACACATATTTGTCTGTAGAACACAGATTTCTGAAATGTTGAATCGAATAGTACATACTTGTGCGGCGGGCCTCCGTCCCAGCTGACCATGACGTGTCCGTTGGGCGACAGCCACGCCAGCACGCCGCTGGGCGGCTGCAGCCCGGCGCCGCGCACCAGCGTGCACGACACTGCTGCCTCATCTACATTCACCTGTAGCACAGAATAACTCTAATAAATCTTTAGCAGAAAGACCTTCAGAGGCCCTGCCACGAGCTCTCAACGCAATCCATTTGACGACCTGAACTGAACTGTTAAAGGCTCCATCTCTCTTTCTCGCACGACTGACAGTTTAACACGTCGTGGTAAGGCCCTTAGACACGACCTGCAATGGCCAATCTAAAAAGCTAGTGGGCCTACTTGCAATACACGCCTAACCTACATACTTTATTACTCATAATGCACACACATGACTGAGCTGTCTAGATGGCGAGATAATGGTCGGTTAAAGTAGCCATACACGCTAGGGTCTACCTGACAAGTTTGCCTGCACAGTTCTACCTGCCAATTAAGCTTGTGTGGAAACCTGCACAGTTGTGCAACATACACGCTCCGGTTCACCTGTAAAACTCAACTGTACAAGCAAACCAGTCAGGTATCGTGTATCTTTATTAACAGAAGTCAAGTTCCAGGA
Organism: Mythimna albipuncta; assembly: GCA_929112965.1. Taxonomy (NCBI): domain Eukaryota; kingdom Metazoa; phylum Arthropoda; class Insecta; order Lepidoptera; family Noctuidae; genus Mythimna; species Mythimna albipuncta. The sequence goes on along the minus strand of OV815972.1, from coordinate 8,863,580 downwards.
TACGAGAAGGTCGCAATGATATAAAGTCGTTTCATTGCGACCTCTTCGTATCGTGAAGCTTGAGTGATCATATGCAAAGATATTCGAAACATAACCTATTTAGGTTACTTACCTCAATAGGTTTCAGAGGCACATTTTCCCATCGGAAAAAGTCCAGTCAAAAAGTGAGAGTGATTAGTTAGTATGCCTCTAATATTCTTGAGTCTTCCACATCTAATGAGAGTTGCTCTCAACAAACTACAGTCAAATGGGGCGAATAGAAACAAAACATCAAAGGGTATTTTCACGATATTTGAATAATCATTTGCAGCATTTAACTATAACCATTTAATAATGAATTGTTGTTCTAAAAAGTTGACGCTTTGTTAGAAGCCGATAAAAAGATATCAAAGTGAAAAACCAAAGCAAAGTTTTGTTTCCATTCACCCTTACGTTTCAATTCACCCCGCTTTACGGTACATTATCAATAATACAACACACACTGTTAAAGTCAACACTTACGTGAACGCAGATGTTGTACCGCCCTCCGATCGGAACGTTGACGATGACGTGAGAATTGCTAGACGCCTTCCAAGGTCCCAACTCGTAGTGGTTCTCTTTGTTGTGAGTCAGCTCGGTAATGTCAAGCTGTAAGAAGAGAAATACATATAAATCGTTCCGCCTAGCCTTTTGCCAACAATGTTGGAACCGGTTTCGATTCATCATGTTTTTTTTTATAATGTATAGAATCGCGTTTGACCACTATCTCAGCTGATGGTAAGCGATGATGTGGGCGACGATGGAGCACGCTTGCCTAGAAGAAATCTATTCACTCTTGACTTAAAGACCCCGGTTATAGCTATCAGGAAACACAGACGCCGGCACGGAATTCCACTCCTTAGCTGTTCTCGTTAGTCATGTCATAAATACGTATCAATCACATAATAGTAAATCCGATTTTACTAAGTACAACGTATGTGTAATTTACTGAGAATTTTATTTTTAAATTATTAAAATCCGTCAAGAAATGGTGGATTTATTAAAGTTTTTCTGGACGACTACTTAGAAACGCGCGCTCTCGCTGGACTGTTTACGATGACGTCATCTGTCATGATCCGTGCGACGATCGCGGACAGAGCTAACGTTTTAATCGCGCGGTGGAATCCGTACCCCTAGCACGAATATTTGTAGGTTTCGTATCGTAAACGTATCGAGTTGTCGATACGATAACGGAACATAACTAAAGTCGGAAGCACGAAGCACTTTCGTTATAGTATCGAGACGTCGATACGATTACGTTAGTGACGTCATACTAATGTAAGTAAGGATGTACAAAATTGAACGAATGATCTTAAAATTGATTGAATATTTCGTTCAAAAACTATATACGTATTTAGTTTTGAGTGATTTCGGAGCCTTTAAAACTTTAAAACTGTTCAAATGTTGATGCAATACGAAGAAACTGCAGTAAAAGTTAATATTCAGTTAAGATAAATGGTATAATTGTTTAATTTATTATTAAAACTTTGTGTTTAGTGAGACTGTGTTCCTAAACGAACGACGCGTAACACTTGACATTTTTTGAAGCGAAGCTCATTCAAGGTCAATTTTGTTTATAAGTGAACTTGTATTAGATTTCTTTACATCGAAAAATTCTAAAACTTAACTCTCGCATCAATAAAACCAATAAAACGTTTCCAAAATGAGAACTCGCAATATGTATTGCGGTAGAATTTGTAAAAAAGTAAAAAAAAAACATAATTTTTTGTGTGTGTGTTTTTGTTGTTGTTTGAGTATTTTAATGGGATATAAGGATTATTTTTGTGTTAATGATAATAATTAAAAATATCCAGTATAGGTATAGTACCTACATAAATATATTTTTGTAAAAAATTTCGGTAAGTAAGAAGGTATTTATTACACTTAGTTTATGTTTCAGGCCGATTTTTTTATTTGATCTTAGACTGTTTTTATCTTCTAATTCGCGACATAAATACAAAAATGCTTTCTTACTTATACGAAAAACTTGTTTTCTATTTACAAAAATATAGTGTTCTTAAATAAATCACACACTTTTCTTCGTACATTTCAACTTTTAACAATCGATCGCACCGCAAGATACACTGTACTATGTCTAGGGGTTCTTCTTGTTTATCTAAGCATTTTCTAACAAAATTTAGTAACACAATCATTTAAATTATTATTTTATGCTTCCAATAAACTCCGACGAAAGTTTTCTCACTGCCAAATTTACAGTGAATAAATTTTCGAGAAACTCGCAAACCAGCCTTCGACAATGACGATACTATACGTCATTTTTTGCCTTCGTGCTAGCTATCTTCATACAAATGGTTCAAGGTTACGTTATTAAGGTTTCGAATTCGATACGAAACTTACTTGAATAAGTTCGTGCTCACAAAATTAGTTCAAATTACGCACACCAGAGGCGCTGTTCATGTTTCCATACAAAATGCTCACGTTAACGATACGAATACTTTTTCGCAAGTTGTTCGTGCTAGGGGTACCGATCATGACATATGACGTCACAGCGAGTCGCTTCATTCTCGGGCGCGTTCCTGGAACTAATACAATAAATTTGCTGTATCTTCATAATTTTTGGTCCGATTTAAATAATTTGTTCACAGTATTTACTGGAGGCTATAAGTCTGCATACAGCACAGAAATCATGACTGATCCTCATTATAAACTGTAACTGCTTATAATGAATGTTTTGAATGCTTAGTTTATTCTATTCTTATAGTGCTATACTTAAAACGGCCCTTTCCGACACACCTATCGAGTCACTAGATGAGTCACTATTTTCGTAACGCGTAAAAGTCTATAACTTTCAATGCATTTTTTTTTTTGTAAGAAATTTACGACTATCACTCCATTCGTATTAAGTTTTTTTTTTATTTAGATCCCATCCTTATGCCTACGGGAAAGAAATCAATATGGGTTGAACGGACAGTGAAAAAGATTTGTTCAAATGTCTTATTTCAAATGGAGTAGTGTGTAACAAAGTCATTATCATTATCATCATCATCATCATTTCAGCCGATACACGTCTACTGTTGGACATAGGCCTCCCCCAAGCGTCGCCACATCGAACGTTCCTGTGCGTCCCGCATCCATCGGTACAGTACAAATAATAATCTCACCGAGTACGTGGCAGGTTTGCGCAGCGCGTCGCAACTGGCGTCCCAGAGGATCTTCATCTCAGCCTTGGTCTCGTCGTATTCAACGCGCAAGTTCTTTACTGGAGCCCTGGTGACACGAGAAACAATCAACATCTATATTCTTGACAACAACTAAGGCCTACTGTCCACGGACGCATAGCTTCATAGACGCGTATTCGTCTTCATACGTCTGGTGTACGCCTGCGTGCTTACATAAATAACTATGAATAACTCTGTTGACAAAGCGGCTGGGTCATGCCACAAAATATATAGGTACAGAAGTCAATCTACATACTGTGCGCGCTCGAGCAACGCACACATAGACACCGCTCACGGACACGATATCTCGGCGCGCATCGGCCCGCTCGTCGAACAGTTCCGGCTCAAACGCTCATTAGTGTGCGTCCACCGAGCGTAGGTATAAAAAGTGAAGTACATACATGACATTGTCTTCTGTACCTATCTATTTTGTGGTCGTGTCTATATGTTGGTAGTGAGGTCCAAACAGGTCTGAATGCGATTGTTGTGACGATGTTTGGTCCTCCAAGGCTTGTGGTCTGCAATGTCTTTCGACTGATATAGTACTTACTTGTCATTCTCTCTGGTTATGATCTCCACGAACTTGGCGAGCGGTCCTCTGTGTAGTCCAACAGTGAACACGTAGCTCTCACACGCGTGCAGACCTTCTATCAACACACTCGTGTTTTTCGTGATGATCCTGGTATCTGTTGGGCGGCAGAAATGTCTTTATTAATCCAGAATCCCATATTTAACTAACAGTATCTAACTGTTAATGAGTGAACTCTGTTATTTCTATAAAAATATTCACTTCTCGAGTTCGAAAGGTCTCTCCCAAGTCCTTTCAGACATTTTTCTGTAGTGACGCCACATAGGAACTAAAATTCAAAATCCTGCACTGCGGTATTAGAGTTCTCTTCTAATAGAGAACATATACTACAACCCCAAAAGCAACAATTGGGCAGTTGCCCGGACCAGACATAACATGCGTCTGGTCGGAGGATTCTTCCTTTCTAACGGTGATTTGCGGGACTTCATACTCAGTTCTGCATACCTTAGACTTCTACCATGCAGGTAGTATATTAGGTCCTACCACGAACTCTTAATGAAATCTTTTGATGACCTAAACTGAATTGTTATCCCTTTAACAGTTCAGTTTAGGTCATCAGGAGCTTTATAGGGTGTATAGTTCCATTGCTCTTTCTCGCTCGCACGCTTGATGTTTTAACACGGCCCTAGGCCCCAGTACAGACATGTCTGTTACAACAAAACAAAATGCACTCACCATTCGACATCTCCCCAGGATGGGTCCTCCTATGTATCATATTCGTGTAATGCACTTCATATTCCAACTCCTTTCCCTTATACTGTTCCCCTTTAGGAGGCCACCATACAACTTGAACAGTAGTCTTCTTTTCCTTTGACAGTATAGCGGTGAAATTCAGAATCTCGTCCTTTACACCCTCCGTTAGGATGGGAATCGTGAATGGATCGCCGTATACGTTGTTCTTGTAGGCTCGAATGTCGATGTATATTAGAGCTCCCGGCGGTAGGTTGGTAACTGAAAAAAAAAAAAAAGTTTGGTCAGTTGGAAATGCAAAATAAAAACACAGGAACAAGATTTACAAGTAACAGACGACTTTTGAATTGAATATTTCATTCACATATATATAGTTATATCGCTTTCAGTGCTTGGGCATTTCCCTGGCAGCGTTAGCCGTCACGACCAGGAAAGTTAAGGACCACTCAATACGCATACTCTCAGACAGCATGGCTGTCCTGCAAGCCCTGAATAGTCACACAGTCAATTCTGGGCTAATATACGAGTGCCACCAACGGCTCAACCAGGTGGGTAAACACAACCAAGTAACCATTCAATGGATTAAAGGACACAGCGATTCCCGAGGCAACGATGCAGCGGATGAACTCGCCAGAAGGGGTTCGAGCATGGCAGCAATGGGTCCCGAACCTATTGTGCCGCTTCCCTTTGGATACCTACGCAACCTGGTAAGGAAACGCACCAGAGACCTACACCACAAACTATGGAGAGAACATGGTGAGTGCAGGCAGTCCAAGGAGGCACTTCCCTCCATTGATGGCCGTTTTACGAAAAAGGCCCTACGACTAACCAAAATACAGTTACGCAAAGTAACGGCCATTACAACTGGCCACGGGACCTTTAACAAGCACCTTTCTGTCTTAGGAGTTACAGACAGTCCGCTTTGCAGAGCCTGCATAGAGGAGGACGAGACAGCAGCTCACCTGCTTCTAAGCTGCTCTGTGGTCGCAGGATATAGGGCAAAGTACTTCGGAAACCCAGGTAACCTTAGCGAAATGGTTAGCGACACCAAGGCGCTGCAAGCCTTTCTTGAGGCGCTGGGGTGGATCGAGTGACTCATTTGTCCCACCCGTACGCAAAATACGCGCTTAAGACGTGGAGTTGCGGACAACAGCCCGTTGTACCTATACCTACCTATACTATCGCTTTCAGTGATAAGACCGTCATTGTAAAAAACAACTTTATTACATAAACTTAAAATCAATGGGTTATTTAAGTTTATGTATAAGTTTTTGACATTTTTTGCTATGAACGTTACAGACACTTTGTGAGCGATTTGGCCGGTTTTATATTGACTGATTTTCATCACGTCTGTGAAGTTTTCTCCAGCTATTTTACCCAAACCTGAGGGTCTTTAAATCAAAACTGAATAGGTTGCTTCTAGGCAAGCGTGCTCCATCGTCGGCCACATCATCGCTTTCCATCAGGTGAGATAGTCGTCAAACGCGAGCCTATCCATATTAAAAAAAAAGACATTAGAACTTACGCGTAATATTATTCGCTTTGGTAGTAACAGGTTCGAGCACAGCATATTCCGGAGGCAGCCTGGTCCTCACGATGTACCCATCGACGTTCCTGATCTGATGCCAGTCCAGCAGCACGGCGCTCGTGTTCAGTCGACGCACGCTCGCGTTCACGAGGTCGTCGACATCGTTGGCCGGGTCGAATGTTATGTTCATCACTTGGGACGATTTTGATGTGAAAGCGTTGTTTGTGGCTGTTACCTGCGAGGGTAAAATAGGCATTAGAAATTTCGTTTTGTAATCTTGTTACACAGCATTTGTGCAAAAAAAAAGTCATCGATCCATCGTTCCTTTAGTAAAAAACAGTAGTTGTGCAAAATAATTGAACAATAATAATCGCAGATGAAAAAAAGGAAGACGCAGCGTTGAAAGGCCTCCCACAAGGTGAACCGACAACCTAATGAGGATTCAAATAGATGCGAGACACAAAGGACCGGTATTCGTGGCGGCTTTTGGTTAAAATGACGATGACACAACACGTAAATGTACATACATAATTATATCATACTGGCGACGTAAACGCGAGAGTGTTTGTCGGATATACCCGACGTAGGCGGTTAAAGAGCTAATGCTAAGGGTGAGTTGCACCATTTAACTATAACGATAACCAAACCATAACCAGCCGTGAAACGACCGCCTTATTGGTCAATTCGACGATTTGACAGCTGTTAACGGCTTTGTTATCGTTATAGTTAAATGGTGCAACTCACCCTTAATATTATATTGATTTCTAAAAATATTTCTATTTGTGATTTTGGATAAAGTTACTTTTTGTTAAAAAAAAATAAAAAAAAAATTAACCACCAATTACTGGTATAAAGGTATATTCCTAAACTTTCGCTATGTCTTTAGCTATATGAGTGTGTGTAAAACCACTTACCCAGAAGGAATAATTGTTAAACGGCTCAAAGTAGGCAGTGACGTCGACGGACATGGTCTTGCTCTCGGTGGCGGGGATGATCTTGTCGACGGGCGGCAGCGGCGGCGCGTAGTACAGCGTGTAGTGCTGGATGTTGCCGCGCGGCTGCTCCGGGCGGTCCCACACGATGTTGATGCGGTGCCCGATCAGCTGCCGGACGCTCAGGCGGATTGGTGGAGATGGCACTGTATAATATTGAAATATAGCATAATCAAACTTATAATGTTCCCACTGCAACACTGAAAACAGTCGCCCATCAGCATCGGGAACAAGGTCCAAACTACTGGTGGTCCGGGCTCTTGAGAGAAGAATCTTCAAACAATACGCGCCGTGTCCAGGACTACTGCCTTCTGGATCAAGCCCTCGATCTAACTACCTAACGAGAGCCTACTACCAACATCTGAGGTGTTGGTCGAGGGTCTTGGCTAATTAAGCCGTCAAGACTATCGACACATTGACTGCTGTGTCCACTTCCAACATGTCGACAAGTTCGCAAGCCCAGTCAAGATACTTAGTTTGTTTATACTTCTGAGCTTTCACGAGATTCTCATCATGAGGGACTGCTATATCAACAATCACTGTACGACGCTACAGGTTCGCGATACTATTATTTGTGACAAAAGTAGTATGAGTTATTCAACATCTTACCGCCTTCTCCAGTAGTAGTGTTAACATACTTCATAGAAGCATACGTTTTGTTCGATTTGCTGTCTCTAATGTAGAAGGTCACATTATAGTTTGTATATGGCTCCAAATCCGTAAACCTGTAAATGAAATAAAAACATTTAACGATATGTCATTTATTACCACATACTTTGCTAACAAATAATAATAATAATAATTTCTTTATTCTTCCAAAAAGTACACAAAACACAACTAGAAGATAACATCACATTACACTGGTAAGTTCCAAAAAGTGAGTCAACCACTCCCAAACTGAGCACTGCCTATATCTTGGGTAGTTGGCGGTCCACCATTTTATTAGTGCAGTCTGTTATAGAATGTATTATCCTATTCTGTTGGTGCATAAATTATGTCTTCTGAAGTAGTACATTTTTTTTAATAAGTAGACCGAAAAAATAAAAAAAGATAACAAAAGAGTTAAAAATTAAATGAAAATTTAGTTTTACAACATTTAGTGACTTCAATGAGTTTTTCTGACTTATTGTAGTTTAACCTTTTGAATGTCTTAACTTTCACAGTTTGACATAAGCAATTGTCTTTCTATTGTGTCTCTAATTACGGCATTCGATGAGTTAATGACTTTAACCCACTAGATAATTTATAAATGACATCACTACGCACATAAAAACGTTTTAATAACATTATTTCGCTTAAAACAATAATTCATTACGTAATAATGCTTGGACAAGATATCCTAGTTCAAAAGCATTGACCTTAAAATACATAGATTACTAAGATAACAGCATCACAGTCACTGTGTTGAAAAGGGTCAATGGCAGCTGGTCGAGTTCAACTCTGCCATTGACCCATACGAACCAATTGGAAGTAGACTAGACTGATGAATCATAATTATTACGAATTAAATTTTAAAAGCTATGTTTCACTGTTCAAATAACTTTATTTACAGTAGAACTATTATAACAATTACGTTCGTAAAATTTTTTGATGAGTAACATCTATCCTCTCGCTGTCCTGGAATTCAGTGGTCCCTAACCCGTGATCCGCGGACCACTGGTGGTCCACAAAGTCTTATTTCTAATTGAAAAGTAACAATAATACAAACTAATTTTAAGATTAAGTATATTAGAAATATTGTATTTTATATGACTTTGGATTTTAGAGTATAAGTGTGCCACGAGTAATTTATAAGTATTTGATATTTTTTTCTGTACATTGAGTTTGTTTATGGTCCCAGCTAACAACAACAAAGACACTAAAGCGGTCAAACAAAGAAAGGTTGAGAACCACTGATTACAGTGTTATCTACGAAGGTGGCTTTGTGAAAAGGGATGGAAATGTGCAACAGGAAGCTTATTTTAATTTGTAGCGTATTACTAAGGTTAGGTGTCAAGTGATACAAAATACGCGACTTCTGATATTGCAAGGTTTCTTGTTTATTTGCTATGCCGAAACGAAAAAACGATTTGCTATATTACAATTAGTATAATGCCATAAAAAACCTTTTTGTATTGATTGTAAATTCTAAGATTTATAATAAATTTAAAATCTATTGGTGGACAGAGACAACTCCACGAACAGCTGATTTTATCAATCATGAATTCCTGTGACCAAAAGTCCCTAAATTTATAAAAGATTAAAAAAATAACATGAATTAATGATCAACATAGGCTTACTACAAATACCTTACGCTACAGAATGGTCCCCACCAAAAAACTTCTAAAGAGTGCACTTCTAATTAAATATGATAACATTTTCGTGATTTTTTACCAGTAGTCCAATAGTAGTCCTTATTTCAGTTTAAATATATACAAGTCTTTTGTTAGACTCAAAACAACTTATAAGTATCTCAAATTGAACTCAATGATTTCAATTAAACCATCTACTATCACTCAGAAATATAAAACTAATTGCATCGTCGAATTTGGAAAATGTCTTTGACCTGTAGTGGATGTCTCATAACTGTACACGAGGATTAAGATTTTAATGAGTTAATTATGGTGTGGATCTTAAACAGTTTAACGATTTTTTTTTATAGTATTGAAATTCCTACATGGACTTGGGTAATATACTAATTCCAATAAACTCATTCATACAACCAACTTACCTATAAATACTATCATTGGTCCACGTCTTATTGGTCCAGACTCCGTCGCTAACTTTAGCAATGGACGGCAGGAAGCTGTAGAGGACCATCTTCTGCTGCGCCATCCAGCACGAGATGAGGAAGCTACTCGAGTTTATTGAAGACTGGTCTACGCCGATGCTTAGGAACTGTGGGACACGTGTTTGGTTATGTAGAAAACTCGTTCTCAAAAAGTGGTCGATGTTCAAAATAATAAGTAGCAAAAAAGAGTGTGGAAATAGAAGTGGAAGGGCGTTCCAGTGAGACTAAATAAGCTACAAAAAACTTAATAGGTAAAGAGAGAAATGGGATAGCCAAGGATCGAGCACAATGGCTTGCGATAGCCTCAAGTTTTAGGCTTCAAAAAGGCATGGCATAATGAAGTAACTTAAAGTTTTAAAGCAGGTCTGTGCATCACTGGCATTATGGCCTGGATGAAAATAAAACAGCTGACCCTTACATCTAGAAAAGTTATGGTCAACGTATCTAAATAAATTTTAATAACAACAGTTGATTTTAGCTGTCTCAAGTATCTTGCTTGGGATTATGGGGTAGTCGAAGTTGTGGACTCAGCGAACATACCGATAAGTACTAATATAGTCGAATCAGCCAATGGCATAATAGCCTCGCGGCTCGACCAACACTTTAGGAAAGTCTTGCCCTTGACCCAATTTTGTAAATAATATATTTGATACACGATGATGATAAATGATATTTATTTATGCAAATAGGTTTAAAAAAAAAAACACTCACACGCCACTTTTTTTTTCAGCCAGTTTAAACTAGATGAAGGTGATTTAAAAGTGGTTTGACAAGTTGTGATAATAAATAAACGGTATAATAATTGATTTTACTTGTCCATTCGCAAATATAGTTCCATAATTATAGAGAACAGTAGTGTAACTAGGTGACCAACTGCCCTAGGAAAAAAAAACTGGGGCTTCCTTTTTTTACACGGCTAATTATCAAATAACCTCTCCTGCTCAGGGTAGAGCAGGAAGGAGTGTCAGACTTTCAATGCCTAAAAAGTGACAGAGTTGCAAACTATTAACTATTTTATTTAGATTTCGAAGGTTTGGGAATTTCTTGGGAGTTCAATAAGAGATTTGGTAATGAGGTTTCGAGGACACCCCCGAGCTTGGGAGCACCGGGGTATCTACGCCAGTTACGGAGAAGAATGAAAAGATTCAGGCATATTTTACTCTACATCATGCTACTTATATAAAGTTTAACTCACTCGACTCACTTGATACATATGAGTGTTATCATTGGCCGCACTCGTGCAGTTGGTTTCGTCGGTACCGTCATAGCAGTCCTGTCTACCGTTGCAGACGCTGAGCAGAGATATGCAGTTCGTACCGTCATCGCACATGAAGTAGCCTCGTTGGCATTCTACAGTTGGTTTGTGAGTCTGAAAAATAATTTATTTATTTAGATTTTTGCGAAACTTAAGAGGCACGGTTACGAAAGTAACGCCACGCTTGAGGCGTTAATTCGCTACAAGCGTAATTTCTAACCTCTTTAAGATTTATCAAAGTACGTACCGAAGTGCCGGGGCAGTTGCTCTCATCGCTCCTGTCGTCGCAGTCAAAGTTCCCGTCACAGATCTGGTCGGTCCGGATGCAGGCGCTCTCGTCGCGGCACGGCGTCTCGATGAGGCCGCAGCGCGGCACCACGGGCCCGCGCGCCGGACAGTCGCGCTCGTCCGACCCGTCCTGGCAGTCCACCGCGCCGTCGCACGCCCATTGGAGGGGGATGCAGAAGCCTGATGATCAATATTGTACAGTTTTATACAAGTGCAGATAGTTTGCTTGAGAAATTGTGAAAATGTTTTATTCAAGTACAGATAGGCTGCAGTGACAAATTTGCACGTGTATCAAACGACTTTTTTCAATATACTTATGAAGAAATGAATAAACAGAGTTTGACCGGCGACTCGTGGAGGTCGACGCGCGCCTAGCCCGATACGATACACTTTTCTGCACTAGTACGGCAAATAGTCTTTTGCGTGTCTAAAAGTGGTGAGATATAAGCAGATTTTCTAGTAAGTATATTGAAAAAAATATTGATTTTATGACACATGGACGTTTGAATCGCATTAACGTTCTAAACTAGGTATGACTCAAATAACGATGAATTTATTAACTACACAGAATTAGGATGTACGGACAAGATATGGGGTACATTTTTTGTTCAGCTTACAATTTTTGGATTTCATTTTGCGCTTTCAGGTCTCTATGAAGCCGAGAGATTGCAATGACGAATGCCCATGTGTATCAAATGAAGCTTTTCAACACACTTACTTGAAAAAAAAATTATAAAAATATCATAAAATACCTAGTGAATTTTGTTCGGTTAACTATGAGGAGAGACTATCCAGTAACTAACCTGGTATTATGATAAATGAAATAATCTTGTGGTTTAGCCGAAGCATTTTACCGCACTGGTGTGTATACCTATAACCGGTGAGATTGCAGCCAGTTTTCGAATAAGCGTATTGAAACATTTATCGATCAAAATATTCTGTCACAACACTAAAATAAAGCCATTGAGTAAAAAACCTTTTTTTTTCATGTGCTTACCTGGTGCGCAAGTAAAATCATTCTTCCCACACTTCCTACTAATGGGCGTATGATGTTCGGGCGTCACCGGCCTCAGTTCGGGGGGCATCAGTATCCCGCACCCGATCTCATCCGACCTATCGCCTTCTCCGCAGTCATTGATACCGTCACATCTCCACCAATCAGGCAAACAGTTGCCGTTGTCACACTTGAACATCCATTCTAAACAGGCCCCGTTGCTAGGGAAATTTGGCTTCTCTGTACCCGGAATAGGGAGGAGTTTGGAGTGATTGGTGTTGCTGCAATTCTTTTCGTCAGAATAGTGTTCGTCGGCGCAGTCGTTCTCACCATCGCAAACCTAGTAGAAGAAATAATAATGTGAAACGGAAATCTACAAAAATAACATGGAATACTAATTCGAAGATTGCATTAATTTTTAAATCTAGCGTAATAAAAACTGTACCTAAAAAGACAAAGTTATAAAAGCATTAGTGTAGGTGATACTCCTCAAGTGTTTGTACATAGATATTTGCTATGTATAAGTAGCCTAGTTTGTCTCACTGTCGACCAAAGGCCTTCCTTTTCCTTTAGCAATAGTGAACCATTGCCTTATAACCAAGAAAATGCGGCGATGAGCCACCGGTACATGGTAGACATCCCACCCACACGTACAAAACGTTTCGGGAACATATTTATTGAGCGTACAGCTTCGTTGACTGAATTACCTACCGAAGTCTGTATTTCTCGATAGCTACATCCTAAAGGTCATTAAGTCAAGAGTGAATAGGTTACTTCTAGGCAAGCGTGCTCTATCATCGACCACAACATCGCAATAGTGGTCAAGCTCGAGTCCAACAAAAAAAATCACAGAAACTCACCCAAGACTTAAATATACACTTCCCACTGGGGCACCTGAACATGTACGGTGCACAAGTGGAGTCTTTACACCGTTGTTCCCGTTCGTCCTCTCCGTTATCGCAGTCTTTCTCCCCGTCACACACCCAAGAGTTGGGGATGCACATGCTGCTGTCATTGCTGCAGGCGAAGCCGTTGCCCGAACAGCTTTCTATAATATCTGGCCGCTTGGTTTGTAACTGTTGGAAAGAAAAATTGTGAAAAGATTATTTTTGTATTAAGAAAAAGAGAGTATTTCTTTTTTCTGTGTCTGTGTTCAGTGTCTTAGAAATTTGTTTGTAAGTATTCCTTCCTTATTTAAAATCTGTTTACACATGGTTTTTAAGAAGTCAATATGACGTTGAAATCATGTACAAAATACTAATTTTCATAAGCAAAAAGTGTAATGATCTTTTAATTGTTGCTTTCATTTTGTATAGCTGTGATGGACAAAAAGCAATTTATATTTCAATGTTTGTAAATTATTCAAATCATTTAAGCAGAACTGAGTAAAAAAAAAACTTTCATTACAAATATCTAAAAAAAAAAAAACTTTTACTTTAGACCAGCTCAAAACACAAAACGTGCCAATTCTTAATAAAATAAAATAAATAATTTCACGAAAATACCAAAAACATTCACAAAAAGTTTGTCAGAAGTGGGATTCGAACCCACGCCCTCAGAGAGGACCAGAACAACTCGAACTCACGCTTAGTGAGCAAGGGAACCTTGAGTCTGGCGCCTTAGACCGCTCGGCCATCCTGACATGTGCAATACGTGTCGAAATTACCGACCACTATCATGAAAATGCACTATCAACTTTATTGACGAAATTACTGCTAATAATAGATAGTTGTGACGTGCGATAATGGAATGATATATTTCAACCTTGAATCGCAAAACAAAAATATACAATGTTGTTCAAATTAAACTACATAAAATCTGAGTGACTGACCGTTTGGCCAAATAGATTGTGGGCCTCCATAAAAATATTATAAACTATTTTTTGTTGATTGCTTTGTATTTCCTCTATAATAAAAAGTAAAACCGACTGACTGATATCAACGCACAGCCAAAACTACGGGGACTAAGAGTGTAAATCTTTTGCACAAAGTTTCCTTTTATGACATAAGCAAGCACTAAGAGAGGATTTTTTTTTAAATTTACCCCCTAAGTGGATGAAACGTGGGTCCAAAGTTTGTATGGAAAAACCCACCCAGTGGTAGAAGCTAGTCATCCAATTCAAATTTCCATAGCAAAGCGGTCCAACTTTATTAATAGTCAAAAACCATTAATCAAGCAATATTCATAGTGACTAACCGTGCAGTTCCGTTCATCAGAGCCGTCTTTACAGTCGTTATCGCCGTCGCATACCCATCGTTTGTCAATACAATGCCCATTGTCACACTGGAACTTATTTTCAGAGCAGTTACGGACACCGCAATCTGAAATAAATATATTATTATTATTAGAATATGTTCATTATTAATTATGTAGAACACTTTATTTATGACAAATACCTAGATGGTATTATCTGGAATTGTGTCTGTACATAAAGTTTTCCTTTATTACCGACAATCTATTGTCCCTTAGGAAATATTATTTATTAAAGACAGGTTGACAATAGAATTGAAGGGAAAAACGTAACATAGAATGACAGAAAGGTGGGCACTGTGGGCAGAAAGGTGATGATGAGGACATAGTACTATCCAAGAGTTTTAAATTGAAAAATATATTATTTTTTAATTTGTGTGACAGAACGGACAAAACACGCATCCTTACATTCTATTGTTACAAAGCACCTTGTGCGATTTTGGCCCGCTCCAAGCTCTTAACTAATCAGAGAGCCAAACGCGGTAAACGTTTGGGACGAGTTAACGAAAACAAAAAAATAAGATCAATTTACTTAAATTATTATATTCTTCAGTTATTTTTTGCTTCTTTTATGAACTACAACTTTAAAGAACTTTATTATTAGCCATTAAAAATATATACATGAACATGTTCGGTTTTGTGTCAAACAGGAAAAGAAACTGTAAAAACAAACATTAGTATTATTGTACATGGCATTAATACCACCATTTTTATTTTTATTTGTAGTAACTGATAGTCAGAATTCAATAAAATAATTGTCATAAAAGGAATTAAAAAGAATAAATACTCTATTAATTCAATTTCTTTTCATATTTCTATTTCTGAATCTGACTCATATTATTTTTAGTTATTTATAGCCTAATCAAACAAAAGTACGATTCGTTGAGCAAATAAGTAAGAGATATAGAATCTATGTTTATATAATTTTATATTAATATTATACCGAAAGAAACCAAATTTTGAAGTTAGAATAATGTTACTAACATAATTTTGAAAGTGTCACTAACAATAATTTACGAACATTTGCAACTAACATAATTTTAAGTAAGCTACTAACAAATATGGATGCTAAGTAAGTACATTACAAACATAATATGAATCCTGTAGTTGCTTTAATTAATGAATACACACCTTTCTCATCACTCATATCCGCGCAGTCAATATCATCGTCGCATTTCCAATGCGGTAGGTAGCACCTAGTGTTGTCGCACATGATCATCGGTGGGACACACAGGCAGCCTATCTCATCGGACAGGTCTCCGCAGTCATTGTTTCCATCGCAGCGAGAGAATGAGGAGATGCACTTGCCGTTCTTGCACATGAACTGGTCCTGGGGAAGTAGAGTTTAAAGGTTTTATCAATAACACGATGTAAAACATAGTATTGAGAGCAGTGGTGGACGAATGGTAATGGCCCCGACTTACGAGTTGTAGGTCGCGGGTTCGAACCCAGCCAGGCGCACTACTTAACGTAATTTATTTCATCACCACTGCTCTCAAAACGGTGAAAGAAAACATCTTGAAGAAACCGACCGACCGTCCTAGAACCAAAAATTTAAAGACATGTGACATTCACCAACCCGCACTGGACCCGCGTGGTGGATTCATGGTGAAATGGCGTCAGCTACTATCGCAACAAAGTGCTCGGCACGCCACAATTATGGCGGTAAGCCCCCTCTTTGAAGCGTGGCTGGAAAGACCTCACGGCGTCCTTACCTTCCGCATGACGCAGGTCCTCACCGGACATGGCAAGTTCGACAGGTTTCTGTTCCGGATTAAAACAGAAGTGACACCCGGGTGTCGCCACTGTCTGGAACGCCCGGAGGACAAGGTGGAGCACACAGTCGAGGTGTGCCCTGCTTGGGAGGAGCATCGCCGTGCCCTCGTGGGGGCGATCGGCGGCGGAGACCTCTCGCGCCGGGCTTTGGTTGTGGCCATGGTCCAGAGCGAGGAGGAGTGGCAAGCGGTCGCTGACTTGTGCGAAGCAGTAATGCTCGCCAAGAAGGAAGCCGACCGCATCAGGCAACGGCGCTCTCGCCGCCGCCGGGATTCCGATCCTGATTTCTAGCCACCGTAGGCGCGGGCTTGCGGACAGTGAGCAATGGGTAGCTCGCTGTCCGACCGTCCGGTAACTGTCCGGACCAAGCCCAAGTTGTCGACGGCGCGCGGTAAGATCAAAAGTATGAAAATGTATGAAGCACGCGACGACACGCCGCTTATAGCGCCGCGCGCCCGCTTACCGATGCCGCCCCGCTCGCCGCTAGGACCGAAGTCCTAAGACCGAAGTCGTGACAGCAGCAGTGCTATTAAGTTTTGTTAGAAATTCAAATAGATACAATAGATTAACAATCCAATGGACCTACACATTGGATTATTAATTCAATGTACTGCGCTCTCGACTCGTCGCTGCCTTCAAGGCTGTTTTCTTAGAGAATAGCACGCCAAGCCGTAAATGTCACATAATATGCCTTTGAATACAACAACATTATGTATCATGCGACATATATTTTCGATCCACATTAGTATCTCGCTGATATTCTAGAATATATTAGCTTGTCCATTTGACATAAGTAGGTATATTAAGTTGTATGACTAGATGTCTCCGGGCGGTTTCACCTACGTCTTTTGATTACTACTTACTCCGTTTCCAGTCGTAATGCGATTTTACTATGGCTATACTATTCGTCATGAACCAGGTACAATACCATACAGAATTCGCAGGGTCCCAGCAAAACCGAAGCCTAGTAAGCCATGGAATCAGAATTTATTTATTTCTCTAGTTTTATTTTACATTTCACTTAAAATATTTCATTTTTACAATAACATGTTTCATTTTGTCTGTACAGTAGGAGCTTTTGAAACCTATCGTGGTCATTTTTCTCTATTTCTAGTGCTTGTATAATTTTACGTGGGGATAACAATAAAGCAGTCGGGATTAGCCCCAGCGGTAAGCCGCTTATTACTATATTAAGTGACGTGAAGTATTCGTATCGTTAACGTGAGCATTTTGTATGGAAACATGAACAGCGCCTCTGGTGTGCGTAATTTGAACTAATTTTGTGAGCACCAACCTATTCAAGTAAGTTTCGTATCGAATTCGAAACCTTAAAACACTGACAATCAACTAAGGTTTACAAAAAAAACATTTTTTTTTTTTACTTTTTTTATAAATTCTACCGCAGTACATATTGCGAGTTCTCATTTTGGAAACGTTTTATTGGTTTTATTGATGCGAAAGTTAAGTTTTAGAACTTTTAGATGTAAAGAAATAAAATACAAGTTCACTTATAAACAAAATTGACCTTGAATGAGCTTCGCTTCAAAAAATGTCAAGTGTTACGCGTCGTTCGTTTAGGAACACAGTCTTACTAAACACAAAGTTTTAATAATAAATTAAACAATTATACCATTTAACTTACATAACTCAATATTAACTTTTACTGCAATTTCTTCGTATTGCATCAAAATTTGAACAATTTTTAAGTTTTAAAGGCTCCGAAATCACTCAAAACTAAATACGTATATAGTTTTTGAACGAAATGTTCAATCAATTTTAAGATCATTCGTTCAATTTTGTACATCCTTACTTACATTAGTATGACGTCACTAACGTAATCGTATCGAGGTCTCGATACTATAACGAAAGTGCTTCGTGCTTCCGACTTTAGTTATGTTCCGTTATCGTATCGACAACTCGATACGTTTACGATACGAAACCTACAAATATTCGTGCTAGGGGTACAGGTTTATTAGGTACTATATCTATATTGATGTTTATACTTCTTGACAATGCTTGTTCTAATATAATAGAATATATTATTATTCTATTTGAATATCAATACGAGTCTTTGAATACCTATTACGCATTCATAATTAGTTTTTCTCTTCCTTTACTTTTCCCTTTGTGTGATATTGTTGTTTATATTTCACAACATAAATCAATAAATACTTTAGATATAATAATTATTATTTACATATTAAATAATCGGCTCATGTCTGACGTACCTTCATGCCTATGTTGATTGATAACATCAATAAATAATTAGTTTAATCTAAATTCCCTTTCATCACAAAGACAAAGGACGCCAGTCCATTGAAACTAAATAATGATACCTACGTCGATTGATCTTATTATTTATAATGTAAATATTTTCATAACAAAGGAATTCTTTTAATCTTCCATAGGAAACTTTTCATACTAATATTATAAAAGCGAAAGTTTATGTCTGTATGTTTGTTACACCTTCACGCTCAAATGGCTGAACGAATTTGAATGAAATTTGGCATACGAGTAGACCATATCCTGGAATTATCTAATAAAATCTGTTGTCACAGTGTTTGCTATCGAACTCCTTTAAAACGGCTTGATCGATTTTAACGAAACTCTTTGTGTATATTTGGTAGGTCATAGACAAGTTTTTCACCCTCCTACTCCCATCCTCCCGATTTTTTTCTTTGATCTATATGGTAGAACAATGTATGCCCAGTCGATATTATTATTATACATTTTTATTTATTCCTGGTGTATGTTCCCTTGTAATAATTTCTTATTGGCACGTGGACAAAGCCACCGACAGAAACCAGAGTAAAATGAATTAACCACTGACGTGTCATTTAGTTGCACTAACACTGACGTACGTATAGTATACGTACGTTACTTTAAAGACCTTCTGATGCATCAATGAAGTGTAATATTGATGATTAGTTCTATTTATTTATTTAGACAGATTCAAATGAAACAGGCATAATAAAAAAACAGGAATAATTATCATAGAAAAATATTTACTAATTAATAACCACCATTACCCCTACTAATCAAAATTACATGGACATTTTAAAAAAATAACAAAAAAAGTATTCTCTAAGAATAGGTTTTAACTTTTATTGGTTTTATTAATTACTAAGGACGGTTTTAATTCGCGAAAAGTCACAATTGCCATAAATCATAAAATAAAGCACTTTTTAACAACCTTTGTTTTAGGTCGGATTTGAGCATTCCAAGCAGACCGGTTTACGACAAACTTTTTGCGACGTTTCACTATGAAACATACTTATACTAAGATACGGCCCATTTTCATCCGCCGATGATTTGTCAGATTCATTAAGTCAAGATACTACAACTTCTTCGCTGTCGACACTATTCACTTGAACATGGAATATTTTAGATAAAGAGGGCTTAGAAGAAGAACTTAGCCAGTTACGGTCAATTTTATCTGCCGACAAGAATAAATGAATGTTTAAAAAAAAAATCACACTAACGCTACGTTATGTGGTACGTAGCGTCAGTGTTAGTGTGATTTTTTCGTACGTAGCGTCGGGTAGTCAAACTCACGTACTTAGAAACGAGGCAGGCGTTCATTTTTAACCGCTACACACGTGTCACTGGCGACTAGGAAACTACCAAAAAGGACATGGTAAAAATTCCTACATAAAGTGAAGTTTTGAACGCAAAACCGTTTGGGTGACGTACCACATACGTACGTCAGTGGTTGAGGGTTAAAAACATCACTATCTGTTATACTAATATCATAAAGCTAAAGAGTTTGTTTTTATGTTTGGTTGAATCCGCTCATCTCAGGGACTATTGGTTCAAATTGAAAAAATCTTTATTATTTTTGGGTTTTTTTTTAATTTTTTTTTATTAAGTTTTTTTTTATTTTTTTTTTATTTAGGAAGTTTATAGGCTATATTGTCATTTTTTTATTGTTGATAAGTTCGCGTTTGACCGCTATTTCACCCATCACCCTAATTGTATAAAGTACGCGCTTCAGACATTGAGTTGCGGAAAAAGGCCCGACATAAATACAAAATCACACTACAACAAACAGGAGTAGAGTAGTAACCAAAGACTTAGATGAAACCGTGAGGCACAGTTAGTGTATTTTTAATACGAAAGTGTACTTACAAGTCCACATGTAGAAACAGCAGTTTCAGGGCAAGTCAAGTTCGCGAACGGTTCCGTGTTATTGGCGCACATACATTTCCCGCCGACCATCGTCAAACCATCCGGGCAGAGACAGCTGAAGGTATTGCCCGGCCCACCGAGGCAAATGGCATCACAACTCGTATTCTTGTACGAACAGGCGTTACTGCCATGCTGAACGAAATGAGCGAACACTTTGAGGTCCATCAAACCGACAAACGAGTCATTAATCGTCAGTACATTCGATCCAGCATCTTTGTCAGCGACGAATATCGATTTAACTTTCCAATCATCCCAGTACATTTTATCTTTCAACACTGCGACAGCGAAAGGATGTGTTACTCTCTCATCGTTCCACAGAATCCTCTTAAAGTATTTACCGTTCAAGTCAGAGCTAGCGATGTAATCTTCCATAGCGTCCACCCAGTAAATTCTCTCCGACATTTGATCGATAGTTATCCCATTAGGCCACTGGACAATTGACTTCCCGAACAATTTCTTGTCATCCGTACCGTCGAGGTTTGACCTCGATACTGATGGGTTGTTCCTGTCCCAGTCGGTCCAGAATAAGTAGCCTGCTTTAGGATGAACTGCGATACCACGCGGCCTTGATAGCACCTTCGAGTCTAAGATTGTAACTCTCATTCTGGCTTCTTTGATCAAATCCGTCCTAACAGCTTCAATTTTCTTCCTCAAGCCGTCAACAAAGAATAAAACGTTAGAAATCCAATCAAACGCCATTCCTTCAATGCTAGCTAAGTCTCTGTCAACGATGACCTCTTGAGCTGTGCCGTTGTTAAAACATTGACGACTGATCTTGTCCAATTCGATATCAGCCCAATAAATGCAGTTGTTCTTGATGTCAAACTCGACGGCAACGATATTCCTTTCGTTTACAACGGGGTAAATAGTGGAGTTGTCGAACAGATCTATGCGAGCGATCTTACTGCCCAAGGCAACCAGCATAAATTCAGTTGGCTGTTCGATGGGGCACGGGATCATATCTGGGACATACGCCATGTACCCCGAGACGGTGCACACATCTCCATCAATTTTCCTGTAACCCTTTGTTCGTTTGTAGAAATTTCCGGGTTGGCACTCTGCGGGAATAGCGTAGGGATCGTATTTGGATGATTTGTTGTGAATGCATTCGTTGCCCGAGAGCATGAATCCGAAATCGCATTCGAAATCTCGGCGACTGCATTCGCAAGTTTCTTTCTTGAAAGGTCTGTCGTAATCTATTCCATTGTAGCAGTTGGTGTGAGCGACACGTCTCTGGAAAGTGTTCCTAGTACCAAGCACACAGGAAACCGAGGAGTTAGGAGGCGACGGAGACCAGTACTTGTAGTCTTCATCGGTACAGTTACGAGTGAAAGTGTTCCTCAGATCAATAGTAATGATGATCCATTGATGCTGTTCGTTCGCGGATCCGAACATTGTAAACGTTGTCGTATTCTCTCCCGGCTCGGTCATCAGTCCGTAGATGCGCAGGTCATCGGCATTGAACCTACAAATTAATATTGTTAATAACGACAATTAATTAATGAAATATTGATAACATGAAATGCATTATATGACTCACTGATAAGAGTTCCATTCGATGCCTTCATTGGTGGAATATAATATTTTTCTCGTTTCTCCGCGAGATTTGAAGTACTTGACTGCGACTAGGACACCGCCGTGGTCTCCGTAGTTGAAGAAGTAGTAATCTTTGAGGATCCTCTTCCATGTCAGTCCAGCATCTCGACTGATATACACTCCTGGTATGCCCTTCAGAGATTTGCCCATAACGCCAGTAGCCATTAAAATGCCTGGAGCTGATTTCGAGCTCATAATACTTGCTGACCTATAATAGAAAATATGTTATGATACCCTCTGTCATGCTACACAAATATGCGAGTATATTACACCAGACATTCAATAAACATTTCCCCTTTGTACACTCCCTAGATGAAAGAACACTCACGACGCCCATGACCCACATTACACCACCATGCTCAAATCAAATAAAAATTAACGTGATGTCTTTTGAGTTCTAAATTATTCTACAAAAAATTTACATCTCTAATTGTTATTTGCAAATGAGTGAATAAAAATAAAATGAATAAAATACAATCACAAACGGTTTAAATCATAATTATGTGGTTTTTAAGTACATATAATGAGTAAAAAATATCCGTGCAGTGCAAATTAAAAGTAAAAGCAAAATGTAAGTTTTTTAATGCACTCTATTTGTATGAGTTTACCTCAAACCGTTCGCAACCACATTTCCTGGTGGGCTGCAAGCAATGTAATCTTTATCAGCATATATTACATTAAAACACAATTTATTATTTTTAATTGGTTACGCTAACTATTAATTTCATGGCACAGATAAACCCAATACCGTTCCACCAAAGCATTTGTTTGGGTAAATAAGCACAATTTATTAATTGTCTTGTACTAATATATAAATTAATCAATCTAAATGTAATAATTATATAAAAGGCACTATCGAAACAACTGAGACTAGGAGCGTGTTATTATGCACAAGGTTTCCATTTATGATGTAGTTTGTGCCTTTTCCGGCAAATAAAATGTTTTTCTTTCTTTCTAGACCAACACTAAGATAGGATTCTTGAAAATACATCTATTAAGGGGGTGAAAAAGGAGAAATTCGTTTGTAAGCAAAATATTCGTCCTTGGGTATATACTTGAAACTTGGCATAAGTAGTAACCCAAATTAACAAAACGGGTTTTCAATAATCATTTTTCAAAACTACGACTATAAAACGATTTCGGGAGTATTAAAAGTTGTTTGGGAGAATTTTTTCCTTGGGTTAATAAACTTGAAACTTGGCACAATTTTTTTTAGTAGGTTTTTTAATGCCGTCTTATCTACTATAGCAGTATACCTTTATCTATAGTATGCAAATGTCAATTCTAACCTGAATTTAAACAAATTGTTTTAGTTCTAAAAGTATGTTATTATGTTACTGTATTATTAACACACAAAACATTGTTTATAAGTTTATATGAAACCGCAAACATTCCAATGTCTTTGGCTGGCATGTTTAATATTCTATTTTAATATTTACCTACACTTAATGTTAGCTGATATGTGTTTATACAAATGTATGCAACATTTTAAATGTTCCAGCCCAGCATATGGTTTAAACTGAGTCATTAAAAGTCCAATGTGCTGAAGGGACACAGTTCTATCGATAACGTTTCTAAGAAACGAAGTCTGTTAGTCAAGTTCACAATCAGCTGAACCAGCTCAGAGTTCGTAGAAGTGTGAATAAAATGGGTCCAGGGAATATCTTTCTTATAATAATCTTAAGTAGCGACCTCTATGGCACCAACTAAAAAACCTGAAATCTTGTATCACGCAATTAGAGTTCTTCGCGTGATTTGAACTTGTACAACAGCCTGAAATTATCGGGCTGTTGCCCAGATCAGACATATAGCACCCGTCTGGTTGGAGGATCCTCATTTTTCAATGGGCATACAATGGCATATCATTTCCAAAAGATATCACATGGTTTAGGAGTTAGCGGATAAACAGACGGAAGCGGAAAACGACTTTATTTTATACTATGTAGAGATATTGAATATATGATTATCTTTAAAAATCGTGGCAGGTACTTGTAGTTGAATTGTCTTATGATGATACGTACTGGGTGCTAATTAGACAGACTTCTTTTTATCAGAATTATACGTCTTTAAAAATCTACATTACCTTCTAAATTATGAAGTCAGCCACAATTAACGAGCATCTAAGTGATCCTATCTTAGCCATCAGTTATCTTCTATGCAAGCCACTTTTTGGATGGTTATAAAAAAAATTACCACAAAAGCTAAGGCTAGCCTAGCCTTAGCCGACTCGGTGGGCACTACAATTCCGAGCTCGCTTGGCTAGGTCTTGTACTAAGAATATTTATAGGCGTTTAGAATTATAACCGAGTTTAGCGAACACTAGATTCTAATCATGACGGTGAAACGCAAAATGAAGCTATAATCTCGATTAGACGCTCAAACTGAGTTTTGTTTGAAATTATCCCGATTAGTTTTATTGGTTCCGCCCTTAGTTGACGTTGTAAAAAAGACGAAATGTCATTTTCCCGTTTCTATAACTAATATAAAAAAATCAAACATTTGATCACATGCTCGATAAAGAAATGTGTGGCTTGATTTCTCATACCTACTTAATTTAAAAAGATTAACTTTGAGTTAGTTTGTAAATACAATAATTCATCAACCCCGTGCTTATCAATTTATCTCAAAAGCGAAAAAAAACAAGCCTATTTTGAACCTATCTACTGATTACGATTCTAAAGTGTTAGGCGGACGTTTCGACTGAATTCTCTTGTGAAACTATGTAAATCGTATCATGCAACATTTCAGTGGCAAACTGATGGAATGCTACTCCATAGCTGCGAGCCATAAGGACTACTTTTATTCTGAAGTTCGGGTTCCAGGAGAGCGAAGCGCGAAGAATTGAGTCTCTAAATGATTCCTTCCTATGTCAAACGGGTCAACAAACTATGCGATAAGCAGATAAGTTATATCGTCAGAAAGCGGCTTATAAATCGAATTATCGCCTGAGTTCAAGGTGTTTTTACTTCTTGGTAGCAATGTCACCTTGAACTCAAACAAAATACTCTCATAAAGAAATACGTGGAAGAGTTTATCTCTTTCTTCAATATTTTGATAAGTTAACTTCCTTCAATATAAAGAAGTCTTTACTACCGAAGTAACTTTTGACTATCTTGTTTGACCTTTATTGAAGAGGGATGTCAAATAATTTCCGAAGGAATAATCATTAATTTAATGTCACTGCTCTGAGGTCCTCCTACCACGTGCTCTTAACGCGATCCATTTTACGACCTAAACAAAATAAAAACAAGGTTAAGGTTGCACGGTAGATAACACTATCAGCGATAAGACCGCCATTGCACCCATATATTTAAGTTTCTGTGAAACTGTTAGGGCCAACGCTCCGTTAAGCGGGCGCCCGGGCGAGCAACTGTCGCTTGAAGTCGCGCGTGTTTCGCGTGCAACGGTCCCCTTAGCGGAAATCGGGTTATTTCTTGCGTAGTGTCGCTAATTCAACTTTAACGGTGTGCAAGTAGTCGTGTCAATGGAGAATTTTAATGTATTATTACGTAGCAAAACGAGCGCGGGGCGCGATTCCCCGCGACGGGGGACCGCGAAGGCTACCGCTTAACGCGGTGTAAGCCCTTAGATACTATTTTTGTGTACAATAAAGTTTATTCTATTCTAGTTCCAACCCTCTTTCTCGCTTGCACGACTCACACTTAACACGTTATAATTAAGGCCCCTGGCCATAGTAAGAATGATCAGGTTACCGAGATAATGCGCAGGTTAACTTGCTTATATATGCCCTTACTGTCCATTATAACTTCCCGTCGTTAACGATACGTAACATAAAACCTATGATGCTATATTTTATCACAGAGCAGAGTCATATGCACACTGATTATGTTGGAATTTCCATAAAATTAAAGAAAGATAAATATTTATTGGCACAGAACTGAATTTCAGCATCAACTTTTGTGAAAAGGGGGATTAACTAGGCCATCTTTGGGAACAGTGATTGGGAAAGTCCATGTTCAATATTGATATATACCTTATTATTTATTGTCTTATTACAAAAAAATGCCTTAGTACTAACTAGTTGGTACAATAGTTAAACTAGGGGTTTCGGCAGTCTAACTTTACTACCATAGATAGTTCAGAAATTAGTGTTAAACTTCATTATTTTCACCTAAATTCCAAATTCAAAAGCTACCTTTGTTCTTAATCCTAGTAATAATCCATGAACTACAACGACATTTAGATCGCGCTTTGAAATAAGGCAGAAACTGTCTAATATCTACAATTCTACATACTATATTCATAGTCTGGACAGTCATTTCCTACGGATTTCAGTATAATAACACACTAGATAGAATATCTTATTCGTTTTATTTTATTCTCCAGCAAATTGATAAGTAATTCAATCGTTTTCAGCCGTAACCAATTAAATTGTGTCAGATTTAAATAAGACGACTTTACAACAATACTAATTACTTGAACTACCTACGTTATCGATACGACAAAGTAACAATCGTCCTAGCTAATCCACTACTAAGCGTTTACCAGTTAAATGAAAATATACCTTATGCTTTAGCTAAAAAGTCCATTATTGATCAAACAATGTTTCGGGGAAATATAAAACTAGTAAATAGAGTTTGTTTATTCTTACCTTGTAACTGGGTAAAGCTGACTGAACTTCTGACATAAGTGCAGACTGCATGAGTTTTCAATGAAACAGTTCAGTGGCTTGCCTGAGAACAAACAGTAAGATAGAGGTTAGGAAGAAAATACAGTTGCATACGATTAGACTGGAAGCCGATGTTCTGAATCTTCGTGAATCTATCATAATTATGGTCTTCCCAAATATTACCACTGCAAAACAGTGAAAATGTACTATTTTAGTCATCTCCACAAATATTAGAGTTTGATCCAGTGATTTGTTTTACAGCCTGTAATGTACTAAGCAAAATATAATTATTATAAAAAAAAATTGTGAGCGTGAACTTCATCTACATTGCGGGTTTTTTCTCGACCATAATCACAACTCATGCATGCACACTATCTAGTATCAGATAGAATTATTATACATTACACATACGATCCCCATCACGTACTTGTTTAATCAAAAATAAGAACACTATATACCTACAAATCACTATTTTACTTATTATTTCTACATCAAACCAACGAGGAAAACCATACTGATAATTCCTAACAAAACTGTGACCTTTAAAATGAAGAGGAAACTTCTTCTTCTGTAACGAAGCAAATTAACTCGATAAAGAAATGAGGTAAACATTGTAGTGCATTCCTAGTATTATGGCAACATTGGCAGCTGAAATCTGCACGTACACTGCATTGTAACATTGAAGTGTACAATAGTTTTATAAGTACAATACCAATACTAATACTTCTATAAGTACAATAGTTTTACAAATCTTTCTTTATTTCCCTTCAACGATTGTGTGTTCGCGTTTTACAAACCGAATATTATTACTGAGCCAGCGTTTGATTGCAGGTAGGGTTGCCGGCTTTAAAATCTGGCAACCAGGAAAAGAAGTGTAAAGACCTCGGATTTTGAGGTCCAGAAACCGGACCTATCATTACAAGCTCAATTGCATATTTTATGCCCGGATTACAAATAAGACCCCGCCCACATGCTTCCCCTGTCGCTCTTTAATTTTGGACAAATCCAGGGAAAATTGGACGGATGTCAACACAAATTGCAAGTCTTACTGTAAAAAATAAATAATAATAATAACTATGTTTCTATGTCGTCCCTTTCTTAAATATGGATCAAATTCGTCTTTAAATGTATGTGTAAAAAATCTTACCATTTTCATCTTCAGTAGGTGGATTAATAGGTGACCAAGTAACACCATGGTCGAATGTAATCAGCGAGATCAGGTGCTCCGGTCCAATGTTGGCGACGGGAGCCTTGGAGTCCACTCGGGAAGCGATGTAGATGCCCTTCAGGCCTTCCACACGGTACAAGTCAGTGAACGGGTCTTCAGTCACGTCCCTGAAAGTCATTCAGAGTTTATTTACGAGAAATATTTACCAAAAAAAATACAGTTGATGATTGAGTGTCACCTCAAAGTGACATTCGTGAGACTAAAATAAATTAATTCTGCCGCCAAAATACTCGTTGTCCTTGTGGCCAAGGTTTTTGAATGTAAATAACAGTGTCTTTCCCTTCGACGATTGCTTTTGTTTGATTTTAGATAGTTTTTTTTTAAATGTTATGACGCACGTTATGAGGAAAGGGAAACTGTGATCACTTTTTCAATCACGTTTTGTTTAGTTCACACTGTGAGCTAAATGTAACACATAATATTTTGTTTCTTAATATGCATTCTAAAAGGTAAAGTTTGAAATATTTTTACAGTAGACTGAAAAGTTGAAAGGAAATCGTTTTTAAACGGTTTTATTTTTGGTATGGTTATGTGAAGAGGAAAGATGAAACGCATATTACTATTAGAGTTAAATTGTGAGTATACATGTGGATGGATGGAGAGAGAAGCCAGAAGAACAAGAACTTGTTGCACTGACACAAAATAAAACGGGACAAGGGCAAGAAGATGATGGTGAGACTTGCAATGCCAGCTGATAACGTTATAGAACACAGACCGTTTCTCATACGAAGAAGTATAAGCAAATTTTATAGATATAGATGATTAAACTCATAACAAATACTTTTAAAGAAAAACCCAACTTACTCCAGCCAGCTGTCCTTCCAGTTAGCATCAGGGAAGTAGCACAATATCTGCTCCAAGCTCAGAACAAAGTTGTACTGCGTGAAGTTATTGCTGATCTCCGACACATACAAATCGGCTAGAGCATCAGTGTGCATCACAGAGACAAATATACGTTTGTCAGTTACGTCGGCGATGTGGAACCTCCTTAGATCTAGCTCCGTTTGAAACTCGGCCTTAAAGAATGGTCCTCTTTGGTGTGAAATGTATAGGTGCAGGGTGTTTTTCTGAAACAAAAAAAAATATTGACTTCAATTCAGGACCTCTTGAACGATGCAAGTGCTCACCGCTTGGTTTTTTAAGACTTGGAAGTTACCTAAGAAATAGGGTACAGAATAAAGTTTAGAATTGTCCCCAGCCATTGTTACAACTTAATTATACCCAGTGATCACTATTTCATTATACATTTCTCCAAGGCGTGCTCAAAAAATACAACGCTCCAGATCAATTTACTAAATAGTACAACATTCTTATGATCACAATATCACCCTTGCGTTTGTGTGTACTTGGTTTTAGAGCAATAAACCGGTTTATAAGCTTCAAAAAATGTACACTTAGTCAACTTCATTCAGTTCAATTACCTACCTGTAATCTACACTAATATTATAAAGGTAAAGTTTGTTTTTTGTTTGTAGGAGGTAATCTCTGAAAGTACTGGTCCGATTGCTATTTTTTTTTTTTTTCATTTATGGAAAGCCGCTTTATTCCTGAGTCACATAGGTAGGATATATTTTAAGTGCGCGGGCGAAGCCGCGGGCAAAAGCTAATTTAATAATTAAATAGGCCTGCCTTTTTTATCGGTAGAGATTGTTCAGGCAGGGGCCATAGTCTAAACATAGATCCTGGTAACCATTCCAATTTAACCTCACAAAACCAATGGTCCTATATCCCCCCCACATGTCACATTAATTTCCCACAAACCGGTGGTGGACATTGACTGCACTTGGGATAATGGTCGATTGGTACTGCCACTCTGCAAGTTGCCTTCGGCCCCTCGTATGCATTCCAAAGGCCTAGAACCCCAGGGTTCTGAGATATACTAACCCATAAAAGATAATAAATAATAATAATAAGTATATCGTTAACTACATTATTTTAATTCTAATATAATTTTATTGCAGTTTACTAACAAGACGGTACTAAAACGAACTTAGCTTGGTAATAAAATAGTAAATTTCAAAGATACTTCATCAACATAACAATAATTTGAAGACACTTGCGGTACTCAAAATAAGTACATAATAAGTAATAACAACTTAGCGGACCCTAGTGTTTTGTTTTCAACATGAAACAGTCAAGATAATAACTTGGAACTATTCAAAGCTCATTTTATTATTTTTAGGGTTCCGTTTCCAAGAGGTAAAACGGGACCCTATTACTAAGACTCCGCTGTTCGTCTGTCTGTTTGTCCTTCTGTCACCAGGCTGTATCTCATGCACCATGACAGTTTGACAGTTAACATTTTCACAGACGATGTATTTCTGTTGCCGCTATAGCAACTAATACTAAAAAATAGAATAAAATAAATATTTAAGAGTTAAATAAATAAATTAAATAATTTTTTTGTCGTTTTTTTGCTACGGACGGTACGGAACCCTTCGTGCGCGAGTCCGAGTCGCACTTGGCCGATTTTTTTTTATATGCAAACCTGTTTCTTAGTTAGATTTATTTTGACCTTGTAACATTGTGCATGCATAATTATGGTAATAGCATACCAAATAGTTTTTCGTAACGTTAATGATTTATTAAAACGAAATTGTAATTGATTGCACCGAATATAAAACATTTAACTTCTCACTAAATATGGAAATGAATTAATTATTCGACTATTGATTAAGTTTAATCGTAAATATCATCAGAATAATTACTAAATATTTTACAAGTCAAAACTAACCTTAAAATAAAAATAAATGGGTTTGACGTAGATACGATTAATTATTTTTTAAATATACTACATATTGACCTATTTTACTATATCTAAGTATGTTGCAAGTGCAAACTATGTTAGTTTAAAGAATGTAAATGTTCATTTAAGATTAGAAACTGAGAACCTACTTAAATTTTTTGGCAACCATTATGCACACTTAGTACAGTAGCGTAGATAGGCGTGGGCGCAGTGGACCCTTGCCCAAGGCCTCGCACCCAAAGGGGCCTAGCGTGTGCGAGGGCTCGTTAACAACGAGGGTTTTATTTTATGAGCTCGCGTTTGATCACTATTTAACCTGATGGTAAGCAACGATGTGGTCGAACACTGGGTTGCTACAGTCGCTGTCTCATTTTCGGATCTATGAAAGAATAAGGCCTCGAGTCCTTGCTACGCCTCTGCTTAAAGAGGTACTAGAGAAAAATCTTCAAAAACAGATTGGACTTCGTATAAACTCAGCAAACACATGTTGCTGAAATTTAATCTATAAGTTTGCAAGAAAAAACTGTTTTAAATTCAATTTAATTTTGTAATCGCGAAATTACAGTCACAATTAATTATCATGTGTTTTCGCGCACAATAGAAACTAACTATTCATTTTATTTGTGTGAGTGACTCATAGGAGTAGGTAGGTCAAAACAATACTCAAATAACAATAATAAATCATTTATGTAGTTCAATTATAGGTACTTACTACCTATACTCGTGGCTAGGGAATCCAATACCGCAAGCGCGGGATCCCGCATCAGGAATGCGGGTTTAGGTACTCACGCACGTCTGCGGGATTGAAGTTTTTTACAAGAAAATTGGATTCTGACGACCTACCGCCGTTTTGATTATTTATTAGATCCAGCTCATCCTCGTTAAAAAGTGATGAAACAACTTTACATGGAACCGTGACATTTTGGTAGAATTTTATGTAAAATTATTATTTTGTTTTCGATTTCTGCTTATAGCTAAATAATTTCTATTTCATATTGTTGTATGAGTTCTGTATCGCAACTGGAACGACACGTAATCAATGTCAGTTTAGATACTCTATGACCCGGGATTCCCCAAAGCACCTGAATTTACTTTCCTAGGTGAAGGTTTGTTAAATATCTTATTCTATTGTTCTATAAAGCGGTTAATTATTATTTATATGAAAATCGAAAATTTTCATTAAGTACATACTTAATAAATACTTTTTTGAACATTTTGGAAAATCATCGAAACTCAATTCGAGAATCGAACGCTATCGACTCGCACTTGATCGATTTTTATGTTTATTACTAGGCACTTAAAAAAAAATTAAAAACCCGGTCCCACAAATCCCGCAACATCCGCGGGATTTCAATCCAGCAGGCATGCGGGATCACGATTTTGATGCGGGATCGGATTCTCTATTCGTGGCAAATATTATTCATTTCAAACACAAACATTTTATATTTGCTTCAAATAACATTGTCTGTGTAGAAAAATTTTGGTGTATTATCTCCGCATATAATATTTGCTTTTAATTTTGCCCGCGGCTTCGCTCGCGCACATAAGATATAGCCTATGTCACTGAGGAATAAAGCAGCTACCTATCGATGAAAAACTTTAAGCAATCGGACCAGTAGTTTCAGAGATGACCTCCTACAAACAAAAAAACATAACCCTTCTTGCAGTCGGGTAAAAACAAAAAAAAAAAACAAACTTATCTTTTTATTATATTATAGTGTAGATGTATACCTATTTGATTTTTAAGACACTCATTGAATATCACTGATACCTATGTATATAAAAACGGATACATATGGATTTTTAAATCAAATGAAATGCTACGTAATCTCTTTCGAAAACAGATTAATTAAACAGCTAAAAATATCTCAAGAAAGGAATTTGAATATTTAATCTGACCACCAATAACAAAACAAAACCCGTTTACATTTTTCTCAAAAGTTACTTAGTACACAAAGACACTTTAACTGCATTAAAAACAAAGATAGACCGACATCACTACCATTTGTCACCATGTCGAAACACAGCACTTTTCTACAACTTGAAACTTGTTTATGTGACCTAAAAATATCCTCTCTTCGAATTACGAAAACAATGACATCAACTTGTAAAGCTCTGATATCGATCGCGACTCAAGTAAACAAGCTTTCCTAGAAAATTCCACTGTGATGTCTGTTCCGCTTTATCTAAGTACGGGCAGTAGACACATTTTTAGGGTTCCGTTTTTAGGTACCCAAAGGGTAAAACGGGATCCTATTACTTAGACTCCGGTGTCCGTCAGTCCATCTGTTAGGTACCAGGCTGTATTTCATGAACCGTGATAGTCACAGTTGAAATTTCGACAGATGTTTTGTTTTACAACAAATACTAAAAAAAAAAAAACAGAATAAAATAAATATTTAAAAGGCATACAACAAACGTGACTTTTTTGCCGTTTTTTGCTACGAACCTTTCATGTCCGACTGGCACGTGGTCGGCTTTTTTATAGGAAAGGCAAACTCGCTTGAAACATTTCATCTCTAATGTTTCAGTCGTGGTATGAATAAGCGTGTTAACTTAAACCCTGTCAACATAAACAAAGCGGTCATCTGACCGCCATTACGTTTTCATAGAGCGTAGTAGAGCGTTTGAGTGTAGCAAAAAGAAATCTAAGTATCTTTCTTTAACACTTTGGTTTTTCTCTTTCTAACCCATAAATATTGTGTATATTATGCAAGCCCCTTATCACCACTTGACTGAAATCCCTCGTCTGGTTACGCTTAAGTGCTATAATAAATTAGTTAACTACTTCATTAGTTTGTTCAGTTAACTCATTTCTAGATTATAGAAATCGATCTCAAAATTAATGCTCAAGATAGGTAATGAAATATTTACTTCAATGATCCTTACTGCTATACATCGTAGCAGTAAGTTAGGTTTAAAAATTTAAGATTTTTCTACAAAGTTTCAAGGCACTCAGTTATCGCAACATACAAGATTTTTTTAAAAAACTTGACGCTATTCATTTTATATTTTAGTTTTATTAACATATGAACTACTGATTTGATTACATGAAACCGGGAACCGTCTGCGTGACGAATCCTTTCTTATAATATAAATAAGGGAGGATTTGCCGAACAGACAGGGTGTAGAGCCCTGCGATCTCCCTATGGAAATTTTGCATACCTCTATACAAAGCATCTATAGAAGCGCAACACACCACTTTTAAACATTCTTCAACGCGCTATAAGGTAGCAGCACAATACGACATAATTTCTTACACTTTACAACATAAGGAAATATGATATTTCTATTTATAAACAGGTTTCTGAGAAGCCTCTATGTTTTGCGATTGCCTAATAAAACTAGTAACAAGCGTGTCGGTGAATTAAAGAACTTCATAGACCGCAGACTGCACAAAAAACTGAATATGTATTTTCCTGGCAAAATAAAACTTTTGCTGCTTCGATAGTGTTTGCTTATTACAATTAAAAGAAGTGAATATAGGTAAGTCACACAGAATTAAAGAACTGAATATTCTTTAATTTTTCGTAACACTACCGACTGGATAAAGGCCTTTCATTTGTACAGTATGAAAGGCATTTGTACAGTATGAAAGGCATTTGTGCAGTAAGAAGACACGATTTTCTTTAATATATGAAGCAACTAGCTTCTGCCAGTGGCTTCGTCCGCATGAATGTCGGTTATTACGTACGCGTAGTCAAATTCAAAGTCAGATAAAAAGTTGCCTATGTCCTTCCTTGGGGTTCATGCTTACTCCATACCAAAGAGTGAATAGGCTCTTAATAAACAAGTGCGCCTCACCATCAAAGATTGCATCGCTACTTACCATCAGGTGGGATCGCAGTCAAGCACTAGTTTATCCCAATAAAAAAAAAAAAAAATAATAATATAAAAATCGGTTCAGTAGTTTATCCGTGAAAGCGTAACAAACAGACAGAGCTACTTTCACTTTTATAATATTAGTATGTAATGGAAGTGTGGATTGATCAGGGGTTTCTTTAAAAATACAAAATTGTGATAGCAAGCGTGAAAAATAAGCAATTAAAGGGGTTTCTATTTTTTCAAATGAATTTTGATGACGTCAATTCTACTGAAGTTGCAAAATCAGGCATTCTATTAAACTCATGCGCAGTACGAGGTACTGTAGTTACCTGAAATTGGGGCATTGTTTAACCGTAAGTAATGCGAGGCGCATGCTAGTTTGTATGTAAATAGCACAAGCGAAAATGAGGCTTAATGCGGGGGCGGACTGCCTTTTTTGGCAAACATCCCTGGTCCTTAGTAATCTACATGTATAGACGAAAAATAGATGATTAATGTCGTGCTATCAATCAAACCGTACATACGTTATTTGTTCATAATGTTTCTGAGTCTAGATCCAAGTATCATCAATGCGCAAGTCTATATCGACACCTCCGGGTAATAAAATCGGTAAACGTAAACTTAAGTTTTACGATTACTGAGTTATTGCCGAGTGACGGCCATTATGTATGTTTGTTATTAAATCAAGCCTCAACAGCTGTTCTGATTTGGATGACATTTAAAACACACAAAACATGACCTTGATTATGTTAAAGAATGTTAGGGACTAGGGTTACTAGGTAGACACCAATGGAAGCACTGTTTCAAGGATTTCAATAATAAAGCTGTCTACTGTCCAAGGTGTGTTTCAATAATAATACGTGAGACATGTGTTCCTAAGCAAGTCTAAAGGAATACACTGAATGCAGTAACTGTATTACCACCATTTCAAGGATTTGAGTCAAGTGGTGACAAGGGAGTCGGACCATTAAATGCAATATTTATCGGTTACAAAGTTTTTTGTATATCAATGTTTGTAAAGAGAAAGGCCAGTGTTGAAAAACAAACCTACCCTTTGTTTTTGTGATACTCCAACAAAGAATAAATTAAATCCCTGTAAAGTAGTTAATTTGAGGGGAAGCTGTTAAAAGCTTTGTATATCGCGCAGTAGCGTAGCCAGGCGTGGGCGAAGTGGACCCTCGCCCGCGGCCTAGCATCTAAAGGGGCCTCAAACAAGCTGTTTAAGAACGAAGGCTTATTAGCTCGCGTTTGACCACTATTTCACCTAATGGTCAGCGACGATGTGGTCGAACACTGAGTCGCGACAGTCGCTGTCTTGTTTTAAAATTTATGAAAAAGAAAAAGGCCTTGCTAATGTGCCTTCGACCACGTCTAAATTACACGCTACGCCTATGATATTTTGAAACACAATATATTTTTATAGTTACATAATATTACATTTTGATAATTGCTAGTACATAGATATTGTTACTTGTAAAAAGAAACGATTATGTTAAACAAAAACTATAAATTATGACGATGGAGCGGATAATTACGTAGAATAAAGTTCAAGAACTATATTTGCATATTCACATTCATGTAATTACACATACCTAACAACAGCAGTGACCTACTTTGGCAAATAACGAACACCTCTCTGTTTTGCATAGCTTCTATGAATTTTATTTTCTTACAAATTGGATCAACATGACATTGAATGATATTGGTTGAACTATGAAAAAACTGCAGCTAAAGTAGTGTGTGTAAAGATAGAACAACAGAAAAGAAACATTAACTAAAATCTCCTACACCAAGTCGAACGATTAAAATAATTATCTTCATGTACCTAATTCTACTGTACCTACGTATGTTTGTCACCTATCTCCTCTTAAACGGCTTGACTGAGTAGGATGAAAGATTATGTGTGTATTTGAGTAGGCAGCGCAGCAACCAGGTTCTGAAAGATGGCTTTTCGTCAGAAATAATCTCACTTTATTTCTGACGAAAAGCCAGCTTTCGGATAAGTCAACTTCTACGTCTGTCGGGACCGCTACTTATAATATATTAACGAATTCAGTATTTACTTGTTATAAATAAGTACGAACGAAAACAATAAGGCACAAGTTTTAAATAATATTTACAAATCATGCTGCACTCTTTACTATTCTACAGAAGTGCATCTCACTCTGACGTCACAGATGCGACACTGCACGCGCACATTTTCCGAGACGACGACGCCGACGTCCAAAAACATCCACTCATGACATAATGGTATGTATTTTGAGGCCTATTTTATGTGTCATATACGTGAGTGGATACTATAGGTGCACTTCTACCTAACTTTTTGGACATACAGACGGGATTATAAAATTTAGTAATATTACATTGTAAATTAGAAATAAACATACATATAAATTAGATTCTTGCAAAGAATTACACGATATGATTGTGAATATCGTCAATATGTATGTTAGCATTATAGTAAACAGTCATTATTACACCTAATTTTTCATACCGCTGGTACGGTTTGCAAAATGCTTTCTTTATCGTATTTTGGTGCTAAAATTATAATACCCTTGACCTATTAACCAGTCTTCTACTTCAGTCCAAGTGTGGTAGACACAATACTATTAATATGCCTTGTCTAAAACTGGATGGGTTTTAGAACAATTATAATTTATTTTGAGAAAAGACTGACACTTTCATCGATCACTAACAACTGTTGTGTCAAATAACATTCATAAACTATATTTGCCTGCTGAAGTCTTCCTTCCCGTCCGATTATAACTTAAGTGTCTTCAAGGCAAGAGTGAATAGGCTCTTAATAAACTAGTGCGCCTCACCATCAACGATTGCATCACTGCTTACCATCAGGTGGGATCGCAGTCAAGCACTAGTTTATATCATTAATAAAAAAAAATGTGAGAAAAGAATGGTACTATACAACTGTTATGTCGAACTTTTCACATAGTAAATTATTCCTCTTATCAGAGGTGAATTACGTGATTGAGTTTCATATTATCATTACATCATGACTGGTCTGTTGGTCTAGTGGTTAGTGGCCCTGTCTGCTATGCCACAGGTCGTGGGTTCGATTCCCACCCAGGACAAATGTTTGTGTGATGAGCATGATCATTTGTTCTGTGTCAGGGTGTAATTTATCTATAATATGTATGTTTTTAGAAATATATAAGTATGTTTATCAGTTATCTAGTACCCATAACACAAGCTCTGCTTAGCTTGGGACTAGACGGCGTTGTGTGAAACAAAAAAAAAAAAATTTTTATTGCAATGATGGGATTATTTCTAAACAAATCCGTTAACATTATCCGCTTTATTGTAGGATTGAAACCCAAGTGCCTCATTTGCTCATTGTATCCAAAAACTAGGCCAGAGCAAAGACATTTTTGTGTATTGTACCTACCCATAACGTTTGAAGATCTGAGCAGGAGTAACAAACATTAAATAAATTTACTATGTAGCCATACATTTAATAACTTCAATATAATCAATAGGTACCAACAACTTATTAGCGGTTAACGGTACTACTGCTTTAGGCAATAAATAGATCGCCTTGGTCTACGCATACGTCGAATCGGCGTCGAATTATCAACATATTCCATCCAATACGTTTGTATAATAATAACTTATAAAGTCAATAACCTAACGCATTATATGCGTAACTGTAGTTAGTATAGAAGTCATAATAAAAACGTAAAGTGGTGCATAAATTATCGTATCAAGTGAGATGATTCGGCTAATTCAAGTACTAACACTGCAGACAGCCAAGGAGTTGGACAATTTGCCGCATTATCCGCTTGACGAGACACTTCCTTGCTTCGTATACAACAATATTTGTACGAGCACATTCAGAGGGGTGGACTAACAAGAACGGTAGGCCACAATACCGCATGATGACACTTAATTGATGACTCAAAGACGTAGCTTAGGTACCTAAGCCAAGTTAGCAATAATTCTGATTTAACTACTCATTGACTGTGGTGTCGGGATTTGGTTTTCAAGTTGAAAAACATGTTTGCAGTTAGAAAATGAAATGGTGTTGTAGCAGAAAAAGTAACTAGATACAGGATTAATGCAAAGAGACATAGACGAGCAGATAGCTAATTTGTTTGTAGACTTATCTGGCTTGCATAATTAAAAACGTATAAGAAACCACAGATACTTGATATTGTGCTCTCAAATAGCCTCTAATTAACGTTATCAACTTGACGACATATCTTCTCTGCAAACTTATTAGACCAAATTAATGTGTAAGCAGTTGAGCGATCTCATTGAATTCTCAACTATGCGTCATGTTGTTGAATCATTTGCGTAGTCATAATACCTAAAAGTCAGGTTTCGTATTGAAAACACAACTGTTTATTTATTATGTCCGCAACAACTTATAATGTCTATTTTGTTATGATAAACAGAAGGAACGCGAACGCTCTGTGAATGTGTGCAAACAATCGATAGAGTTGAGAGCGGTGTTGTTCTGCATAAATTATATCGTCACATGTTACTTTCGCATGAGTTAACGACTGATAACGGAATAATCGGATACAATGACACAGTGTTGCTACAGCTCAGAGAACAGAGTAGTTGAAACAAAACAGTTCCGAGCTCCCAAGTTGACGGTGACAGAGTTTACTGTTTTGATGACCGAACACGGTTCATATCGGATAGGGCATAAGAATAAATTTATCGGTTATGTACCTTGTTTATTTATTAAATGTTTCCTGTGTCCCCGGTTTAGTGAGAGTGACCTTTTGTTCGATGCTTTTAATATCGCCCGCATTTTAAATCTCTTGTTTATTTAATTGTGTATTAGTCAGAGCAGAGACCTCGCAGTCTAGATCGTTTCATTGAGAACGCACGAGATCGAGCTCAGTAAACGAGGCTCCATCTAGACGTTTAAAGAAAGCAAAGAAAAGCTATGATTTAAGAGTAAACAAACACATTATTATCTCATAGCTAGTGACGAGTACGTGGTATAGTATTATCAGTTGATAATTGACTTAAATACCATAAGCAAACATTATGAGTGATTCGCCACACGAGATTGGCTTGACCTAGCAAAGGTGACTTGTGATTGATTGATCTACAATATTTTCCCTCAAACTATTCCTTGGTTTATATTTTCCTATCGAGCTTTGTTTGTTTTCCTGGTTATACTGTATTTAACATTGTAATAAAATTACTCCACAATATAATATTATAAAGGCGAAAAATTTATATGTAGCCTGCAGGTTTACTCTCCAAATTAATTTCAATCTAAAGTCAATCCGGTTGCAATGTCAAATTTTGACGTTACGTGATTTGGTACTCTTGAAAACAATATTGTCAACATATATGATTTCTCTTAGTTCTCAAAATGTTCACGCAATTTTGAACCAATTTGGCGCTAGAATTCAAGGGTACGAAACGTCACAATCTCTCAATGTCGACCGATCGGAATTGAACTCAAGACGCCTGCAGGTCGGATTTGTATTAACTTTCGTAGTAGACCACGTTCTAGAATAGCACATAAGATACTTTTGTCCAGGGAGTGTGTTCGCTTGGGATAATTTTCAACTCACACTTGGGCAAAACCGCTGGAAGACGTATTTCTGTTGGCGCAAACATAAGTGGGGAAACTTATTTATTGACTTTCACTTTGGCCAAAACCTTTTATTTTGGTTTTTTCTTTGCTGACAGTAGTGATACAAGGTTTTTTAAAGAGACCATCTAAAGAAGTCTGCCCAAAGTTCCACATCAATAAAATAAAATGAATAAACTCACCTCTTTGGACTGTTTGGTCGCGAACATGTAGTCTCCTTTAATCTGGAAGTCTTTGGCTTCTTCGAACAGTATCTCAGCATTGACCAGGTCAGTAGGGTCGCTGGCACTGAACACCGTACTGGTACCGTCTGGCTTCCACCGCTCCATGTAGAAGACCTTCGAGAAACCCGGTCCAGAAGACCAGAAGAACGTCTTCACGAAACTTTGGATCATCTTGAATGTCTTACCGCCGTCTAAGGTCAGGTATAGCTAAAATCGGAAATGCACTTTTAAATATGCACTTTTAGTCACATGAAAGAAAAGAGTTCAAAAATAACCCACTTTAAACACAAGATTGATTGCCAGTAATAAAAATAACTACATCCATACATGCATTCAACCATTAAGTGTTGTCCTAGCCGCTTGGCGGTCAAACCGGCGGTGTATAACCGTATGATTGGTGATATCCCTTCGGCGATGTCCCCAGTTATTGTACCAATCACAGCCAGATACAACGGCACCCGATCCAGAAATTTTAAATTACGAATCATAGCAATTAAATAGGTCGTTGGGTTGAAATTGATCGCAATGGCAATGATTTGTTATCGCACGCCAATTTCGAACCGATATCAATACAATACGATGGCAATTTTAAGGTTAATTCGATTATTTGAATTCTACTATTTAATTATCTAATCGAATCTAACATAACAGTGATAGTGATATAACTGTGAGCTGAGTGCGAGTTCTTTTTATGTTAGCGCGATTGAAACGTTTACCGCGTTTGGCTCTCTGCTAAACTCTTAACCAATTTTAGAGAGGGTGCCGAACTTCATTAACGTGTCGATAGCGTTAACGTAAATCAAAATCGCACTAGGCACTCTGATTTGTACAATTACCTTCCTATTGCTATCAACTTTGTCCAAAATGACGTATTTGTCGGGGAACTCCTCGTCGAAAGAGAGCTCGCTGGGGTGGAAGACCAGGTCGGATCGGTGGATGTTGCGTCCATTGTCACTCGTGTAGAAAAGTTTCTTGTTCGTCGAATCCACAAATACGCACTGCGAAAGAAAGAGAATTTAAAGATATGTTCTATACAGTCATATGGGAAGATGTATTATTATAAAATCGGCCTCACCATACAAAATACCTTATCAAGTTTATAATTTTGTATGGCGAGGCGTTTTTTTTTTCGTTTTCTGAAAAAAATTTTTTGTGGAAGGTTGTTCAGTTTCGTCTACTGAGCAAGCCCTTAAAGTTTGTGGAGGGCTGTCCTTTACACCTTTTACTTATACTAAGTAATAGTGGTCAATTAAAGTATCTTAACAGTGGTGAATCATTCAAGCAGCAAGAGTAGTAAATAGTAGTAGTGTTTTTGTATTAGTATTACTTTTGGTGTACAATAAAGTCTATTCAATTCTATTCTACATATTACGAACCCCGCGCATTGGGGTGGGCCCCGCTTATGTTTTAAGATACCTGTATCTACTGCCTATAAACCTATATCTATCTAAATGACCTATGCGTATAAGCGGCCTGTTTAAAAAAGTTAGAGAAAATCTAATTCGTCACACTCTATAAAGACTTAGGGTGGCCCTTCGCATTTGCTACAGGCCCCACGCTGACTTCATACGGTATTGTAAGAAAAGAAGTATGTATGGATTGAGTGAATGGAGACTAAGATTTATAGCTGAAGCTGAAGCCGTCAAAGTTCAAGCACATTGAAAGAACTACCGGGAACTAATAGGACCATGACCATTGATGATTTTAGAAAAATAAAACAGATTTATGAAATCATCATTTGTGTTTTTTTTTGCACAATAAGTATGTATTTTATTAATCATCGTTGCCGATCTTCGGAAGCTGGGTTATAAAATAATAAAGAAGGAAACTGGTATGACGTCATGCTGATGATGACTAACCGGAACCCAATTCGCTACTGCAGTAGTTAGTATTTTTTTATCAAAACAACTGAGTTTTAGTTGAATTCCGGTTGTTTTGTACAAAATTGCGAGTATACCGGAAATTACTGTACATTTACTGGATTAATAATAATCGTGATTAAAACCTATCTTTACTGTAACTACTCTAGTGATAGTGACCCACCCCAGTTTTGCGTGAGTGTAAATTATATACGTAAACCCTTCCTCGTTCATTGCTCTTGGTACCTATTAGTGAAACGGTGAAGACAAAAATCGCGAGGAAACCGGCATGTCCTAGAACTAAAAATTCAAAAACTAGTTTCAACCAATCAAATGGCTTGAATCTAATTTTAAGTAATGCTTGAGTATTGAGCGATTTTCTGTAAATACGGGCCTTAGACTTTGGAGGACTTCAATAACACTTTGAATGCCAAATATTTCAAGAAGTCAAATTCAATTCCCACCATCCATCGTCAAGTTAATTAACAGTGCCCATTACGAGATATTACGTATACGATACATCTCTCAGGTACTTAGGCACCAGCAATAATACCACAAATACTTTCATTAAAGGGCATTTACAAGAAAACCCAGTTGTACTTCCTAATCTATCACGCACATTCTTTTTCTGCTTTGATTTGAGGTCCTACTATATATTTCGTATGTTGCATGCTGCGAAAACATTATATGTAATTATAAGAGATCTCGTAGCTGTGTTAATGCCACTCATGATCACTGGGCCGGTTTGGCTGGAAATCAAAACTATGTAAAGGATAGAAAATATTAAGAAGTCAAATTATTATTTACTGATTTATAACCGAGGACAAAACAAAAAGGAGTAGGTACCTACGCAGGTAGGACTAAAGTTACAAGAAGAAAAAATCAAAAGACCGGGGGAAAAGCCCCATTTCCATTAAAAACTCGTGAAATTTTTTAGTTTGATTATTTCTTCACACTGCGGATCTAACTCATACGTTGCACATCGCACTCAAAGTGGTAGGGATGGCATCGGAACCCCCTTTGACAAATGA
Source organism: Mythimna albipuncta (assembly GCA_929112965.1). NCBI lineage: Eukaryota > Metazoa > Arthropoda > Insecta > Lepidoptera > Noctuidae > Mythimna > Mythimna albipuncta. The sequence continues at coordinate 8,820,346 of OV815972.1, read as the reverse complement.
AAATTAATTTTGTTTTCTTTAACTTTTTATTCAGTTTTTTTTAATTTGTTTTTGCTTGTTTAACTTTTAAGTAAACCTGTATTTTATTGAAAATTCTAAAAATCCTGAGGGTTGCGAAATTCATGCGCAATCCTGAGAAGAATCCAAAAACCTGAAATCTCATAAATCCTGATATATGGTAACCCTAGGTAGCACCATCTCCTATTCTATTCGTTAATTCTTCCTCGTGCTTATAGGTACATAATAAGGAAAAAGGCTAGGAAAAATCCATACGTGTTTTTGTACCAGATTTATTTAGCTTTAAAAGCGATTAGGCCGTACAAAAACTAGCGTATTTCGCCCCGCCTCACATAACATACCTAGCTGTAAACATCACATATGTATATGTAGAGCAATATATGATGAGGTTTAACGGCACACTAAATTATGGAGCAAACTCACCACTCACCAAACCTTATTTACTGTGTTATTGTAATGATAATATGTATTTAAAAATGTTAACGAATGAAGTGTTGGCGAATTGACCATATGTTTATATACCTGGGTGTGAATGACCTCAAGTTCTGTTACCTGGCTTATTATAGAGCACCTACTTGACGTGCCTACATCTACAAAAACTATTGCAGATCCGTTATATTCAATACTAGCGATATAATGCTCGTAATCAATAACATTAGCTTTCATTTGGCAATTAAATAACATCCATTGTTGTTGAGCTGATGAATTTTTCCAACATTTGAAGCAATGGTTAGGAATTTCGTTCAAAATTCTTTCATTTGTGACTGAAAGTGTGTTAAACTGCGCAATCGAGGTGATGGCATCATTAAAAAAAAACATCCGAATTGAGAACCTCCTCCTTTTTTAGCAGTCGGTTAAAAATTACAAGTGACGCAAGAAACGCACATCATCTACACTAATATTATAAAGAGGTAAAATTTGTTTTTATGTTTCTCTGTTTGTAGGAGGTGATCTCCGAAAGTACTGGTTTGATTGCTAAAATTTTTTCACCGATAGAAAGCGGCTTTATTCCTGATTGACATAGTCTTATATTTTATGTGCGCAGGTGAAACCGCGGGCAAAAGCTATTATATTATACAAATGAACATCTAAGTCTAAAAAAGGACGCTAAACGCAAGTCTAAAAAAGGACGCTCAACGCCTATTTTTTGTTTTAAATAAATATTAAAAAATATATTATATTTTATTATCAGTAAGTAATATAACTATGATATTAAAAGCCAACAACAAACATTCTCCTAAGTTTTCCTCGACATGTCTACTGACATTTCGTTATATCTATATACGTTAAGTTCATTGAACTCATGACGTAATAAATAAGTACGCCTAGCTGCCAGTAAAAGGATAAACATTCTTATTTAGGATTCCGCGATTATGCTACTTCTCACTTATCACAAGATTAGAATGTAGGTGTTTATGAACACAAAGAAAGATTTGAAATTATCATTTAGGTATTTCACTCTGCAGTCGCAAAGTCTGGTGATTATGATTTAAAGATTTGCTTTCTTTCAATTCTTATATGACGATAGTAAATTACTACTAAACATACACTATACACTGCTACACAATACGCTGCTCATCAGTAAAAAAAAGTATCCGATTTGATTTATTTATATTATTTCGTAAATAGATAGGTTGCCTATGGAAAAAATGCAATTTTTTTAATTCATGCATAATGCAACTAAGAAAAAGCAATCGGACACAAACACAGGACCAGTCGTTATGGCGACACTTGAAGGAGGCCTACATCCAATAGTAGACGTCTTTCGACAGAAATGATGATGATGACGAAATAACCATTTTTAAAGGGTTACACACTGCTAGAACATTTTTCGTTAATCATCTCTCATTTTTTCCGAGTTCTTGAATCTAGCCTCTCATAATTTAAAATAAGGAATATGTATAACAAAATTCAATGGGATTTTTCCACGTGGTCTGGCTTTATACAGAAGTGATGAAAAAAAAATTATGAATTCTTTTAGTGTTCACAGTACCAAATAATAAAAACATAGTAAGAACTCATTTCAATAGTTTTAAATCTGTTCCGTAGTGTGTTATCAGCAAAAAAACCATATGGAAATCCCTGGCATAATTAATTTATTGCAAATGATTGGAAGTAATATTAACCTATTGATAAAAGTAAACAGCCTATTCTTATTAAACTACCCACTGTCACCAAAATATCAGATTTAAAAGCATGTAAATAAATTGTTATCATTTGATAAACAATGTAATCAATGTTTGTTGGTAAAGTATACTTTGTTCTTGTAGGCACAATGAAAGAGACAAACAAAAAATCTTAATGATTAGTTCTTTGAAGAAGATAAAAGCTTTGAAGAACTGGCCAAGAATGTAGTTATAAAGTGTTATTGTAAAGTAAATTAAAAACATATAGGTACCAAACACAACTACAACTCAACAATAAACTACTATTGTTATTTTCTTTTACAATATATGTATATTTTATATTTGTATAAGCAAAAAAAGCTTTTTAAGTAAAACATTATAAAAAAAAAACAATAAAATTGAAAACTAAATTAATTTGAAAATATTTGTTATTAAAATACGTAAATAAATAGTTGTGTATTGAATAGCAACTTATCGAAATAGAAGAAAACTTTTGGGTATTTAGTATACAGATAATGGAGTTGGGACAATGGAAAGTGTTCTAACAAAAACTGAAAGTAGATAGATGAAAACAGTATTATCAAAATAATACAAGATAAAAGAATCATTGTTCAATGATTCATAATTTCATAGTGTGATTTTATTGTTGTTGTTTTTTTATCTACAAATTCATATCTATCAGGAATATTGGTTTGAAAGTTATTTTATTATTAAAGTACCTTGTAACCTAATTTTCGTTTTTAGGGTTCCGTAGCCAAATGGCAAAAAACGGAACCCTTATAGATTCGTCATGTCTGTCTGTCTGTCTGCCTGTCTGTCCGTCCGTATGTCACAGCCACTTTTTTCCGAAACTATAAGAGCTATACTGTTGAAACTTTGTAAGTAGATGTATTCTGTGAACCGCATTAAGATTTTCACACAAAAATAGAAAAAAAGCAATAAATTTTGGGGGTCCCCATACATAGAACTGAAACTTGAAAATTTTTTTTTCATCAAACCCATGCGTGTGGGGTATCTATGGATAGGTCTTCAAAAATGATACCGAGGTTTCTAATATAATTTTTTTCTAAACTGAATAGTTTGGACGAGAGACACTTCCAAAGTGGTAAAATGTGTGTCCCCCCCCCCTCTAACTTCTAAAATAAGAGAATGATAAAACTAAAAAAAATATATGATGTACATTACTATAAAAACTACCAACGAAAATTGGTTTCAACGAAATCTAGTAAGTAGTTTTTTTTTAATGCGTCATAAATCGAAAAAAAATACACTATTATTAAAACATCGATCAAAGTTACAACACATTACAAGAACTTTTATATTATGTTACTTGCTGCTACGGAACCCTTCATGGGCGAGTCCGACTCGCACTTGGCCGGTTTTTTTTTTTTTTTTGCTGTACCTGTATTATAAGAACAAACTGAAATGACCATCATATTATGTGTAGGTAATAATAATATGATTGTTTATGCCTTTTCCCAACAGTGGGATAACATGGACTCAATAATAAACTAATTTATGAAACAAAAACAAAAATAATCAACAAGAGTAATATAAAAATACTGCTAAGTTTAAATTTTTTTAAATAGGCACTTGTATTATCATCATTATCTGTAGGTATGCATACCTACATAATATTGATAAGTTCAATACATATATCGGGCAGGAAATAGTTTTTTTAAAAGCTAATATGTTTATATTATATTAAATCCTATTATGTATAAGTTAATTAAATATTTTAAGGAAATCAAGGAGGATAAGACTTGTTATTAACATAACCACTCACATAAAGAGTAACTATGTAAAAAATATTATTACTGACTTATTTATAATAAACAGAACACACCATTTGTTTTATACTTATTAAAGTCAATCAAAGCAAAAAAAACCATTACTAATAGAACAATTAAAAAGTATAAAGCCAGTAAGTATGTCAGTATTATTTTCTGTGTTCCTACAAAAGAGATGTAATTAATTTATTGTATTTATTAATCAAATGTACGAGTAAGTGTTGTTTAAAGGTGTGAACAAGCAAATGATACATAGTTGCTATCTCTTATAGTGCATTTTAAAAAGGTAAAATTAAAGAATAATACTCACAAACTCAGGATATTTTGGATGATTGTAGAATTTATCTATCTGTGCATATCCACTGTCAGGACCATTTCCCAATCTGAAGTTCTCCGTCTTATTGGTGAAGTTCTTGCCATAGTCATAGGAAATGAAGAGTGCTGATGGTGACACTCCTCCTTTATTCCTAGGGCTAGAGTCCCTGGCTAGGCAGATGATGACATTGGACCCCTCACCCACCCAATGGACCATCAGTTGCTGATGGCTGTCATTTAGATGTGTTGTCTGTGGAAGAAGTAACTTTTTAATTTCAGAAAGTTAATTTCACATTTTTGTAAAGTGAAAGTGTGGCTGTAAACTAGTACTCGTAAAAATTACTACTGACTGTTATATTGTTCTGTAAAATAGAAAGTTTTATATCAGAAACTTTATAAGATCTGATTTTAAAATAAATTATGAACTGTAAAATGCATTAAGCAACACACTTATAAATATGTGGTGAGGTACTATGATATTAGTTACCTACTCGTAATTTGGCAATACAGACAAGAAAACATAGTATCTAGATTTGTACCTGATAAAAATACCCTCAAAATTGCTTAGTCATTTCGGACAATTTACGCCTAATTAAAAATAACTATGTTTACTACTGAAAATATAACATGAATAAATATGGTCTTCTGAACTGAAAATATAATCTTGAGACAAAAGACGTATTAATTCAGAGACAAAAATAGTAGAAAGTCAACACAACACACACAGATTATCGCGTAAACAATGCGACACAGCCGACACAATATAAATAATGGGGCGAAAAGTAAAGGTTCTAGGAGTCTAAATCAAAGTAACAAAGGGGGAACAATCGTATTTAATAAGGATATGGACCATTACCCATGTACTTATGTTTTTCTGTATAGCGGGAGTTGTTAAAGTTGTCGCTTCACGTTTTCTCCTTTCAAAACCAGAACTGTCTTTACTCTCGGCGAATCTATTGATAATTTGCAATTTTCCACGACTCTGCTGCGAATCCTCAGCCACGTACAAAGTGTTTCCCGGCGTACCATACTGACGCAAAGAAACAACGCACGATAACAAACTCACTAAAACAATAAAGCCGATACTACGTCCAAATGCCAACAACATTTTGTGATCACTGCATATCCAAACACATCCAATCGAATCCAATATTTCAATGAAACTGCTAGAAATTGCGTTCGTTCCTACTCTTAGCACAGACACAAAATTCTGAAGTGATATGAAGTTAGCAATAAAACGACAATTTTTGACATTATTGACGTTTCGATTTGAAGTATAACCCTGGTGTTGCTATTTAAATATATTTTTCTTACAATTTAACAATGACTGCGAATTCGAATACCACACATCCTTGGGTGGGATTCGATCCCAACCGCAACTCCCCGCGTTCCGAATTGCGTCAAAAGCGATTATATCGCGAATCCGACCAACGCGCAACGTCACAAATATAATAGTACTGTATAGTCCGTATATTTTGTGACTATTAAATTTGGTCGGATTCGCGATATAATCGTTTTGACGTAATGAAAAATGTTCACTCATTTAAATTTTTACCTTCTCATATACCCTTTAGAAAATTAAAAAATCGTGAGCAAGAATTATTTCGATACGTCAATTAGTTCCCGGGATATAGAATTTTAAATATATGCGCATAGCGCGAGTGTTGAACGGCTTGTGCCGGGTTGCGCGCATGTGGTTTCGCGCTTACGGGGATTACGCTTGGATTACGCAAATATTATTTGAAATCTCAAATCCAAAAATAAGAAAGTCGTGTGTAGTGCCCAAAAATTTTATATATCCTCCTTTTGGTTGTGCCAAAATGTAACCGGATAAATTATTTTTGCGGTACCAAAAGACCAAGGAGTATATAATCACTACGTTCTACAAAAGACGTTAAAATGCGAAAGAAATGGATAATAGTTATGAAGAGGTTTTATTAAAAAATGTTTTTAGTGAGTAAAAATCATCAAGATGACATCCTCTGCCCTTGGGCGGTCAAAATCAAAGTCAAAATATATTTCATTGTACATGATTACTTATAAAACGTCAGAAGCTAGTGTGCGGTGCTGCAAATTGGTCGTTTCCTATGGAGCAGAATCGGCGAGAAACTCCATGGTTACTCTTGCATGGTTGGCGGCGCGGGAGATAGTGTCAGACTTTTACTGACTAAAAAATCCACCCCGTTCCTTCTTTGTTTTTCATACCGGGGCCGAACTTCTTTCAGAAGCAGACCCTTGGCCCCATTACGCGCTGTTGACAACTTTGGCTCGGTTCGGTTGGTTACCGGACGGTCGGACAGCGAGCTACCCATTGCTCGCCATCCGCAAGTCCGCTCCTACGGTGGCCGGAAATCGGGATCGGAATCCCGGCGGCGGCTGGGGTGTGAGCGCTATTGCCTGATGTGGTCGGCCTCCTCCTTTGTTAGCAATACTGCTTCACAGAAGGAGGCGACTGCCTGCGGACTCCTCCTTGCTTCAGACCATGGCTTGTATCAAGCCCCAGCGCGAGAGATCGCCGCCACCTTGAGCCCTCACAAGGACACGGCAATGATCTGCCCAAGCGGGGCACACCTCTATAATAATAATATAATATTCCACAACTATCAGACAACGCCGTCAAGTCCCAAGCTAAGCAGAGCTTGGGCCTACTGTTACCTACTAGACTACTTTTTTTTTATGGTGGGAAAAATCATCTAATGACAACCCCCGGTCTTGGGCGGAACGGGAGATAGTGTCAGACTCTTACTGACTAAAAGCCCACCCCGTTCCTTCTAGCCTTCATACCGGGGCTCACCTACTAGACTACTTAATAAACATATATTTCTAAATACGTAAGTAAGTACATGTGATAGATAGGTATTACACCCAGACCAGACAGAGATTATTGTCCTGGATGGAAATCGAACCCACGACCTCCAGCATACTAATCAGGACCACTAACAACTAGACCAACGGGTCAGTAAATAACAGTTTTTCGGGCTTTCGCTGCGTCCCTGGTTAGGGGCGCGGCAAGCAGTGTCAGAGCTTCGCCCTCTGACCGAGTCCTTCCGAAGCCTGCTACAACAGGTTTGTCTCTGGGGTACCAGTCTTTGCCTTTACAGTCAGTCAATATTTATACGTACCTACCTACTAAAGGACCTATTAAACTACGCGATACGTCGAACCATAGACAAAACGAGTCTGAATAACGCGTAGTGTAATAGATCCTTAATAATAATATATTACCTATGTACCTAAAATCAACTGATTTGCGTTATACTATGTTTATTGTTAAAATACTTATCCGATTGCCCTTTCTCAAATGCTTAATCCATGGTAGGTACTGAATGAATATACATCGTAGTGTAAAGACCAAACCAAAAAAAATCCACTAACGAATCTATTAGCGCAAAGTACCTAGGTGCAACTGCGACAGCAGTGCTATTACACTGCGCTGAATATCGCGTGCGATATTCCGACTCGTACTATTTTTCATTCATAGAAAGACAGTCTCTAACCCCTATTACACTTCGCGATACGTTGAACCATAGACAAAACGAGTCTGAATATCTCGTAGTGTAATAGGTCCTTGAGCGCGCGGAAGTATGTTGTCGGGCAGCTCGATCGCACGCCAAGTTAAATATCTACGGGAGCTTTAGATGCCTGTAAAATCTAAACTAATCGGTATTTTGTAATGAAACAAAAAGTAGTATATTTGTTAACTTAAAAGCTTTACTGTGACAAAGTTTCTTATTATTATTATTATTATTTCCATTTATTCATTAATATTACATATATATTATATTTTTAAATATTTCAAAATAAAAAAAACATTTAAAAATATAAAAAATAGTTGCCCACCGGTATCGGGAACAGGGTCCAAGCTACCGGCGGTCAGGGCTCCAGAGAAAGGAACCTCCTGACTATACGAGCCGTGTCCAGCAATGCTGCTTTCTGAATCAAGCCCTTGATCCAGCCGCCTAACGAGAGCCTCCTAAGATGTTGGTCGAGGCTCTTGGCTATTAAGCCATTGGCTGAAACAACTATCGGTACAATGACCGCTGAATCCACTTCCCACATGTCGACAACCTCGCGGGCCAAGTCGATATACTTAATTTGTTTATCTTTCTCGGCTTTCACGAGGTTCTCGTCATGCGGAACGGATATGTCAACAATCATTGCACGCCTCTCGCTTCGGTCCACCACCACTATATCAGGCTTATTGGCCACAATAGTCCTGTCAGTGATGATGGGCCGATCCCAGTACAAAGTGATATGACCATTATCAAGAACTGGGTCGGGCTCATACCTATAGTATGGCACTTCCGATTCCACAAGAGAGTATTTCAGAGCAAGTTGCTGATGGATAATCCTGGCTACAAGGTTGTGCCTATGCAAGTACTCTCCGTTAGCTAGACGAGAACAACCAGAGATAATGTGACGGATTGATTCTCCCGGACGGTGACATGCCCGACAGATGTCAACCGTGCCGTCCTTCACAATAAATCTCCGGTAGTTATTCGTCATGATAACTTCGTCCATAATTGCACAGACAAAACCTTCGGTTTCCCCAAAGAGGTCACCGAAACGCAGCCAGGCTACGGACGCCAATTGGTCTACATCGGGTCCGTGAAGGGCCCGGAAAAAGCGTCCGTGAAGCTCCTTGCTCTGCCATACTTCCCTGCGATCGTTAGTGTCAAGCACTATCGGTTTGCGCCAGTTCTCGTTAGCTAGGGAGAGCGGGGTGAGTCCCTTGTCCACTGCCACTACATCTCGATGCATACCCACGTCGGCAGCTAGGAAATATTCCCTGAGACTGCATACCTCGCGGTTGTGTAGGGTCTTAGCATTTAAGAAGCCACGACCCCCACACTTCCGCGGGATATACAGCCTCATCACTGACGATCGTGGGTGATGCATTCGGTATGCAGTCAGCAGTGTACGGACCCGCCTATCCAGGGCGTCAAGTTCTGTTTGAGTCCATTTGAGTACGCCGAAAGAGTACATCAATACCGGCATGACCCAACCGTTGAAGGCACGCACCTTGTTTCCGTCTGAAAGAAGGCTATTGAATACCTTTTTCAGGCGTCCAAAGAAACGCTCCCTCAACGATTGCTTCATGTTAGTGATACTGATGCCTAGAGCTTCCGACATACCCAAATACTTATAGGTTTCGGTTGGAGAGAGGGATCTCAGATTTATGGAATCCGTGAGTTGAGTGCTCACGGACTCCACAACCTCCCCTCGTTTTACATGCATGACTGCACATTTGTCCACACCAAACTCCATCCTGATGGCACTACTGAAGGTTTCAGTTACCTTCAGTAGCTCCATCAGTTGCAGATTGTTGGGGGCAAAGAGCTTTAAGTCATCCATGTAAAGGAGGTGAGATATAACCTGACCACCTCTTTTCAACCGATAGCCTAGACCTGAATTCTCCAGCAGTGTGCTTAGAGGATTCAAGGCTAGACAAAACCAAAGCGGACTCAAACTATCACCCTGGAATATACCGCGCTCGATCCTTACAGGTTCGCTATTCCTCTGGATATTTCGACATCCTGGATAGCGGAGGACTGTACTCCATTGCCTCATACACGACATCAGGAAGGTGCGTAGTGTTGTATCAATTTTATACAATTCCAGCACCCTCATGAGCCATGTATGAGGAACAGAGTCATAGGCCTTTCTATAGTCTATCCAACATGTCGACAGATCCTTTCGGGAACGTCGAACCTGCTGGCTAATAGTCATATCAATGAGGAGCAGCTCCTTAGTACCGCGGGACCCGTTCCTACATCCATTCTGAGAAGGCGACATGATCGAATTTTCATCAATATGACTATTAATTTTACTTCTCAGTATGGATGTAAGAACTTTATAGACCGTCGGCAAACACGTGATCGGTCTATAATTTTTAGGCTCCGCAGTACTACCTGATTTATGGAGCAGGTGGGTTATTCCTGTTGTTAGGAACTGGGGCAGCGACCCTGACTCTAAGGCAGACTGAAACTGATATGCCAAGCGAGCATGCGATCTTTTAATCCATTTAATCCATTTAATCCAGAAATTATGCAGCCCGTCCGGCCCTGGAGATTTCCAGTTAGGCAACGGACGGACTGCTTTAGCTACATCTTGGGGGCTGATGTCTATTGCCCCCATTTGTGGTATTGGATCGCACGCTCGCTCGACCTCCCGAGTCCAGTCACCCTCGGTGTGACTGACAGGCACCGACCAGATGCTACGCCAGAATGAACTCATGGCGTCATCATCCGGGAGGCGCGCGTCAGTCACACCTTGGTCCGGTCGCTCCCAAGCCCTATAAACCCACCTTTCATTACTCCGGAATGTGCGATTCCGGGTGTATCGCTCAACCCGCCGCTTATACCTGCGAATACGGTTTGCTCATGCACACACCTTCTGCTTCAGGAAGTCGATGCGCTCTGTGACTCGGGACATATAGTCTCGGGGGCTGATATCAGTCCCCGAAAATGCCCGTCTCACAAAGCGCATCACTCTTGGACGAGTGTTGCCCTCCCTGAAGCAGATTAGTTTGCCGATGAGTGCTCTAGCCCCACCGATACGACGCTCGATCCTGCACTGCCAGGCCGGCACAGCTGGTTTTGGTCGTGTAGCTACGTCACTGTTTGGGAATTTGACGTGAGCTACACGACATGCCGCTACGGCCGCGCAGTACATGATCGAATTATTATTATTATTATTATAGTAACATTCTTCATTCGGAACTTAGGGTTTATCTACCCTGCGGATATCCCGCCTGATTTTGCCATCATTTTCTTATAACACTGTTCCCAACCACTACTGACTACACTATCAGTAGTGTAGTGGTTGGGAACAGTTTGAATTTAGGTTTTGTTTTCAAGTTTTGCAACTTGAAAGCTAAATTCAAATGTGACTATCAAAAAGGCGCTGAATCAGTGTCAGTGTTTACTGAGTTCCGAAGAAACGATTTTATCTCAAAAGTCACAACAACTTTAATCAGAAAAGAACAGCGGACTAAAAAACATAATTTCTACTTTCCTTCTGCTCAAGAAGATGGAAGTTCTTTTTTGGAAGTTTCTCTTTGGAGTTTCTTGCACGTTTTTCTATTTGAAATAAACTTTCTGATTTCTGGAACAGAGATTTAGACAGCATGTATAAAGAAAAGGCCACTCGTTTTTTGTTCACATTGTTTTATTTTTCTATAGAAGACTTATCTGGTATTTTTACCGACTACCGAATTTCAGCTTAGTGAAATATTATAGCACAGCTGTTTTTTTTAATATACAGGGATACTTTTTTCTTTCCTCAATCGTCGCGGTGGAATCAATTTTATTTTATTTTTTTCTAGGTAGCATATGTGCCGTTTCGTTTCGACACTGCCAACTCTAAACACAAAAACTAAAAATTTATGTTTCCAAGAAGTATAGTAAATATGATGTACCGTTTGCGTTATGTACACTAAGAAAGGGGAATAATTTTTTTCCCATACAATGCTGGCAAGTATCTTTTTAGGGTTCTGTAGTCAACTAGGAAACCTTATAGTTTCGCCATGTCTGTCTGTCCGTCCTCGCTTAATCTTTGGGACCGTTAGCACTAGAGAGCTGAAATTTGGTACCAATATGTATATCAATCACGCCGACAAAGTGGTCAAATAAAAATTGGAAAAAAATGTTTTATTAGGGTAGCCCCCCTATATGTAAAGTAGGAAGTGATTTTTTTTTTAATTTCAACCCTAACGTGTGATATATTGTTGGATAGGTATTTAAAAATGAATAGGGGTTTACTAAAATCATTTTTTGATAATGTCAATAATTTCGGAAATAATCGCAAAAAAAAAAAACAAAAAACCAATTGCCGCCAATTGTGTGTTTTCTATTATATGGTTTTCTTTTGTAAATTTATAATCTTGATGTGCAATAAAGTATATATAAATAAATAAATAAAACAATGTGTCCCCCCTCTAACTTTTGAACCAGGAGTTTAGAAAATATGAAAAAATTCTGAAAAGTAGAACTTTATAAGGACTTTCTAGGAAAATTATTTTGAACTTGATGGAAAGAACAGTTTTTGTACAAAAAGACAAAAAGGTTCTACAAAATAATTTCTGGACTAAGTTTGTTGTATAGTCGTATAGGCAAGCATTTTTTTAAACTCATAAGTGGGTACACTTATTGTGAATTTGTGAGGGACGGGAAGCTACGGAACTCTACACTGAGCGTGGCACGACATGCTCTTGGCCGGTTTTTTTTCTTTTCGCCAAGATTGAAACCTCGCCCATATCACAAAGAATTTTATGATAACTCAATAGCAAAAAGAATTAGGTCTTTGAAACTTAACCAAACGAAGATTACGTATAGAGTGCGTCTACCATACGTTATAGAGCCATTGCTAGTATTTTTTGTGAGGCGTTACCTATTTTTTGAAAGAAAGAAAACATGTTTATTTTGCCGGAATAGACACAAAAATAAAAATAGTTTTCGTTATGGTATATGCGTAATATTTTGAGGTTTCTCTAATATTCTGAGGTTCTCTAACATATAACCTAGGTTACATTTCTGGCAAAAAGAAAAAAACTAAATCATGCCATGGATTGTGTGAGAAGTGATATGAAAGAAAAGGGAGTTACTGACAGCATGACGAATGACAGGACAGAATGGAAGAAAAAAAACGTGTTGCGCCGACCCAAAATAAAACGGGACAAGGGCAGGAGGTTTTCTTCCATTCTGTCCTGTCACTCGTCACGTTATCACTTACTCCCTTTTCTTTCATATCGCCTCTCACACAATCCACCCATCTTTTTTTTGGCCTTTCTCTTCCCCTCCATCCATCCACATGTAAGTAAACTCATAACTTTTTTAGCAACATGCGTTTCATCCCTCCTTTTCCATACTTACCAAGACAAACGATTCCATTTCAACTAATAGCAGAACTACCATCGTTGGTAAATGATATTAGTCCTCAGTCGGTACAGAATAGTTTTTAAACAGAAAAAATCACTGTAGGCACTGGTATCAGCAGTTTTCGCTGGCGATAGCGCATATACTCTTTGCGATAGTGAGCCTTTGTGAGCAGAATTGTTCAGTACACAGAATACAGGCAGGGCCGGTTTATACATGTCGGGGCCCCTAGGCAATGTACGTCTCGGGCCCCCTACCCTTTTCTAAGTTCTTAAAATATTTTATTTCTAACACAAATTTATTCATAATTACGTGGTTTTTAGGGTTCCGTAGTCACCTACATGGTTTAACCAAATCTGTCTGTCTATCTGTCCGGCCGTCCGAGGATAATCTCAGTGACTGTTAGCTAGAAAGCTGAAATTTGAAAAGTAAAAAATTTGTCCCCCCCTCTAACTTTAGAACCATAAGTTTAGAAAATATGAAAAAATCTCAAAAATTATTTTGAATTTGACGGGTTGAACAGTTTTTGAAAAATTGTACAAAAAATATTTTCTGAACTAAGTTTGTAATTTAATTATATATATAGTTAATAGTAGTTTATGTGACTAGGGGATAAAGCAGTGTCTTTAAGTCGCGGGCGACATGTTGAATTCCGAACGAAACGAAGGTTGCTGATTTAATCCCGAACGATAGTGAGGGATTTATAAAATTAACTCCCGAGCAGGAGTTAATAAAGAAACCTGAGTGAAGTGAGGAATTCAAGCCGCCCAAGACAAAGACAGCTTTATCCCCGTGTTGCATACTGTACTTTTTACACCATCTGTGAGATAATTAAAAGACAATTTGGTCGACCAAATCATATACTAGAGAAATATAAGTATTAGAGTTTGTCTAATAAGTTAAACGACTTTGGTAATTATCAGGATTTAATTAAATCTGATTTAGTCAACACGGGTTCAATAATCAAGGTTAATTAAGAGATAGAGATCATTGTTTACTAACAGAAGAATCTTATGAAAAGTATCGAATATAAGTATTTTTTAAATGTTATAAAAAATTCCCAAGTCAGTTGACTTATTAGACAGACTTAATACGAGTATTAACAAGTTCATCAAACAAACAAGATTCACTACTCCAAGATTCTATAGTTTCAATTCTCTATAACGCTCCCGTCAGTACGCACGTTTTATCCTATTTTCTTTTTTTTTTTGTTAGTGGCCAGTTTTAATCACAGTGATTACATACTCTTTGGTTTAAATTTCAAGTCAACTTGTTTGATGCGCCTACATTTTAATTCACAATGTTGACGATTTTTAATGTTCCAAATTCAAATCTCATTATTCCCTAGGGATCGGCCATACTGCATTATCTCCCAAGGGATAGAATGACTTGCTTTAAGTGAGGTTTGTATGACGTATAAAACGACATTATCGAGCAGGTGGTGTAAAAATATATTTTTCATTACTCATACTCTGAAAGTGGGTCTGAAGTTGCCTGAGGCGCGGGCTGAAAGTGATACTTTTCATCCCTAGGGAGTTTTACTTTACAACTGACAGTTGTCAAATTATTAAAAAAAAACTAGTTCTATCTTCACGTTTCTATTGAACCACGTTCCAATTTTCCATACAGCCAGTCAATCACAGCGCGATATAAAATTGAAATAACTTAAAGATAAGTAGAGTGCGTCTACTGAAAGCATAACCTGGAGTTTTTTTTTAAAATTAAATTGGCAACATTGTTTTGCCGAAAAAAATCACGTCAAAGTCTATGGTCGCAAATGTCAGTTTTGGAAACGGAAATTTATTTTTCAAGAAAAATTGCTTAATTATGGGAAAAACAATAAACAGTAACGTGCAAAAACTGCTACCCACTATGGTTAATAAGTTCACACAAAAACAAGAAGAGAAAGAAGGTGTTATCAATGAAAACCAACAATGTTTACATACAATTTTTGAATTTTTAAGTTAGTATGACGTTATAATCTTGATCCTTGTCGACTAATATTATTAGATAGTTATATTTAGGATATAATGATATTTTTTTTCTGATATTTTTAGATAATCAGACATATTGCGAATTTCATAATGGACAAAAACATCAACCAAAGAAGGCTTTTGGTGAATTGACTTAATCAAAAACACATGCTAGTGAGTGGTAGAATGCGTTCAAAAGCAGTTGAGATGTAATGAAAGATTTGCCTCACTTTGTCTGATAAAGCCTCACAGCTGAAGTTAAAATTGCGAAAGTGAAGGAAATAGTGACTGAAATCCTAGTTCAAGTTTGAGAGCTGTTGAACTTTTTGTGTCTCACGACGAGTCGATTCGTATCATTTGAAACAATCATTGGAGTATAAAACATGCTCCCACTTGACTAATCCCAAAAGATCTGAATTTTCTCTGCTAAAAAGAATCGATTCCAACCCAACATGCTTGAAACGCATTATTAGTGTTGGCGAGACGTGTTGAAGTTGAAATCATATTGACCATTTTATTTGACTATCGCGGTGTTGTGCACTTGGTATTCTTGCCAGAAGGCCAAATGGTAAATAAAGAATATTATTTGAATATTATACAGCGTCATTTTTTTTCCAATGGGAAAAATCATCCTATGACAACCCCCGCTCTTGGGCGGAGCGGGAGATAGTGTCAGACTCGGACTAAAAAACCCATCCCGTTCCTTCAAGCCTTTATACCGGGGCTCGAGCGCCCTTTTTATAACCCTGGCCCCAGTAGGCTTCGACCCGGCTGGTGCAACCAATGCCCGGAGCGAGAGGTCTCCGCCGCCGATCGCCATCACGAGGGCACACCTCGACTGTGTGCTCCACCGTGTCCTCCGGGCATTCCGCACAGTGGTGACACCCGGGAGGGTGTCACTCCCGCATGAATCTGGTGCAGGAACCTGCCGAATGAACCATGTCCGGTGAGGACCTGCGTCATGCGGGAGGTAAGGACAACGTGAGGTCTTTCCAGCCACGCCATATAGCGACATTTGAGAGATCAGATAAAATAAAATAATTTGGGATAATAACTAACATTTTGTGTGTTATTGACCTTTACCATACACCCACCAAATAATTAAGTCTACACACATGTTTTTGACTAGAATTAAACTATTATACATTTGTCATAAATAAAAAAAATATTCTAGTATCAAAACTTTTTTCTCCTACTATTTCAATAATACCACATGCAAAATTTTTGGTTACAACCTCCTTTTCTCAGGTCACGCTTTCATTAGACGGACTTTATTAAATAAATAATATTATATTTTTAAGTGATTTATTTGTTAACTATTTCTTTAAAATGCTTTATTTTTAAAAGATTACAATTAATTTCTAATTTTTCATTAATGAGGCTGAATAGCTGGCCGGCCGCAGGAAAAAAAAAACAAAATGGCGGGAAAGTGGCAATCAGTCGTTGGTTTTTTCGAGTTTTGTTTACATTTCCGTACAACAGAGATTTGTATTAACACGTTATGTTTATCAGATTAAAATAGTGATTTAACGCCTAATTTCATAAGAGAAGAGGCTAAAGCAGTAGTGGAATACCTTTTACCGCCTAAATCAGAAGAAAGATACCTACTTAAAATCATAGGTACGACGACTCAGGTTTTACAAACTTTTTATTTTATTTTTAGTTTCCTCGTATTCGTAATGAAAAGCACAGTGTTTACCTCGGGGTGAAAGTAACCCATTTAACCCCTCGAATTAGCGACCTCGCTTCGCTCGCCCGCCAAGTCCTTCTCGGGACGAAATGAGTTACTTTCACCCCTAGTGTAACAATGTACTATTTCATTACTCATACTCTGAAAGTAGGTCTGAAGTTGCCTGAGGAGCGGGCTGAAAGTGATACTTTTCATCCCTAGGGAGTTTTACTTTACAACTGACAGCTGTCAAATAATTTAAAAAAAAAACTAGTTCTATCTTCACATTTCTATTGAACCATGTTCCAATTTTCCATACAGCCAGTCAATCACAGCGCGATATAAAATTGAAATAACTTGAAGACAAGTATTAATTAAATAATGTTATATTTTAAGTGATTTATTTGTTCAACTATTTCTTTAAAATACTTTATTTTTAAAAGATTACAAATAATTATTAATTTTTCATTATCAAGGCTGAATAGCTGGCCGGCCACAGAAAAAAAAAAACAAAATGGCGGGAAAATGACAAGAGTTAACACGTTATGTTTATCAGATTAAAATAGTGATTTAACGCCTAATTTCATTAGAGAAGAGGCTAAAGCAGTAGTGGAATACCTTTTACCGCCTAAATCAGAAGAAAGATACCTACTTAAAACCATAGGTACGAGACTCGAGTTTTACAGACTTTTTATTTAATTTTTACTTTCCTCGTATTCGTAATGAAAAGCACAGTGTTTACCTCGGGGTGAAAGTAACCCATTTACCCCCTCGAATTAGCGACCTCGCTTTGCTCGCCCGCCAACTCCTTCTCGGGACGAAATGAGTTACTTTCACCCCTAGTGTAACAATGTACTATTTAAAACTTATTTTACATTTTTATTGTTTTTCTATGTAGTTGTTTGATTCAATTTTATATTATGAAAATTGATATAAACAAAATTATCAGCAAAAGCCAATGAATATGCTCTGCACTCACACGTTGCTAATGAAACATTATGTTTTAATAAACTCCATCTGTTGACAGCTTTTCGCATAATCCAATGGATTGCTAGTTAAATGGCATGTCATCGAAAATTCATTTTTTTTTACTTTTTATGAAACAGTCTATTTTTTTCCTGAACTGCGGGGCCCTAGAATCTGGCGGGGCCCCTAGGCAGTTGCCTACATTGCCTAATGGATAAAACGGCCCTGAATACAGGAATCATACAGTAGTAGTTCAACTACTGTCGACGAGCGTGATGAGCTTTGACGTAAAATTTCATAAATTCGTTCAGATTTCGGCCACGCGCCAAATTAGCGCGCGTGGAGCCTAGAAGCGCGCTTCTCTTTCTTATTATCAGCTGTGAAGCTTTATTAACTTCGTTGTTGTAGAAAATATTAAAAAAAAAAAACTGTTTCTTGTTCACTAGATCTAAAAAAGATTTAATTTTTCAGGTCGAGATGTCTCGCGGTACAGAACTGCGAGGTACAACAACGTATTCTGAATTCACACAATAAAATATAATATTATCTTTTCATGTAATATGTAAATAAAGTGAGTCGATTTTTTTGCTGAGTGTCGCATATCGCTGTGAGCGTGAGCTGACTCGCGGAACCCACGGTGTTGCACATCACTGATTCCTTACAGCTCAGATCTTTTTTACAGGTAGGTAGGAACTAGGAATTCATCAAATCCCGGTTTGGGTGGAGTGAGTCACGTACTGATTTACCAAAACCCACCTTTCTTTCTTCAGCTACCCTTTGTGGTGAAGTATCGCAGTAACTCTTCCGAACAATTGCGCAACCCAGGATGAGAGTGGTAGCGAGAGATTACAGACTTAATACAGGTTAAACTGACAAAACCATGATGTGGAAGCTTTATCTTGAGGTTTTGAATTTGCAAGATCGAGTCGAGGCTACAATCTACAATTAATTCTTAGGCCAAACATTGCGAGCCCGCCCGTTCCCCTACAACTAGTGTTGCCAGGTCCGATTGGAGTAGAATCGGGACTGATGGTAAAACAAATCGGGATTTAGGGTTTTAAATCGGGACAAATAAAAATAAAAAAATCATTTGGGGTGAAAAATAATTAAATAACTTCTCTCGCTCTAGGGTTTTTAACACACTTAACATGGGTGACCATGGGGCGAATGCTACTGATATATGTTACTTTGTAATATGTAATTGTAATGGCTTTTAATTAATTTATTGGTAAATCGGGACATTTAGCGTCCCGATCAGGCGCAAATCGGGACGTGTCCCCAGACCCCTCAAAATCGGGACATCCCGCGCAAATCGGGACACCTGACAACACTACCTACAACATACGCGCCCGTTTCGCTACGTAATAACACATTAAAGTTCTCCATCGACACCGACTACGTGCACATCGTTAAAGTTGAACTAGCGACATTGCGCAGTAATAATCTGGTTTTCACAATGAGGGAACGCCGCACACGATACAGCGCGACGTCATGCAGCGGGAGCCCTTGACCCATAAGTCTATAAGAGACTATAAGCTCTGAGATCATAATCATTAAGTAATCATGATTTAATCATGCTCAAGATACGTTGTGACTACTGTACCGAGACGGCGTTCGCAACAATCGTATGACGCGAATGCTCACTGTAAGCACACACGTCTACGCAGCCCGAGGCATGCGAGATGAACCATTCGCGACGCACGCCTCGCTGTCTGTACGCGGCTCCACATTAACGTATAAACGTAAAACCAGCGGCGAGAAGCATTTATGGTCGCTACAGCATTGGCAGAATATATTATTATTTTTTCAATACACTTGCTCAGAAAGTAACTCTTATTGCACTGCACTTGGGTACATAATGGCCCTTGTTACCAAACTGTGACATTTTGATTACCATTACGCACTAGTGCTATAATGTAATTCTAACCTTATTGTTCAACCTCTCCCCCGCCCATAATTTTATTACATTTATCGTATCAGGATGCGCGCGGGTCGCCCCCCATAAGGAAAAGAAAAAAGAAAAAATAAATGGGCGCATATGAAAACAGACTTTTACAGCCACAAAAGTTTACTATATAGTTTTAGTTATTTTCTTTACAAGTGTATTGAAAAACGTCGTGTGATACGCGTAATTCGATGATTACCGTTCTCGGCTCTCTTAAGACCCTCGCCACGGCTCGGGTCTAAATACCGCCTCGGCGGTAATCACTAACATTACACACTTATATCATAAAATGTACTATTATTATCCTGCCATAAGCATTAAGGATTATTTAACATAACAAACAACACTATAAGATTTTACTTTTTTTTATTAGTCATAAAATTACAGAACGATGACTTGCTGCTTGGCGGCCTGCTTAGCCTTTAGGCGGACCTGAGCGGCGATTCTGTCAAGATCACGCCTACCCTGAACAGTGAGGATGCGACCACCATCTTGAACCTTCTCAACCATTTTCAGGGCCTCGAGGGCTTGTAGGGCTTTGCGGGCGATGCTGCCTGATGACCTGGAAAAGATTGAAAAGATAAATTAATCATACCTTTTTTTGGAATTAAAATTAAAATTGAATGAATGTTTTTTAACAAAGATTTGATATAGGTTCTCAGTATGGCCCCGGACCCACGCCGACGACCGAGCATCGCTACTAACGCGCTACAGCATCACGACTGTATCGATACAAATGCGCGACCGTGTCGGACGACATCGGAGAGGGGGTGGCGTGTGAGTGAGAGAAGACATTCTACATACAAAAACTTCAATTTTGTGCCGGTACTGAATCGCGTCTGCATGGCGAGTGAGAATCGTGGTTTGGTCGAGGGCAAACAGCAAGCGACAGCGACATATTAAAGCGAAAGGGCGACAACATTGGTACTAAAGTCGACCGAAAGGGCCTGTAACTAGTTTTTATCTAGAATTCATCCCAATCCAGCGAAGTATAGTTCTTATAACCTTCTTATTGTTTATTCCAGAAATCCCCACCAGTGGGGATTGTTACTTTTTTTTCCAGAAATCCCCACTAGCTAAATAAAATCATCTCAGTAGGGATTTTTGGAACAAAAAGTGTAAGAATCCCCACCAGATATTTTTATTTCAAAATTATTAAACAAAAAATCTAATAATCATAAACTAGCGACCCACCCCAGATCGAGTGTATTACATGAGTTCGACAAATGGATGTGCGATTAAAGCTAGAACTACACTGCGCACACGTGTGCCACACACGCCGATCTGGGCGCGTCGGTCTCCATACATTTTATATGGAAACTAGACTTGTAGAGCTACACTAGATCCACGCCACGCGACGTCGTTCTGCGTACAAATCAGGCGAGTCACACGTGTGCGTCGGTCTAATGTAGTTCTAGCTTAACGCTTGTCGAAAATAGTTCGACACTACTGTGTGACAAACAATATAGTACCTACCTACTGTAATTCGATAGTACGTTGTTGCAGTACAACAGTAGATTAACACTACCCTGCCTGCCAAGATAGCACGACGGAGCTCCGGTTACTTCCTAC
The DNA here is from genome assembly GCA_929112965.1 of Mythimna albipuncta. Classification (NCBI taxonomy): domain Eukaryota; kingdom Metazoa; phylum Arthropoda; class Insecta; order Lepidoptera; family Noctuidae; genus Mythimna; species Mythimna albipuncta. Next base: position 8,799,096 of record OV815972.1, on the reverse strand, counting down.
TTCTGGGTGGTTTTAAAAAAATTAACTTACGACTGTCGAATGAACACCATTGCCTCACTTTAGGATTAAGCCCTCACAAATTTTAGAATTTATTTTGGAAATTGTCAAAGCAGTCGAAAGGTCTCTAAAGAATAACCTCTCGTGTTGGGATGCCCTAAAATATGTCAATTCTTATGTGAATCGTAATGTGTGTGATTAACGCTTGTGTGACAAAAACAAGCGTTAATCACAGATCCATTTATCGAGCTCACGTGGCACTCTTCTTCCCCAATTTCGCACGACTTTACTTCTTCTTAGCGTGTCGATGGCAAAACTTGTTAAATTCCATACCTGGCCCAGTATTCGGCCACGGCAATGCCATCTACTTAAACTTAACGGCTTTACTACTATCAATGCGTTCCGAACTGCGTCAAAAGCGATTAGTTATATACCGAATCGGACAACATTAAAACAAAATATAACGGCTATTGAATAATAACTCATTGGTCGGAATCGCGATATTATCGCATTTGACGCAATTCGGAACGCAGGGAATATATACATGCATACAATCTTTCTCATGTAACACTGTTTAACGGTTAAAAACTGCATAAAATTCTTAGCGTTATTTTACGAGTGTATCGTATCTTAAGTTCATGCGTTCTTTTTAATTAGGAAAGAAAAATACCCTTCCTGCAAAAAACTGCAGTATTGCAAAAAGAGTGTGAAATGTTCTTCCTGGAAAGGCTCAATGTCATCATGGGTTCTTACATATAATTGCCCAGCGGGTTCACCCGCGTGAAATTTGGTTTTTTCAAACTTTGAACCCCCGTTTTGCCTCCTTGGGGTTGAAGTTTTATTAAATCTGTTCTTAGCAGATGTCTACACCCTATAAGGTTCCTTATTCACTATGAGATTTCATGACTAATCAGTGAGTGGTATTTCACTCTTACATATATATTGAAATAGATAAATCAAAGTATTATAATTATGTGCAAGTTGGATCTAACAAATTATTGTTGTGATCTTGATTAAAATTATGTTTTAAGTAATAGATTACTTAGTGACTATTCAAAAACATGCATTGCATTTTTATTTTAAAGCAGTGCTAATTCTTTTGAGATGATCCATTTTACTATTTTTTTTTTCAACATTATCTTTGCCAATACTTTTTTTTGTTACTGTATTTATCTCCATCCCATTCTGCCAATTTTTCCCAGTTCATATCATAATAAATTAGGCTTAAACTGCCTAATTTATGCCAGAAGAAATAATAAAAACACAAAAATTACCTGCAGAAGTGTGAGGGTGTGACTCCATTGCGTTTGCGACCACCGAAGATCTTGGTGACAGTCTTGACTCCAACTGGGGAACGGATGTAGATGTGACGGAGGATAGCGGCACACCTTACGTAGAACCAGTCAGGGTCGTAGGGAGCCAATTCCTTGAAACGACCGGTCTTCACCAGGTCCATGTGTTCTGGCACCTTGACCTTGCCTGTCCTGAAACATAATTCATAAAATTGTGAATCTAAGAATGTTGATTGGTGTTGCATCAATACAGTATCATTATTATCATCTTTCAGTCGAAAGACCTCCACTGTAGGACATAACAACCAGTCATGTGCGTCTCGCTTCCATCGGATTCCCGCGACTTTTACTAGGTCAGCGGCCCACTTTATGGGACGTTTTCAATCACAGAACCTTTCGTCACCATCTACTATCAGTTCTGCAAGCAATGGCCCCTGCCCACTGCTACTGAAGTTTGGCAATTCAACAATCATATATATACAAATACAGTATACATGAAAATATTGGTCTGTTTCAATTTTGCAACAAAAGATATTGTTGCTACTTCTAAGATCTATGGCATTACCTACCGTTACATTATGTTATCATTTTAGATTCAATATAATCACTGAATCGAGCAAATCGTTATTCAGATACTAGCATGCACAAAATTGGAAAATAGTAGGAACCTGAATGGAATAAAATTATTAACCTGTCGAATAAAATTATTAAACACCATAATTAGAGACAACAGAAAGACAATGAGAAAGTGAACACTGGCGTTCGCTTGGGGTTTAATGAGTTAATATAAAATCTTGGTATTTATGTCACTTACTTTTTCAGATGGGCAGCGACGGTCTTGACGACCTTGTCCTGTTCAACATCCTTCAATGTGACGGAACGCATCTGAAAAAACATAAGAATAAGATTAGATACCCACTTAAATAATAGATAAATAGTCTAAAATTATAGGGACATCACAGATTGAACCAGCACTAAATATTAATTGAAAAATATAATGTGTATTTCAGTGTCCCAAGTAACTTCGGCCATAGAACGATCATCCAACTATAAATTGTACATACAAACAAAAAACAATAGTATTCAAGTCTTAATCTGAATAAAACCACACTGAGTTAAAAATAAGATTCAGCACTAATTTAGAACATTTGATGTTTACTGCATAGCGGGCATTGAAAAGTAAGGTTATGATCAACGAGTAGTCATCAATGATGTGCGACAGCCTTTCCAGGCCTGCAGATCCCCAATTTAGCAATGAGACGATTTTGTCACGGTCTTTATATTATTTTTAAGCACTTTATCACTTGAGTAAAGTTTAGGTTTTGATAATTTTTTTTAAATACTTCATGACACTTCATGCGCGTTGTCGTGCACTTTCAATTTTGGTTATTTCGCAGCCCAAGGACTAAGATAACCTTATAAATTACACAAATCTTACCTTGGGCTACAAACTTAAACAGTAATATCACTTTATTCAATAAACATTCAATTATTTCACAAATAAACCATGTGGCTTTTCCTAAAAACCCACCTTGCCTTGTGTTGGCAACCGGAAGAAAGAAATTTAAAAATTAAATGAGTGTGGACATCATAAAATTACAAATGGTACCATAATACTGCAAGACGAAAAAATAAACATTGTAAGTACAAAATTGGAAGTAAGTAACCTCGGTTGCAGAATCCAAAATTGTACAGTAATATTGATTAATAATAAACAAGATAACTAACTTTGTTAGATTGTAACTTTATAAATAGTATTAAATCAATTGGAGTATATCCATGAATGTTAAACGTGAATGATTGAATTATTTGATGAAAAGAACTAAAGAACAAGTCAGTAGTAAACTCATAATTTTTTTATATGGTAGAAAAGAAAAACCATTTTACGTTTTCAAAGACAGATTTTAACTGTCTAGGACCACACAGAAATAAGTCCGATTGAGAAGCGCTTTCACTGATAATTACGAAACTGTGCCGAGTAGATTCATTGTTTTATTTCTCTGTAATTGTAATAATTATACAATTTAGTATAGTTTATGTAGCATTATTTAAAACATTTGAATCGTACCAGCGCAGCGGACAATAACTTTTTCTACCATTTTGGTAGAGGTACCCTACGGAATGGCAACCTGAGTACAACCTGAGTACATACCAGAGTAAAAAAAACCTCACGTAATAAAGCAGGGAACACATGTATTCGTAACCCGAAAAACACAGAACTGCAGCTATTGAAGGAGAATATTAATGGAATAGTCGATTATATCGTGTACAAGTATCGGCACGAATATTGAGCGCTCGGCGTCAGAGTGGGGATCGCTTTGCGCATTCCATACATTGGCGAGCCAATCGTCGTTAGATACAAGCAGCATGCGCATGGAACGAATCACAAGTGACGTCTATGACACGATGGCGCGACGAGCCAATCACTGACACTCCCTGCCCCCGCGTCTCACTTCGCACCACTAAAGAGACCGATTCCGAATATTTGACTTCTGCGGAACTTGAAACCAGCGCTCAAGATCCGTTCCGGTAATTGTATTTCAAATGAATAAAAGTGAACAGGTGAAGAGATTTTTGTCGTTGTTTCTTGTTTTGTCCAGGAATACTCGGTAGGGTATTAAATACAAACATAAGCCTCTATAAAATGGTGTAATAGCAATCCGGTAGTATTAGACCAACCACAACGAATTCAACTTCTATGATGTCAGGGAGGGAATTATTGACATAATAATAGAGAATATACTTCAGTTGGTATGTATTTAGTCTAATAGACTCATTGTCTTCGGTACCAAAATGTCTATGCCCATAATTTTGTTTTTGAAAGCGTCTGTAGTCTATGATTCAGAATTGTCAAAAATTGGAAAATGGCCGCGAAACAAAATACCATTGTTCAAGAAGGTAAATTATTATAATAAATGGCGTAATTTTCAGTGTTAGTAATTTAATTTTGTGTGTTATAAATGCCGCACTATCACATCAAAGTAAATTGCCAATTGCAGTGCCACTACTTTATGAGTTAATGCATTAAATGCTTATGTTTCAGAACCAACACCATCTGATGATATTCCATTGACGTCGTTAGAAGAAAGCTTGTTTAGCTCTGAGAAACTGGATCGTGCCTCTCCAGAACTGTGGCCTGAGCAAAGTATGTTAATTTATTTATAGCTTATTCCTTTGAAACGCACGAACTAAGACATTTTGATTTAATAAGTTTTCAAAAATGCCGCGAAACTTATTTACGTTTCTAATGTTGTCATTCCGTTCATAATTTTAGTTTCATTTTGTTTTGGCATTTCGGTTATAAACGACCAGTTTTTAAACGTAATCAGCAATGAGCGATGATAATGTAAATGTAGTCAATTCTGACGAAGGGTCCCAAAGTTCTACCTCATCGTTTGCAGTTCCTGGAGTATCGGAATTCGCCCCCCTACCGAGCAACAACCAGTCTCCTCCATCATGGACTAGAGGGGCCACTAAGGAGGATTATAACTACATGCAGCGTAAGTTTTATGGTTGACTCCTATCAAGTTCCTCTAATATTGGTATTCCTGATACATTCTAACTGATCTTTAATCAGGACCTTTCAACATTGTGCAAATTTTGTTTTGATATTCAAATCGCTTGCCTGTTTGCATGAGCATTAGCTATAATTTTCCCGAGTTCAACTTGCCACCGTACTGATTCCCAGGAAGCAATTAATTATTATACACATTACTGTTCTTAGTAATTATTACTAGGTGCTGTAATGTTGTGATTACACCATGGATAATTAACATTTTACAGAATTGGGGTCACTGTCTACAAGTGGTCTGATCATGGAAGTCAAGAAGCTCCATGACCTTGCGTATCAACTTGGACTGGAAGAGGCTAAGGAGATGACCAGAGGGAAATACTTAAATATATTTGCCTCAAGGCGGCAGCGGTAGTGTCATTGTTATTTAATGTAGGGTTAAGATATATTTAAAGCTCCCTCTTTATAACCTTCAGTTATATTCATAAAAAGATTCTGCTTCTCTGAAGCCAAACAGCTCAAATGATTTTTTGAACAACATTACACTGGAAAATGTGTTATATAAGCTCCTATGATTTTTGAAAAACACGACACTGGAAAATGTATTATATTTATTGGAAATGTTAACTAAAATTAAACATTAGGTAATTTTTAACTTTTATTATAATAAGAACTCATTAAAGAACACCTATAATTAATGTAAATTAGTAGATGCTAATAAACTACTGTAAGTCTACAATGTTTTTTTTTTATGAAAACATTTTCGCCTGCACCTAGATGTCATAGATATTGTGGAATTAACCACAATGAACTAAGGTCAATTTGCACAAACTGCAAAATAATGCTTATCCACGGTCTATAAACCTAACCCTCAGTGCCTTATTAGGTTTTGATATAAAAGTTCTTGTTGTACCAATATCCCCATAATGATATTCAAGTTTGTATTTCTGGATAATCTGAAAGTTGGAAAAAAACAGTAGTCAGCAGGAGAGCAGTGGTGGCAGAGTGGAGAGTAATGGTGGCCAAGTGGTGAGCAATAGTGAACGAGTGGAGAGCAATGGTGGCCAAGTGGTGAGCAGTGGTGGCCGAGTGGAGAGCAATGGTGGCCAAGTGGTGAGCAGTGGTGGCCTAGTGGAGAGCAATGGTGGCCAAGTGGTGAGCAGTGGTGGCCTAGTGGAGAGCAATGGTGGCCGAGTAAAGAGCAATGGTGGCCGAGTAGAGAGCAGTGGTGGCCGGGTGGAGATCAGTGGTGGCCGAGTGGTAACGGCCCCAATTTTAGAGTGGTAGGTCGTGGGTTCAAACCCAGCCAGGCGCGTTACTTTATATAATTTTTTTCATCACCTCTGCTCTTCAAACAGTGAAGGAAAACATCGTGAGGAAATCGGCATGTCCTAGAACCAAAAATTCGAAGACATGTGACATTCACCAACCCGTACTGGTCCCGCGTGGTGAAGTACGGCCCATTCCCCCGCCTATAGAGGCGGCCTGAGTCCCAACAGTGGAAACATTAAAACGGCTGATGATGCTAGTCAGCTATATTTAATTGGGGTCTGCCTCACATGCTCCACGTCATCTCACATACAAGTTAAAGTATTTAAGTTCTCATGAACAAAATTTTTATGAAGAAGAGAGAAGAGTTCAACTCACTCTGATAGTCAGCAAGGACATCATAACTTCTGATATATTTTGGCCCAAGCACTTTCGGGCACCATAACCAAATGGTATGGAGGCAAATGAATGGTGTTCTTTCGAGTCTTCCTTCAACCACCTTTCTGGGTAGAATACTGCTGCATCATCATAGTTTCCTTCTTTGAGTGATGCATCTTGAGTAGACATTATAATAAGAGTGCCACGCGGTATACTGAAAATTAAAACCATAAAGTTTTTCATGGAAAGTATTAAATGTGAGACTATGCTAACCAATAATTAAAAAACTTGGTGACTTGATAGTCTAGGATTAATCGCACTAATAATATAAACACGAAAATTTGTATGTATGGATGTTTGTTACTCTTTCATGCAAAAACTACTGAACGGATTTCGATGAAACATAGTACACAGATAGACCATGTCCTAGGTGGGCTTATGTTCCCTTGTGATAATTTTTTAGTATAACGCGGGTCACCTACTGGCAGCAGCTAGTCTACACTAATATTAAAAAGAGGTAAAGTTTGTTTTTATGTTCTTTGTTTATAGAAGATAATCTCTAAAAGTAGTACTGATCAGAATGATATTATACTTACTTATATTTATCTATAGTTATATTTTTTGGCAGAATCCTCGTCAGCACTGGGATCGGAGGAGCTAATCTGTAATTCGGTAAACTATATGTTTAACTATTTTAGTTTTTTGTATACCTACTTATATAAAAGGTTGAACATAACTATATATTATTATGCCACATACCGTAAAGCTTCTTTTATACAAGCTTGAAGATAGGGCGTCAGTTCAGTAATCTTAGTGATGTTATTAACATCAATATTAGGACCAACTTTATCTATTTCTTTGAATAATATCTTTTGTGCTCTTTGATATTTGGCCAAGTAATATAAAAGAAAAGACATCGAAGAAGTAATCTGCAATTATAAATATTTTTTTTAAATTATTCAGGTTTATTCAGAGGTACTGCAAATCAGTGGCACTAGCATTGCTTAGCATTTTGCCATTGACGCCATCAGTCAGATATCCATCACTACTTTTATAAAATAAAATAGTTCTGTACTACATGGATTTCCACAGACGGAGCGGGGGAGCCGACGCATGTCTGTTAGGCTCACACTTTTTCGCTTATAATAGCATATTAATCTCTATTTACCTATAACTAAGCTACAAAGTGTTACGCAAACGTTGAATCGCGCATCAAAGCTTGGTTAGAGGCGATCAGTTTCGTGCGTCTACGTGCGTTACGCGGACGCATCAGTTGTCGAGCACAAGCGCCATTCAGGAATGTATCTGAACTGGTCCAGCACTGTGATCCGAGCGTGCTGATGTGTGCGCTTTTCGCGCGCTGCCACGTAGTTTAAAACTGGAGGCGACGCGACGCGATGCTTCGACTCTGTGCCAGTGGGAGTTCGAGCCCGGATATCTATGGTTGAGCCTTACACGCAATGAACTCAAACAATACCGTTACCGATAGATTCTCTTTCGATTTTCACACGGAGTACTTCATAAAAGTTTATCTAATTCATTAAAGGTTTATATTAAATTGGCTAAAATATGACGATGGTAAAAAGGTACTGTTCGTTTGTTTGTTACGTTTCACCTAAATTGCTGCCCCACTTTTGATGAATTTTAGTTTAGATAGATTAAACGGAAATAGGCACTTTTTATCCCGGTGTAGCTAGAGTAGAATTGTGCTCTTACAGTGTTCACTCCAATTATAAGCATGTCCATAATAACTGTGACAATATCTTCAGCATTCAGCTTGTCTTCTGCCGTAAGCATGGCATTGATCAAGGAGCCGTTGTTATCTGTAAGAAAATATTGCAATTCCATATTTTTATTCATGAAATCATACCGTTTTTCCCACGGCGATAGGCAGAAACTACAGAACCACTGGCTACTATTCCACTCTTTTTGCTTCGGTTAAGTACATAAACCAGGTCATACGCTTACGCCGTTTGACAGTACTTTGAAGACCTAGCAGTCTCGGGACGCACAAGTCCTGACTGTAGTGCCGATGAAAACAACCTACTACGCATGTGGTCCTTCTGAAGAACATACTAATAAGGTCTATAGGTATAGATAGCATTTAAAACGGTATTATTATGTAAGACTAGCTTTTGCCCGCGCGGCTTCGCTCCCGCTCTTCCCTACTCTACCCTACCCTATCCTACTCTACCCTACCAAACTTCACATAAACCATCTACTAAATAGTCCGAACAAAGCCTGCGACGAGGATAGGTGAGCCCGTTCTTGAGTTATAAAATTCCAATGAAAAGTGGCATTGATTTTTATATAATAAGTATACTATAGATATGCAACGCGTTGAAAGGCATATTATTTTAATATAGAAAGCAAACCATCTAAAATAAACCTGTATCCTATAGAGCCTCTGCATTTTGCAAGACTCTGTTAGGTACAGGTATATTAGTTGAAATATCAACCCAAAAAAACTTACTGAAACTCATTGGCTGATCTTTGGATGCAGAAACAATAGCATTTTCTGCCTCTATAACATGCTTTCCGATCAAACTGTAAAATAAAACAATGTAGGTAAATAAATCCCCTTGTAAGTAATTTCAGCAAGCATTCGATTTGTACATACTTATCTAAGCTGTCGCAGTATTTGACCAAAGAATTCCAAGCTGGCGTCGAAACCACTTTCCACAAATGAAGTCCAGATTCGCACTTGATGATGGCATCAGTGGCTTTTTCCAAGCTGTGGTATAGCCATGACATGTCGCATTGACTATAAACGAGCTCAGTGTCCACCATAGTAAACCTTTTCGCGAACAGTACCAATCCTGTAATGTATGTATGTTGATTATTTAGTAAAAAAGTATAAACGTAGATAACCGACTTCTTTCGCCCAAAAATGTATGTAAGTACTTAGGTAGGTAAAACGTTTATTTATCCCCACCAAATTATGACAACAACAAAAATGACCTGATAAATCCTTTCCTATAGAATGAGGATTAGATAATTCTACCCAAGCATTGCTCTAACTAGCTCCTCCGACTAACTGAGTATATAAAAGATGACTATAAATCTAACAAAGATTCGTGGTGTTTCATACGTTGATCTCTCGGTATCTTACGACACCATTAACATCAAAGGATACTTGGCAAAATAGAACAAACGATCAAGGGTTTTGTGAGCATACTGAGCACAACTATTAGTACCAGGTAAATAAGCTTCCGGTCGACCAAATGCAGATGGCAACGACAAAAGAACGGTGTCCCTCAAGGCAGTGTGTTGGCGCCGGCATTGATTATTTACTGAAACGACCTGACTATCATGGAGCAATTCCTATAAGCGGATGACTTGACAATAGCGACACAATTAAGCACAAACTGACTATGGTACTCGATATACTGGGAGATTGTTAAGATTGCAATTGCTCTGTAAGACACAGTCGTGCAAATTCTTTCTCCGAAACAGGAAACGGAACTTTAACATAACTGACGGCACAGTTGGTGTAGCGGTTGGGGCGGCTGCACTGCGTGTCGTGGGTTCGAATCCCGCACGGAACAATATTTGTTGTTTCGGGCTTGTGTTTGTGTGAGTTTACATTTTTGAATGCACTCCTGGTTCAGGTAAGTTATAGCGTTAGCAACGCTTAAAAAACTTTATATAGCTGTAGTTTGGGATCCGGAATCCACACAACTGGTAATTCTCTGCCTCTCCGTTGGCGAATTTGCGTGACCTATAATATTTGGAAGGCAGTGAGTCGATTGTGTGAGTACCAACGTAGAGCAATGCCAATTTAATTTTGAAAATGCGGATTATATTCATCCCTCAAACACTCAATGTGTGCTCTTGTCTGTGTGTAAACCCTAAAATTTACCCAAAAGGCCTTTAATAATTGTCGAATTTAAAAAGCGTTCGATTTTAAGTCGCAATATCATGTCAAAAACTAAGGAATTTATTTGGTTTTTTACAGTTTACGACTGGGATACGAATGCGGAACGCTCCTCAAAAATTCGAGAATTACCCGTCTGAGTTATTCCTTCGAAAATGCAATAAACGTGGCCCGCCAGGGCTGAGCTGGGCCAAACAAAATAAATAAATGTATCGTCGAACCGAAAAGAAGAGAACGATGAACCTACCCATACTATCAAAGGCCCACTTGTGAAGCTCTTTATAGAGATCCTTGGATACTTCATCTTGATGATTCCGAATGTTATATATCTTCAGCGTAAAGTTCTCACAGACTTCGTTGATTCCATTCATTTGATGTTTCACCGCCTGTTGTAGTGGATTTAATACGGCTGACCGTTGACGGCCCCATTGTTCGCCACTACTGTAAATTAAACTAGGTATGTTATCCAGGCCACAAGTGAACTCGCGCAAGTTATTCCTGCCGAAATCACTCATTAAGGCTGCTGGGTGGTTAGTCTTTGTTACGGAAATGCAGTAGAAATGGGCAGCACGGATGATTTCCAGATTCTACTGGTGCGCAAGTGCAGAAGGCAATGCCCGGCATAGGTAAACATGAAACGCGCTGCAAAATAACGAACGCGTGTAAACCGGTGGTCATTCAGCTGCGATAGATAATGTCACCATCATGACTTAAACTTCTTCTTCTCCAATCGATAGTGTTTTTTTCAAAATGCAAGTGTAAGGACACTTTGGTCACTCTAATAAGTGGCAATACGACGTAGTGCGGTCAAGCGGCGATCAGTTACGATAGCACCTTTTCCCATTATGTGATAACGATAACAACACTATAGGTATATCTTGAGAGGATCTAGTTTCATTTATCTGATGTTCAGTTGACACTAACCACCAGCTTGTATGCGTTATGACATGTTCAGTTGACTGACAGTAACCACCCAGCTTGTATGCGTTATGTCACAGAGCAGTCTCGAGAACCTATTCATAGAACCACCACATCGTTGCTTTCTTTTTTTCTTTTGCATCAAAAGTAAAAACAAACATTAGATAACTCACACTGAATACAATCCACCGTAGTTACTAATGTTTCTGTGTCGCGACCTATATTTCTCCAATGAGTCCAGAGTTGATCTTATGGGGTATTCGCCCTCCATGGCATAGACTTTTTGGATATGTTCCGGGTGGTTTATCAAGACTATGTCCCCACCCACAGGGCTAACGAATCGAACTACAGGCCCATACTCATCGAAGAGGGCCGAAAGATTCTTCAGTGGCTTTTTAGTGTTCAAATATGAACCTGTAAAACCATATTTTTATTGTGACATTAAAAAAGAAGTTGGTAAGTACTTTTGTCTTTTAAATTTTATATGAATTACGAAAGGAAAAGCAGTTCAGAAGTAGGTACGTACCCACATTGAGTGCCACCTTCAGCATACCAACTGTAAGTTGGGTACCCAGTTCTGAAATGTACTGACGAAAATTAGAAATATATTTGAAAGCTTTTGGTCCTGGTACGTCATCGAATGACAATACAATGGGTTCTTTATTTTGCACTAATGGTGGTTTTGGGTACATTTCAGTCATTACTGGTTCTTTAGCTGGAATAGCACCAGAATCTGGGTTTGCACTGCAGTTATTATCTTGAGATATTTTCGGACGATGTAGAGCAACTTTTTCGTAACATCTTCTTTGAATGTTACCTAATCCAAATCTCACATAGGGTTGAATATTTCTAAATTGATTAAGGTACATTTTTTAAGCAATTTTTACTCTTCTTCAAAATAAGTTCCTTTACGGAGTGTCGCTTTTTGACAAGTAAAAACAATGGAAAGTTAAATTTATTTGAATTTGGCGGCTTAAATATTTGTCTATGATTTAAAACCATTACTACCATAGAGGAATTTCTATCTTGACATCCTAGAATAAACCATCCAAAATACAATTATCGAAGTATTATTCCAAAAAAACAATTATTTATTTTCCTTGTACATATCTTCGCAATAGTAAAAAATTATAACAATTATTAAAAATAAAGAATATACGGTTCTGAACGACTAAAAATACAGAACAGTCATCAGATGATTTCTTGACGAATATATTAGTGTTTCCATACCAAAAAAAAATATTTTTTTGGTAAATTTGATTCAGATAAAAGAACTTTTAAAACTGATCTTTAAAAATCCCGTAAGATGGAAAATAATAATAGTTCCATATTTTTCTACAATTCTTGTTGTTGAGATCTATTGTTTTGTTGGGGAAGATCTCTTTGTCTAATTATGGTATTTTTTTTCAATCATAGTAGTAAACTCTAAACTGTCAAAAACTCGATTTGTCGCTTGAGCGAAGATTAGCGAAGCGAGTGAGCGAGCGAGCTAAACTGGTAGATGGCGGGAGTGATCTCGTGTGATATAACTGTGTTAGATTAGTTTTTAAATTGTAGTGTTTAATTTTTAGAATAGTTATTAAAATGACTAGGTAAGCTATTGGTTGCCTATTTCAGTCTCCTTTGCGTTCCTAAAAATAACCTGTGTCGTGATTTATGGTTTTAAAATGAAGCGCAATGTCCGTCCGTAATATCATGCGATTTTAACTATAAAAGAAAACGTTTGCCTTTTCAGAGCTAAAATAGAACTCGGCGACGTGACCCCACATAATATAAAGCAACTAAAGAAGTTGAACACAGTCGTATTTCCAGTGTCTTACAACGATAAATTCTACAAAGATGTTTTAGAAGCAGGCGAACTGGCCAAGTTAGCATATTACAATGATATCGTGGTGGGAGCAGTGTGCTGTAGAATAGACACGTCGGAAAACTCGCGGAGACTTTATATTATGACCTTGGGATGCTTGTACCCATACAGAAGACTGGGTATTGGAACTCTTATGGTGGAACATGTGCTCAAGTATGTTGAACAGGATGGCAATTTCGACAGCATTTTCTTGTAAGTACACTTTGAAGTACCTATTACGATACCGAAAGCTGTATTTTTCATGCGTTTTGTATGATTTTGTTATGTATATTTTTAGATTGAAGGTTATGAATCTTTACAAGTAGGTACTGCTAACCAAGTCATTGTCACATTTTGCATTATGTTTATCAGTATATAAACATGGCCAGTGTAGTTAAATAGGATTGCACTTATCAGTAAATTGATTCTCATAGTACCTAACACTCTAACTTGAAATTAATGGCCTATATTGTTAAACAATATGCTATTAGGCCATGTATGTAACCAAATTATGTCAAGGACATACACACACAGATTTAATAGATTAAAGAAACCACTCATCAAAGCTTTCTATTTAAAAACATGGAAAATTTCTTATCTAATATTTACAATATCTTTGCAAATATCTATTCAAGTTTTATGTTATTAAAAAGCTAGATAAATATTATTTTGTTAGCAGGATTATTTGAAAAAGTCAAAAGTCTTTATATGTAACCAAGTCTAACAGCTGTTTCCTGTGGTTTCTCCCACATCTTTGGTTTCTGCTTCCATCATATTGGATGTAATGCGATGTTATATAGCCATCCTCGATAAATGTGTTATCCAACATTAAAATAAATTTTCAAACAAACACTTTTTAGCTTTATGGTATTAGTATAGAAAATCCATTTATTTGAGTATGACCAGAATCAAGTTTCATCCATCCTTCCAGAATTCTGTAGTGTATGATATAATTGAGAGTCTGTACTGAAAAGAGTGATTTATCTTTCACCTTATGTTTCTGAAAGCCATAGTTATCAATAAAAACCAGATGAACTATTTTAATTGTAAACTATAAAAAAAAAATGGCATAAAAACAGCTAAAATCAACCCAGGGCTTCATTCATTAAACCGGAACCCCAACTCTCATTGTCTTTCTATTGTGTCTCTATTATGGTATTCAAAAGGTTAATACGGGTTTCAATTCCTTGAATGGCTACTTAGTTCTCTTCTTCTCTCTTTTGCTATTCCTGACATAGTTCATATTGATCTTTGACAATGTTATAACATTTATGTACATATGGAATGCAAGAAACATTGAGTATTGATTATTTACTGTAGAAATAAAGTTATTATCAAAGCCTAGCAATTTGTCAAACTTGAAAATTCTCCCATTGAAGATAATACTGGGATGAACAAGTAACCTGTCTTCATCCATGCTTTTCTCTATTTGAGTTCCAAATGTATTCAAAATGCTATTAGTCCTGTCAGCTGTTGTAGCAAAACTGATTAACAATAAACTAATATATTAGTAGGTTTTTGTATTTTAAATTCCCTGGACAAATCCTGGTTCTCTTTATACTATTACCTTCCCTAGGATTTGTATGAATAGAATAGAATAAACTTTATTGTACACCAAAATAGCAACAATTTATAGAAAGTCTTTGGGTACAGTGGTGGTCTTATTGCTCACAGCAAAATCTACCAGACAACCTAAGTATGGACAACATAAATTATAAAAGAGAATAGAAATAACAAGAAGAGATTGAGAGATCCTTTTGCAAGGCAAAGGCCTTACAAACTCTTTTCATTCCTTTGTATTTGTTATAAAACTAACTAACAGACCTTACTATGTAGTAAGCCCATAACACAAGCTTTACCACAAGTACATGGATTGCTGTGCATGTAGTTGGTAAAATTTGTACAATTTTACATGGTGGTGTGTGTACAATCTGGTGAGATATTACATCAGTTACTTCATATTGAATTAGGCAACAATTTCAACTATCATTAGTGACTTTAAAGGCCAATTCTTGCTAATGGAGTCCAGGTAATAAGTCCAGCCAGTTAGTCCTGATATTCCTTGACTTAAATTCGTAAAATGAATTATTTTAGACTCAGTTGAAACTAAAAACAGGTTATTAATAAGCTTAGTATAATCGTCATTATAGGGTTAGAAGTTAATTACTCATTAAAATGTAATTAGCCTAAATACGGCAGAACTAATCTATAGGTACTAATAATATAAAGAGGAAAGATTTGTTTTTTTTATTTGTAAACTTAAAAGACTACTAGGCTGATTTTTTAAATTCTTTCTCCAGTAGAATGCCACTTTATCATTGAGTGACATCATATATTTGCTACTTTCACGCGGGTGAAGCTGCTGGCAGGCGCGGAAAATTATTCATATTTCCAACAATGATTTTGTATGTTTTTATAAAAATTCTGAAATTAGAGGGACAAGTTATAATATATTATAGTAAAACTCTGGTTTATAAATGTTAAATTGTATAACCATGTTGACACTTACACAGTGCAGTGTTCCAAATATGGTTCCAGGCGATTACTTGACTATTATTGCATTAAAATAGCTCCAGGAATTGGCAATACTACATGGATGTCCGGCAAATCCTGGTCAATTGGCCCCACATCCCATAATACAAAACATTTATCTAATTCAACCTAAATTCAAGAATAGGCTTATATTTTCATGACAAATCCTAAAGAGTTCACACCAATCTAAGAGAGCTATTGTGACAGTTATGCTGGATGCTGGTTTTTATTAATAAGTATGCATAATGAATAAATTAACTGATAGAATCAGTCAATAACAAATATTAACTAACTACCAAATGTAAAATTTATCTCTTCATTAATTAGTGTGTGCTCTGTCATAATCCAAAGTGTCTATAAACACTCAATGTGCTAAATGAGGATGAAACACCTGGGCCCACCACATAGCTATGTGTATTACATCTTTGGATAGGTATTTTTGACCTGAATAAAAGTTCCTATGCCACCAAGTTTCTAATCTCAGTCTGTTCAGAGTTATTGAAATACTTCTTTTTTTACAAATTCTTTTTTTTCTTGGGTTAACCACACAATTGAAAACATTCGTACTGCACTGCATTCCGTCTTGCCTGCTCCTATAGTGTGAAAAACAAACTCAATATAATCAAAAAAACATTAACATTGTTTTATTGACTGGCCTGTTGGTCTAGTGGTTAGAGGCCCTGACTGCTATGCCGGTGTTTGTGGGTTTGATTCCCACCCAAGACAAATGTTTGTGTGATGAGCAGTATCATTTGTTCTGTGTCTGGGTGTTATTTATCTGTAATATGTATGTATTTAGAAATATATAAGTGTGCTTATCTGTTATCTATCTAGTACTCATACCACAAGCTCTGCTTATTTTGAGACTAGATGGCGTTGTGTGAAAGTTGTGAAATATTATTTTTCATTATTATTTTTAAAAAACCGGCCAAGAGCATGTTGGGCCACGCTCAGTGAAGGGTTCCGTAGTTTCCCGTCCGTCACAATAAGTGTACCCACTTATGAGGTTAAAAAAATGCTTGCATATACGAGTATACTACAATCTTAGTCCAGAAATTATTTTGTAGAAACCTTTTGTCTTTTTTGTACAAAAACTGTTCTTTCCATCAAGTTCAAAATAATTTTCCTAGAAAGTCCTTATAAAGTTCTACTTTTCATATTTTTTTCATATTTTCTAAACTTATGGTTCAAAAGTTAGAGGGGGGGACACACACACAAACATTGTTTTTACTTTTGGAGCGATTATTTCCGAAATTATTGACATTATCAAAAAAATATTTTAGTAAACCCCTATTCATTTTAAATACCTATCCAACAATACACGTTAGGGTTGAAATAAAAAAAAAAATCACTTCCTACTTTACATATATTTTATATGGAAATTAGACATGTAGAGCTACACTTGATCCATGCCACGCGACGTCGTTTTACGTACAAAACAGACGCGTAACGTGTTACACGTATGCGTTGATCTAACGTAGTGCTTTATAAGCATTCGGCGATTCTAGCCTGGGTTGAAGCTCGTGACCGCAAATCTCCGGATCTGAGCTCAAAGAAGAGAGCCTTTAACCGTGCTGCCAAGTCCTACAAAAAAGCAATAAAGAAGGCTCGCTTTGACCGCATTGCCCATATTGGCACAAAGCTTTCTGCACAGCCATCCGGTAGCAGAGCATTCTGGTCCCTTGCCAAATCGGTCGAAGCGAACTTCTGTCGGCCCACATTGCCTCCGCTGGTTAAACCTGACGGAACACTGGCTCATACGGCGAGAGAGAAAGCAGGTCTCTTTGAATCTTTTGTCGCCCATAATTCTCGTCTTGATACTCGCAAGTGCCAGTCCACCGACTTCACCTGGGACACTTAGATGCCCGAGGTTCGAATAAAGAACAAAGAAGTTCTGAGAGCACTGTGTCGTCTAGACGTGAATAAAGTTAGTGGAAACGATGGTATACCAGCGATAGTGACACGCTTGTATCGCCTCTCGATTAGGACTGGAATAGTGCCCAAGTCCTGGAAGCTTGCCAACGTGCAACCCGTGCTCAAAAAGGGCAGTCGTGCAGATCCTGCCAACTATCGGCCGATTTCGGTAACCTCCATACTCTGCAAGATTATGAAGCGTGTATATTGAACTTGCGCCTCATGGTACATCTAGAAGGTAACGATCTCCTCAGTGACCGACAGTACGGGTTTCGCTGCAATCGATCTACTGGGGACCTACTAGTGTATGCCACCCACTTATGGGGGCGAGGCCCTCGATAAGAATGGGGAAGCAATTGCTGTCTCCCTAGACGTCTCGAAGGCCTTCGCTCTTCGGAGCCCATGACGACTAATGCCGGAGTTCCTTAGGGGTCTGTTCTCTCTGCAACTCTTTTCCTGCTGCATATTAATGGTCTGCTGATGCCCGGTATCTATGGGTATGCAGATGATAGCACAGTTGCGGAGAGATACCTGCTCGGGTTAGTAAAGAGCAAATCTGGTCCTAACGTGAGGCTATGGTAGAGCGTACGAATATCTCACTTTAGGCAGTCTCCAAATGGGGCGAAACCAATCTGTTGGGATTCAACGCCGCAGAAAAAATAGACGTGTCTGTTCACCGCTAAAAGGAGCCCGTTCACCTCGGCTCCTACTTTTCAGAATGTATCATTGGATTGTACCGACCGCCTACAGCTCTTGGGTGTCGAAATTTCCTCCGACCTCAATTTTGGACGGTTCATTGAGTCCAAAGCCAAAGTAGCTGCTAGGAAACTAGGCGTTCTTGCAAAAGTCCGGCGGTACTTCACACCGGGACAGCTTTTAATGTTATACAAAGCACAGGTCCGATCGTTTGTGGAGTACTGCAGCCATATATGGGCTGGTGCTGCAAAGTGCCACCTGGCAGCTTTGGACTCGGTGGAAAGGCGTGCGAATTAGGGCCTGATTAGTGATCCAGATTTAGTTGAGTCCAATCTTCAAAGCCTTTGAGCACAGGCGTAGGGTAGCCAGCCTTTCGGTGTTTTACACTTTGCATTTTTGAGAGTGTGCGCAGGAATTGCATGACTTGATTCCGCCATTTCATTTCTACCATCAGACAAACCGACGCACGGCGAGTATCCACCCTTACGTTGTTGAAACATCTACGGTCCCGACTAAGCGTTTCGCCTGGTCATTTATACCGAGTACATCGAAGCACTGAAATTTACCTGCTGCGGTCTTCCCCTCTGATTATAATTTAGGTGTCTTTAAGGCTAGAGTGAATAGGCTCACTGCATCACTGCTTACCATCAGGCGGGATCGCAGTCAAGTACTAGTTTATAACAGATAAAAAAAAATATTACAATTAGAATGTGTTAAGTTTATCCTGTACAACACATCTCTGATACACACTAACTTGTTTACAATAGTGAGTTTATTCAGTCAATGTTATATGGCGGCAGGTAATCATATTATGATCTCTTGAGGTGGAAAGTCGTCAAATACCTTCTCCGCTCAAGAGTGGAGCAGCGAGATTGTGTATCAAACTTCTATTGATTAAAACCCACCTGTGTTTTTCAGTTGCTCTGTGCTCTCCGCTAAAGCCTAGGAAAAGTTGTTTGAAAGAGTTACCGTGACCGTAGTGCGCAGCGGCCCTTTTGAGACCCGACGGTTTTGCTGGCGTCTCTTTTCGGTGCACCGTCGACTAGGTCTCGGTTAGGCTTACCTGACGGCCGGATGAGGGAGCGTTCAAGTATTACGTAACGCAATTTTTGTAAACTCTAGACCCTCCCTCCCGCCATGTAACGCACCGTAACGTTTTTCTGTACCTCTCCCTCCCTTAACGTTACGTAACATTTAAGTGACCATTAAAGTCTCAATTATGTTAACGAAAGGTTTGCCAACTTAGGAAACAAAAATAAAAGTAACGTACAATACTATTGAGAGTTTTCCCGTAAACGAAAAGGGTTGCTGATTTGGAAGATACTAATTCCCTAGCTTTTTATTAAAATAACGCGTTGTTTAAATACTCCCCGGCCTTTTAACGCACCGTAACGTTTTACAAGACCCCCCAAATTGAGTTACGTAATACTTGAAATGCTCCCTGAGGAGCTACCCATTATTGTTCGTCGTCCGCAAACCCGCACCTACGGTGGCTGGAAATCGCCCTGCGGATCCTAACGTCCGAGGTGTAACCTATGGCGGAGGCTAGGGTGTGAGGATGTCCATTCTGTCACGGTTTCGGCCACCTTCTTTGCTCTCGTTACTGCTTTGCAGAAGGAGGTGACCGCTTCCCATTATTTCTCGCTCCGAACTATAGCCGGACTGAACTAAGGCCGGTCTCGAGACGTCACCGTCACCTGTATTATGATCTCTATATTATTCTTGATTTAATCAGTATGTAAGGAAATCCGCTTTGATGATGGTTCAACAATGTGAATTTTCATGATAAATCAAGTAAATATATAACAATAAAAATGAACTTTTCTTTTTCAGACATGTTCAAGTGAACAATGAGGGTGCAATAGATTTTTATAAGAAGTTCGGATTCGAGATTGTGGAGACTAAAGAGCATTACTACAAGAGGATAGAGCCAGCCGATGCACACGTGTTACAGAAGACGATCAGACTACCGCAACCCTCAGTACCTTTACTCAACGGCACAGTACCACATGCAAAAACCAATGGACATGATTGAATACACAACCTTACCCAAAACTTGTACTTGTAAAAGCCTCAACTCGGTTGTTATTGTGAAACAAGTGATAACATAATGTGTAAGGATCATAATAAAAACACTGTGTGCATACAGGATTGATTTACATTAAGATATATTTGTAATGGATTGGTTAATCAATAAGTTGTGGTTGTGGACGCATGAGGCCATAAATATAGTACTAGAAATGACTGATATTCCACTCAGTATCATTATAATGTTGTACAGAATATGTTCATAATAATGCATGCATATTTATTAAATGTATTGATTACATTACAATATGCATTACAGTCTAGTACTTTTTACAAGTGACTCTATGACTTATAAAATAGCATTCAACTTGTAAATTTACTCTTTTCATGATTTGAATAAGTATATGTAAAGTAATGGATATGCTTAGCTCTAGACATTCTTTTAACTATATTGTCATAAAATTTCAGTCAGTTTTTTACTATACTTGTATATTGTGGTATTTAATGATGTAGTCCCTGTTTCTGAAATGTTTGTTCTCGAATTCGGAACGGAAGTGTTAATAATCACCTCGCAATTAATTGGTATTTCATATCGATGCATTTGTTTTTCAAGCAATGAGGAAAGTGACGGTTTTGATAAACTACTATTGAACTAAACATTTTTTATCGACGCTTATTCTTTGCACGACAAAATAAATTTTATTTAATTAATGTTGAGTTGTACTGAAATTTTTGTTTTGTTAAGATTTTTACATGGTCTAATAGCTAAATAAAGTTTTTATTTGTAAACGGCATCTGTAAGTAGTCATTTATCATAATATTGTTACCAAAAAGTCTATTGTCGACCCCTGTCAAGTCTTCTCTGTAAACAGTAACGTTTGTTAAACATCATGTTCACTGCAACCTTAGCATTATTAGTATAATAAACATGATTAACATTTTATGATGTTTCATTTCATTATAATTTGCGTTTTGTTTTTTGCCACATATCACCAACATTATCAATTTAGTATTTCATCATGACATGGTGTGGAAATTATATCTAGCAAATACCTTCCAGGCAGTAGTACTATATAAATCGTCATGTAATCCCTACATATTACTCCATAATTAATTCGTTTGTTAATAAAGTTGATTTAACATCATATCAGTCTGCCTGTACATAACATTCGAGATAATTTCATCGTCACCAATTCAAATATCTATATTGTGTATTTATACTTAATTTTAACAAGACTCTAAACCAGGTATGGTCTGAAATGAAATTTAAAGTTTGTTTTATTTTAGGTATTGAGTTGGTTAGTTGGTCGGGTGATTGACTGCTGCGCTGTGTCGCGGGTTCGATTTTCGCACGGGACAAAAATATTTGTATGCCTACAGGCAGTTGTTCTGGATCTGAATATCATGTTTTTAAGAGTTGACATGTATGTGAACGCACACACGATACGATAGAAGGTGTGGGGAAAAGTTTTGTTTAAAATAAAAAGGTAATTTTAAAATTTGATATTGGAGTTCGAAATGAAAGATTTTTAATTCGGTAGAATTCAAAATCGTTTTCCCAACTATGTTAGGGTCAGCTTCCAGTCCAAATGAATTCAGCTGAGTACCAGCATAACAGCATTGTACATAGGGCAACTGTCTAGCTAACCAAATATGAATGTAATATGTATATTGTTACGCCACTAAACGTGAACACGCCATATCTCCGAGAAAATAACGAGTGGCACGTAATAATTAAAACGCATTGCTGTGCGAAAGGTCTAGAGTAGTTTTGCTTAGACAGACTTGGAAAAATCTCGAAACATCCACAAGGTACCTACCTACCAAGGTACATGTAGTAATAGGTATCATCTAACCGTAAGGGAATTTGTACTCTCCGACGTTAACAATAGAGTCGAAATTCGCATGAACGTGACTTTTATTATTACGAGAAATAAAAATGATTTATGACTTCGAGAAGCGATTCAATTGTTCTGGAATTCTGGATAGATCCGGGGACGTCGGTATCTAGAATTTTCTTGGCTCCGCATATAAATACGGGCCCCCGGCCGGAAGCGAGTCAGTTGTGATTTCGACTGCGATCAAGAGCGAACTACCCTAGTACTCGAAGTGATTTTTATCAACGACTAAAGCGATAGTGTAACGGTACTCTAGTGTTAATTGCGATTCGGATTATTGTTGACTGGACTAATTTGTTATTGTTTGTGGTAAATAAAGTTCTCTCGTCAGTAAATCGGCATTTGATTACCCACGTACGTAACAACTGGTGTCAGAAGTGGGATGCCATTAACACCGAGAGACGACGAACAGCGACCACGAACAAGAAGGCAAATGGAGATGGATGCTGCGCGTCATCGTATGGAGGAGGAAGATCAGGCTGGTATAGGAGCAACAGAAGCTGCTGAGGCGCCAACCGGACCATCCTCGGAAATGAGCCTCGCTACGGTGTTGGCCGCCATGCAAGCTAGTATGGAGGCCAACCAGCGCAAGCTCCAGGACCTAATCGCAGCGAACCAGGAAGCCGCTCGCCGCGATCAGGAGGCTAACCAGCGTAAGCTTCAGGACCTAATCGCAGCGAATCAGGAAGAAGCTCGCCGCGAACAGGAAGCCGCTCGCCGCGAACAGGAAGAAGCTCGCCGAGATCAAGAGGCTAAGCAGAACCTGATCCTCGAAAAAATTGATCACGGCCTCGTCACATTGGGTGAGAAAGTAAAGAATCTCACCTTAGAGGTCAAGGAGGTTTCCGCCCGAGCTGATAGCCTGGAAATAAGGATTGATGGCCACGAAGATCGCCTGCTGGACATCAACAAAAAAATTGTCAAGCTCGAAGCACGCGAACCCGTTGCTGTTGGCTCACCATCGCACACCCACTGTGCTTCAGCCGCAAAATTTGATGTGCCGCGTTTTGATGGCACGTCTTCCTGGACGGCATTCAGATACCAATTCGAAACATTGGTTAAGACGAACCGCTGGGATGATGAACAGTCTTTCGCGGCATTAACTTTAGCTCTACGAGGGGACGCCCTGCTGGTCCTAGAGAACCTTCCTGCGGACGGCAGGACATTGCAGCGCCTCATGGAGGGACTGGACACTCGCTATGGAGACAAGCACCTCGAGCACGTTTTCCGCGCGCAACTTCGCGAGAGAACGCAGAGGTCGAACGAGAGCCTCCAGCAATGGGGAGTCGAGGTCGAACGGCTGGTCCGGCGTGCTTACATGTCGATAACACCAGAGATGGTGGAAGTAAATCTGGTGCAAGCTTTCATCGACGGTCTACGGGATCCTGAAGTCAGGGCTACGGTGCGACTCGGACACCACCAAACTCTAAAGAGTGCGATGGCTCACGCTCTGGAAGTGGAAGCTGTACGACAAGATTCACGCACGCACAGAATTCGGGAAGTGGTGGTCTCGCCGTCAGTGCAACCACGTCAACGAGAAGTGGTAGCTGCTTCTTCGGCAAAGTCCCGCTATATTCCGACGTGTTACGGGTGTGGAGAAAAAGGGCACATTCGTACCGATTGCCCCAAGAGGAAGAGGGGGAGTGTGGACTCCGGTACTCAAGTTAACGAGGAGTCGTTAAACTAAATGTCGCCAGGGCCGCGGGGCGGGTGCTGGCTGGTCAACTGAAGGCCCCAACCATCACCATCAATCAAGTTCACAACGGAAATAGTTTGATCATCGAAGGGACGCTGAATCATCGGGCTTGCAATTTTACCGTTGACACGGGGGCGTCACGGACTGTTATAAGACCTGAGTTGCTGAAACGCACCATCTTGTGGCAAAGGGAGTCTCCATCCTGCCGACTTCAGACAGCAACCGGCCAGCCAGTCTCCGTCCTCGGTGATACAGAAATTGAGATCAAAATCGGTGATCAAGTGTATATCCATCCTGCGTTAATTGCGAATATTACCGACGATTGCATACTGTGTCTCGACTTCTTGCGGAATAACCGATGTATTTTAGATATCGACAGGGGAGTATTGAAATTCCCAGATCAAGAAGTCTTCCTGCGAGGAATAACCTCATGTAACCTCTATTGCTTAAAAGACACTACATTAGCTCCGAGAACAGAAACCGTGGTTGAAGTAAAATTTCCTAAGAAAATCAGGCAAACACGATGTGTTTTGGTTGAAGATATTGGCCGGCACCCGGAGGTCATCACAGCGAGGACATTAGTTATGACAAAAGGGAAATCCAAAGTAAGGATTGTGAACCTTGGGAAAGAAGAGGTCCAACTGAAGAAAAACAGTGTTGTTGGGAGATGTGAAGAAGTTCAGTATCTCCGTCAAATCAATAAATCTCCAGCAAAGCAAGACACGACCAAAGTCGAAACTGATCACATCCAGCAACTTCTGGAAAATTCTAAGAGCAACTTATCGACTTCGGAACTACAGCAAGCCAAGGAATTTCTGCTACGGTTTCGAGATATCTTTGCAACGGGAAAAGACTGCGGGAGAACAGGTCTCGTCAAGCATGAGATAGATACAGGTGATGCTAGACCAATTAAACAGAGACCGCGTCGCATACCCTGGGCTAAGGAATCTGAGGTAGCAGAAATGGTAAAGGACATGGCTGATAATGGAATAATTGAGCCTTCTACGAGTCCATGGTCTTCTCCAGTCGTTCTGGTGAAGAAGAAGGACGGCAGCACCAGATTCTGTGTGGACTACAGAATGCTGAATAATGTGACGAAGAAGGACAGTTATCCCTTACCAAGGATAGACGATACGCTGGATATGCTCAGTGGCATGAAGTGGTTTTCGACCATTGATTTGAAAAGTGGCTACTGGCAAGTGGAAATCAGCGAGAAAGATAAAGAAAAGACAGCGTTCAGTACGGGTATTGGCAGCGGCCTGTGGCAATTTAACGTCATGCCTTTTGGGTTATGCAACGCCCCAGCGACGTTTGAACGCCTCATGGAGAGAGTCATGGTGGGCCTTCTTGGTGACGTCTGTCTGGTATATTTGGATGACGTCATTATAATGGGTCGCACTTTTAAGGAAAACCTGAGGAATATGGAGAAAGTGTTCACCAGGATACGAGGGGCTAACTTAAAACTAAGCCCAAAGAAGTGTGCCCTATTCAAGAAGGAGGTCAGCTACCTAGGACATGTTATTTCCGCCGACGGGGTGAGAACCGACCCTGAGAAGATAAAAGCAGTCCAACAGTGGCCGGTTCCAAAGAACAAAACTGAAGTACGTGCATTTCTAGGGTTGTGCACATACTACAGGCGGTTTGTCAAGAATTTTTCGGACATTGCAAAACCTTTACATCAGCTGACTGAGGATAAACGAGATTTTATTTGGGACAAGAACTGTGAGTCAGCATTCGACGAGCTAAAGCAACGGCTATGTGAAGCGCCTATACTGGGGTATCCGAGCAGAGACGGAAGATTTGTCGTTGATACCGATGCCAGCAACACGGGAATTGGTGGAGTGTTGTCCCAAGTGCAGGGCGACAGACAGGTCGTAATCGCTTACTTCAGTAAGGCACTTTCAAAGCCAGAAAGGAACTACTGCGTGACTCGACGAGAACTGCTGGCTGTGGTAAAAACCTTGCAGCATTTCCACAAGTACCTCATAGGAAGACAATTTACGTTGAGGACGGATCACGCTGCATTGAAATGGCTTCTACAATTTAAAAACCCTGAGGGCCAAGTTGCAAGATGGCTCGAGCAGCTGCAGGAATTTAACTTTGTGACAGAACATCGCAGTGGAAAAGGGCATAACAATGCTGACGCCCTGTCGCGACGTCCATGTAATGATGACTGCAGACACTGCCAGCAGAATGAAGCCCGAGAACGCGTTAAATTAATTAGGGCTGAAGGCAACTTCAAGAAGTCCCAGGAAGAAGATGACGATATTCGACCTATACTGGACTGGAAGCGTAGTGGAACTAGGCCCCAGTGGAGAGAAGTATCGTCACATAGTCCCGTTGCTAAGAGCTACTGGGCACAGTGGGACAGTTTAGTCCTAGAAAATGATGTGCTTTGTAGGAAATGGGAATCGAACGATGGCAAGGAGGTGACCACACAAGTGATAGTGCCACGGTGTGAAGTAGTCCCCCTGCTACAGGAAATACATGATGGTGCTTCTGGAGGACACCTGGGCATCAAGAAAACTCTACTGAAAGTGAGACAGCGGTATTACTGGCTCAATTGTAGAGATGACATAGAGCAATGGTGTCGGAAATGTACAGCGTGCGCATCTGTGAAAGGACCACAGACCAGGAGCAGGGGCAGGCTTCAGCTGTATAATGTGGGAGCCCCATGGGAACGCATCGCTATCGACGTCGCTGGACCTTTTCCAGTTACAAATGACGGGAACAAGTACATAGTGGTGATCCAGGACTATTTCACAAAGTGGCCCGAAGTCTTCGCCATACCTAATCAGGAAGCGACGACAGTGGCGAAGAAGGTGGTCGAAGAAGTAGTATGTCGGTATGGCGCACCTTTGGAAATCCATTCCGATCAAGGCCGTAACTTCGAATCTGCGCTGTTCCAGGAAATGTGTACTCTTCTGGGAATTTATAAGACACGCACAACACCTGCGCATCCTCAGTCGGACGGAATGGTGGAAAGGTTTAACCAAACCCTGGAGAATCACCTGGCTAAGGTTGTCGATGACCATCAGAAGGACTGGGACCGGTATATTCCACTATTTCTGATGTCTTACCGATCGGCAGTGCATGATAGCACGGGACATACCCCAGCAAGAGTGAATTTCGGCAGGGAGATGAGACTCCCGGTCGATGCCATAACTGGCGTGCCACCTGACAAGACTAAGCCAGTTACAGATTACGTAAGTGACCTTCAAGATCAATTGGACGAAGTGCATAAACGAGTTCGTGAGAATAGCATGAACACCAGCGTAAAAATGAAAACTAGATACGACCGTAATGCCAATGCCAAGGGATTTGAGGAAGGTACACTGGTCTGGCTCCACAACCCGCTTCGACGGAAAGGGAAGTCGCCGAAA
Organism: Mythimna albipuncta; assembly: GCA_929112965.1. NCBI lineage: Eukaryota > Metazoa > Arthropoda > Insecta > Lepidoptera > Noctuidae > Mythimna > Mythimna albipuncta. The sequence continues at coordinate 8,771,861 of OV815972.1, read as the reverse complement.
CTCCAAGCTCGATGGGAGGGACCTTACACTGTGTTAAAAAGGATTAATGACGTGACCTACCGCATCAAGAAAGGGCTAAGAGGGAAACCCAAGGTTGTTCATGTGGATAGATTGGCGCCGTATCACGGATCTAATAATGCTCGGGACGAGCATGACTAAGAGGGGGGCACTGTTACGCCACTAAACGTGAACACGCCATATCTCCGAGAAAATAACGAGTGGCACGTAATAATTAAAACGCATTGCTGTGCGAAAGGTCTAGAGTAGTTTTGCTTAGACAGACTTGGAAAAATCTCGAAACATCCACAAGGTACCTACCTACCAAGGTACATGTAGTAATAGGTATCATCTAACCGTAAGGGAATTTGTACTCTCCGACGTTAACAATAGAGTCGAAATTCGCATGAACGTGACTTTTATTATTACGAGAAATAAAAATGATTTATGACTTCGAGAAGCGATTCAATTGTTCTGGAATTCTGGATAGATCCGGGGACGTCGGTATCTAGAATTTTCTTGGCTCCGCATATAAATACGGGCCCCCGGCCGGAAGCGAGTCAGTTGTGATTTCGACTGCGATCAAGAGCGAACTACCCTAGTACTCGAAGTGATTTTTATCAACGACTAAAGCGATAGTGTAACGGTACTCTAGTGTTAATTGCGATTCGGATTATTGTTGACTGGACTAATTTGTTATTGTTTGTGGTAAATAAAGTTCTCTCGTCAGTAAATCGGCATTTGATTACCCACGTACGTAACAATATAATATAATAATATGCGTAAATCAGAGTGTGGACCTCTTTTAGACCTTCAAGGAAAACCGGCGTAATGTAATAAGCGATGCGATAACGCGCATTCTGATATCATAACATAAAAGTTAAATAGTTCTCGAGGATTATGGCACACGGCTATGAATTTGAAAGCCATATTTTAATTTCATTTTATTTCGGCAGATGCCATGACATGCATTTCACTAACGTCTGAAATAACTGGGTCAAAGAATAACTAACAGGTAGTCGTTAGATTTCGAGTTGCCAAAACAAGATAAAATTGAAAATTCCTTTCGATAGTAGCGTGACTTATGTCATAAATAATTAAGGCATTGTAAACCAACCATGCGCGAATTTAGAGTAAAATGTCATAATGATTTGCTTACAAACTTAGGGTAACAAGTAATAACAAACATTACATATTTGCATTCATTTATTGAAATAACATAAGACATTGTACAATATTGTCATTATTGACTAGTTGGTATATTTTCACTATGGACGATAGACCATAACTATTTCGTTTGTGATTATAATTTAACATCTATATCCATTCCCATAAGGCCTAATTTCAGGTGTCATCTATTACAATCACCAATAAATTTATTTGGAGATATTATTAACAATAAAACGTTGCAAGTTTTTAATAAGTTCATATCTGGATACTTTTATTTCTATAAAAAATATTGTTAAATACATTTATATATTACATTTTCATAAATACACAAACAGACAACATTATATTACATGATGTACTTATTATTCGTGTTTTAGAATACTGTTAGTTATGCTTTCGAAAAGCTTCAATTCGCTATCACAGACAGTTTAACTTTGCATTCTTATTGCATATAACTTTGTAGCTCGGTTCTTGATATATTGACAACTAAGTCGCAGCCAAAGAGCGAATTTTGATTACGATCAACAAGAGAAGGCATCTTTTAAACGAAACTTGTACCCAAGGGAGAGGTGCACAAAATGCAAAGAAAACATTAATCACCTAGACATTGGACAATAATATGGATATTTGCTGTTAACTTTCTCATGTAAATATTCAAAGCAATTTCGGTACACTTCTACTGATTAATAAGATTCCAAGAGATATTTAATCCTTTAACAGCTTGCGTCGGATAAATCCGACGAGTGTTTTCGTGTATTTGCGACTGGGTACTCTATCTCGTTTAGCTCTTCAATCCCCATAGGTGACAGAAGAGCTGACGAGATGGAGTATTTGGTCTTGGATGTGCGTCCTTGACGGAATGAACACGAGAGTGTTTGTCGGATAAATCCGAAGAAGGCAGTTAAAAGGATAAAGAAAACGTTTAGTATCTTATACCATAACAAAATATATTAGGCATATTCTAAAGCTACGCAATCTCTAAGACTACGCTATAGAATCTTGAGATTTATCATAGTTGCAGTACACACAGACCTACTAGCTCAACTAATAAAAATGATATTATTGAACACAGCTGTGGAGAAATGATTTACATTTCAATATTGAAAAGAGCTCACAGTGAATATTTTGCCCCATTTTGATACTTTTAAAATACCGACCAAAACGGGGTTTTGACAGACTTGGCGTACTGTCCACGGACGCGTAGCTTCATAGACGCGTATTCGTCATTACACGCTTGGTGTACGCCTGCGTGAAGCTTACATACAAAACTGAAACTAGTCGACGAAACGTAACGACACGACGTTTAATGACCTGAATAATATGCCTGCATTGCACCACTCTCTCAGAAAGTTAGCTCTAATTTATAAGCATCGTTAAAAGCTAGCATAAGAAAACTTTGAGAAAGGAAAATAAATAAAAAATAACGAATACGCGTCTATGAAGCTACGCGTCCATGGATAGTAGGCCTTATAATAAAATCTGATGAAGACTGTACTTGATTTCTACAACCAACTCTTGAAATTTAAATATTACATATAAAATACGTATTCATTTCACAAAATAAATTTATCAAAAATATACAACGAAGAATTGAGCATTCAATGTTTCAACAATTTTTATATTTTGGTGATAAGGATGATATTCAAGTGTGGTCCTTGACGTTTATTATAAAGTAGTTATTAGAAGGAGGAAAAGCAAACTGAAATTATATCTCAAGCCTTGAAGATACGGATATTATATTTGGTGAACGCAAACTTTGGTGTTACTAAAGGTAGAACTATACTGCGCACACGTGTGCCACGTACAGCTGCCACCACGGATATTAAACGCTTTTTTTTTCTGTGGGGGAAAAAAATCCAATGACAACCCCCGTTCTTGGGCGGAGCGGGAGATAGTGTCAGACTCTAACTGACTAAAATATATTGAACGCTGGCTACAAGTTGCGCAGAAGTCAAAAATCGGGTCTCTTTAGGTGGTGCGATGTAAGACACGGAGGCGAGGAGCGTCAGTGATTAGCTCGCTGTGCATCGCGTCATAGACGACACTCGTGATTCGTTCATTGCGCTTGCAGCATGTATCTAACCACGACCACGATTGGCTCGCCAATGTATGGAATGCGCAAAGCGATCTCCACTCTGACGCCGAGCGTTCAATATCCGTGGTGGCAGCTGTACGTTGATCTGGGGTGCTATTCTCTAAGAAAGCGCAGCGCTGGCACAGCGACGAGTCGTCAGCGCAGTACATTGAATTAACAACCCAATGCCCCTATACATTGGATTGTTAATTCAATGTATTGCGCTCACGACTCGTCGCTGTGCCAGCGCTGCGCTTTCTTAGAGAATAGCACCCCTGGGCGCCTTGGTTTCCATACATTTTATATGGAAACTAGACTTGTAGAGCTTGATCTACGCCACGTGATGTGGTGCTACGCACAAATCAGGCGTGGTTCACCTGTGCGTCGGTCTTGTAGTTCTATCTTAATGCATATTTCATCTAAACTAAATTCTACAGGTAAATTATATTTCGTAGACAATTCCATTCGTAATTTACAGTCAAGTTTTCAATTTTCCATATTCTTTTTTATATTGGTTTACTAGCTGGAACATTTTTAACAAACTAATGACACTCCAAGTGTTAATTAAAACTAGGCTCTGTTAACATTGCCGAATAAATAAAATCTTGTTAGGTAATAATTATTTAAAAAAATCAACATCTTAACAAATAGGTGCGGATGAAATTAATTGTATACACGGTACTAGTAAATTAACTAACGCAATTCTTTAGACGTGATGGGTATTGATATCGAATGATGACAAAACGATAACAGCGCAAGGAAATTTTGAAGCTTGTCTTTGATGCCGAGGCAAAGTATTTGGAACCGAGAAATTGTAATGACAGTTGCCCACGTTTATTTATCGACGTTTTTCAACACACTTGAAAATAATAAGTAAAACTTCCTGAACATAACCTTGTAGGGGCTGTCGCGCTGCCAGCCTGAATTATAAATTGTGACGCGGGCTGGCCGCCAGTTTATTCCACACTAGTACAAAATATATTAAATTGCAAGCTTTAAAACGGTAAAATAGGAACGCGATTTCAAGTAAAACTATTTATATTGAGAAAAAAAATATAGTTAAAAAAAAACTATAAATACACACTTTCATAGCATATCAAACTAAAAAGTGTAAAATAATTTTCAATATAAGTAGAAAATAATAATGATTAACGAAAAATATTAATACCATTGTGAAAAAAGCGTGGAGCGCTTTGTACTATATTTTTCGTAAATCGAGCACCCCAATATTAATATTATTCGTTCATTATTATTATTTTCTACCTATATTGAAAATTATTTTACACTTTTTAGTTTGATATGCTATGAAAGCGTGTTTTTTTTTAGTTTTTTTATACTATATTTTTATTTTTCACTAAAAAAAAACCGGATTATTGTGTTGTCATCAGTCTTTAATAGGTGTGCAAAGTTTGAAGAAAATCTGATCGCCCAAAGTAGGTCAAAATCGAGCTCAAAAGCGTTGGTTACAAACATACAGGTGAAGCTAATATAAGCGTGTTAAAAATGAACTACAGCTTTCAATGGCAACCGGAATTAGCCAAAATCTTGATTGATGATTTTGGCTAATTATAATAATTACTCTAAACTCAGATTAGGACTTATGATTTATTAGAATAGAATAGTAAAAAGAACAATAGTACAGAATGCGCCGAGTGTACCGAATTATTCAACTTAATTGTTATTAAATCTCGATACCCATCATTCCTGCAGATATTGTCTAGTTAATTTATTTGTAATATACAATGCAAGTGACGAGATGCGTGCACGATACACCGAAAGGGAGTCATGCTTTGCATGCGAACGCTGTCGTTGCGTGCGACCTCCAACACGCGTGAACACTTGTTGCTCTATATACTTGCACGTAATAATCCGCAGAGAAACAATGAACTTAAATGAAAAGATTTATACCTCAATTAAGTAAAACACCTTATTAAAATATTAATAAAAACACAATCACTGACACTCCTATACAATAAATAGATAAAGCTTTTTTACAACACAATGACTGACCAATTAAATGTTCACAACACAGTGAGGGAAATGTTAAATCTATACTAAAGTAGGCGTCAAATAAACGTGGAATAACGGTCGTTGACCCTCCGGCATTTATTGACATTTTTAATTTCAAAAATAGAATTAAAGACTAAGTCTTCAATTGATATCTATCGTGATCCTTTACCTTCTGAAAAAGTCCATTGATGGTTTTTCGGGTTGGACCTTCGATATATTGGAGATGTTAGGAAAAGGTCAATGTTCTTTATTTTAAGTTTATCTGGCGCTTTGGTAATGCTGAAAAATTTGTTTGGTTGAAAGCGTTAATCTCGAGAATTCCTTGTTCGAATTAACCCTTAAACCGCTGTCGTCGTGTTGGTCCGACGAGTGTTTTCATGTCTTACTCGCCAGGGTCTTGTGTTAGCGACTGGGTACTCCATCTTGTTTAGCTCTTTAATCCCCATGGGTGACAGAAGGGCTGACGAGATGGAGTATATGTCGGATATACCCGACACAGGCGGTTAAAAGGTAAAAATATTTTTTTAGTGTAGGATAGCCCATTTGTCGAAAGCAACATCACACTACGACCAAAAAAAGCGGAGCCGTAAACAAAGACGCGAATCAAACAGCAGGGGACAACTAGTGTAGAGGTATAATAAATAATTAAATATTATTTATAAATTAATTTTAACTAAATGCATTTCCCGTTATGTTTGGTGTTATCACATATGGCAACACCGTGACAGATAATGTCAACTACAACAATGTTGCCATCACTAATACAGAATTGTGATGAAAATGATATAAATTAAACAACCATAAGTATAAATAAATCACATGGCTTGAAAAAAATGAGATGTCCTTTTTAAGGTTACGTAAATGGAATTAAATATGGGTTAAATGATATATTTTAGCCCAATCTAACTGTGTTTTACGTAGTTAATAATACGTATATTATATTCTACTGTAGCATGTTAGCTAAAATACTGAACTATTGATTGCACGTACAATACTGCACCGTTGGTACAAACATCAACACAGCGCGGCGACACATTACATAGTTAGTAGGACGAAGTTTTAGTTTTAACTCGTTTTTTAAACATTATCAATATTTATTTACAATATTAATTAATTATCTAAGTTAAATTGACGGTACCATTCTGGAATTTGGCATTATTAATACATTAAGATTTTTTTTTTTATTTTATTATAAAACTGCTAATTTGCAGTTTAATTTCATTAAAATTTCAAATTGGTACGTTATTTCTCATATTATTTAGCGCACAATCGCTTACTCTTATCACCGATAACGGACGAGTTTATAATTTACTATTTCCAAGTGCAAGTTTCTACTGCTAACTTTAACGAAATTCGTTACAAATTGGTCAGTGCGAAACTTTACGCGAACATTTATATTCAACTCGGAAACTGATTAGTCTCACGATGTTTAATAAGCATTTACAAATACATCTACCATACGAGTGATAGGAAATTTCAATTTACCTAAACAAGCTTATAATCGACTATTTAGTCGATTTTTTATGCCTATTCATTGAGCTTTACACGAATAAGTAGTTTAAGTAGTCGATTTTACAGAGCGAATTGCCAATTATAAGTTAGTCGGTTTTTAGAGCCGCAATATTCACTTCACATTGACTCGACTAAAAAGTTTAGTAAGAATCGATACGATAATCGTTTGAGTCCGTGTTGGTCGCGTGTAGTTGGCCTACTAACTTCTCTCGCTGTGCATCCGTCCGTGAGGCTAGGCACGTACTAAGGCCTACTCTACGAGCGACAGCAAAGGCCGCACATTCATAACTGCTCGTTTTCTCTCCCTCCCGCGCTGTTCTCGAGATCAAACAGCTGTTTGATGCGTTCGATGCAGAGTTTTGAACCTTCGTTGGCTTCTTTAGCCATCTGGGGGTAAAAAGAAAAATTATTAGCTTTATTTTTTAAATCAGTATATCTGTATATGTACATATTCTGTCAAATATCATTATTGCTTTTGTCATCATACTCTCTTGCTGTATCTCAATAAAGCTTACTTCTAGGCAAGAATGCCTCATCGTTGACCACATCATCGCTTACCATCCGGTGAGATAGTAGTAAAAAAAAGTAGGGTGCACCTAAATGATCGTTTCTGTCTTACCAAGGGAGTGACTCCGGAGATAACGAGAATCTTATGAGCCACACCTCCTGTCTAAAGACGGCACCCGACCCAGAGGTCAGGCAGGGACCCAGAATGGTACTCCCATTAGTAAGAGACAACGTAAGAACACGTCCACATAGCAGGCGTTACGGAAATTCTCCTGTGCAGAGCATGCATGGAGATGGCGGAAACGGTGGCACTCTCTTGAGTGCAAAGGCGTCACCAATATACGTAAGTGAACTTTAGGATCAATTGAGGATAAAGAGGTAAAGTTGTTCGTCCGAGGTAATCTCTGGAAGTACCTACTAATCCGATTGGTAAAATTTTTTCACCGGTAGAAAGCTGCTTTATTCCTGAGTGACATAAGCAATATTTTATGTATGCGAGCGAAGCGGCGGGAAAACCTAAATAAACTAATGTGCATGAACTACTTGAATAAACATGTTTGCGCTTCTGAAGAAGAGTCGGCTGGCAGGAAAGAAGGCCACTGTTGCCCATTTGCAATGATGGACTGGTGTCCACCATTTCAACCATGGAATGAGCGCGAAAACCATAATCCGAGGATAAGAGATAAAGTAAGGTAAGCAAAAATGTAACTTACAAGTGAAAAGTTGAGGAATCCGTGTGGCAATCCTTCCAACACTTCGATGCCGACTTTGTTGCCGAGTCTCTTCAACTTCTTGGCGAACATCACGCAGTCATCCAAACACGGGTCTAAGTGTACAGTCTGAAACGAATAAATGTAGTTTTATTTTGTTTAGAAGTAATTTGGATACATATATATATTTATGAGTAATTCCCTGGTTTTTTTCTTGGCAGGAGCTTATATGACAATAGCTTGTATGTTGTGATAAAAATCATTTAACATATTTTACTGTGGTTTCTGACTTAAGAACTTGTTTGTCGAACTCTATTTTAGTATGAAAACCTGTCAAACGTTGGGTTTGAAACTTTCTTGCATTCACATTTTTAATTAAGAAACCAACTAGAGCTTTAAAGATGAATTTGTGAATTATAAAATTACCAATATTCTGACAGGCGGGAACTTGGTAAGCAGCTGGTCGTCGGCCCAGTAGGGCGACAGCAGCGGGTCGCGCGGCACCGAGAATATGAACTCGTCCGACGGACTGCGCGCGATCAACGCGTCTAGGTTCGTGCGTGCTGCAAGGCTGGAAGTTTAAACAAGGATAATAGCAGGATTAGCAGAACATAGAAGTGGATTTTAGTCAGTAAAAGTCTCGTCCGTCACGCCCTTAGCCAGGAGCCTAGAGCGGAAGACATTGGATGATTTCCTACCTTAAAAATAATAAGATTTTTAATACTTTTATAGAGGTACAGGGAATATTTTTACCAACATATCACAGCAGCTCATAATTTAAAAATCTTGTTCCCAGTAGATGTTTTATTTTTTTAGGACCGAAACGTAACTGGTAGCCGTCGCATGACAAAGCGCGTGTGTCCATGCGGATGGTCCCCGCCGCAAAAATTGTATTTTTAATTACGCAGTGCCCCCAGTTCAACTTTAACGGTGTGCATGTAGTCGTGTCGATGGAGAACTTAAGACATAATACGTAGCAAAACAAGGCCCGGAGAGACGCGACGGATACCCGCGCGGCTCCCCACTACGAAGCATTTTTGTATGAGACCGCGCGGGCGTTCGTTATACGCAGTTTTAGCCCATACAATGGCTACTTGAAGACATAAAAACGTTTCGTAAACCCATTAGTAAATCCTCCCTGTATATATGACGGTTTTTTCCGTTTGCCAAATTATTATAACCGTTAAAGTAGCATAGCACATACTTTTTATTCCGGAAATATGTTTCCTTGGTACAATTTTCTACTATCACGCAGGCGGAGCCGCTGGCAGCAGCTATTAGTGCATAGATTTCGGTCATGAGAACGTCAAGAACAAATAGTATAAATACGATTGAAATTATGACGAGCGTGGGTCAATCACATGTAAGGTTAAATAGACAGCACGTCTTCCTGCCCTTGTCCCGTTCTATTTAGGGTCGGTGCAACACGTTTCCTTCCATTCTATCTTGTCACCCGTTACGCTATCACTCCCTTTTCTTTCATATCATTTATCACACAATCTATTCATCTTTTCTTTGGCCTCCCTGTGCATCCATCCAAAAGTATACTCAATTCTTTTAGTAACAAGCTTTTCATCCCTCCTCTCCACATGGCCACAGAGTACAATAAAAAATAAAATAAATAAGGTTTACTCGTCTTGCGTCGGCCTTGAGATCGCGTTCGATCCTGTGATGTAAGCTAGTCGAGATGACATTGCACCCATGAAGCCAGTTGCTGCCTCGCTAATCCTAGGATGAAGACACAAAATATTAATAATATGAAAGAAAATAGAAAAAAAGACAATAGAAAAGCGACATTAGCTCCTTTTGCATACGGTTGAAATTGTAATAACACGAAGTACTTACAATTTACTTTCATACACGGTTCTTAACATAATATAAATGTTTATTTTTGTAACATTTAATTTTTTTCTCCTACAAGCATTTACACAGTATAAGAAGAATTAAGTTAGAAGATGGACGACCAAAGCCCATTGTGTAAAACCTGTGCTACGGGTCTCAATATATTTGCAGGATTGTTTGAAAGAGTTACTTTGGCCTTGGAATGCAAAACTCGCTGTCCGACAGTCGGGTAACTGTCCGCCTCAAGGAGTTGTCAGCAACAGCAGGGGCCCAGCTGGGTCAAAGCTTACTATGGCCAGGGTCTAGTTCCAAAACAGAGGCTCGAACCCGGTATGAAAGGCAAGAAGGAACGAGGTGGGTTTTTTTAGTCAGTAAAAGTCTGACACTACCTCCCGCTCAACCCAAGGGCATCATTTGGATATTTTTTACCCACCGAAAAAAAAAAAAACCCTGGAATGCAAATTCAGCCCCTAAGGATGTGAAACGGGGGTCCAAAGTATGTAGTCGCTGGTAGAAGCTAGATTTTTTTATTTTTATTTTTTAGGGACTTTAATCTCAAAGAGCATGTCAGCCCCATCGTAACCTAAAATAAGTTTACAATAACGAACTTAACTTAATAATCAACATAATTGATTAAATGTTTTTTTTACCAAAGTGGAGCTACCGACACATTGCCATGTCAAATGTAATCTTATTAGAAGCTAGTTAAGGCATACAAATAGTACAGGTGTGACGTTATACCTCGTCTTTATCCTCTTCTTATGCTCTTTACTGTCGTCGTCCACTAACGGCGGTTCACCTACTAATGTACTAGAGTTTTCAGATTCAGGCTCCCTATAACAAACAACGCACAGGACAAGGCAGTTAGCACATCAACCAACACTGGATGAAGGTTATAAACATGAATTTGGTAAAAGGAAATTTTTGGAAAAGGTTTTCTTGGAAAAAGGTTACCTAGTAAGTGGATATAACTGTTTTATTACAGTTAAGTAGGACAACTGAATTAAATGGTAAATTAATTTGAATGAAAAAAAAAAGAAAACATCACTAAAAGTTTCATGCTGTATGCATGGTGGCTAAAGGTGATAAAAATATTGTAAATTCACAATTCGAAAGAATTGTCAGAATTTCGAATAATAAATAATTTCGGTACTGAAAGGGCTTTTTGGGCATTGTGCTATTCGCTTTTTAAGCCAAGCAGAGCAAAGGCCTTTTGAGCCAAGCAGAGCAAAGGTATGGATTTAGTAAATACATTTTTACCTTTGAGTCAAAAGTTAAATTGAATAATTTTCAATACAAATGGTCATTTAAAAATCTACTTAAAATACATAAAAGTAAAGTCTCTCAAATTATGAATTCAAATTAATATTAAGGTATTTTCGACTTGGGTATCGTCTTCATACAAAGCAATGCTCATAAATAGACGATCATCGCTATTTGTAGGCGCTGATAGATTTCAGTTTTACCGAAAATAAATTGTCTTGTATTAAGAAGATATCTAAGTCACCTCAGCTAGCTAAGAGGCCTGTTTCCAAGCAGAAAGAACACACACGAACCACTCTTGCTGAACAGTACCTGTGAGATTCATCGAAAGCTTTGGGCGATGGCTTGATGATGGGTATCCTGCGACCTTCTGAATCCGTGTCGCTATCCAACACGTACCTCTCGAGGAAGTCTGCAACGTACTTCTGAGATTTGTCCTCCGGTGGTGTGGCACCTGCCGTTAAAAAACGTAAAATAAAAGTCAAGGCGATACGGAGAAATGGTGAAAATTTAACTTTAAAATTTTGTGACACTACGATTCAAATAAAAACATCGAAAATGAAATGATTAAATAAATTGACAATCAAGTTCAAAAGGGACTAACGTAAGCGCGTTTCATATCAAGTTATCATATAAAGTTCCTTCGCCGCAATTTTGGTTACCCTGTCTGTCTAAAGAAAAAAGAAAGGAAAAAAGAAAAGAGTTGCCTACTCTACCAAAGAGAGGTGATGGGGAATGGGATTTTATTGAAAAAAAAAGCAGGTCTATAAGGAAGTTGTTAATGGAGAGGCACGATATTGTGGCGTGACGTTTTCGGTATTTGTAAGAATTGCAGGACATTCGAAATGGAGCCCAGCGTCCTATATTTTATTCAAAAATTGTTTTTACGGTTTACAAAAAAAAAAATACATTAGACAATTATTATTATTAAAAGTAACAAAATATCAGTCAGTCTCCCTAATTTTTAATTCATTACTCAAAATATAGCAACACTGTTATTCCGTCTGGCCAACATTACGGCGAAGGAACTTCTTAAGTGAAACGCACTGTACATATGACAGCGACATTGCCTCTGCGCTGTGTTTGGCCCATTCCAGCTTAGAAAAATGACATTTCTGTTACAACGGTACAGCTGTTTACATTGTGAGTACTTGCTCCACTAGATTGCGCACAAATGATTCAGTTTGAGTGGAATCAGAAGTGGCCAGCTAGAATGTTGTGTCCGCCTTTGTAGTGTTACTTCCTAGTGCATAAAGTTTTAATAAATAAATAAATGTCGCACTCGTAAATCGAGCGATAGTGAGCAAGAGCTGTCACAAAAATGGTCACAGGTAGCTCTGATATCAATTTTTATTCGGAATCATCAGGTGAGATAGAGGTCAAACGTGAGCCTATGCACAATAAAAAAAAAAAAAAATAGGAAAGTATTACATAGGGCCAAGTTCCTTGGTTCTTGGTTCAGCGGCCTGCCAGATGGCTTTATATGGGGATATAAAGGCATATACCAGGCCGCTGCTTTTCACGTGACTTCTCTGCAGGTAATGTCATTGCCATACATTTTGTATTTAACGTCTGGTGGGAACGTTAACCGAAAAGTCATTTACCTAACCCCCCTGGCAGGAATATAATGCATATTGTATTGAAATGATGGCAATTACTTTACTCCACAGTATTCCTGATATATTTATGGAAATAATTGGAACTTACAAGTTCTCCCCTCCTTGCAGCCATACGTTACTTTGCGAAAACGTGACGACGTAGCGCTTGGCATGGAATAACTTGACTTGAAATAGTATCCTGTATGTGACATAGAGGGTATAAGGAATTAGGAGGGCAGAGGATAGGCACAGGATACTAGTATACAGGGTTATTTGTAACACACTGGCAACCTCAGGACTATGTTACTAACATCCTAAACAACAACTTTTCATCAGATTTTCATACAAAAATAAAAATATTTAAATTGAACGTTCTAATATTACGAAGCCTATGGAAAGCAAGCGATAGTACAATAGCGGAACTGGGATCGGGGGTGCTTGATGCGCTTGCGTCACGTCATACAGACGTAGGTAGGAATAGCATACAGAGTTGAAATGTGTTAGACAGAACAACAAAATCTTGAAGGTTTGTTTTTGGTAAATGAATAATGTTTTGAAAAAGTTATAGAACAAAATTTGTTGTTTATAAGGTTAGTAACACAGTCTTGTATGGTTGTTAGTGTTTTACAATTAACCCCGTATATTGGTAACTTATAACATTTTCTATTCATACTGTTCACCAATTCATTGACAGCACAGTTGGCGCATTGGTTAAACGAATGGCTGCTGCGCTGCGTGTACCGGGTTCGATTGGCGCACAAAACAAATATTCGATGGCCTACAGATAGCCGGACGGCGAGCTGCCCACTGCTCGCGTCTAATAGAGAATATATTTGACACTAACCTGTAGCGGTATGTTCACTCTGTAGCGAGGCTGCACTGATGGTCGTGTCCGAAGACTTCCTGCGTTCGCTGCCAGATTTGTGAGCTTGCAGTTCGGCCAGATCCGAGGGAGACACCTCCTCGAATGATGAGGGGCCTTCGCTTATACCTTCTGTCAATAAATTTCACAAGGTTAAGGTAAACTAGATGGTGAAACACAGACGTAATGGGCACGATTATACTCGTATACATAAAATAATCATTTGCTGTCCATTGGACTGCTAATCTTAATAAACTAGTGCGCCTCACCATCAGAGATTACATCACTGCTTACCATCAGGTGGGATCGCAGTCAAGCACTAGTTTATATCAATTAAAAAAAAAGTTATTGAAATGTATGAGTTGAATTTTTTTTTTTTTTTAGTTTGTCACATTTTCCATAAATACATTTTTGTGGAGTAATTTCAAAATAAGCTTGCAATAACTAAAAATTGCAATAACGCACGCAGAGATTTCTGGACTCATTTGTTTTCTAGACAAACTTTAAATATTTAATCTCGCATTTATTTCTTCAACGGGTGTGTGGGTTTTACGTCATTATAATTAAATGTATTTTTTGTTTGTAAGTTACCTTGCCTTGGAACTGTACAAGTGCTTGTAAATAAATAAATACAAGATTAATTTATTTAAGTACATATTAAGGTCTTACCCTGTGAAGGACTGACCCTAAGGAACCCATTGCTGTCGAGCGGCGTGGTGGCGCTGGATACAACCATCTGATTATTTCCCCCGTTCTGTTTGTCGTCTTTACCTTTCCCACCATCAGATTTTGTATTGGGACTGGCGTACGCTGAAATAAAAAAATAAATCAACGATTGCATCACTGCTTACCATCAGATGGAATCGCCATCAAGCACTAGTTTATATGAATTAAAAAATATATATATTTGGTCAACGATTTAATGAAAACGAAATCACAATAATATTACAGCTGGTAAGCGATAACGATTGTATGCATGTGTATGTTTGTTACTGCTTCACAATCAAACGGCGGAACGGATTTTGATGAAATTTTGAACACGGGTGTATATTATGTTCTAGAATAGCACGTAGGAATGTTTTAACGCGGGGAGTATGTTCCTTGAGATATTGTTTTTCTTCCTCGCCTTCAAAGCTTTAACATACATAAACACACACCTTTTCCCCCACGGGAAACGACCGACTACACGCGGCCGAAACCGCTAGCAGAAGCTAGCACGAGAATAAATAACAGCACCCTCTTGCAAACTGAACCGTATTCTTACATAATAAGTAACTATATTCGGACTTACCTTTTAGACATCTCATCATAAATCCAAAAGGCAGAACGGGATCCATCAAACACAGGAGCCTCGCTGGACTGGGCACGAAGCTTATCATCAGAGGTGCGTAAGCCAGGAACATGCCTTCTGGTCTCCGTAACCCTGTTGTTAGGACCTTGAGAGTGCAAGCAGCTACTAAGTTAGCGCCTGCTGAGTCACCCGCGAATACTATTCTTTTACCTGAGGATATACGGATATTGTATGAGTGACTATGTGACCTGTGAGTTTGGATTAGGGAATGCAAACCGGTTAACTCGAAAACCGAAAAACCGGTTTTTTGGCATATTTTTAATGATTAAAAAAACCGGTTTATTTTTTCAAGTAACCGGTTTTTCGGTTTTTTTTTATTACTGTCAAATGACACTATTTTTTTTATTAAATATTGTTTTAAAACTCTGTTAAGGCTTGATATCAATTGTAGGTTGGTTTATAAGAAGGTGACATATTCCTTGGAAATCCATTACTGTCGGTGGGAGCTTGTCCAAGTCACTGGTTGAAAGCTACAAGGGCGGGCGAATGGTGGCGCTCGCCCCATATACGTGCCATAGTGATAGCGAAACCAACTGTACAGTTTATCTGTTTACGATCATTAAAAATTCAGGCCGGCCACGTGTTGTGAGAACATGCAATGAAGGGCCAGAATTAAAATCTCGTAAGGACACAGAAATTCTTATGCACAGATGGAATACCCACCGTTGTTACTCATCATAATATCATCTCCTTGAACAAGTCGCATTTAGAAGAGAGTGAAAAGATCAAAATCTTTGTTTGTTCGTTACACTGATGAAAAACTCAGGGATATTCTTGCTTTGGGCGGAGCATCGCCGTGCCTTCGTGGGGGCAATCGGCGGCGGAGACCTCTCGCGCCGGGCCTTGGTTCAGACCATGGTCCAGAGCGAGGATGAGTGGCAGGCGTTCGCCGACTTCTACGAAGCAGTAATGCTTGCAAAAGAGGAGGCTGACCGCATCAAGCAACGGCGCTCTCGCAGCCGCCGCCGGGATTCCAATCCCGATTTCCGGCCATCCGGTAACTGTCCGGACCGAGCCCAAGTCGTCAACGGCGCTCACTGTTCCCGCGCGCCTCAAGGAGTTGTCAGCAAAAGCAGGGGCCCTGCCGGGTCGAAGCCTACTGGGGCCAGGGTTATCCGAAAAGCAACTCGAGCCCCGGAATGAAGGCTAGAAGGAACAGGGTGGGCTTTTAGTCAGTAAGAGTCTGACACCGTCTCCTGCTCCGCCCAAGAGCGGGGGTTGTTATTGGATGATTTTTCCCACCATAAAAAGGATATTCTTGCTACCGATGAGAAAATTATCACAGTCAAGGAAAATTACAACAAGCAAAACAATTGGGTGTAAGCTTGTAACTCCAAAGAACACTCTCAACAGTTATCAGAGTCCTGAATGATCATCATGCGGCATCAGTAATGGTTCATTTTAGTGAAAATGGGCTACTCTAACTTCAGCTAAAAGGTTATCAAGATACTATCCTAAACGCCATAGCAAAGCCTCTTAAAGCCTCTCTCTTTTTGATAACATACTAGGTTTTTTCATGCTTACAACGAGTGTTTCGGACTTCATTAAGGCTGATGATTGACCTTTGACTAGCCCAGACCTCAACCCCTGAACTAAAATTGAGATCTACTATATTAGAGGCCGTGGCCTTCACCTAACAATAATTAAAAATTCTTTACAATCAGTGGTGGACAACTTTCCAATGATCACCGTGCGTAAACCGATGACGCGTGGCCTGAACGCCTAAAAACTTGTGTTAAGGGTAACGGTGGATATTTTGAGTAGAGTTAAATTAACTTCTGGCTTAGATTCTCTATATATAATAACATCATTCTGAGACATTCGTTTTTATGAAGTTATTTTTTTTTATCTTTGACAGAATTCATGGCCATATTAAGTATATTTTTTTCAATAAATAAGTTTCAAAATAATTATTAAAAATAATTATTAAGAATTTCACACGCAAAAAAAGTTAAATTTTTCACTTAAAAATAAATTTCAAAATTAACTAATTTTAAAACCGGTTACCCGGTTAACCGGTTTTTTTTTTAGAAAACCCGAAAAAAAAACCGGTTTGTAATTTTGGCGGTTTTTGCATTCCCTAGTTTGGATGAAACTTAGAAGATGGTTGCTTTAATAAGAATCATCATCATCATCAGCCTTTTTAATGTTCCCACTGCTGGGACTCAGGCCTCCTCTCTAGGAGAGGGAATGGGCCGTAATCCACTACGTAGGCCCAATGGTGGTGAATGTCACATGTCTTCGAATTTTTGTTTCTAGGACATGTCGGTTTCCTCACGATGTTTTCCTTCACGTTTTGAGAGCAATGGTAATGAAATAAATTACACAAACTAATGAACCTGGCAGGGTTTGAACCCGCGACCTACAACACGGTAAGTCGGAGCCATTACTCGGCCACCACTGACCTCAATCACATCTCAATCTGAACTTCACAACCCAACAATTGAGTAATACAATAACCTCTGGTAAGACTGGAGTCAGATATTGTGACTTCTGACTATCCGCAATGCCTACTAATAACAGCTGGGACCAACAGCTTAACGTGTTTTCCGAAGCACGGAGGAATCTCGAGTCACAGATCGACATCGGCATTGGAGATCGTCCTGACAGGCTGTTATGACGTAGCAAAAGAGCTGCTCACGTCACAAAATGCCATAAAGAAAAAGAAAAACACTCACCAGTAGTACCAATCTCCTTAAAATGAGTCAGCATCCAACAATACGCGTAGAACACTTCTTCCAGCGCTCTCGGGAAGGGCGCCTGAGGTGCTAAACTGTAGTCTACCGACAGGATAGGCACGTTCAGCTTAGCGGCCCAGTCCCTGAGGTATGTCTCGTGGGACTTCGAGCTTTGGGCCACGAAACCTCCACCGTGACAGTGGAAGAGAACCCCGTCGGCCGGTGGAAGGGATGAGGAGCCTTCTCCTGCCTGGATATAGAGGAATGGATGTAGGGTTTTGTAGATAAGGTTTATAATGGGTTGATACAGTCTTTCGTATCTACTAAGGTAACTCAACCATACATTTCATTTCGCTGGGTAAACGCTACAGTTATTTGTCCCTTAGTAGTAGATTCAAAATTGCATTACCTGCATCTGTGTGGTAGTATTTAATATTACTATTTTGGTAGGTAATTGCTTATTTTAGGCATTCAAAGTTGAAATGGCCAATAACTGAAGCGTTGCCCCTACTCTTTATTAATAAATTTGTCTTTTCAGTCTTACATATACCAATTAAATTAATGTGATTTCATTTGAGCAACTGACAAATTACGGTCCATTGTAATTTGACGTTGAAATGTAAGCACACTAAATTTTTGATACTAGGGGGGAATGAGGTGTAATTAAAACTATGTTAGGACGTTGGAACAAATTATAATTTGACCAATTGACCCTAAATGGTCTAGTATCACGCTAAAACACGCTAATATAAAAAGGGGATATAAATTTTACGAATTCAAACTTTTCATACCTACAATGGAAGCTACAAGGAGTGTAATCGATTCAAATTCAACATAAGTAGTTCCACTAAGTACTAATTAACCTAAAAGTAACATATGTACATAGTAATTTCATTTACCTCCGTCTCTAGGGGAAGCTGCAGTGTTTGTGAAAAACTTTTTAGATTATAATTACAAGTAGCCTAAAGATAGTTTGTGTTTTAAAATTGCCATTGTTAAAAGTTTTAATTTATACATAATTGAATGCTTCGTAGTTAATGGTTTTTGATGTGTTTCTATAGGCGCGCCTTGCAGTAAAATCGACTAGAATGCCGTCACAGCAAACTGCACTGTGCTGACTGTGCCACAGCTCTCGAATTCTAGTAGAAATGTTTTAAATCTGAGCCAAACATTTTTTTTACCTATAGTTTTTTTTTTGAAGTTTTTTTTAACTTGTATTTATGGTCTGGCCATCAAAGTTCATTATCTTGTCATTTATCTAGCTTAACCTATACTTCCTGTTGTAATAAATATAAGAACTAAAATAAAAAAAAGACGTGTGGCACTCGGGGACTGCCGCGGTAAAGCTATTGCATAGCATTTTTATCAACTTATGCAATTATATTTTGGATTCGGTCTCCACGCTCAAGGGCCGCGATAGAAGCTATGCAATAGCTTAAAAACTCATTGTGGAGTTAATAAATTATCAAATCATTGTATCAATCTTAAGTTTTGTGTGTACAATAAAGAATTCAAGAAAGAAAAGGTAACTCACCATGCCGATCCTTTTGTTAGCACTTATAAGTCTAACATTCAATCCTTGTAAACCTATATGTACAGTGGGGGGTAGTACTGTGATTTCCTTGCCATCAGTCGTGTTGACCACGATTGGTTCTGGAGGGATAGTGAAGAGTTTGTTCACGGCTACTGGTGATGACATTAGACTGGGTACTCTCTTCATTATCTCTGAAAGGAAAAATAGAGATTATTTATTAAAAGAATTTTTATTTTTGCTAGTTAATTTGCTAACAGAAAATGAACTTAACCAGAATAATCATAGAATACTTTTTATATTGCAGTACAGTAAAAATACCAAGTCGGTTAATTTATTCAGTCCGTACCTAAATCGCTTTTAGCGATAAGACCGCCCATTGTGACACCCTATTAATTTTAAGTTCCTGATGTAATTTTTATTTTTGATGTACAATAAGGAATATAATATATCTATGTATCTATTTAAGGGACCTTGATGACCTAGATTGATTTGGTAATAGCATGAATGTCACAAGTAATACGTATCATATTAAATTAGATGGTTTAATCTGAGTGACAAAATTTTTCCTTTGACCAAAAAAAAATCAGGCTTCTAATTTTACACCCAATGAAGTTATAGAGGATCGAAAATGGCCTGAACTGTACCTCTACCAAGAATTTAAAGCAATAGTATTTGTCGATACTCGATACCGACTACGTCAATATTTTGTATGGCAAATTTTACAGCGCCTACGCCTAGCGGCCAATTACGGACGAGTATCCTGTATCGACAAATACTATTGCTTTAAACTCATGGTAGAGGTACTGTTTCGAGTAAAAGATGGTACAGCCGTGCCACTTTTTTGCTCGCTTTGGTAATTAGGTCGCTGACCACGTGTAATTATGTAGCTGCAGTTAGTCTACAAAGGGCTGCCCAACTTTATGAGATCGGGCAGGTCATGTCTAACGTAGCACAGAGCTGATTCCTGCAGAGTCAATCCCGCAATACGCTAAGCAACAGTCAATCCCACAACCACTGCGCCGACCGTGTTATTATGCAGCAAACTACGACAATTTTATTATTTAAAATATTTTCAACAAAAAAGATCGTTTTAATCAATCGTTTTTTGCTACGGAATTTTTCGATAGAGATACCGTGGTCTTGGAACGCAAAAGGCAACTGAAGGCACAGGTGGGTTTTAGTAAGGAATCTGACGCGGCCTTCTTCCTCTACCCTAAAGCGAGAGAAATCATCGAATGATTTCCCGCTTATACAAAAACCTTCGTTATTATGTTTGTCCCTACAAGTGGAGATCCGGGGGATTTTTATTATCTTGTGTTGAATGACGACAGTGCTATTATTTGATTTTGTTCACGTGTAGTTGATATAATACTCATGCTACTGCAAATTACGTACGTCCAAGCCTACTGAATATGGCCTTTACAATAGCGATAGCTAACTGCCAATTGTGCTCGTCTCGATATTACGGGACCACCTCATGCGAACACGTGAGACGTGAACCGTGATGTGAATTGATTCATTTGAATCTTAACATCTGTCGTGGGCTTACATACATATAAGTACACATACTCAGTCTACTCGCTGTGATAGTCATTAAAGTAAGAGAAAGCCTAATGAGACGAATCGATGAGTAATTCAATTAACTCGTTAGGTACTTTAAAACTTTCAGAGGAACATCCATTTCTTTTAATGGGTTCGACATGAGGTTCTACTCTGAAAATATGCTGGACAGTAAAATAAAAATTTAATTTACAAACGTAGATAAAGCCCTGAACTCAACACTAGGATTCCCTGTGTTGTGGGGTCTAGTCTCTTTCAATCCATATTCAGAAGGTAAGTAATAAAGAAAAAAAAAACGAAGCAAAAGTAAGTAAAAGAGGTTTGATTATTTTGAGTTAAAAGCAGGTTTAAAAGGCAGTTGTCAATGGAGAGTTACAATATTGCGGCGTGGCGTTTTCGGTATTTCAAAGAATTGCAAAATTATCGGAATGGAGCCCAGCATCCTATACTTTATTCAAAAATGGTTTCTACACTTTCCACAAGAAAAAAATAAATAAATTATAAGGCAATTGTTAAACGTAACGATAAGTTAATCTCCCTAATATTAAGTAATTTCATTGCTAAAAATATTGCAACACTGTTTTTCCGTATTGCCAACATTACGGCGAAGTAACTTCTTAAGTGAAACGCACTGTAGCGTAACCTACACGACTATTTCTACTTTTAAAATCTATATTTTGTTTTCAAACACAGCGCTTAGGCATGCATGTTTCATTGCGCTAAGTTTAACGCAACAACATGTCCGTAACACCAAGGCGATTTTGCGCGAACAAAATCACGTTCGATACGCTCAAAATGTATAAACAAACAGTTAATAATATATTATGCTTAAACGAATCTGATACGCATGAAACGGCACGTGTGGCTTGATAAAATACATCACAAGATTATCATTTCCTAGACTATAATACTTACTTCTTGTTTGTCTTTTCTTTGGCTCTAAAATAATATAGCATAATTAATCAACCTTTTAATTTTCCCACTGCTGGACTCAGGCCTCCTCTCTAGGAGGCCGGAATGGGCCGTAATCTGCGCGGGCCCAGTGCGGGTTGGTGAATGTCACATGTCTTCGAATTTTTGGATCTTAGGAACATGCCGTTTTCCTCACATTTTCCTTCACCGTTTTGCTTCGTCAAGTTCCAGGATAAAAAGTATCCTGTGCCCACTTCCGGGACATAGTCTAGAGTAAAATTTCATGCAAATCCGTTCAGTCGGTAGAACTTGAAAAGAAGTAACAAACATACACACAAACTTTCGCCTATATTAGATTATTATCATAGTTTGATTGGGACTACTAGGAGTACAAGGACTGTATGGAATAAAAAGAGCTAAAATGTTAAAGCCCCGTTGTGTTGTTTGAAAAAAAACTCTGCAGGTGTTACTGGTATTCACTGTTACACCAGACCAATATTACAGCTAAACACGTTACAAATCATTAAGTGACGAGTGGTTTGGAACCATCTTCTCAGCCATATTGTAAAGAGGTAAAGTTAGCACAGCCTCATTTTGGGTCTAAAAAATAAGAACGGCACATCGTTTAAGTTCATTTTTCTTTTTAAAAAATTCAAGCTGAGATTCGACATGTATAGTCCCGGATTCCCTATTTATAATAATGTTCAAAAATCAATATGCAATGACCGATTACTATACTATTACTATTTAATCGTAAGATTGGCCAATTTGTTTTGGTTGATTGACATTATTATCTATAAGTACATCCGTGTCAGGTCGATAATTATGATATACTTATTTATACAAGTGTGCCTAATTGGCGGTCTTAAAGTAACTTTTTTATTGGATGCGCTAAGCTCTGGAAATACCAGACGGATTTTAAATAATCTTTTGCATTGGATAGCCCAATCTTTGAAGAAGGATGCCATCATCTCTCCGACACGATATATTCGAGCATCGTTCGCTCTTGAAATGGTTACCAATTCGTCAGCGCAGAGCGCTAAAGGCCTTGATCCCTGTTCTCATTTCTTGATAAGCCTACTTTCCCTTCTTATCTGATTTCAGAAATCTCTTTCGTTCTTTCTTTTTCTTTTGTTCTTTTTTTTGCACAATAAAAATCTTCGGTCTACAAATAATCGTCTTCTACGATGTCCCTTACACCGATCTGGACTTATCCTCCTTTTTTGTCCAGGGGCTTACCGAGGGCCTGGAACGCGAAGGTCAATCACAGGAACACAGGTAGGTTTTAGTCAGTCAGTCTGATATTCCCTCTCGCTTCACTCTGAATGGTAAAAGTTAGTTTATGATTTCCCACTCAAAGAAAAAGCCGCGAAAAAAGACCAGAAAGAACGCTAAGCGAAAAAGGACGTGAGGGTGGGTAAAACCGTGGGACACATCTAATTTAAACGTAAACGTGTACAATAAGTGTCAACATTCATAAAGTAATCATTTCTACGGATCCGTCTTTAACTGAACATCATTATACACGTGCTACTCATAAATACTTAGTCATATTGATAAAGACATTCAATAAATAGTAATTCTTCCTTCAATAATTACTACTTACCTACTCAGTACGATATGATTTATTTATCGGTAGGTAGCTTTGAACTCTGTCCTACTAAACTTAACGAAACATTGAAACAGTTGCTTAATCTAATATATAAAAATTGTTATCGAACTCCTGCGAAACAGTTTGACCGATATTTATGATTTTTTTTTTGTGTGTTAGGTCGGAGAATAGGTCGTAGGCGATTATCACACTGCCACGCATCACGCTGCATGTTGCGTGTCAACGCACTTAAGCGTGTACTTGTGGGAGTGCAGATCTGCATCATCGTGCAGATTGTAAACTAAAACAAAACGCACTCACGCGCGTAGGTGCGTTTTGCAAATTTACGCAGGCTCTGACTCATTTCATACCAAATCACGCACGGCGCTAAGAGAGTCAGAGTGTCATACCTTGCGTGTTTGGCCCGCACCCACGCCCGTGAGTGCATGTTTCTCCGCATTTTCGGTGTGTGAACTATGCGTGTTTCTATATAAACAGAGATACTTACAAGCAACGTTCATCATCATCATCACCAGCCTTTTGTGCCCACGGCTGAGATTCAGGAGAGGGAACGGGCCGTAATCCACCACGCGGGTCCAGTGCGGGTTGGTGGATGTCACATGTATTCGAATTTTTGGTTCTAGGACATGACGGTTTCCTCACGATGTTTTCCTTCACTGTTTTGAGAGCAGTGGTAATGAAAATGAAATTACACAAAGTAGTGCGCCTGACAAGGTTTGAACCCGCGACTTGCAAAGTCGGAGCCATTACCACTCGGCCACCGCTCACTGCTCTCACTCGGCCACCACTGCTCTCAAGCAACGTTAAGACACGCATTTACGCGCTACGCTGCGTGGTGCGTGACAGTGTGATAACTACCGTACGCAATTTTTTACTCTTCTACCACCACTTCCCATTTTTCTTTTGATAATAGCACTATGTGTGCCCAATCAGTTAGTTTTTACATATGCATTAGCATATTTCTTTCGGCTGATGATTAGAAGTGACTGATTGATTTTGAAAATATCGTGAGGAAACCTGGACTAATGTTTAAAATGAGCTTATACCACTGATGGTTCGGTTGGTATTATTTATTTTAATATCGAACAAACTACAAAACATAAGTCCGCCTCTGTACTTTTGTGTGCATAAAGCATTTAATAATCAAACGCATAATAGGTACAATCCGCATCGAATGTACGTCAATTGTTGTGCAAAACTTCCTCATAATGGCGGGGTCATATTTTAATTGTAAACATTCTCAGTTACCGTCTTCCGAAAATAAATAATATTCTATCAATAAAGAGCCAACCCACATAGGGTATCAATTTGTTACGTTACAGACGAGCGAATGTCATTGAAATCAATTGGGGAAAATGGTTTGTTAAGTGCTCGTAGGCGATACGATACAGACTTACAGAGTCTGTGTTTGATATGATAATAACCTGGGTCCTTTAAATTAACTGTTCAGTCTCCATAGGTATATAAAGTGAATAACGAAAAGGTTTGCTTATTTTCGAGCTTATTTACGATATTTACAAACTACTTTATGATGAACTTCTTATTGTTCTATAAACACTATAAAAAAACGCTCAATATTTTATAGGTACTCGTAATCTATGCGGACGCTGGCGTTCGCTAGGGGTTTGAGTAGGAGTGAATAGAATGCTTTTAGACAAGCGTGCACCATCGTCGACCACGGTACATCATTGCTAGGGTTTGGGTCCCGGGACGTCTCGTGTCTCGAATTCCCGAGAATTTTCGTAATTTTTGTTGTCTCGAGTCCCGGGACTTTCGTGTCGAGACTCGAGACGAGACAAGATTGACGAAATTTCAAATAAGAAGAAGCCTAGCGCCACTTAATTATGAAAAAAAAAAATGGCGCTAGGCGAGAATTAACAACATTATGAGAATTAACAATGTTGTGATTATGAACTAGTCGAATTACCAATAATAGCAAAGTTATTAAGAATTAGTATGATTGTTAACTAAGTTCGTTTTATAAAGTATAAGATTTAACTGCTTAAAAGTGAATCTGTGTGTGATTATAAGAAATAAACAAAGCAGTTATCAAGACTGAAACTAACATTATAGTTATAAAGATATAATTTTTGGTTTAATAAATGTTGATTTTTACAAAACAAAAAATGATTTTTAGGGTTCCGTACCTCTATAGGAAAAACGGGACTAAACGTATTTTTCCACACTCTCAAAGGAATCAAGATTTATAGGGTACATTCCGTTGATCCAGAATTCTGAAATTTGGCATAAAGCAAGGTCTTATAGAACAGGTATAGGAATAAATCGTAAAACAGTTTACAATTTGTTGATCTTCGTAAGTTTGTATGGAACCCTCAGTGCACAAGTCCGACTCGTATTTGTTCAGTTTATTTTTTAATACATTTCATCAGAAATTATCACGATTAATATTCTCATAAAAAATAATAATAATACAAACATACAATCTCATAAGTCTCGAAGTCCTGGGGATTCCCGGGACTTTGAAATGGTCGGGAATTCCCAAAACCCTAATCATTGCTTATCATCAAGTAAGATAGTGGTCGAGCGCGGGCCTATCAATAATCTTAACATATTTTTTTTTATTTGTATGTTCGCGATAAATTTAAAAACTACAAACGGATTTTCATGTGATTTTCACCTGTACACAGAGTGATTCATGAGGCAGGTTTAGTTGTGTGGTGTTAAGGTAAAAGAGAGGTCAAAAATATTGAAAAATTACGTTAGTTAATTAATTAGTTACTTATATTATAAATATAAATATTTTATAAGGTAATAGAGTCAATTTGATTTGGTGAGGATCAAAGAACAAAACAAGTTCAGCAAAAAAAAAAAAATGTAAAAGTAGTATAAGTGTAGTTGTGTCATTTTACTTCTATGACTCATCTCCTTTTTACCTTGACACTATAGAATAAATACCTAGTAGAGAAAAGCTAAGAATTTTAAAGATTTCTAACACCCGTGCGAAACTGGGGCACTAGTGAAAAAAAATATTTTTATTAGTACCGAACAGCCAGTGGTCGTGTTCTAAAGGCATCCTTATATATCTCAGTGTATAAGATAGCTGTAACTCGGGCACAAAGATAATGTCAAGGCCGCGGTAACGATTTTATGCTTGGATAGATTTCCTATCTAAAGTTATTGTTAAACAAATGTAGAGTACATTAGTTGGTGCTAGTGATTTCGTTCGCACCAGACTAGTAAAACAACACAATGCCATTTGGTCACAATTTCAAGACTTCTTTTGTTCGCGAAACCTCCACCTCCACCAATACTTCAATTTAAAAACAAATTCTGTTTTAAAATAAAAGTAGCCCCTACTCCCTATAGCATCAGCTATTTAACAGTGAAAGTCCCGTCAAAATCGGTCCAGCCATTTTGGGGATTAGCCGGAATGTTCGAAAGAGTAAGTTAGGCCCTGGAACGCAAAAGGCAACTGAAGGAACATAAGTAGGATTTAGTTTGTAAAAGTTTTTTTTCCCTGCCGCTACACTCAGAGAAGACTTATTTGATGACTCTAAAAATTAAAATAAAAAATACCTACAGGGTGTAAGGGACAGCCCTCCGCAAACTTTAAGGGCTTAGTAGACGAAACTGAAAAACCTTCCACAAGATTTCTTTTTTAGGAAACGAAAAAAAAAATATCAGTCTCACTATACAAAATTATAAATTTGATTGGACAGTTTGTATGGAGGCCGATTTTTTTGTGTAAGGTTGTTTAGTTTCGTCTACTGAGCAAGCCCTTAAAGTTTGCGGAGCCCTTAAACCTTGTATATAATCTAAATCAACATACCACTTTCAGCCAAAAACCAGAACGCCTTGCAGAACTCAATGCTCGCCGATTGCGATATGTTGACAATCCTCCTCGCTCTCATCTCGGGGTCGATGAGGTACTGTCCCCCGGTCCACACCGAGCTGATGAGGTTGCCATGACAATAGTACGCCTCGGAGAAACCCGCCATACATATTGATATGCCTTTCAGTATGCCACGCATCGATGGTAAGAACTGGAATGGAATTTTAAGTTTTATGTTAAAGGTTGATTTGAAGGTGGCGTGATGTGGGTCTAGGGCTTCATAGGTCACCGGAAAATGCACTTAAAGAGCAGAAGCACGTATTAGATTTAAAAGAGGTGGTGTCACGTGGGTCTAGTGCTTACAGGTCACCGGAAAATGCACTTAAATGGCAAAAGCACGTATTACATTTAAAAGCTGGTTTTGCTAACGTTTTAGTTGACAAGTAACCTTGTAATTGGTGTTTATTTGTGTACAATATTTTATACTAAACCACAAAGAACACTAAAAAGCAATCTTTAGCAATCTTTGCAAGGCAATCATTAGGATCTATAATATAAAAATGACTCGCTAAATGTGTTGCTCAGCGCAAATCTCGAGAACTGCTGAACCGATTTCGCAATTATTATTTTTTATTGTGTTTGTTATTGTGAGGAGAAGGTTCTTATGCAAAAGAAAATTAGGTTAGTGCAGGGTAGTGTAGGGTAGAGTAGGGTAGTGTAGGGTAGAGTAGGGTATAGTAAGGTATAGTAGGGTGGAGTAGGATAGAGCGGGAGCGAAGCCGCGGGCAAAAGCTAATTTCAAATATTAATATAAGAAAGAGCGTGGTGGGAATATCTCGTTATCTCTTTTATAAAAACGTAACCTAACGGCGCCGACGTCACATTTCAGTATGTGCTATCCATCTTCTGTTATTTGACAGTTTTTCCTTTCACCAGATTTGGAACTTAATTATGAACGGATTTGAAAAATTTTTTTATTTGCGATTTTGAATAAAGACACATTTATAAACAAATAATTTTAAAAAATTGAGCCAAATTCAGATTTCGATTGATTTGTTGTTTGATATTTGCTTTTGGTGGCGTTTTGAGACTAGTTTCATGACACCGGCACGGTATAACCGGTTTAGGTTTATAAACAACAAAAATGTGTCAACAAGGAAGCAAAAATTTACTGGTAAAAAGTTTCAAAGTATTCAAGTAAACATCTTCACAATACAAGTTCGACGAGATCATCTCGAACTTTGCTTCCATTCAATTAACAATTCCATCCAACTTGTTTGCAATTCATTGCCTTACTAATTAGACTTCAGACTTTAGCTAATTCGCGATTGGCACTCGACCAAAGTTGCGGCAAAGAAGACTACAATTGACAATCTGAGAATTTTTCTTTCGGTCCTTTTTATATCAAAATTTAATTAAATTGAGAAATTATAAATAACTCCAAATGCTACAATAGTCTTCACATTTATAATATTGGTATGATAGCATCTTCAGATGGCAGTAAGTCATAGGTACTAGGTACAGAAAGGAGAATGTACCTATTGTTTATCAGATTAACAAATAACGTTAGACTGCCGTGTTTATTTACATTCCATACGGTTGAGAGCGAAACATCTAAATATCGATGGCTGGTTGAATGTGTTAATCGCTTTCAGTTTCAAAATCAAAATCAATCAAAATCAAAGCATTTATTTCAAATAGACCATTTGCAGGCACTTTTGAATAGTCAAATGTCGGTCAGTCCAAGAAAAGTGAAGCTAAATTGCACGTTCCAAAGCGTAGGTCTCTATGGAGAAGAACGTGCAAGAAACTCCATGGACACTCTTTTAAATCATATTATGTGTTACATATAATGCTTGGTTACATATTACTTGTTGTTTATCTAGCTTTTGCCCATGGCTTCGCCCGCAGCCCGCTTAAATAAAATATAGCTTATGTCACTCGGGAATAAAGCAGTACAGGTCGCTAAAAATTTTTCACCATTAGAAAAATTATGAAAAATTTTTAGCGACCTGTACTTTCAGACATTACCTCCTACAAAAAAAAAGGAAACAAATTTTACCTCTACCTATTATTAGTGTAGACAAATGGATAATTTTGGAGTTGACAGATAATTTGGCCGACCATCTATTTCCTTGCTACTTTTCTAGTTTCAACTTACTTGAAATCCAAGACACCTTCCATAGAAACAATACTGGTTGATCGTGTCTGCCTGAGCGAACAGCTCTTCAGGAGTATGGGGCTCCGTTGGGAACAGTTCGCCAGGTGGGGCCCATGATAGGAGCGTGTGTAGATGGTGAAGACATGTACCCAGGGACGCTAGCAGCTGACCGCAGGATTCTACCTCCCTAGAAAATTTAAAGATGGTTAGTTACTTAGTTTATGAATTTTGTCGAATTCGGTTAGAGTTACGGACATTAACTTAACAAATTAATAGAATAAAGAAGAGATTAAAGCTGACGACAGACAGGGGCTTTACCATCACCTGTTAAAATGTGACTTCGTCACTTCACAACTCGCGAGCGGTCGCGAGTTGGCATGCTCCGATTTCATCAAGTAGGATCGCAATCAAGCTCTAGTTTATCGTAACTAATATGTATTATAAATGTGAAAGTGTGGATGTTTGTTACTTAATCACGCAAAAACGGCTGAACGGATTTGGATGAAATTTGGCATGCATATAGCTTTTGACATGGAAAAGAACATAAGCTACCTTTTATCCCGATTCCTTAAGTACCTAATCCCACGCGGGCGAAGCCGCGCGCAAAAGCTAGTATGAGATAAAAAAGGCGCACTTGCAGGGGCAAGAGCGAGATTCTAAGCGACTGCACAGGCCGCCGCTGTTTGCGACATAAACAAGACTAAGTTAGAACTACATTAGACCGACATACACGTGGGTGTAACACGCCTGATTTGTACGTAGAATGACGTCGCGTGGCGTGGATCAAGTGTAGCTCTACAAGTCTAGTTTCCATATAAAATGTATGGAGACTGACGCACCCAGATCGGCGTGTGTTGCAGATATATGCGCAGTGTAGTTCTACATTTAACCGACTTTACGCGCATTTGTGTCCATATCATATACAGCACAATTGTTTATTTCTCTTAGCCGCGAAAATACAGTGTGACGTCAGAGCGTCTAAATCCTACATCAGAGTATTGAGTAGCGGAATGCATTTGCAAGCTAATAACATGCCGCGAACACTAATCGGCCTGTAAATCGTTTCGTTACGTCAACAATGTTTAGCTAAATATCGGTAATCATCAGAGCCAGCTATCATTATGCGCGTACGCACACTAACCACATAAACAAACAGAGAGTTGGAATAACAATCTATGTATTTGCTAATAAGATGATGATAGTCTCTTCAACATCCTGCCCAGGCCGCGGAATTCTTTGAAAACGTTACCGTGGGCCTGAGTGCCAAGTACTTTGCCCATATTTGTATTACGGCAACGCAATCGACACGTTTATGACGTAGCTAGGGTACATAGCTAAATTGCTAATCTGCAATCGTTAACTAGCTAGTAGAAAGCTTCAAATGTACTGGAATGACGTCATCTCAACGCTCAGTCACGTGGTCAGAACAAAAGAATTGGCGGCGTGGCCAACTCGAAGCTTTCGACGCAAGCGAAACAGTTGTAACTTGGCTAGGGGGGCTGAAAATTTTCTAAACTACGATAGTGTAGCGATAATAATAATTAAAGGTTTGAGATTCTTTTTAACTTTACAAAATTAAATAAACGATTTTTGATAAGATAATTAAGATAGATATGTAAATAGTCCATCTAAAAAACTAAGTAGGTACGTTTAATTCTTCGAATGCAATTATAATACTGAAAGTTGGCATCGGTTTTCATGAACAATAATAATATTATGTGGTAGAAAATATCTAGTCATGTTCGCCAAATCGATTTGTGTGTCATTAGATCATTTGTCTTGGAGGTAATAATGCAGTTGGTACCTAATTGAGACGGATGTATTTACACATTTTTGTCCTGTAACATGAGTAATAAAATAATAAATAAGATGTATTAGGTATATCAGTAGGTAAGGTTATATTTAAATAAGGTAAAATGCAATTAAATAATAAATATAAAAACAGGAGGCTAAACAATGTATAGCTAAAATTAAGACCTAAACTCGACAATCATAACATGGTCGTGGGTTCGATTACCACCCAGGACAAATGTGTGTGTGATGAGCACGATAATTTTTTCTGTGTCTGGGTGTAATTTATAATGTGTATGTATTTAGAAATATATAAGTATGTTTATCAGTTGTCTAGTACCCATAACACAAGCTCTGCTTAGCTTGGGACTAGACGGCGCTGTGTGATAGTTGTGGAATATTATTATATTATATTATAACAGTATATTTTTAACTTCATCGTCGCAGTCAGTGAAGTTAGCAATATAGGCTATCTTTGATAAGAATGATGTATAGATAACAGAGTGAAAGCATTCTGTGTTCTTGCTATTTTTGGCATGATTCACAGAAATGTCTATCTATTCACATGATTTAATCATGCCTGTACAGTGTACACATCGCATAACAATATGGATATAGGTATTTATATAATATGCATTTTATGCACTTGATGCTCTTTATGTGTTTTATAATTTAAAATTGGCTGGTGTACTTATCATCATTCCCACATTCTATTTTTAGTTTTTCTGTACCTACTTCTTACAATTAACTCTAGTACCTTCGTAGGTACTATATAGTTTTTAATCTTATAGCACAGAGTTAAGGAAAAATCTGAAAACAGTAAATTTGTTGTTACCTGCGTCACAAAAAAAAAAAATTGCAATTCGGAAAAATCTTCGAGACTTCATTCGGGAATTGTAGTTTGCACGGAACCCTCAGTGCGCGAGTCTAACTCACACTAGCCCAGTTTTTAGTAAATAAAAGGCTGGAGCGAGACAGCGTGTTTGAATTTTATTGACTAAAACTCATCCGAATTCCTTCAGTTGCGCTTTACATTCCAGGGCTTCAGTAATGGCAATTGTTTCGAACCAAACAAAAGTTTGCTTCTAAGAGTATAAGATTTATTAGATTACAGTGTATTTATTTATGAATTTATAAAAGTGGCGCCAGTGACTGAAAAGTTGAAAGGGAATCGTTTGTCTTGGTATGGTCATGTGAAAAGGAGGGATGAAACGCATGTTACTAAAAAAGTTATGAGTTTACACGTGGATGGAGGGGAAGAGGAAGGCCAAAGAAAAGATGGATGGATTGTGTGAGAAGCGATATGAAAGAAAAGGAAGTTAGTGATAGCGTGACGAGTGACAGGACAGAATGGAAGAAAAAAACGTGTTGCGCCGACCCCAAATAAAACGGGACTAGGGCAGGAAGATGATGATGAGTGTATTTATTTATTTCATAAACATGATCTATGCAATAATAAATTAGAATATATTTTTCACGTCGCTTTACTAAATTAATTAAAATGTAACGATTGCACTGTAACCAAAAATTGAGTATTACTGTCAATATAATTATGATACCAACCTTGATCTCTTTATTGCGACTGTGGCAAAAAGTACACATAACTACCTGGTCATAAGTGTTTGTGGTTAACGACTACTGACTGAGTGATAGTCTCCATTAAAACCAAATTATAATTTTGTCAAATTGTTTTATGAGTAAAAAACTTAAATCTATTTTTGTTTCTAAATCTTGATAGAAGATTAACACTGAAAACACTGATGTATGTATTCTAATATTAGAACAGTGAGTAAGGTCTTACAATGTAACATCTAAAAATAACCAAAAATGTCATTGACTTTTTCTGTCAACTGTACTACCAACTGATATTAATTTCACTATTTGTTTACAATTTGTAGCACGATTAGAGACCTAAAGACGTAGACGTAAGGTGCATTTTTGAAAGTGAATGTTTAGGATTGACAGAAACAATTGATATTTAAATGAAGGTCGCTTTGAATATTAGCAGAAAAGCTTGAAATAAAACCTTGATAATGATTATGACCTTGTAAAATTCTTGATTTTTATAGGTATGACAATATTAAAATGATATTGAGGTTTAAATAATATGATACTTCGTCCTATTTTTAGGTAAAGATATCCGATTATGTTTAACTTGCGGTATTAATCTGTATGTATACATCCATGATAAAGTCATTGTCCACGTCTGAGCGCGTATTCAGAGTGCGGTAATTTAAAATTTGTATTACTCTCAAATTAATTGCCCTGCATTGGGCCGCAACTCTCGCAGCAAATCCATAAAAAAGTTACATCACTACTATAGCATAGCATAGCATAGTCGGCCTTATAACATTCCTAAGTATGTTGGGACTCAGGCCTCCTCTCTAGGAGAGGGAATGGGCTATAATCCACCACGCGGGCCCAGTGCGGATTGGTGAATGTCACATGTCTTCGAATTTTTGGTTCTAGGACATGCCGGTTTCCACATGATTTTTCCCAGCACACTACTATGTTACAATTATTTTCGTCTATACAGCAATGTTATTCTATCTGTAGACTATGCAAAGATTTGACCCGTGCAGGAATCAAACCCGCGACACACAGCGCAGCAGTCAATCACTCAACCACTTGGTGGAATAACCACCATACAAAAATGATGGGCGTTGTGGAGCAGCCTGGAAGAGGCCGGCAACGCGTCGACGGCGCGCACTGTTCCCGCGCGCCTCAAGGAGTTGTCAGCAACAGTAGGGACCCAGCCGGGTCGAAGCATACTGGGGCCAGGGTTATCCGAAAGGAAGCTGGAGCCCCCGTATGAAGGCTTGAAGGAAAAGGGTGGATCGTTGAGTCAGTAAGAGTTTGACACTATCTCCCAGAGCGGGGGTTGTCATTGGATGATTTTTCCCACCATAAAAGAAAGCCTGGAAGAGGCCAACGTCTAGCAGTGAACGCTGGATACACTAAGTTGATTGATTGACCGCTGCTTAAGTGCCATTTGCGGAAAACTTGAAAAAAATGCCAACTTACTTAACAAAATGTCCTTTCCGAAACAGCAGTGCATCTCTACTGGTATTCACTTGTCTACTGAGTTTTAACCCGTGTAGCACACAGGAATCGACCACTGAAACAAAACTGCGGTATCCATTGCCTGGAGACTTCGCATCAAAGTCGTATAGAGGAGCCACCTGAAACAAAGATAAATTAAGTGTTTAGTATTGATAGAAACTCAACATTAATACATTGAGTGAGATACAGTTATAAACTGTCTTATATTTCAATGTCAGATTTATATCCTTTAACGTCAAGGATATAAATCTGACGATCTTCAAGGCGTGAAGATCATCTTGCTAGAATCTGGTTAGTAGCGCGGCGAGATTTTTTAGTGACTTTTTTTTATTTTTTTTTATTGATAGTTTCGCTTTTTCCACCATCTCACCAGATGGTAAGCGATGATGTGGTCGACGATGGAGCACGCTTGCCTAGAAGTAACCTATTCACTTTTGACTTAAAGACCCCTAAGTTGTAGCTATCAGGAAACACAGACTCCGGCAGGGAATTCCACTCCTTGGCTGTACGCACAATAAATGTGTTCCCAAAACGCTTTGTGCAACATATGGTCCGATAATGGAACGGACTTGGCGGAGTTTGATTGTGCAATTCCAGTGCACACTGCCCAAAATGTAACGATAGAAAACCGACAGACTAGCAACTCGGCGGCGATGCTCAAAGCCTCAAAGCCTTGAGGCTTCGACTCTACAAGTGCATCATTGCCGATGATTCGTTTGGCTCGCCTCTCAATCGACTCCAGCGAATAAAGCTGGTATTTGGCAGATCCATCCCAAAGATGTGACCAGTACTGAAGTACCACTTCCGGTGTGAAGTACCGTCTCACCTTTGCTAAGATCCCCAATTTTTTGGCGGCCATTTGCCTGTCAGCCTTTAACTCGATGTATGAGCCGAAATTGAGAGTAGATGACAACGTAACTTCAAGCTCAAGGTGGTCGGTTATCGGCACGGTCACACCCCGGAAAGATGGGGCCGGGTATAATTGGCTCCGTATAGCGGAAAAAGACACGCCTGGGTTTTACAACAGTGCACTCGTCTGCATACACAAAGATACCGAAATCATTTCGGCATTGTAGGCGTGTTATATTCGAACTATATAACATTCTCACTAGTGGGCCTCTTATTTATGAAGTTTTCTTTAGTTTTCTTAATCTGGAGAATATTTATCAAATGAAATAAACATTATTCGCATATTTGTATTTTAAAATCAAGTATATTTTATACCAGTACATACCTATACTTAAAGATAGTGTTGTAAAAACGCTCGAGTCGGCGCTAAAACGCTCGAGTCCGGACTCGAGCAGTTTAAAAACGCGAGTCGGGACTCGAGTCGGTTTGAAAACGCTCGGGCGCTGGCTTGAGCGTTTTTGAAAAAGAGCTCGGTAAATAGCGCCGACTCGACGCTCGACTCGAGCTTGAGCACGAGTCTTTATAAAATAGGTGAAGAACAAATCAGTTTAATACAAACTACTCATTGTACATGTTATTTCCGCGGTTTTATCTGCGTGGTTTTTATTTGTTATAGAAAGTTTTATCACTTCCTTCGGGACTAGCGTTTAAAAAAGCAGACAAAATTCCCGTTTCTTTCCGAAAAATTCGAAACTTTCAAAAAATTTATAAAGTATAAATTTCATGTATTTATCCAATAAACCCGAAAAAAACGGAAAAATATCAAAAGAACCGAAATGCGTATTTTTTTTTTTTTATTAATACTAGCTTTTGCCCGCGACTTCGTTCGCGTGGAATAGTGACTTCCGGCAGATTTTTGGTTTTACCCACATAGTTCCCGATCAAAATAAAAAAAAAACCGGCCAAGTGCGAGTCGGACTCGCCCATGAAGGGTTCCGTAGCAGCAAGTAACATAATATAAAAGTTCTTGTAATGTGTTGTAACTTTGATCGATGTTTTAATAATAGTGTATTTTTTTCGGTTTATGACGCATTAAAAAAAAAAACTACTTACTGGATTTCGTTCAAACCAATTTTCGTTGGTAGTTTTTATAGTAATGTTTATCATATATTTTTTTTACTTTTATCATTCTCTTATCTTAGAAGTTAGAGGGGGGGGGGGGGACACACATTTTACCACTTTGGAAGTGTCTCTCGCGCAAACTATTCAGTTTAGAAAAAAATGATATTAGAAACCTCAGTATCATTTTTGAAGACCTATCCATAGATACCACACACGCATGGGTTTGATGAAAAAAAAATTTTTGAGTTTCAGTTCTATGTATGGGGACCCCCAAAATTTATTGCTTTTTTTCTATTTTTGTGTGAAATTCTTAATGCGGTTCACAGAATACATCTATTTACAAAGTTTCAACAGTTTAGCTCTTATAGTTTCGGAAAAAAGTGGCTGTGACATACGGACGGACAGACAGACAGACAGACAGACAGACAGACATGACGAATCTATAAGGGTTCCGTTTTTTGCCATTTGGCTACGGAACCCTAAAAATCGTAAAATCATTTTCAGTACTGAATTGATGCCGACTCTTGACCAATAAATGGCGCTGTACCTATGTCCGGAATAAATTTTATTTTTTATTTTATTTTTTGTAATAAAAACTATCCTATGTCCTTTCTCAAGTTCCAAACTATGTCTGTACCAAATTTCACACAAATCGGTTCAGTAGTTTAGGCGTGAAGCAAAGACAGACAGACAGAGTTACTTTCGCATTTATAATATTAGTTTGGATTACTTGCGCTTGACTGCGATCCTACCTGGTGGAAAGCAGTGATGCAATCTGATGGTGAGGCGCACTAGGTGTCCAAGTTGGACATAGGCTCATAAACTAGTGCGCCTGGACAGTCCAATAGAGGACACCGGTCACTATAACGAAGGGGAGGCCTATGTCCAACAGTGGGCATCAATTATTATAGCGCCTAAATGGCGATACTTGGGGGAGGCTTATGTCCAACAGTGGGCATCAGTCATAGCGCCTAAATGGCGACACTTGGAGAACGCGTATGTCCAACAGTGCCCATAGGTCATTAAAGTGAGGGGAGACTTATGCCCAACAGTGGGCATCAGTCATTATAGCGCCTATATGGTGATACTTGAAGGAGGCTTATGTCCAAGATTGGGCATAGGTCATTAAAGTGAGGTGAGACTTATGCCCAACAGTGGGCATCAGTCATTATAGCGCCTAATGGCAACCCTTGGGGGAGACTTATGTCCAACAGTGGGCACCGATCATTATGGCGACACTTGGGGGAGGCTTGAGAGAGCTCGAGTCTGATCAAGCTGACGATTCGTCAGACAGAGAAATCGAGATTTTGGCTGAGGAAAGTACCTTTTTTTTTAAAAAAAAAGATGCTTTATTTTTTTTTTTTATTTTTACAAATCGATAGTGTTTCATGTACCGGATATACCATCCACGGGATTAAAACTATTAAAATTTAACGATGTATTTAAAATAATGATAAATTATAGAAATCTTTTGTGTTTCGAAAATATTATAAACACAAAAGATTTGAGTCGAAGTGCATCTAAAGCACGTCATGCATCACAACGATTAAAGATTTCCCTATAGTCAAATAAAATTATTAATATACCCCCAGTAAAAATGTTAACGCTTCGACGCTCGAGCGCGCGACTCGAGCGTCGAGCGCCCGAATTTTCAACGCTCACGAGTCCTAAACGCTCGAGCGTTTAACGCTCGAGTCTTGAACGCTCAATAGCGTCGACTCAGCGCTCAACGCTCGACTCTCAGCGCTTATTTTTACAACACTACTTAAAGAGAATAAATATATCATAGCAACAACCATTATTATTATTATTCTTATTAATGCCCATTTGTATACTTACTGCACATTATTATGCATGAGGTAACAGAATGCAAATTAAATAACTTCTCGTTATAAAACGCTATCCTTGAAATAAAAGAGATATATTATTACTACTCATAAGTACCTATATGCAGACTATATTTAAAGAAAACTTTGTTACATAGATAGTTATGTTGCAATTGAAAATAGGTATGAATGTTCTGAACCACTAAATTGAATAGAAACATATCCCATCTTGTTTATTATTGTTGTAAGACTGACTTTATAAGATAGTCATTCGACACATTGGAGGCTGCGGCGATCACTCGTGTTCAGTCCTGGTTCAGGCCATGCGCCATGGTAAGAATCGAGAGGTAATGCGAAATATGTTGTATATCGGGCGTATACATGTATGTTGTATATGCGAATTGCGTACGGGTGGGACAAACGATTCATTCGATCCACCCCAGCTCTTTAAGGAAGGTCAGCAGCGCCTTGGTGTTTCATTCCATTTCACGGAGGGTACCTAGGTTTCCAAAATACTTTGCCCTGTATCCAGCGACCACAGCTTAGTAGCAGATGAGCTGCTGTCTCGTCCTCCTCTGTGCCGGCTTTGCAGAGTGGACTGTCTGTAACTACTATGACTGAGAGGTGGAGGGAATGCGAAGCGGTTACTGTGAGCGAAGACGGCTGCAACCGTGAGAGAACGGACATCATCACGTGCCGGCCGCCACTACAGGAGAAGCTACTCGCGATTCCCGGCCACCATAAGTACGGGCTTGTAAACGACGAGCAATGGGTAGATTATGGTCCAGCCGTCGGGTAAGGACCAAGCCTGAGTCGATGGCGCCTTATATTCAGATGATGAGACATGTCACCAAAAATTTAAGGGGCCAGTAGGGCCGACGCCCGACAGGGGCAGCTCTGTCAGACATTCCCGCAGAGGAATGTTCGAAAGAGGTTACTGTGACTCTAGAATGCAAAGGGCAACTGAAAAGACCAAGTAGTTTTAGTCAATAAAAGCCTAACATACCCTCTCGCTCCACCCTCCCACCACAAAATCAAGGTATTCTATAAATGCTGTTTTGTTGTTTTTATTACTATGGTCATTTACCTGTTTCCCGATTCCAAATTTTATTCAAAAGTATTGCACATAGAATTTGGACAAATCATACATTCTTATCATACATCCAGATAGTAAATAAGTAATTATTGTAAAGAAAAAACCGGCCCGTAAGGATTCCTTACCATCTGCGCTAATATTATAAAGAGGTAGTTTGTTTTTTTTTTGTTTGTAGGAGGTAAACTCTGAAAATACTGGTCTGATTGCTAAAATTATTTTATCATTAGACAGTTGCTTTATTCCTGAGTGTCATTGGCTATATTTTATAGGCAAAAGCTAGTTATCTATTAACATGGAAAAATAATCATGTTTGTTGTATGGGAGCCCCCTTAGATGCATATTTTATTCTGATTTTTAGTATTTATCTGTGAAAATTTCAACTGCCTAACTCTGTTCATGGGATACGGTCTATTGACTGACATACAGTGGTATCTTAGTAATAGGATCCCATTTCGCCCTTTAACCTTTCAATCGTAAGAATTACAGACACAATAGAAAGATAATGGGGTTTAATGAATTAAGTATGGAACCCTAAAAAGTCACAAAATATATTGTTAAATATTCTAGAAAACATTATAACAGGCATCATTTACAAGCAATATAAAATCATTCTCACAGTAGTTAAGTATTGCTTTAGTTGGACCTGACATGATGATGCTAATTAATAACTCTAATGAGCAGATGTATAAAATACAAAACAGTTAAAAACAATGTTATAGTATGTGCACATGTTGAACATAAATCAATAACAAACATAACAGTTACATTTTAGCAAACTGGTGTTTATATCAGCTACAAATTGAATTGATTGGCATGTTAACATATTAAATGAATAATGTATTTTCCCGATGAATCATACATTTATGAGTAAAATAAAGTACAAAGTTCATACACGCTTTGTCTGGTTTAGCGTTTATGATAAGTTTTTTTAACATAAAATAAATTGACCACATGGATTCTTATCAGATCATGAGGTCATAGTTTGTTTAGAACATCTGGTTAGAATAGAACACAGCTTGCTTGCATGGGTTGTCTGGTAGATATCCCTGTCAGGGATAGACATTGTACCTATAGATTTAAGTTTATGTTTACATCATGTTACTTTTTGGTGTACAATAAAGTTTATTCTATTCTTGTTTTTTTTTGTAAATTCCTTATAGAAATTTTGATGACTCAGACACTGTCACATTTAAGCTACATACCTATTTAGTCTGATCTTTTAATGAAATTAGTAAATTAAATCCTGCACTATGCTTTCCAAAAAATTATAAAACTAGAACATTGGCAGAAACTACGAACATTTTAATAATATCAGCACAATACCTATATGGGCTAGGAGTAGGATATTTATAAATAAATAATAACCATGCCAACAAGTAATGATTGATTATACATTTATAAAAGATAAGAGCTAGATTTCTTTAAATATTCAAATTTGTAATCACTTTATGAGATAAAGATGAGGAAGTCTAATGATAAGAACTGTGATTGTTTTATTAAATACATTCATAATCTAGTTTGAAGACAAGTAATTCTTAATTCAAATTGATTTTGTATATTAGGGTATGTGGGACTAAATTATGCATTAGAAAGTCTATACTGACTGACCCCATTAATTTTGTCTTTTAAATAGCAATTTAATAGTTCTAAATTCACACAACAATTCCACTTTCAAATCAACAAAAGACTGCTTATGTATTATATGGTTAAATATGTACATACCTTTCTCACATGATCTACCAAAGGCCACACAGTGTCTACATGGTCCATCAGAGTCATGAAGCCCTGGTACAATCTCTGGCCATTTTCAGTGTCGTCCGG
This sequence comes from Mythimna albipuncta, assembly GCA_929112965.1. Taxonomy (NCBI): domain Eukaryota; kingdom Metazoa; phylum Arthropoda; class Insecta; order Lepidoptera; family Noctuidae; genus Mythimna; species Mythimna albipuncta. The sequence continues at coordinate 8,731,147 of OV815972.1, read as the reverse complement.
CTGAAAATAGGTCGCGTTGTTTTGGCACGAATCTTTCAATGCTTCGTACATAGCGTACGTGGGGGGAGCTCCATCCTGCGATCCTTCACAGCACAGGGAAGCCTTAGCCGGCGACTCCGCAAAGGCCATTTTCGACAAACTCTCTTTTGCGAAACGCAAACCGCGTTTAAAGATCTTAATCCTCATCTGCAACGATTTTATCATAAACATCTGACGCACTTATTTGTTATGCACAGAGAAAAAAAATTATACCAATCGAAAATATAATTACAAAATAGTTCGCGGGCAAATTTTGTTATCATTGTATCATAACTATTTTATTTACTGTTTCATTCAGCGACCGATTTCAATAGTACTGAATTATATGATTGTAAATTATCGTTCCTTTACGATCAAGTATTGAATACGATTTGACATGCGAAGTCTCCGTTGTGTCAATTTTTTTGAATGACACATTGACAGCTGTTTAGTGTTTTTGTTTTGTTAGGTTTCCTTCCGTATTATTTATGTTGGTACTTGGTTCAGCAATTTTACTTGCCGGCGACTCGCTTGCCAGCGATTTTATTTCACAGGCCGATATCGCTAGCAACAAACTGGGACACAGTGTGTGTACCCAGCATAATGCTAGCCCACTTACTCATTCTACTACGTTGCGCCACAGTAGATAAAGTTGCGCGTTGGTCGCGTTGGTCAGATTTGCGATATTATCGCTTTTGACGTTATTCGGAACGCAGGTTAGTCCAGGCTGCGTTCAAAATTGAGTTTAGAGTTAACTCTAATATCAAGTCTGTCTAAAAAGTTAACCGATTTTTGGAGTTTTGTATAAAATTAATTATTTAAAAAATACTTACCTATATTCGATACTTTTTATAAGGTTCTTCTGTTGTTAACAATGATCTCTATCTCTTAATCAACCTTGATTATTGAAACCTTTAGATTTCATTAAATCATAATAATTACCATAGTCGTTTGACTTTTTAGACAGACTCTAACGTCATTGGGTAATTAATCCCTAGCATTTTTGAACGCGAACGGAGTTCACCTGTCAAATTCAAACATATTGCCGCCTAGAGTCCATTTCACGAAAGAAGTCCCGCGGACAAATGGGGACATCGGCCATGTTGTCGTTTGTCGATGTTATCAAGGTGCGTTTGTTGTGGTAGATATTTTGTGAGTTTATTATTGGATTAGTGCGCTATAGTCTGTCTAATAAGTCAACCGACTTGGGAATTTTGTATAATATTTAATCATTTAAAAAATATTTAAAATCGATAATTTTTATAAGGTTCTTCTGTTAGTAAACAATGATCTCTATCTCTTAATCAACCTTGATTATTGAAGCCGTGTTGACTACATTAGATTTCATTAAATCCTAATAATTACCCAAGTCGTTTAACTTATTAGACAGACTCTATCGCTATAAGGTTAATACCAACTTCAACTTCATATACCATTATGCAATGTTCGCAAAAGAGTCGCCGCCATGACAGGTAAATTTTGGGGCTGCCATATACAGATTTTTTCCCGATTGATTTACAGATTGGAATTAAATTTTTTGTTTTTTTAATGCACGATTTTTATTAAGGAAAATTTGAAAAAAAGGAAAAGGAATTAACACTACACAACAAAAATTTGTAAATTTATATTCAACAATAATGTAATTAAATACGAAAATAATCTTTGTTTGAATTTTTTTTTTATTGTTCATTTTATTGCAGGTGTTTCAGAGAAAACTGTAACGAGAGTTACAAAAAATAAAATTGATTGATAAGCTAAGATTGCCGCCCTACCACTGCGATCTCAATCCGATTGAAAAAATGTGGAGCCTTGTAATGAGACGGGTAGCGGATAAAAACGTGGGCCAAGATCCAAAAAAAAATTGTACGCCTAACAGAAGAGGCTTTTGAGACTGTTACAGCGGAAGATTGGGCAGTTCAATGTAAACATGTACAGCATTTGGAGGAAGAATATTTAAAAAATGATGGTCTTAAGGATGAAGCAATGGATCGATTTATTATATCCACGGCTAGTGTTAGTGAAACAGAATCTGATTCTGTTTCTATTCACTCTTCTGGCAGTATTCATAGTATGACCGATCATAATTATTCAATAAAAATTTGAATAAAAGTTTTAAATGTTATTTTATTTTTCTAATTTAAAGTTGGTCGAACATCTCCATTTTATATTTTAGAAATTACAGGAAGATTTATTTTTCACTAATCTGACCTTAGCAGTATGGACATCAAAATGGTACCTATTATATTAAAAATACATTCTATTAAAAACATTTTTTTTCTTATCTGACTATTCGAGTATGTACCTAGTTAATAAAATGAAAGTAAATGAACTATAAATTATTTCCCCTGATTTCCCCATATTTAACCGTGGCAACATTATGTCACGCGAATACAGCGCTGCGTCTGCGGGACTTCTTTCGTGAAATGGACTCTACCTACTCTAACCTATCCTGCTCAAAGTTAGGGTTAGTTGGGTTAACTCTATGGTAGCTACAAGTTATTTAAGAACGACCCGGGTTTGCAACTCTACTCGACTGTGGTTATTTTTGAACGCACTGCAGTAGGAAAAAGGGAAAAGTTCCTTGGACCTGTCAAACTTTGACAGACCACTAAAGCGAATGACATCTTTACGGGGAAATAATTCGCGTGTTTGCTCTGTCAGAAACTGAAATGCTTTGCCTAAAAATAAAAATATGAAATTTTGTTTATGTTTCTATTAATATGGGAGAGATATCGATGGAACTTGATTCGGTTGAAGCCGGTGAGCAGTTAATCCAAAACGAAAGCACTTCCAACGGTGCAGAAAATGGAGAAAACTCAGTTGTTCAAGAAGAGATTGTGTACCAATACCCCAGTTTATTTACGAGTAAAACTCTGATAGAACTTTCAAATTCTTCTTGGTCGCGGCATAAAAGGGCTAATCAATGTGTGCAGCCCTACTTGCGTGGTTGTAAATGGTCGCCGGACGGTACATGTTGCCTCAGCGTAGTCAATAATGATGGGATACATGTCACAGAGTTATCAAGGGACCTCTATACGGGTAATGTTGCTGCAGACCGAATTATAGATGTTATGGACTCCGTCATCCACGTCAAGGAAGCTGGGTTGATCTATGACTTCTGCTGGTTCCCTCTTATGAATAGCGCAGTACCAGAAAGTTGCTGGTTAGTTGTACCATAATGTGCTACTACCCTACTCTATTAGAATTACTAACATATCACTATACACCATCTGTTTAGGAAGTTAACTAAACAAAAAATCTTGATACATCTTTTTATTGAACCTTTCAGATACTGCCAATTTGAGACACAATATTAAGACAATATATGTGCGAATGAATTTGCTTGGGGTTTAATGAACTAAAATAAATCATGAAGACATTTTTTATTTAAATTTACTTAATTACCTAGCATTGGTTGAGATAAATACCTAATTGTAAAATTTCTAGATATTTTTTTTTTTTAAATATTTTTTCAGGAAAAAGATGTAAAGGTTTAATTCATTAAACCCCAAGCGACGGTATCTGAAAGGTTAACTATCTAAACAGATGGAGTAGTTTTACTTGACTAAGGTGCTACAATTGTGCAGTTTCATTTTCTGTTATATCACTAAAAATATGAATATTGATTATAAATTTATGCAAAACATTTCTAAATTAATACCTAACCAATTTCAGTTGGCTGACAACGAGACAGAATGCTCCGATACAGATGTGGGATGCATTTAATGGTTCTCTGCGGTGTTCCTACCGAGGATTTGATAGTGTTGACGAGATGCAGGCAGCTATCTCTGTGACCTTCACAAAAGATGGCAGTAAGATAATAGCTGGTTATAAGAAGTTTATTAGAACCTTTGATGTGGAAAGGTGATTATATAATATAATAATTCATTAAACCCCAAGCGAACGTCGGCGTTTGTTCTGTCATTGTCTTTATATTGTGTATCTAAGTGACAGTATTCGAAAGATTCAAACTAGCTGTGGTACACAGTTTTATCTTCTCACCCACTATTAATTTTGTTATGTCCACTAAAGACCATATTATGGTTTAAAATAGGTTTATTGTGCTTAGTAGCAATAACGTTCACGCACCCATTGTCTTTCTATTGTGTCTGTGTATTCTCGCGATTGAACGGTAAAGTACACAATAATATTGGTTTAGTTGGTAAAGTTATACTTTGAAGTGGTTTATGGTTATTATTATTTTTATTCTTTAGCCTTGACAGTCCTGCTGCTAAACAGAGGTTTTCTTAATTTTCTTCCTCATGCTATTTTCAATTTTTTTGTTAGGTTGAGGAGATTATCAAATAACTTCCTCAACTTTGAGTGGAGGGGGTATCAGATTTATACTAACTAAAGCTCATCTGTGTTCCTTTAGTTGCCCTGTGTCCTGATCTTGCAATTCTTTTTCTACATGCTTATGTGTTATGTTGAATCTTTTCTTTAAACCTACAGGCCAGGCAGAGATTTTGCAGAACATAGAGTACAAAGCCCTGCTTCATGTTTTGATACTAGCAGCAATCTACTTGCAGTGGGATCCTGGAACACAAGTATTAGTTTGTACAATGTGAATGAAACGGGTGCTTACAAAAGTATTGGGAAAATGCATGGACATGACGGTGAGAATTTTTCTTTTCATGAATAGTTGATAAACATCACAGAGATGAATTGACTCTTTGTTTGGATGGATTGTCAGAAAGTTGATATAGATAGATAGCTAGAAAGTGGATAGCTACTGAGATGATGGCTACTTGATTCATCAAAGGAAATAAAATCAATGTTGAAGTGTAGTTACAGAAAATAATGTTCATTATTTTTGCAAACCGCAAGATGGTGGGATGGACTAGGGAAATCTTGACCTAGATGGATGCAGTGCATGCTCGCGAAATATGATCGAAATCTCTACTCGTAAAGGAGTGGAAGGTGGCTTTTGCACATGACAAGAAAACTCCATGCCTCTTTACAGCATTGTGACATTATTTTATTTATAAGTTTCTTTTAATTTTATTTTCAGGTGGAGTCACACAAGTAAAATTTGTGCCAGACGGTCTACGTCTTGTGTCAGGCGCGCGCAAGGATAACAGACTACTAGTATGGGATATCAGATACTACCGAAAACCCCTCAACATACTGTCTCGTGTAGTGGACACTAACCAAAGAGTTTACTTCGACATCTCGCCGTGTGGCAAGTACTTGGTGACTGGTGGTACAGATGGTGTGCTGAGAGTATGGGATGAAGACCAAGTGGGATGGAAATCCAGTTTAGATATTACTCAGGATCTTGGTGATAATACTACTTATAAGGTCTGTATTTGTCTCGATTCTGTTTATAATTTTTGGACTGTTGAAGAAAAATTGTGTGGGAAGTTTTGCGGTTTGCAAAAGCATGAATATGAAATCTATAAGATTAGAGAAAAACTAAAGAAATGAAAGATAGAGTCTTTAAAAAATAATATGTCTAGAAAGTGGGAGACTACTGAGAGTATGACTAAAGAAGAACAGACATGTGCCAACCTCAAATAAATTGGCATAACTAAAAGAATGATGATTTCATAATTTACAATGTTAGGTCATTTAAGCTATATTACTAGCTTCAAAGCTAGTAATATAGCTTAACCTTTCGTGTGTCCGGAACGTGGATCCACGCGAGACACAACAACTTTTTAATTGTGTCTCTAATTATGGCATACGAAAGGTTAAATGCTCAGAAATGAATGATTTTCCATGGTTTATTTTTGTAGAATATTTTATACTAATTAATAAAAAACACCCAAAATAAATCTTTTTCTAGTACGAGTAACAGCATCATAATTTGTTATAAAATGAAGCAGCAAATAGCATTATAAATATCGGTATGAAGAAGAGTTGGAGTGTGTTGTCTGTTTTACGTGCATAACGTAATGATAATGACAGTGACAATACATTTCAGATTTGAAAAAAAAAAAAAACAATTTTGGATCTATAGTATTTTCGCTTTAAGAAAATAGTGACTCATCGTTTCCACTTGGCTTAGTCACACCCCACCAATTATAGTAATCACAGAAAAATTATAAAGCCAAATTAAAATAAATTAAATTATTAATTGTTTAAATTGACCAGTTAAGGTGAGCCATTCAGAGAGTATGGAAGCGTCTTTGGGGCCATTCAAGTATAACGTAAGCACTATAGAGGGGTAGGGGTGTTTTAGCATTGCTTATTTTTGATGACATGAGAGATGGGGTTCTAGATGGTGATTACGTTAGCAGTATATATTTTTCTTAGTTTTGTAAGAGAATGATCTCGTTGTTACACATCACTGAGCAGCAAACTTCCAATGACGTTGAAGATTAGAGTCATGGATTCGTGTATCATGGACTCAGGACTGTTAATTTAAATTAATATGTCAAAATTTTACATGAAGTTGCTTTTTTACCTTTATTTCAAGCCTATTCCTTATTTGTAGACGAAACCAACACATTGACAAATACTTGTACCAATGTTTACGCATGGGGGTAGGGGGTGAGAGCTTTGCTTACTTGTGCTGAAAAGGGGCTCCCCCTTTTGTCAGCAAAAGTAAGGAGTTAATATTTGCAAAAAATCTGCTTACGTAATACTTGAACGGGCCCTTTTATTTTTACGAATAGGTATTCATTTTTTAAATTGACAATTTAAAAAATGAATACCTATTCGTAAAAATAAAAGTGGAAATACTGACTTTTATATGACGAAATTTTAAAGTAATTACTTCATAATTATATTTGAAAATACTGTGTATAGTGCGTTCCACTTAAGAATTCCCTTCGTCGTATTGTTAGCTTCCCGGTCTGTCTACAGAAAAAAGAAATAAAAAAGAAAAGAGTTGCCTACTCTAGCAAAATTGTTGCACGAAATGCGAAAAGAAATTGATTTTAACGGTATTCGCAAAACTTTTTGGAGAATTATGAGGGGAATGGGAAAAGCAGGTCTAAAAAGAAGCTACTAATGGAGGAGGTACGATATGATGATTATGGCGTGGCGTTTTCGGTATTTGAAAGAATTGCAGAACAATCGGAATGGAGCCCAGGGTCGTATACTTTATTAATAGTTTTTACAGTTTCCAAAAGGAAAAAATACTAATTATAAGGCAATTGTTAAAAGTAACAAAATATCAGTTACTCTCACTAATATTAAGTAATTTTATTGCTAAAAATATAGCAACTCTTATATACACACATTTCTTATTGTTATAGGAATTCTTTCATAAAACGCACTATAGTCAATAGTTTGATTTAATTCATTAACCTTTCAATCGTTATAATTACAGACACAATTGAAAGACAATAGGTGCGCGAACGCCGGCGTTCGCTTGGGGTTTAATGAATTAATTCATTAAACCCCAAGCGAACGCCGGCGTTCGCGCACCTATTGTCTTTCAATTGTGTCTGTCATTATCACGATTGAAAGGTTAAACCCCAAGCAAACGCGTTCGCGCTGTCATTGTCTTTCTATTGTGTCTCTAATTGACGGTATTTATGGTTTAATTTTTACCTCAGTATGAATACGGCCTTACTTGCCAGTTGCACTGAGGAGTCACTATTTTCTTAAAGCGAATCTGACAATAGTTACTTTTTGATACAGATAATAATAAAATAAGTTAAGTACTCAATTAGCATATCACTTGCAGAAATTAGCAAGAAGTTTTATATTTTAATAATGACTACGTTTTCTTTTACAGTTCCCACTCCACAAAGATTGTTGCAACAGCATCTCAATACATCCTTTACGTCCAATATTAGCAACGGGTTCTGGACAATTCCACATTGCAGATCCAATGCTCTCACCCCAAAGGAAAATATCTAACAGTGGTATTACAAGTGTTAGTGATGTAACTCCAGTGAAAATAGAGCAAGTGAATTCTGACGTAGTCAATGATAATACGACTGTTGTTAAAAAAGAAAAGGAATCAGATCATGAATCTGGTAACGAAAACGAACTTGACTATAAATATAATGACAAAAGTGAAAATAGTTTAGTGTTCTGGTGGATTGGTGAAGTATCTGAATCTGAATAGACCTCTATATTAAAATTGAATTTTGATTTTTCGTGTGGTTTTCATGTCGACGGTATCTAGTCTTTAGTATGTTAGTAAGTTTTTGACCTTCTGATATAAAATTACGCATTTAATATTTTGTTTTAATTAAGTAATTTATATATTCCCAAAAAGTTGTCGGTGCTATATTTTATACATTATTTTATTTTTATTTTCAATAATAAAAATAAAATAAGATACACTGGTACTGCAAGATACTTTACAGTTGTCGTAACATGACCACGGTTTTGAACGTGGCATTTATGTCATGGCGAAAAAAGGACGGAAGTAGTACATAGTCCCAACCGTACACTAGTATCAATAAATGGCAGGCGGCCATTTACTTCTGTGAAGCAATAAGCTAACTAGCTAAGGAGATGGTGGCACGCATGAGGGAACGGCTTTTCTCACGATCCAGCTGCCTAAAGTCGTTGACAGCGCGCCTCAAAAATGTCAGCAATCCGAAGGGCCCAGCAGAGCAGCGATATTCGCTAGGGTCAAGCGGATTTTTTTAAAAAGGAATCTGTGATCTTAGAACGCAAAGGGGCAACTGAAGGACACAGGTGTGGTTTTAGTCAGTAGTCTTCTCTCGCCCTACATAGAGTGGAAAAAGTCCAATCCACAGAAAGTATGAAAGAGGTTAGAAAGGAAATACTTTCCGATTTCTACTACGAGTTCCGCTGCTTGTCTCACACACCCTTTAACTCCACTACAGGCAATAAACCAATACGAATGCGCATTACGCAAGTAATAGACCACGCACACTTAGATCGTTAGTTTGCTATTGGTAGTTGAACTATGAGCTATTTTGTGGCGCGCCTGCCCCGCCCACAAGTCATTCTAAACTCTTTCATCTGTTCTGTGCTAGTATCATTGCACAATATGCATATATCCTTGGTTTTATTAACATTAAATTTGCGATTACAAAGTATGAATGCACTAGCAGACATAAATAAACGCATGTGTCATAAGCATTTGATTGCATTAAAGACGTCTTGCATGAATGCGTCATTGTGATGGAGTTCAAAAAATAGCTCTTAACGTAGTTAATCATTATTGACATAAAAGTCCCTCGGTATTTTGGACAAAATATAACTTTTCTTCAATGAATTCAACACCAATTCAAATAGGTGTTCCCAAAGGTGCAATACTTGGTCCATTCCTATTCTTGAATCTAAACTCAAGGAAATGCACCTTGTTTATCTATGTAGACTGTCAAAGTACCTATGCATCTCATTAAGCTAATACTAAACATTTCTATGGTAACCTATTAAGAAGTTGATTAAAACTTAAGCAAACTTTACCTGCTAACTAAGTATAAAAGAACGTAGCTTACAAGAACTCGGTCGTCCCTAGTAGTAGTTGCATATAGCAGGTTTCAGAGTTTCTATACAAGGTGTAAGGGACAGCCCTCCACAAACTTCAAGGGCTTGCAAAAAGAGTGAAAAAAGAATCCGAGACAGATTTTTTTTGGTTTCCTGAAAAAAAAATTGTGGAAGGTTATTCAGTTTCGTCTACTGAGCAAGCCCTTAAAGTTTGTGGAGGGCTGTCCCTTACACCCTTTATAGCTACCGTCTTTCAATGGATTCGTATGCCCTGTAATTGAAAGAATAAAAAGCTCCAACAAGCCGATTCTATTGTTTTAAAGAAGTAGTAACAATCACATTGTAGGCAAACAATTCGGCTCGGGAGCTACTTGTGAACAAAGCTCAATTTGCGCGGAGAGAACAAAGGTTGCTTTATTGATAACGGGGTGTTAAAGTTAACAACTGATACCCTTAAATAATAGGTACTCTTTGATATTCAACCCAGCAACACTCCGTGTTCATTTTGAACGTTGCCTGAGTTGTAAGTACTTAAATAGTAAAATGATTACCCGTTTTACTGCTAAACGCGAGCGGAACAATCGGAAATATTTAACAACTCTTTTCAAAAAGATATTATCATTTGATTTAGGCCTACGTTACAATGTAGTTTATGAGTTATTTGGTCGTTTCGGTATTCGCATTGTTGGGCTTATTGGTTTAGTTCTGCCTAGGGAATGGAAGTTTCTAAGGCTTTTTAATGACTTTTGAAGCCGTAATGTTTAATATTTGACAAATATTTTATTTTAAATGAAACAATAAATTATCGCCCACACCACAGGTGTTACGAGAAAGCGAAAATTGTCTCTGATATTACGGCTATTTATAACTGTTTTGGATTCAGGCCCTTGCATTATTTTCAGAACTGTGGAAACCTGTGGTAGGTATGTAGCCCAGTCAAGTTTTCTTGCATAAGGACTTGATTTACTTTGTTGAGAGGAGCTATTATCTAACATAGGTTATAAATCAGAATAGCATACATAACTATGTATGTTTTATTTATTTAGGTAGGTATTAAATTATTTGTGCATATAACAGTACAGTCTTAATGCCTTGCGCTTTTTCGACCAGTCGACCCAAAGGTCTTGCAGACAAACAATTGTATTAGGTGTAATATTGAGTAATCTGAAATATCTGTTTATGACTTGTAAGAACCCCTTATCAATAAACTACTATGACTACTATGACTATGACTATTGATTATTAAACATTTTCCTTTTGTACATGTAGACATTACAGTACATATACCTAGTATTATACTAGCGAATCCCCCAGCTTCACGCAGGTGTCCCAATTTTTTGAACTCACAGAGGCGGTGGGTGAGTTCGTTTTATATGAAAAATATAAAACTAGTGTTGCTGCAAGCAAAGTATGGAACATTCTTTCCAGTTGCAGAAATTCCATAAGTTCCAGGCTGTTGATCTGCTATTAGGTTAATTTGATACAAGCATACATGAGCTTGCTAGTCTATACTTTAATTAATGTTCACTAATTACAACAAAAAGAAAGAATGACTAGTAAACAATGATCAAACATAAGGCGGTGTGCCTTAATCACCACATTAATCTTATGATATTGTTATTAGAAGACTGATATTGCGTAAAACTGCATGGTCATCTCTGGCTAATCTTGATAATCCTAGGATATTAATTTTATTCAGTCCCGGCCAAGGATCTCTGTTCAACAATAATTGTAATAATGTGGGACTTTGGTGAGTAGATGTTAGTTTCCGTAATTTTCTTATAATTTAGATATACAGCGTTGGGAGGTACAGTCAAACAATGTGTTTGGCATCATAGTGTTAGCATCAAAGGATTTTTTTTCTGTTTATATCGGGACAATCAATAATTACAACATCTTCTCTGTATAGCAGCATATATTAGCAAATAAAATGATTATGATTGCTTCTTTATTGTATTATCATCACTAGTCTAGTCTTTCCAAATGCTAAATCTAATAAGGTTCAGTTGAATACTATAGTGTTTAACATTGGGCGACTGCATATTAGACCTCCATAACATTTATAATTTTGGTTATAAATGACACGATTCGCTTTGCATGGTAAGAGTAGTCAGATTTTGGTTATTATTGACCTACAACGCCTATTAAAGTTCTGCATAACATTTAACTATTTATTGTAGGTATTTAAAAGTAAAATTAACTGCTCCATTGAATTTAATTTATTTTCTGATCTGCGTACTAAGGCAATTTTTTAAGCTTATAAAGCTAATGGTTTACTGAGCTTAATCTCAATATTTACAAAGTAGTTTGCTGTGTGAGCTGAAGTACATGCACACCAAATGGTTTGTTCAACTATACAATGAGCCACTATAATCTCAAATTTGAGCGAGGTCTCGACGGATATGAAGGCAGTCAAAATGTCAACGGAGACAGCCCCAAGATACGGTGTTATTTTAAGATAACCTTGCCTTAGGCCTTTAAACTAAGACGTGCTTCGTACTATGAAGATATCTTAGTAACCATCTCTGAAACACGTACCGTGCATAATTAATATTAAGACATTAGGGTTCCATACCAAAATTGTGAAAAAGGAATCTACGTAATGCGACTTCGTCTATCTGACTGTCTGTTACAGCAGCTTTTTTTAAGCATAGGAAAACCCAACTTGTGAATGAAAGTTACATTTGAAACAGTTACCGTGGCCCTAGAACGCTTTTTTTTTTATGGTGGGAAAAATCATGCATTGACATCCCCCGCCCTTGGGCGGAGCGGGAGATAGTGTCAGACTCTTACTGATTAAAAGACCCACCCCGTTCCTTGTAGCCTTCATACCGGGGCTCGAGCGCCCTTTCGGATAACCCTGGCCCCAGTAGGCTTCGACCCGGCTGGGTCCCTGCTGTTGCTGACAACTCCTTGAGGCGCGCGGGAACAGTGCGCGCCGTCAACGACTTGGGTTTGGTCCGGACAGTTACCGGACGGCCGGACAGCGAGCTACCCATTGCTCACTGTCCGCAAGCCCGCGTCTACGTTGGCCGGAAATCGGGATCAGAATCCCGGCGACGGCGGCGGCGATAACGCCGTTGCCTGATGCGCTCGGCCTCCTCCTTTGCAAGCATTACTGCTTCGCAGAAGTCGGCGACCGCCTGCCACTCCTCCTCGCTCCGGACCATGGCCTCAACCAAGGCCCGCAAGACAAATGAGGAAACTTAGGTGGGTTTTAGTTAAGAAAAGTCTGAACGAATAGGTTAGTATAAAACAAAAGATAGTGTACTAATTACGGCTTTGACAAATAGATCCATTTCAGTATAAGTGCCAGACGCTGGTTTTCAACACGTCCTGAGGTGAGGTTACGAGTCTTAAATAAATCCGTTTTATAGTGTAATAACATTAAAAAAATATATCAATCCTGTATAATTCCTACATTATAGAAAAGCAAATTTTCCATAAGATACCTTTATTAATAAGTAGCTATTACTCTCAGTTATGGCTTAGTAACTAGGGGTAATATCGACTGGTGTTATTAGCTAATGGAATATTTAAATAACGTCTATCCTTTGCTGATGCTGAATCATTAAAGGAGTTCCGAAAATTTCCCGATAAACCGTGGTCATTTGTGATATAATGACTATTAAGTGGTCGTAAGATATTGTAACACGGGCTATCAAAAGCCTGAAAAGCTTTTAAAGACATCGTAAAAGATACCTCTAAAGTATCTACCAGCCATCAGCCTTCAATATCTATAAAGATTTTTCAATACATTTACGCGGAAACGCGCTTTTATTCTTATCGCTTTTAAGCACACAATTTATTGTTTTCCTCACTAGTGCGGAAAAATGCGGAAGCTCGCCCCCACCACAATTTACTGTCCTTATTGAATCAGGCTGCGTGCTAAGCGAGCCCCACGAGAAGTGTTTTGAAAACCGTCGTTTGATGCACGTGTAAATTTATCCCTGCAGCACTCAGCTACATAATACCCTCATCTGTAGCATGGGCGAATTCTGCTTCGGTCATGATGACAAACTGTTTTCACTTGTATCGAAATGTACTTTTTAGGGTTCCGTAGCCAAATGGCAAAAAACGGAACCCTTATAGATTCGTCATGTCTGTCTGTCTGTCTGTCTGTCTGTCTGTCCGTCCGTCCGTATGTCACAGCCACTTTTTTCCGAAACTATAAGAGCTATACTGTTGAAACTTTGTAAGTAGATGTATTCTGTGAACCACATTAAGATTTTCACACAAAAATAGAAAAAAAGCAATAAATTTTGGGGGTCCCCATACATAGAACTGAAACTCAAAAATTTTTTTTTCATCAAACCCATGCGTGTGGGGTATCTATGGATAGGTCTTCAAAAATGATACTGAGGTTTCTAATATCATTTTTTTCTAAACTGAATAGTTTGCGCAAGAGACACTTCCAAAGTGGTAAAATGTGTGTCCCCCCCCCTCTAACTTCCAAGATAAGAGAATGATAAAACTAAAAAAAATATATGATGTACATTACTATAAAAACTACCAACGAAAATTGGTTTGAACGAAATCCAGTAAGTAGTTTTTTTTTAATGCGTCATAAACCGAAAAAAATACACTATTATTAAAACATCGATCAAAGTTACAACACATTACAAGAACTTTTATATTATGTTACTTGCTGCTACGGAACCCTTCATGGGCGAGTCCGACTCGCACTTGGCCGGTTTTTGTTTAAACTAGTTAATCTTTGAAACATCCTGTTGGATTGGAAAAAATCTTGCTGTATGGGATAGCCAGAATCGTGACGAATAATAATAGGCTATATAACATTATGCTACGACTTACAGAAGTAAAGCAGTCATCAAAGACGCAGCTGAAACCGTGGGGAACAACTAGTTTAAGATATTCGATAATTGGATCAGTATTTCCTTAGATTACCTTTTACAAACACACAATGCTACCTTTTCTTTCAGTAAGTTTATATTTAGGACACGTAAGCTAGAAAGTCTAGGTAATCAAAAACTGTCTTATCTCAGTAAACTAAATTACAATTAGGGCCACAGGGAATTTCTGAAAAGGAAACCTTAGGAGAAAGGATACAGGTGAGATTTAAGTCAATAAAAATCTGACAAGCTCTCCTGATCCAACCTAGAGCGAGAGAAGTTATTGTTTAGAGGCTGACGGAACGCAGTGTTAAGTCCCGTGTACCTTCTTCAAATAGGCGGGATCTTCCTACCAGACGGGTGTTATGTCTGATATGGTCAACTGCCCGATAAATGATTTCGGGCTGTCGCATATGTTCCAATTGCGCAGAGAACTTTGACTGCGCAATGCAGGATTTCGTATATCTTGTAGATCTTATGTGGCGCCATAGTTGTCGCTACAATTGGATGACTACTAATAAAAAAATAAAACTAAATTACAAACAACGCTGTCACATAAGTGGTTTCGTAGCTCGGCGTAGGCGATGGCTATCTCGTAGCCGTAGCAGGCAGCAAATAAGTCGGCGTAGACAGCTACAGCGCTACGGCGTAGCCTTCCGTAGCAAAACATATTACTGCGCCGAAGGCTAACTTGATAAGGAGCTGAGAATGAATGGGAGTTTCTATGAACTGCAATTTACATAGTCAAGAAAACCTTGTACTAGTGCACTGCGTTTCAGTCCACTCAGCGATAAGTTTATTTACCTGACTATCCCAGTAGAAGTGTACCCTATCTCTGGCAGGTTAAGTAGCCTACATTTTGACGGATTTTAACAAATAAAATAATTACAAGGTGTCTTCAAGGCTAAAGTGAACAGGCACTTAATAAACTAGTGCGACTCACTATTAAGCACTAGTTTAAATAAAACTCAAAAAAATAGTAAAATTTAAAACAAGAATGTCTTTATTTGTCTGGCCGCAACTTTTGTGTTGTATATGTGCATGTAGTATAAAATACTCCAGATGGTGGCTAAAAAAATAACGAAATCCAAACCGGGAAAAAAAACCAAGCAAACGCTCTAAACAAGAAAACTCTTCAAGCAGTCGACCAACACTGTGCAGGTATTTTAGAATCTCAAGTTTCATACCAATAACTGCTTCAAACTGCTTGAAAAGCGGTATTGTTTGAAGTCGCTTTGAGTGGTGGGCGGATAGAGAAAGAAGAAAGAAAGAAAATACGTTTATTTGGCACATACATACAATGAGATAATAATTATTATACTTAGTATAGAAACTTAAAGTTAAATATATCTACATGGTATGTCTCACGGCTGCGCCAAATAGGTCCAGTTCAGCATGATGCCAGGCCACTACGTAGCAGTAGCCTGACGCTGGTTTTCAACTGAACCTTGCTGAGTCTACGGATGTTAATCAGTTTTTAGGTGTGAGATAAATAAATATATGTAGGTATAAATTAGTGTGTATTAAATGATAAATAATATGAAGGTGTTATGTGACAGATATATAAGAAACAGGAGAAAAAAAAAAAAAAAAAACTCATACTAAGAAAAACTAAAACTAAATTTAACAAAAAAAAATTTTAACGCATCCTTTGCTTTATACAGGTCTCCAAAAAAAATACGTGGGAACGCACGTGATATAGAAGAAACGTCAAAAATCACCCGCAACAGGCGAAGAGACGAGGCAGCTGTAGGGGATAAACGGCACACAACCACCCACATTATAGTAACTATGTAAAATCTGTTTTTTTTTTTTTATTAATTTCATTCAAGACAATTTAAATTAAAAAACTAGCACGTAAATTATATCAATGAAACGTTTAAATTTGTTAGGTTTAACTTTCGCTGCGCATCGATCAAAAGCTGCCGTAAGCGTTTCCTAAACGTAGTAATCGTGTTTATTGTTCTAATAGGCGGAGGCAAATTATTCCAAATTTTACTAGCCGCGTAACGAAAACTGCCTCTAAATGTTGCTGTACTATGAGGCTGCGAGGACAGTTGTTGCGAGCATTGCCTTCTTCCGCAGTCACGTCTACTAGTGATCCAGCTCAGCTTATTGTAGAGGTAGTCTGGCTTTTGGTACTCAATTACACCGAACAGTAGGCATGCCAAGTGTAGCTTGCGTCTCGATTTCATTTTGAGGGTAAAGTGCTTGTTAAGGAATGGCGTTATGTGGCTTCTGGGAGGAATCTTATAACAAAACCGAGCGCACGCGTTTTGAACCCTTTGAATAAGCCGGTCTGTACGAGCGAGTAGGCGCGGGCCGTACACTGTGTCTGCATAATTAAATCTGGACAAAACCAGACTTTCCACAAGCTGCTCCCGAAGTGTTTCAGATAGGTAGGGCCTCATTTTATACAGAACCTTTAGGCGATAAAAACAGTTTCTTACCAAGTCGGCAACATGCTTTTCGAAACGAAGGTCCTTGTCCATAATAAGACCAAGGTTCCTTGCTTCGTAGACTCTGTCTATCGGTTTGCCCATTACTTCGATTGAAAACGTTGCAGGTAGTTTGGCTAGCTGTTGTTTAGAGCCAAGTACCATAAATTTGGTTTTATTTGGGTTTAGCGACAGACAATTATCATCGGACCAGGTGGCAATTCTGCGAAGATCGTCGTTTAGGTCTTTTATGGCAGTATCATACTCGTCGGGATAAAATGATATATAAAGTTGAACGTCATCAGCGTATATATGGTATTGGCATTTATGAAGGCATTTAATTATATCTGCGCAATATAAGATAAAAATAATCGGTCCTAATATAGAACCTTGCGGAACTCCTCTCTCTATAGAATATAGTGCTGATTTTAGAGTGGTGCCATCCCCCAAGCGTAAATTTACTAGTTGCTTCCTATTACTGAGATAGCTGCGGAACCATTGCACAGCGTCAGGGTCAAAACCGTAGTAAATCAACTTCGATAGTAGTAATGGTATATTAATTGTGTCAAACGCACGGGAAAAATCAAGCAAGACCAGACACGTACACATTCCCTTATCTTGGGCAGACAACACATTATCAGTGACGTCCAGTAAAGCAGTAGCGGTACTTCGTTGCTTTCTGAAACCTGATTGTAAGTCTGGTAATATGCTGTTCTGCTCCAAAAAATCTGTTAATTGGTTAGCGACGACCTTCTCCAGTAACTTAGACAGACATGGCAAGATACTAACAGGTCGTAAATCCTTTAACTCAACAGGGTTTGAAATTTTGGGCAAAGGTCTAACAGAGGCAATCTTCCATGCTTCGGGGAAAGATGAAGTCTTTATTGAGCAATTTACCATATTTGTAATAGCCTTTAACGTATGTGGCAAAGTTATGACAATCATGTCCAGGGTGATGTTATCAGAGCCTTCGGCATTACTTTTAAGGTTTGTTATAATTCGCGAGATGTCAGCCTGCTCCACTGGAATGATTGAAAATGTTGCCTTACCGTGTTTGTGGTTAGCATAATAATTTAACAATGACACATTCGCCATTGTGCTACCAGGGACAGTCAAAAAGTTGCTATTGATTAGGTCAGGATCTGTAAAGTGCGACGGAAGGTCTTGTCTAGAGTTTGTAGTCAAAATTGTGGATTTTAGATTTTTCCATAATAACTTAGGGTTCTTAATTTGGTTATTTATGTTATGCTTGTAATATGCCATTCTTTCATTGTGCAAAGATCTTACTACTAAGGTTTTTAATTCCTTGTAGTATTCGAGTTTTGAATTGGATTTCGTTTTTCGGTAGTTGGCTAGAGCATTGTCCCGTAGACGCATCATTAACTTAATCGTGTCGGTAATCCAGGGGTACGATTTTTCTTTTATTGTGCATGTTTTGATTGGCGCATGAACGTCAAACAAGACAGTAATATGATGGTTAAAAAAATAGACCATGTCATTGACATTTTCTAACTTTGAAATAGTTTCAAAATCTAAAAGCTCTAAATCCTTGTTAAACCTGTCCATGCAAATATCTCTAAGTGGCCTAATTTTAACAACGTATGGCTTAAACTTGTCCCGCTTCACGCTAAATTCCGATACTATAACAGAATGACCATTGATGGACCCAAAAGATTCAACCGACGTATATCTGGCTACCAAGTCGGTACATAGTAAATCAATGAGAGTTTCACTGGTAGCTGTAAAGTGTGTTGGATGTGACACCAATTGAGTAAGGCTGAGAGTATGCAGAAACTCATTAATTTTCTCCGTTTTTATTCCGTTTGTGTCCAGCAAGTTAACGTTAAAATCCCCGAGTAATATATAGTTGTCACAGTGTCCCAATGAGCTTACATAATCTGTTATAGCATCCAAGAAAAGAACAAGATCAAGCCAAGGCGGACGGTATGCCGTACCGATCGCAATTTTTTTGCCGTTTATTGTGAGCGTTAACCACATCTGTTCGACCGATTCGAACCTGGGATCAACCGCGGCAGAACAAATACGCGCGCTTAGTCCCCGCCGGAGATAAAATCCTACACCCCCACCTCTACCCGAGCGAACACTCACCGGCCGCGGAGTATGACGCAGTCGATAGCCCGGCACCACGGGCGCGCGGTCCTGTTCCCCTGGTCGTAACCACGTCTCATTAATGGCCATTACGTCGAAACAATTCCTGTCTAGCACGCTAATTAGGTCGTCATGACCCGTGCCCAATGAGCCTGCATTTAGAAAGCCAACCTTAAAAAACTTGTCTCCTTTAGTCATCATTATAATAGTAAATAAAACTTGTATATTCCAAAATTTCATAAAATAGTAATATTGGTCTCGGTCTATTAATTGTAAAAAATCTAATTATGAGTATGACAGTCGTGTAAAGTTTAGTTATTATTAGGTGTTTATAAATATATGTAGTGTTATATAACTGATTTACTAGGACGTTGCAATAGTGAGCCGTGAGACATATACCTATCACATATACATATAACAAAAAACAATATGGACAACTACAATACAAGAACAACAAAGATGAGATAGTACTTGAAGTATAATATAATAATAGCACAATTAATAACATATGTATGAGAGCCCTGAGAACTAATACCCTATTTAAAAGTGTGACTTTAGAGTTTAGTATTTTAAAAAGACCTACTGAACAACAAAAAGAATAAACGGTAACCAAAACAAAAAAACAGAAAAAATAAACGAAAACAAGATCAAAAAAACAGAAAAAATAAACAAAAATAAACTTTTTAAGGTGTGCTGCTGGCACGGTTACTCGGTGCCGCTCCGAAAATGCGCTGCACGTCAGCCTCACAACGTACATGATAAGTGATGTCCCCAGGCTTGCTCCGGGCAAGAATACGGCCTCGCTTTGACCACACATATTGCCAGCCCAGGCGAATGCCCGCATCTCGAGCGCACCGAAACAACTCTCTGTTCAACTTAGTTAGGCGTTCGTTCACATAAAATCGTTTCGCAGGTCCAGGCAAACCGAGGTCAGCAGTAGTGATGCCGCGCCGCACTCGCGCCGCCCGCAGCAGCTCGTCCCGCAAGTCGCGGCGCGCGAGGCGCACGACGAGGAAGCGAGGACGGGTCTCCACCGGCGCCGCCGCCTGCGTTGCGTTGATGCGCCTGCCTCCGACTCGCTCCGCGCTCACTATATCACGCGGCTCGATGGCGACACCAAGCTTAGCAGCTACCAACATGACTGTGTGGTTGGGGTTTTCACCATTGGCCTCTGGCAGATTTGATATCTGGAGATCGTTTGCGAGCAACTCCTGGTCCCGGTCGTTTATTTCGCTTCTTAACTGAGACACTACATCTTCCACCCCTGGCGAAAGCGACGCTTGGGGCTGAGCCTGTTTTGCTTCTATTAAAGCGATTCTGTCCTCCAGACTGCTCATTCTATCGTTAGTGGTAACCAGAGACGACCTCAATGTCGACAGTTCATCGCGCAACAGCTGAAATTCACTTCTAACTGACCTTAAAAAGTCCTCCTTGAAAGTATTCAGCTCAGCCCTGAAGATGTCCAAGCTGAGCTCCTGTGTAGCCTCTATGGCAGCGCTATTTATGGGGCTTGTTTCTACCAGCGCAACAGGGCTATCTTCGTGTTGTGATGTTAGAGTGGAGTGGACTTTCTGAGATTCTTTGATACTTCAATTTTTTTTAGATCTACATATTTTATTTGAAGATTTTTTTAAAATTGTATAAATCAGTGTAATACTGCGACAAGTTGAAGGGTAAAATCTACAAGTCCGTGATAATACCTGTCATACTATATAGATCAAAATGTTGGGCTGTGAAAAAGACGGATGAAAAAAGATTGTATGGAGATGAGGATGTTGAAATAGATAAGGTGAGAAATAAGTATATTATAGGAAGTTTGAGACTGGCACCAGTGACTGAAAAGTTGATAGGGAATTGTTTGTCTTGGTATGGTCATGTAAGGAAAAGCATGAAACGCATTTTACTAAAAGAGTTATGAGTATGTACGTCGATGGATGAAGAGGAAAAGGGAGGCCAAAGAAAAGATGGATTGATGTGTAAGAAAAGATATGTAGATATAAAAGAAAAAGGAGTTGGTGATAGTGTGACGAGTGACGGGACAGAATGGAAGAAAAAAACGTGTTGCGTTGACCCCAAATAAAACAGGATAAGGGCAGCAAGATGATGGTGAGGGTTTGACTGCGATCCCACCCTTTTTTTTATGGTGGGAAAAATCATGATTGCAAGCATTGATGCAATCGTTGATGGTAATTCGCACTAATTTATTAAGATCCAATTCACTCTAGCCTTGAAGACACTTTTTTTGAGTTCTTTAGACCTTTTAAATGATTTCTATGTTGTGTCCTATTGTATTACTACAAGGAAGCTGCGCAAAGAAATATGTCTTAACTTTACTGCCGCAAAGTGATGTTATGTTTGGTCAGCTGTACCGGTTATTTATTGCCCTTATACGGCGCACTGTCCAACTTTCTGTTGTTGGTCGGTCAGCTAGATTGAGTTACTAGTTTGTGCTGTGACTTTTAGTTGTTGCTTTATTTTGATTTACCTTCTGTTTGTAACGTAGATTTATTTTGAAGCATAGTAGGTAGGTATACTGTGGAAGCACTGGCGTTAGAAGTGACAAAGTTATTGACACGAGCCAATATACCTTGTACATGGGTCCGAGGGTCCGAAAATGTAACTAGTTTGAAGCCGGGTTTTACGCAGAAAAAAGCAGAATTTTAGGGTAATCTTAATCATTTAGAAATTATATAAATCACACCAATATAATATGTAATGGTGAAAGTTTGCGTCTAAGTATTTATTTTATTTTTACTTATTTATTAATACTTATTGCACATCAAACTGTACAAAGGCGGAATTAATGCCTTAGGCATTATCTACCAGTCGACCTTAGAGTAGGCATCAGACCTTAGGCAGGTGCAACTTCAAGGCAACAGACAACTTAAACAAACAAAAAGAACATAAAAATAAACACATAATTCTGCCATCCTCTAACTGAAAAGCAGCTAAGTACTTTGTTTTCTAAGTAACTTAGCTGCTTTTTAGTTAGAGGACGGTAGAATTATATAAATAAATACTTATATAAATACATACAAATAAACAAATTTATTCAGAGATATGAATATAACAAATCACTGCTGTGATGATTCTGCCAACTTATGCGAATGTGTTCACGTGCCATTACCTTAAAGGAGAACCGGCTGGATGCAATCCTGATGCATGTATCTTTGTTACCTCTTCGATGAAACTTGATACATCGGTAGACCACATCCTGGGGTAGCACATAAAATATCTACTTTTTTTACGGGGGTATGTTCTCTATTGATAATTTTCTGCTCACACGCGGGTGAAGCCGGTGGTAGTAGCTAGTATGAAATAAACGCAAGCTTCGCTGCGGGCCAACAATACCCGCAAGATTTAAGATTTTTATTTTCGTCGTGTGCTAAGGGAGGGACTTGAACCGGAACTCAGGAACCTCCATAATGAACGCTCATGGTTATTGATAAGGAAAACTACTTCTAAGTACTTCTAACATATCCTGAAGATAAAAAATCAAATTCAAAATATTTTTATTTCACATAGGCCTACATGGGTCCTATAAAATCTCAAAAGCTAGTGTACGGTTCCAAATTAGTCGTTTCTTATGGAGAAAATCCGGCAAGGACCTTTATGGTTACTCTTTTAAAAAACTGGTTGATGTTACAATATTCCCATATTACAGTATTATTAGATTATTATGTAAGAACTGTGTACACCACTCAATATTTTACCCAAAAGCACAATTAATAATAAAAAAAATTGAGGCGTAATAGGAAGTAATCTAGATAGAGCACTAACTCTTGATGATCGGCGAGTAAGACCACCCACCCTGGTGGTCTCCGTACTGTTCACTGTAAGAAAGAATCAGTATTATTTACTAACTTAACCTACCCGGCCAGGTTAGATTTATTCTCACAACAGCTTATAAATTCTTCCGTCTACAAGCGGCTTTTTACATTTTTTCAGACATCACGCAATACTCAACTACCCTATTCTGTATGTACATTTGTGTATGTCCACGTGACTACTCAAAGATTTAGGTACAAAGTGAACAAACGAACGTATCCGTGACGGATAAAGGTAGGACTACATTGCGCACACGTGTGCCACGTACCGATCGGGGCGCGTCGGTCTCCATACATTTTATATGACAGCTAGACTTGCAGAACTCCACTTGATCCACGCCACGCGATGTCGTTCTACGTACAAATCAGGCAGACGTGTTACACATGTGCCTCTAGTGCAGATCTCGCTTAAATCTGTTGCTTCCCGCGTTGCAGTGCTATCGCGTTCACATCGCTCTATGTACGAGAGCATTTCATATTCTTGAAATGTTCTCGGGTTTTATGGTACATTTTTATTTGTGTCTTGTTTTAGCATATTTTCGTGTGTGGTTTTATAAATAGGGTATCTTGATACCAGATATATTTTAATTTTTTTTTTTGCGTGTGAAAAGCTACAGCAGTCTCTTCGATTTCTTCATGTGATTTCTGCTAATACCAAATAAAAAAAATATTGGACAAGTCCACTGAAATCTATGTTATTATTTTCTCAAATATTACTTTTTATGTTTCTTTTCTTCTGTGATTGTTTACTACATACCTTGAAACAGTTTTTAACTCCTGAGTTTGTTTCGGTATTTCTTCATAGAGCTCGAACAAATCGGCCACACTTTGGTTTAAATGGACAAAAAAGGTTGACATGTTATTTTAATAACTAGAAAGAAAGAAAATGAATTTATTTTGTCACAACGCAAAGCATAAACACGTGCCACAAAAAATAGCCACCACAGAAAAAGCTAGAAGCGACCACAAAAAAAAGCTGAAGTGCGCGAAAGCTTGTGGCCATGCGTGCAGTATCATAATGCACTCTGCCGAAGAAGGATTAAATGCGTGAATGGCAGGGTATTTTAGCTGCCACAAAATAAAAGCTAGAAGCGGCTTCAAGCCTTTCTTTGTGGCGGTACCGCCGCACACAAGCCACAAAAAAGGCCGCTTCAAAAAGAAACTTGAAGAGCTTTTTTTGTGGACCGTGTGCTTCGAAGCGCAACTATTTTGCCGATGAAAATTCTATATCCTTGCAAATTATTAAATGTATTAATCTACTTCAAAGTTAGAACTCAGGTGCTTTATTTGACTGACTATATAGTCGTATATCTTCCCTTTCTAATGGAATATCGTCCATTATAATTTATAATAAATGGGTTCTCTCAGAGTAACCTTCCTATTTTAATGAGATCTCATTTGTTAAGGTTTCCCTTGAAACCGTCTGTGTAAATTTCATTACAATATAGCCGTAAAGGCTTTCGTACGTGATTAGAGGAGCAAATTTAATATTTTAAAGGAATTTTAAGTAGCATTTACTTTCAAAACAATTATAATCTATTTAAATAATAAAAGGAGAATCTGACTGACTTACATATCAACACACAGCCGAAACTGCAGAGCTTAAGAGTGAGGAAATTTGCACAAGGTTTCCTATTATGACGGCGAGAGGATTTTAGAAAATGTATTCCCTCAGGGTACAAAACGGCGTCCAAAGTTTATATAGAGAAACCGACTTTCACGCGGGCGAAGCCGCTGGCTGAAGCTAGTTTCCCTACGATTGACAAGTTTTTGACGTAGATAAAATGGTTGATTTCAAAGGTTGACTGGAAGAAAATGCCTAAGGCATTAAGTCCATCTCTGTGTTCTTGTATGCATGAAGGATTAGTGGAGGATTACTGGTGCCCTCAACTTTGCCCTGCACTACGAGACGCTCTATGGAGTCATTACTACGACGCGATATATGGTCGAAGAAGGTAAAACAAAATGCGCGACTGCACTGTGGATGATAAGCGCTGTTTGATGCCGAGTTCTGTTAATATGGCATCATTCGTACGAAACTTTGTCCACGATACTCCTAGCATTCGTTTCCAGCACCACATCTCCAACGCATCAACTTTTTTCTTCTTGGATTCACAAAGAGTCCATGTTTCCGAAGCATAGCAATATTTGTTAATCTGCAAACGTTGTTTACAGATTAACAAAGACATATCGCGGTTATAAATGGGGTTGGGAGCAGAAGCGTCAATAAAAATACTTTAGACCTATTCTCAGACCTACCAAATTTCATTTAAAAAAATATAAGAATCGGTCGGAGGAGTGGAACAGAAGGAAACACTGTGATACAAGATTTTTATATATTAGAAGATTATCTTGCGTACATTGGACACAAATATGAGAATATTGTTTATATTGTTTGGTTTCGTAACGCAGTTTGAGATTGGCAAGCAATTAGCAATCGAAATCGCTTGATCACGTGACGGTTCGAAAGCTTATGTCAGTTCCGTACATTTCGGAGTTATCGAATTTCATTATCGTAAATGAAAATTAGGCTAGGTACCCAGGTGTTAAGTTGAGCGATACTAACCTCCGATTTCTGAATTAAGCATTTGAAGTCGAGTATTTTGTCAAACTACTTTCGCCTGAAAATCTGGGATTTAAAGTACGGTTCAGTAGTTCTTAACTCAAAATACTCAATTTGAAAATCGGCCCTAAATCGTTAGTTGAGTCGAGACCATTTCGTCTGTCAAGCCAAGCTATCGCAAGTTCGCCGTTTCGGTTTGGTTTCTCGATGTATGGCAGGCTTAAGTCCGCAAGACACAGTTCCATCAATCACTTTCCCACAAATCCCTTTTTGCATTAATAACTTGGGTGTAAAAGCCGTTAGTTAAAGACAGGTGGCACCACCATTACGTTATACTGTTTATGTTGGAAATTAAAATAATCGTCTGGAAAGTTAATATAAAAAGTGATTTATGGATTCGGTTGTGCTTATTTTGAAGGTAAAACATTCTAGGTTGTTTGTTCTAAGCTTTTCTGTTGAAGTGATTTATATCTTTTATAAAATACGTAAGTAAATAGAATCAGTCAGGTTTTTGACCTTTTTCTTTAGGGTGCATAGTTACTACGGCTTCGGCGGGGATCACCGATCCCCGTGGCCAACCCGTAAGACGCCTCGCCGTTCGCACCGCGCGAATGTTCGCTATGGCGAATGTTCGCTATGGCAAATGTCCCGTGGCCAGGCCGTTAGGGTTGCCACAATTACTAAGGCTGGAGTCAAAACGCAAACAGAAAAAAAAAACTAGGCAAGTGTGGCTTGGCCTCGTGCACTGAGGGTTCCGTACAAATTTACCTACGTAAATAGTTCAACTCTCGAATGGACTCTCAAAGATTTTCCGAATTGCAAAAAAGTTTTTTTCGTGACGTAACTGTTCAAAGATATATACCTGTGCTGTAAGACCTTGCTTTATATACCTTTCAGGTTTCTGGGTCAAAGGGAAGTACCCATAGAATTTTGATTGCTTTGAGAATGTCGAAATATACGACTTTTTTGCGACATAAACGGCCGGCTGTATCTTTTTTTCGTTAACTTAGAAGTTTGATTTCTTCACAGTTTCAAGGACCGCAGTCCTGAGTATATGATTTTAATTTCAACTCGATACTTCCATGCGTTCCCGAAATAAAGGCTCTTTATAGACAGATAGACAAACGAACAACAAAGTGAGGGTCTAGGGGTTTCGTTTTACCTTTTGATGTATGAAGCTCTTAAAATGTGTGATTATTTTATTAATTAAAAAAATGCAAATCCTGTTTTTTTTGAGGTGAGAAATCATCTAATAACTCATCTCAATAACGCTCTGGGGTGGAGCGAGATGGCAGACTTTTAATGACTAAAACCACATCTATGTTCCTACAGTTGCCTTCCGTCCTAGGACCACGGGGTTCCCTTTCAGAAGTCGAGCCATGGTCCCAGTTTGCGTCGCTTTCATTTTGGTATTTTATATTTTATTTATTTATTTATTTTACTTTAACATAACACGGCCAAATGCCAATTACATTAATTAAAGACATGATATATTTGAAAAATTACGAAGTAAAAATTCCAAATAATAACTACACCACAGCCATACACTCATCTCACAGAACTTCAAACAGACAGACAAAATATTCTTCCATTCATCTGCGAACACGTCACAATCATGTTTGGCTTCCAAGAGAGCGTCGAGCGCGAAGATTGCACGAGGGATAGGAGACTGGGCTCGGGTGACGGTACGACTTCCAGAAACAGCAAACAGTTTGTGACTCCGATTACGGCTATAGTCAATCGGAGCAAACAGTTGGCAAAGCTTGTCGTGCAGTTTAGAAGCATCTATTTTCCCGTGAAATATTTTACACATATTGCTGATTTGGTAATTTTTAACTCTTTGAAAAGTTAATCAAATCCAAATTTAAATTCTAATGATCTAAGTGGGACTAACCACCTTCCTTTTCATCTGTTGAAAAGCGCAAAATTTTGATAATGTAGTAGAATATTTTAGCAAAATAAAAGTCCTTACGCAAGCTTTATAAAAACCGCCCTAGGTGTCAACCCACGCTACGTCACCACAAGGTACGTATCAAGAGCGATGTACCTATAATATAAGACATTAGAGGTACAAAGTACATAATAAATAAAAATTGATTACATAAATTATGACGAGAAACGCAAACTTTTTAAAGTAGTTAAAAACTTATTAAGACTCACGGTACCGTGTGTTAACTGGCTATTAACTTGTTTTCCTTCTCGTTTCGCCGAACTTCTCCGGAGCACACCGAACTTTGCCGAATTTAATACACAACAGACGTAGCCAAAGTTTCTCATTGACGAGTTTCCGAGGTTTCGTACTCAATAATATTTATAGTATCTTCGCAACACTGAACTGAATTATAACAAGATTATAACTTGTTTACCCTAAGTTTGGCTACCAGATCTACTCTATAATAACTACCTGTGAATGTTTGCTCGTAGTTTCGAACTACCCACTTACATACATGTGTTGTTAAATTCTAAGAGAATTATCAAGTTAATCAAAACATCTATGACCGCGTAGGATTTAAGCCGTAGGCATATAAATCAGTTTCCTTGCGTGATCGAATTAGAATTGAAAATATCCGCGGGAGAAATAAGGTTGCCGACATAGCACGAAGAATCGCCAAGTTTAAGTAGTAATGCGCAGGGCAAAAACAGATGGCCGTTAGGGCCGATAGGTTCTGGAGTGACGCCAGCGTACCTGAAGACGCAACGTTGGACGGCCTCCTACAAGATGGACTGATGACCTGGTGAAGTTTGCAGGAAACCGATAGATGATAAAAAGCTTTCTTTTACATTTACATAGGAATCAGTTGGTGAATAATTAGAACAACCACTGAACTTCTAAAAATCTTGCCAAAAACCAGAGAGAGACCATGTTGTCCCACATCCATAGACTGGCTCGTAAGTTGTGTCTTGATTTTTTATCATCCTACTTAATAACTTATTTGCCAAGTTGTTCACAAGATTCTCAAGAAAATCTTAATATGGGAGATTTTACTCACTTTATTCTCAAAGGAAAGTCTCTTAAGCCAAAATATGTGGAATAATTTATAGGCCTCAAAGATTGCCGTCGGTCGGTTAAAAGGCATGTGTGTAAATATTTATGTTGGCTAAGTAATCCATTCAGGATTTTTTTAAGCGACTCAAAACATTTTTACGTAGGCACCTATTTTTTTTTTTTAATATTTAACCAGTAATAATTTATTTCAAAATATTTTATTTCACGTGGGTCTACGCACAATATTAATATCATGGTTTATCATAACGAGTTTAAGTTTTCCAAATTAAAAGTCTTTAAAATTTTTATTCAGTCGATCATTACCATTGCTACTAAAAAGTTTCTAATGAGACACATAATATAACATAGGCTGATTTGCACGAAAAAAAAACCTGGCCTATAAATTACAAAAAAAAAACAAACAATTAAAAATAAAAACTTAATGGCATTCTAATTATTTTGATATCAAGGTGCCAGTAGTAGATCACTTTTTACTATTTAACTAAAAAGGTTGCATGTTTTTTTATTGTATATTTCTTGTCATGTGTTTCTGAGTATTTTGTCTATGGTTGCCCAAATTCCAATACACTTTATGTTCAAGGTTCTGAGGTTTAATTGAACGACAATACATCATCTGCCACCGACTCCACCAGCGTGACAGTACTAATTATATGAAGTAGCATTCTAATGATGAAAGAATACTTAAAATTGGGCCGGTCGGCTTTTGACTCAATTAATTACAAACCAAAATACAAATCCTTCGTATTTGTAATATTAGTATAGATTTCAAAGTCTAGCTAGATTATAGAGCTAGAAATATGTATATTGCTGCGAGCTTGTTAAGCGAATTCAGGACCTCAAATGTCGGATAACTGACTCTTTTCTACGAAAGGCTTAGTACACATACATATGGCTCAGTTGTACCTCATTGGAAGCCTTGTGCGTGGTATGGTAGATACGTGAATAGAATATTACTTCGTGTAAAATACAGACGTTCCATTGTACGGTAAGACTAAAAACAGACACCAACATAGATTATTGCCTGACAACGAAGACATATTAGTACGTGAAATATTAAATACACTCGTAACAAATACATCATTAAATACATTTGGTGCTGAATGTATTTTGATAATTAATTACTCCACTCGTTTAGCGTAGTCGGGGGCCATCCACGAGTTATGATTTTTGCAAACCAACTAGCCAAAAACATTCATAACTTCGCACTGCAAAATTAGTTATGTTTTCGCTTTTTTTCAGGTGGGATATAATGACATCTCTCGCCCTCGTATCGTACTTTAACTGACTGAAACCCACTCCTGTTCCTACTTTGTCTTCGTTCCAGGACTCCAGGGCATTTTCAATGGCCTCAGCAAGCTTCGACCCTGCTGGACCCCTGCAGTTGCTGACATCTCCTTGAAACTTATCTGGATGTTCTTACGATTTCAAATTCAAATACTCTGAATTTAATTTCTTTACTAATCTACTTTAAATTTAGGACCAGTCAGCTTAAAGATTTCAGTGAAAGTATAATTTCCTTTTGAAGTTCATTATTCCCAGATGACTTACTCCCTATTGTGTTTGACTGTTGGCTCAATCAATCGTTTCTGGAGGATCAAACAGATCTGTGTATGACGCCGAGGAAAATAATAGATAAGGAGATTGGGTTGTGATCAATAGGAGGATCAAAATGTCGCTCTTTGTCTTGTGGATTTATGTTTTCGTAAACCATTTATTTTACCGTAATCTCTTTGATTCTTTAGAGCTTGTGCCGTTAAATAAATATTTCTTTAACTGACTTCAAAAAAAAAACAGTATGTTTTTAATGTAAGTACTCCTCTTTCTCCGTGATTTTGTACCGATTTACACGATTCTGTTTCGTATAGTGTTTTTTAGGTCGGTTGTTTTTCTTTATTTTAGAATAATACATAATTGCTGGGCTTTTGATGACTTTTTTTGTAGTTAAATTTGCACTAGCAGGATTACCTACATTAGTGCCGTAAGTTTTAAGTATTTATGTAACTTATTATCCAAGTAAAAAATGTGTATACGAATGCAATATGGAATGAATGCCGCTCCGTTCCAAACGTAATAATTCATTTTGGATTCAGTGTGGTAAGAGAAGATCAGCATAGTGTACTTCTATTTTCTGTTCAAATAGATCATCTAGGAGGGTTTGTAGTAACGCTAGCAAAAGAGGCGTCAGCACGCGCGAGGCAATGGTCCTCGCGCCCCAGATTCCGATCCCGATTTCCGGCTACCACAGACGCGGGGATGGGGACAGCAAGCAATGGGTAGCTCGCCGTCCGACCATCCGGTAGGCGTCCAGGCCGAGCCCAAGTCATCGACGGCGCGTAGTATTAAGCGCGGGCCCAGCAGGGTCGAAGCCTACTGGGGCCATGGGTGATGCGAAAGAAACCCTCGGGGCCCTGGAACAATGGTA
The DNA here is from genome assembly GCA_929112965.1 of Mythimna albipuncta. Lineage (NCBI taxonomy): Eukaryota > Metazoa > Arthropoda > Insecta > Lepidoptera > Noctuidae > Mythimna > Mythimna albipuncta. Next base: position 8,700,541 of record OV815972.1, on the reverse strand, counting down.
AAGAAGGAACATGAGTGGGTTTTCAGTCAGTAAAAGTCACACGCCTTCCTGCTCCTCCCAAGGGTGGGAGATGTCATTTGGATGATTTTGCTACCTAAAAAAATATAGGCCACGCTTATAATAATTTATCTATTATCAGTTTATGCAAAACAACAAGATAGTTTCAGATACAAAACAATGTATCATTTTTGGAATCCCATAAATAATTCGAGATGTATATAAATAGGAAAAATTTATCTTATTTATAAATAAATGGAACTTATATTGCGATAGTATCAAGATATTGTCTGTTTCTGCTGAAAATATATACGATATTATATTCAATAGACATAAAGCATTGAGTAGTTTATTTATTTGTCTCTGCTTTTAGAGGCACGTGTATAGAATAGTGTTGTAGATAACACTAGCTTTTGCCCGCGGCTTTGCCTGCGTACATAAAATATAGATGTCATTCAGGAATAAAGCAGATTTCTATCGGTGAAAAAATTTTAGCAATCGGACCAGTACTACCAGAAATTGCCTACTATAAACAAAAAAAAAAAACCTAAAGACAATAAAATACAGACTCTTTATAATATTAGTGTGTAGATAATATACTATAGCAGCAGCAGCTATTCTCAGCAGGGTGAATGATTTGAGCTGTAAGACGTCCACTGCTGAACACAGGCCGCCGCCAAGTGTCGCCAACAACGACCGTTCCTGTGTGTCTCACATCCCTTGGATTCCCGCAACTTTCACCAGGTCACCAGCCCACCAGTGGGAGGCCTCCCAACACTACGTCTTCCGGCACAAGCTTGCCTCTTCAGAAACTTTCGGCCCTGGTGCCTGTTAAGTTTCATAATTCCTCGGGCTATGTCAGTAACCTTGGTTGTCATGCGGACTCTTTGTTCCTGGTTCGGTCACGCAGAGAAAAGGCCAAATGATAGCTATATGTATATATTATAATGCTCATATTTTATGAAAGTGTGGAAATATATTCATACTATATGAAGTTGTTGTATTTAGGGCAGACGATCTGAGTTTTATATAACAAACAGTTTTTTGAGTCTCTTATATAAATTCTGATACTTACTTTTGATATTTTAGGTAGGTTTATTTCTACGTTATTTTACACTTTCGAAACTAAATATTTTTTTTTTCGACTTTACATATTTTAATCATCAAGTGACTTCACCCGCTCTAGGGTAGCAAGGACTAAAACCTTAGGTGGGTTCTTCTGTCATTTGCCTTTTTGCGTTCCAGGGCCCCGGTAAGTTTTTCAAATGTTCCTGCAGCTCCTAAAGGCATCGGCCCTACTGTTAAAGATGTTAGCTAAGCTGAAAGGGGATCAGCTTAGCTAACATCTTTGAACTCTACGCGGTTTCGACTCGATCTTGGTCCGTAGTACAGGAGTACTGGATGGTGAGGTACTCTCCTATTGCGAAGATGATGATGATTGATGTGCTCTCTTCCTATTGTGAAGAGAAAACATCAATCATAAAACTATACTAACTATACATATACTAAAAATCATATACAATAAAGAAAGAATTTATTATTATTTCCTTTATTTTTCCTATAGTACATATTTTGATATTTTTAAATATTTTTTATAACAAATATATATTAAAAAAAAAAACATTTAAAAATATAAAAACAGTAGTCCACAGACGTCAGGAGCAGGGTCCAAGCTACCGGTGGTTAGGGCTCCAGAGACAGGAACTTCCTCACAATGCGAGCCGTATTGAGGAGTACTGCCTTCTGTATCTGGCCCTTGATCCAACCGCGCAACGACAGCTTCGACAGATGGTCGTCGAAGCTTTTGGCAATAAAACCATTGGCAGTTACGACAATCGGCACAATGATAGCCGAGTCCACATTCCACATGTCGACAACCTCGCGTGCTTATTATTATTATTATTAATTTATTATTGATATGAAAGTATAAGTATATAAAATTATAAAAAAATGGTAATAAAAATAACAGTACCCATTTTACCCTTAGTGACGGTAATATGATAATATTACCGTGCTTTAGTTCTGTAAATGTTGATCCTATCCACATTATGAGGTGTGCAATAAAGTATACAATAGGTAAATAAATAAAAAATAATAGTAAAAAATAAATAAAGACACAACAGTAAACATGCAAAACTACAACAACATTCATAAACAACAAAACAACAAACACAACGAACGAACCCACATGCAATAGACAATAATAGACATGTGACATCCACCAAACCGCACTAAGCTCGCGTGGTGGATTACGGCTCCGTGCCTCGCTTAGAAAATTGGCCCGAGTCCCAGTATCAACTGTTAAAACTTGAATATTTAAGTCAAAATCTCAAAGTCAAAAGCTGGTGATCAATAAAAAGATGAAAAAACAAATAAACGGCTAATGGATCCACATATACCTAAAAACTTTAATGTACAGAGTATGAAAGCCCCAATAAGCAGGCATATTACAAAGATTTATTTGGCCGTATATTCAGAATTTTGCCAAAAAACGTAATCAAAGTACCAATTCCGAGCAAATAACAGTAGGCAAACGCAACTGAAAAGAAAATAGAACAGGTAAATAGAAAAATAGAAAGTGTCTTTGAAAAGTGCCAGTCAAAGTAACGTGACGGCGAAAAAGGCAAATATTTATAAAGTGACATGAAAATAAGTAATAACTCATACACCTACCTACAATATAGTGGAAACTGAACAAAATATGGAAAGAGTTGTTACAACCTGTCGTATCTTTTTTTATTTTTTACTTACACATGTAGAAAATTATTTACGTTATTACAAATTCTAGGAATCTAGATAGTTAATTAAATATAGTTTTAGATTACCAATAATAATTTAGTTTGGCAATAAGTCAGTTATCAATAAAGCTAGAACTAAATTAGACCAACGCACACGTGTATTATAAACACGCCTGCCCCCCTAGCCAAGTTACAACCGTATCGTGTCGAATTCCGTTCTCCAATCTATAACGCTTCGGTGTCAGCAATTGTAGAAAACGGTAAGTGGGTAGCCATGTTGACGCGCCTGAGTCGGCCGCTCGTTCTACAATGTAGCGTTTGTTTATCGAAGGATGTAGCGTTAAACGTTATAGAAATTCATTCTATCATTTTGAACGATGTGAACTTGCCTACGAATTTTCTATTCGTTTGTTCCGACCACGCGACTTTACGTTGAGATGACATCATTCCCATACGTTTCATCACTTTTCGACAGCGTTAATGATTGCAAAATAACAACTTGGCTAAGCGTGCTGATTTGTACGTAGAACGACGTCGCTTGGCGTTGCGTAGCGTGTAATACGTGCAGCTCTACAAGTCTTATTTCTAAACCCCTAAAACGCAAAGGGTTACTGAAAGAATAGTTTCCTTCAGTTATTCTTTGCGATCCAGGGCCACAGTACCTCCTTTGAACATTACCGCAGACCTAGTAGGTATCGACTAGGGTTTGGTCCTTAGGAAAATATAAATATAGGTTTCGATCTCCAATAATTTGGTTAAGTAAGTTTTCAGAAACGCGTCATACGCATGTCGTTAGTTAAAATGTTAAACAAATCACATCCGTAGGTACGTAAGATTTGATTTAAGATATTGTGAATAGAATAATTATTACTTGTAGCTCAATCATCAAACGAAAGGTTAGCTTTTATCTTTATCAGAAATTGTAATATTCTAGTTTCTAAAACATCTAAGAGATCATATTTTTAATATATAACAGTATCTAGACAATCTTATTGAGACGTTGTTTACATGGACCCGTTAGCATAGAGCGGACCCTCATATCCTCGTCAACAACTTTAGCGATCTACATTTCTAAACATTTACAATTTCTGTTGACTCAAATATTGTTTACTTCTCGTCTAACTCGTAGGGATTTTTCTTTTTTCGTATTTAAAAAGTTTTCGTGAATAGTTTTTTCTATTTATACTAAGATATAATCCGCTTTCATAAATCAAATGAAAATAGCAACTGCAGTGTATACTTTCAATCCCAGTTTCAATATCAGCTGCATTTTATTACCAGACGAAAAAAAAAGAAAACTGACACCCACACTTTATCTATTTTCAGGTCGTATACCTGTGCTCTCTAGATAAAAACGGCTATAAACATAAAACATATCTTGTTCTGTCTGTTGCACATAGAGGCCGCTAGTGGACTATTCCACAGCCCATTTGACATCTATGACAGTTATAGGACCGCCATTTTATTATCCCTAGAGAGCTATTCTGCGGATTTTATTACTGTAACATGCCAAAATGGCCAAATTATTCTAGTTAACACCAAGGAATGGCTGTTGAGTTAGTGGGTTGATGTATAATGACAAAAATATTTAAATGATCCGCGGGTTGGTCGATATTACAGAAAATAGAAGAAGGGGTCGCTGGTTTTATCATTTAGAGGTACTTAAGTAATGCATATTTGACAATACCAACACCTATTTCTAGTGTAGTTACATACTAAGGGAGATTATAATAGTAAGCAAAACTTGTATTCGAAAATGTTGAATTTTATGCAAAACAAAATGGCCGATGAAACTGGGACCTGGATGACTTAAATTCCATGAAATAAAAACACATAAAAAGTTGTAAAGGGAATATTTTTTATACGTAATTCATCAAATAAGCGAGCCTGAACTGAAAGGTGTATTGTTCACACACAACCAGAAACACAATAGCGGGAAACATGACGAAAAATGTGCGTTCAACTAAGTGGGACTCGTGGTGAGAATTATTGTGCCGCCATATTATTTTCGCGCATAAAATATAATAATAAAATTCTGTATATGAAGAGAGAAAAGTTCTCACAAAGGTTTCGTGAATATTCGCTCCATTATGTAAAGAAAAAAGGGGCTGAGCGTTATACAGAACTTTTATTGTAGAGTATCAAAGAATTTCTATTGAATTGTTTTTGAGTTTGGATTTCCCGGTTTTATCTTCGGCCTGCCATTTCTTGGTGTTTCTCGCAGATCCTTTGATTATAGGAAGGCGGAAGGCTTTGTGCCCATTACTAAGTTTATGTCCTTTGTCCATGATGCTGGCTTATTTCCGCGTAATAAAATTCCACTGCGGTGTTTGTATCAACTTAATCTTTTTACCGATTAACTTCGTTACAAGGAGCCGCAGGGCTTGCCGGGTCTTTTTATTGGAAATTCCTGAAAGATATTACATACTAACCTTGAGTATTTAGGCATCATTAAGTAAATTAGTTCATAAATAATTTTCTATCTAATTTTTAGGCTTTCGTAACTCAAAAGGAGAAAACGAAACCCTTATGGGATCATTTTGTTGTCCGTCCGTCCATTTGTCTGTCAAGACAATTTATATCGGGAACGCGTGGAGGTAACGAGTTGAAATACTCAGGTCTGCGGACTCTTGAAGCTGTAAAAAAATTAAACTCGTAAGTTAAAACGAGAAAAAAATATACTTTGGTTTATGTGGTAAAAAACGTACATTTTTACATTCTCGAGGAAATCAAAATTCAAAGGGTACTTTCCCATTGACCCAGAATCCTGAAATTTTGCATAAAGCTTATGGCACAAGTATAGGAATAAAACTGTCAATTAGTTGTTACGTCACAATTTTCTTTTTGTGTGTAAGTTTGTACAGAACACTTACATGTTTCACTTGCCCAGTCTTTTTTATTTAAAAATCTGATCAATTGTGGTTACAGTAACATTACTCTAAACGGAAAGTTTCGTATTTTATCAGGGTAAACCCTTTCGTATCGCCAAACTTGTAACACAACACTCGTTACAAAGTTGGTGTCTCGTAGAAGATAAAGTTACGTTCTGTCTTCGGACGAATCTCGGCGGTAATGAGTACGTGTGAGCCGGACTAATGTAGGGTGCTAAGGCGAGCGTGAAGCGGAATCGCAGTTTGATTCCATAACTGAAGTGAATATGGCGGACGTCTGGCGCGACGTAACAAAACGGCTTCGCTAGCGATCGATCGTCTCTTGTATTACCCTGAGGACCAGTACCCCTTGGATTTAGCTATTGTAGATTTATTAAGTTACCTGTTGATAAATTTACAATCGTTAACGCTAGTAGAAAACTTAACTCAAGGCGTTAGACGCAAGCGAAACGGTCATAACTTGGCTAGGGGGGTAGTTTGATAGCGTCTACTGGTCACTGTAACAAGTAACATTCCTCTGTGGTTATCAAATCGCCCCCGCCACCGCATCCACCCCCGCTCTGGTTATCGCGCGCTCGTGTACTCAGAACAAGGCTTAACCCTATTCAACTGCGGTGATCCTTCATCCTTTTTTTGTACAACTTTTGTGTTGAGAGAATTATTTCTTAAGAGTTTTGTAGCTACTTTGTATAAAATATGGCGTTATGCGAAATTTGCCATTAGGCAGATGGCAGTTTAACTACTTACGTTTTTGGCAAGAATCTTTATTAGAATTTTTGGCCGAAGGCACAAGGGAGTAATTATCAAGAGAGGTTCCACAGATACTTAAGTAGTTTTTTATAAACTTAAGTGGTCGAAGGAGTTTCTTTGCGTGAATTAATTCGGACTAAAGATGTTCGCAGGAGAACCAAAGACATAGCCTGAAGAATCGCCAAACATAGATGGTAGTGAGCAAGCACATTGTTTGCAGAACACGTTCGCGATCACTTACCGGAAGACGCAGCGTTGGTAGACCTCCTACAAGGTAGACCGCGGGAATTCGAGGGTAGCGAGACGCACAAAACCGGTCGTTGTGGCGACACTTGGAAGAGACCTAGGTCTAGACATTCAAAATGTCTTTCGGCTCAAATGATGATGAAGCACTGACCAGCCAATATCGCTCGTAGAACAGACGCCCAAAAGGGTTAACATGTTTTAGGGTAACGATTGCATACCAGATTGCTTAGAGAAGGAAGGTCTCTCACTGATGGGCTGGTGAAGGCCGTGAGAAAGAATTTACTGGATGCGAGAAGCGCAGGGTCAACTGGCGACACTTTAGGCCGCGATTTTTGGCCAGCCATGGCGTCTTTATTCTGGAAAATGATGGTGATAATACTGATTTTAATTCGCATTAATATTAATGTATACTAATATTATAAAGAGTTAAAGTTGCTAAAAAAGTTATGAGTTTACATGTGGATGGATGGAGGGGAAGAGGGAGGCCAAAGAAAAGATGGATGGATTGTGCGAGAAGCGATATGAAAGAAAAGGGAGTTAGTGATAGCATGACGAGTGACAGGAGAGAATGGAAGAAAAAACGTGTTGCGCCGACCACAAATAAAACGGGACAAGGGCAGGAAGATGATGATGATTATAAAGAGATTTACTCTCTACTCTTACTCCTCTCTCTCTCTCTCTCTCTCTAACTCTCTCTTTATAATCAACTTTGGAAGGAGGAGAAGGAGGCAATCTCTGGAAGTACTGGTCGGATTGATAAAATTTTTCATTCAATCATAGATAGAAAACGGCTTTATTCCTGAGTGACATAGGCTATATTTATGTACGTGGGCGACGCCGCGGGCAAAAGCTAGTACAAAATAAGACCATTCTTCAAAAGCACACCTACACACATTGCGCACAGTAGCTTTTGAGGGTAGCTATCTAACTATACTTATATAATAGAAATACACATTACTCACTGGTTAGTGGTCCTTATACCTCACATCTTCATAATCATAGGGATTAAGGGTAGTGACATGAAATGGAAACTATCGTAGTGCTGTGGATTTGTCGGACAATATAATCTCTAATGTGATGGAAGGTGAGCTTACAACTGTTTACCGACTATCTGTAATTGTGATCCTTCGTCATCGTTATGAAATGGTCTGACACTATACTTCTCTAATTACATTTTTGCAACCCTGTGAGGTTTAAGTGGTTTTGTTTTAATTCGTCATAAAGGCAGGTATATAATAATAGGTATCAACCGAGTTTTAATTTGATCCTGGTTTGAGTTTAAAAAAGAGTACCCATAGAATTTCTTGCCCGTTCTTCTAAATAGAAAACGACCAATTTGGAACCGTGCACTAGCTTCTGACATTTTATAAGTGCCCATGTAGGCCCATGTGAAATAAAGTATTTTGACTTTCAAAAAAAAAAGTTGAACCCATCTCCTGTAACGAGCACTGTAGGTACGGGCTTGCGGACGACGAGCAATAGTCAGGTCGCCGTTTGGTTATCCGGTAACCGTCCGGACTGAGCCCGACTGGTTGACGGCGCTAAAAGTGTTCCACACGCATCGCGAAGAGACCTCACCAATACCATAGGGTTGATACTTGCTAGAGCCAAGGAAAATTTCTGAAAAGAAAGCCCGTGATCCTAGAACACAAAGGATACAGGTGTGGATTTATTCAGTAAAAGGGAAAAACCCACAAATATTTTGCCCGACCCAGGATTCAAACCCAGCATCTCACGCTCAGCAGTCGCGCTTTGTTACGACAAGACCAATGAGGCAGTAAAATAAAAGACTTTCTTTAAAACAAATGAATAATATCGTTAATCAATGGTTATCTCACAACCCTGTCGTTGACCCAATAAATAAAAAAGGGCCGTATCCTATATCCATGCAGCCATTTTAAATATCATCCTTGGTAAAAGTCCCTTAACCCGGTAAAGAATTAATAAAACGATATTTACAAAATACTTATTTGAAGTGGAGTCCTTTGATCGCCATCAAAGGCTATTGTTGGGGCTATGTTGACAGGTCAACTACAATAAAGAAAAAATGTCAAATGCTTCGTCTATTTTCACGTTTAATCAGGCGGAATATATCTACCTATCATGTAAAAAAATTCGAAGATAGCCGAGCTCGTGAACGGGCGCTTTTAGTTCAGAGAGACCGGTCATCTCTAAACGGTCTGCCTTCTCGTTATCTTTATATTTTGAATTATTTTGCTTTGTTCTCAAACAATAGACGCAACGACAATATAATGTAAAAGAATTTTGATAAAACGTGATTTGAAACAATATAAAACATAGTTAATATTCCTAAACTTACTAATTATTTATTTTGATAAAAGCACGAGAAAAACCGTGTAACTAAATCCTAATTTGGGCATGCCACAATTAGGGCGGTAAGTCACCTTTTTGAGGCGTGGCTGGAAAGACCTCACGGCGTCCTCATCTTCCGCATGACGCAAGCTCTCACCGAATATGGTAAGTTCGGGAAGTACCTGCACCAGATTTGTGCGTAAGTGACACCATCCAGGTGTCACCACTGTGTATCGCCCGGAGGACACGGTGGAGCACTCGGTTAGAGTCGTGCTCTGTTTGGGCAGAGCATCACCGTGTCCTTTTGGGAGCGATCGGTTTCGGCGATTTCTGCCATGGTCCGGAGCGAGGAGGAGTGGCAGGCTGTCGCCTCCTTCTGTGAACCAGTAATGCTAGCAAAGGAGGAGCCCGACTGCATGGGACAACGGCGCTCACGCCCCAGAAAATTATTTATAAAAAAAAAAACATTATTTGTACAGCCAAGTATTTTGTAACAAGACTCGCATTTTGCATCCATGGGCAGTGAAAATTGTTCATGGATGTGGAACGTCGTATTATTTGATTTCGTATAGTTATTTTTTGATTGGTGTAAGTTTATTGGCATATTTTGTGAAAAGTGAATAACTGTCGACAAATTGTTTTACAGTTCGACAGAATATATCAATGTAGCAATGAAAACAAATATTGAATAAACATTTTTTTATGAAGTTTCTTTCACTTTCTTCCCCATAATGATTTACGTTTTCTGTGCTTCTCTGTGAACCCATAATATAACCAGTTTTCTATTAAAATCGTTTCTTCATAGCAAGCTTTTATAGCGCAGTATATATCTATATAATTAATACTCATCAAGTCCATTCCAGAAAGCTCAAACGAGATAGGGTTATCTGAGTTCCTATGGCCACCTTCCGGTTCCATCATCAGATCTACATTGTATGTCATAATAATTTTGCATTATTATCTGATTTACACACGTACCTATCCAAAATTTCAGCTCAATCGGTAACCGGGATGTGGATTAAATTTAATTTGCAAGATTTGATTACAGACAAGCAAACATCGGGACAGGTGAAACTAAATAAAAGCTTATAAAATAGGTTCTACTTACAGCGGTTTAGTTTTCAGGTAACTAAGCAGAAATTTTCAGTTTGTATCAAAGTCACTCGATTTAAGTTTCGTCATACGCTTGGGGAACTTTTAAGCACCCACTTTTAAGTTGTAACCGACGTAAGCTCCTGCTATCGTTACTTCAAAATAGGGGAGCTTCAGGAAGCTCTCTAACCTACTTACATCTTATCTTGACACACATTTATCTTGACGAGAAAGTAAGAAAATTAAGAAAAAAAAACTCACCCTGTCTCCTTAGGTATTTTAGTCATAGCCTAGGCCGCTCAGCCGAAGGCTTTCTTTTTTCTTATTTATTTGAACTTCATGCGCAGTAATGCTACATAAGCGGAATTAATGCAACAAAGCATTCTCTACCAATCAACCTTTGGGTTAAAAGAGACAACACTGTGGTAGGCGTGCACAATAAATAAATTATTGATATTATAAAAGTTTTATTACGTTGCATATACTCGTACTCGTATTAATAATAATAAAATACATACATATAAGCTAAAATTACTAAGTAATTTAATATTAGGGTAAATATTAAAAATATTACAACTACGACGAAGACCGAACTAAGGTTGAAAGGACATTCTACATATTCTAGACACATGTTTGTGTCATTGTGTGTCAGCCAAGTTTGCGAAGCAAAAGAGCGACTCAATTCACTGGCTGTGAATTTTATCGCATGGACTATTTCGGCCCACTTTCGACATAACCTAAAATTTGTTTGACCTATAAACTTGTAACTTTGAAAATCTAGAAATACCCTTTTCTTATTACCAAATTGTTTTCTAAGTAAAAACAGAAGAGATACAGGAAACGATGATTTTTTTTTCACCGACTCTTTCATTAGTTTACTTCTAAGTGATTTAGGAAGTTCATATGTGGATGTAGAGTAATGGATGTGTATAGGAAAAATACAGGTACCAAAAGACAAAGTTATTGATGAAGTAATTCTCAAATATAATGTATGGAACTGGTGAATAAGATAAGATTTATTAAGATAACTTTGTATTTTTATTATTCAAAAATTTTCTTTAAAAATATGTGAGAACAAGTTTGCTAACGTGATGCCGGTGTCGGTATCCACTCAGACCTGGATTTGGTATAAGATTTGGAACCGAGGAAGCGAAGTATTTTGGCAAAAGGTGAAAATGATATCTCACCAAAAAATAAATGTAAAAAAAATCCAAGTTCACTCTATCGGCTTCACTTATCAACGAAGTGATATCCAACTGCATATGAAGCGCTCTCGAAGTTGAAGTGAGATGAAGTCCAATTAATGCAGCAGTTTTTCTATACAGGAACATACAAATGTATTTATACGTATTTACAAACACAGCACAAGCATAGCCTAGTTCTGAGCTTGGCTTAACAGCAATATGTAGTCTCAAGTATGCACTTTATCTCATTATACTGGCAAATGCAATTCCAGTTGTATTCGTATATACTAAGGATATCATTGAGTAGAAGTAGGACATGTCTAGACAATATTGTAGATAGAATTTATCTCCTTTGCCTGAAAAATTGTGTCTGCTTTTTCTAATGGTGAATTTCTTGGCTTAGTAGTAGGTATGATCAATAGCTCAGAATTTTAGACATGTCTACTTTATCTGACTAAAGCTAATTGACTGTTGCCTACCTACGTAAGGTAAATAAACCTTCTTTTTTAGATCTGAGATTTGAAAAAATACGAGATAATAAATAAAATACGTTAAATGTACAGACATTGCGTGCAAGAGTAATACAAAAATAAGTACATTAAAAATCTATGAAATAATATAACATACAATTGAATAATATATTACTAAACCCAACTGTGTGGGTCCCCTTAATTTTTTTTTTGCGTTAGGGTCGCGGTAATTGTTAAACAACCGTGCAACCCTGAAAGGTAAATAACCTTTTTTTTACTATTGATAGGCCAGCACTTGACCACTATCTCACGTGATGAAAAGCGTAGATGTGGAACCTGACCTATGCATACTTATAGGTGTGATTTATTCAGTACATACGACGTGCCAAAAACTCACATCGAAATACTGAAAATTAAAAAAAAACCGCTTATTTAAATAGCTCGTTTTTTAGGACTGAATCTCGCTCATCGACAGCACTAAGGGTGAGTTGCACCATTTAACTATAATGATAACAAAGTCGTTAACAGTTGTCAAATCGTCGAATTGACCAATAGGAGGCCGTTTCACGGCTGGTTATCGTTATAGTTAAATGGTGCAACTCACCCTTAGTGTACCTCGTGTGACTCAAAGAGATGTCAGCAAAACCCGGCAGGGCTAATGCTTGCTAGGGTCATAGGAACATTTCTGAAACGGAAACCTGTGGTCCTGGGACGCAAAGGGCAACTAGTCGTGTGGTTTCAATCAGACAAAGTCTGATAAACCCTCCCACTCCACTCTAGAGCGGTAGAAGTTAACAGATGATTACCACATCAAAAAAAAAAAAAAACCTTAAAAATATTTAACACATTTTTTAAATTTTTCACGGCGAGCGTTGAACAAATACATAAACCACAAATTCACTAAACGCGTAATTACTTTCCTTGACATTTTGGAGTTACCTGAAACGAGTTTATTTAGTAGATTAGCGCTTACCATTTGTTTTAGGAGCGACTTTTAAAGACTAATCCGTATTTACGGGGTCTAAATCGCCTCGTTCAGTATCCAAACATGAACTATCCTTGTGAAGGCAGTATCTAACATTCGTCCAGTCATAAATCTGTACCGGGCCGCTTTCCGTCGTAATTGTTCTTGTTATTCGCCCCATTTACTTCGTTAGTGTTTTATGGACTTTGTTTTTCTTAGTACTTAAGTGCTACTTGTAATAAGAGAACAGTGTTTTGAAGTTGGATTCTGGACCTTGAACCTTGACGTTCGACAGATTTCTGGACCAGCACAGATTCTAGAATACTGAATTAGTTTTACTGAAGTGGAAGTTGTTAATCGCATCTCAGCGAAAGTCTAAGAGCCACTGCACGCGGGCCACCGGCCGCAACCACAAAACGCCGCCACCGGCATATTTCCTTTTTTTTATGGTGGGAAAAATCATGCATTGACATCCCCCGCCCTTGGGCGGAGCGGGAGATAGTGTCAGACTCTTACTGACTAAAAGACCCACCCCGTTCCTTCTAGCCTTCATACCGGGGCTCGAGCGCCCTTTCGGATAACCCTGGCCCCTGTAGGCTGGGTCCCTGCTGTTGCTGACAACTCATTGAGGCGCGCGGGAACAGTGCGAGCCGTCGACGACTTGGGCTTGGTCCGGACAGTTACCGGACGGCCGGACAGCGAGCTACCCATTGCTCACTGTCCGCAATCCCGCTTCTACGTTGGCCGGAAATCGGGATCAGAATCCCGGCGACGGCGGCGGCGATTGATCGAAGGCCTCCTCCTTTGGGCATATTTCCTTCGTACATTTTATATGGATTTGCTGCACGCGATTGACGCCGATGGCCGCCACAAGCCACAAATCGCCACTGCTCGCTTCTTGTGGCCCGAACTGGTCAATAAACGCCTATACAAAATGCCTTCACACGCCACTCGCGCATATAAACCTTCTTCGTCAGAGTCTATTATGATACTGCACGTATGGGTTTTTTTTTTGCGTATGGGTTATAAAAAGTAGCAGCCACCGGCCAAACGTGACTGTCACGCGCTTCAACGTCCTTTCTGGCCGCTTCTAGCTGTCGTGGCAACTTTGGTGGCTGTGGCATGTCGCCCATGTGCGGCAGCACTTAGCCTTAAGGCGCTGTATAGCAATAAGCCTTTGAGAAAAGGTATTTGCCCGTCTTAGACCCGTCTCCTTTTTTCAGATAGTGAAGCTTAAAGTTTCTTTCTTACAAATATTTTATCACGTAGGAACCAAAGCTCAAAAAATGTAGAGCAATAATTCGAAGCAGTCTTGTGCTTATAAAACGTTGTCTAGCGAAATCTGAATAATGTTGGTATTTTATACGGTCCGTCCCTCGAGAGGTTTCTTCTCTAAGCCGTATACAGATATCGCGAGGCGTGCGTCGCGAATGATTCGTCGCCCATGCCTCAACGTGAAGCGTACGACGGTACATTTATGAGTGCGTCTTGAACGACACATGCTCAAGCTGAGCACGCAAACCACCACGCACGGTGTTCGTCAGTAGAAAACGCAAAAAACACCTGTCTGTCCACACGGAGCTCACGGCTTGTACTGAGGCGGCGTTCGCAACGATCATATGACGCGAATGCTCACTGCGAGCACACACGTCCACACAGCCCAAGGCATGCGAGACGAACCATTCGCGACGCACGCCTTGCGATGTCTGTACGCGGCTTAACGCCAATATTGAAATTATCATAGCGACATAAAATTTTGTACCGGTTATGTATGTGAAGTTGGATTTGAACGATAGAATTTCGTGTTTTTGATTTTACAAGTCAACCTTTTTCTTGCGGCCCTTTTTTCTATTCAGTGGGGATTTCGTGGATAAGCTTTTGTATAGCTTTAAAAATTCTACCTTATTAGCCTTTTTTTTAATGCTTTTGATATTGGCTGGTTTGGATGAATGTCAAAAAAGGCTGATAACTTTTTACAGTGATTTGCAAATACCAGGCTTCGATTTTATCTATACGGTCTGCTCCGGCATAAATCAATAGGTACCTATCTTAGGGTGGGTCATATATCTTCATACTAAAAGGCAACGCTGAATTTGGGTTGATATCAATAATGTGCCGTAACCAATCCCTTGCCTGTGATAAATCTATCAATTTCTCGCGGATATACCGACGATTCTTCATACCGTTCTCCTAAATGCTTTTCCAATTTCATACATTCATATTCAGGGCGTTGTTTGAACTCTGAAAACTCGAATGAGGTCATTTTAGGCGGGAAATGAAATATGGATGACCAGAAATAATGGCCTTAATTTTTGACTGTCATAAATTCATATAGATCGCTTTTCGTTACTAAATGTTGCAGTCTTTTCGTTTGAAAGGTTAGCAGCAGTAGTATTTCTTTTAAGGCGAGAAAATCATCTAATGATGTCCCCTTTATGTAATAAATCTGAAGAAGTTTTTAGTTGTGTGCGCATCGTGTAAAGTGTACGCCAACGATGTAGATAACCTTTATAAATTTTTTTTTTCGCGGTGGGAAAATCATCTAATGACATCCTCCGCTCTTGGGTGGAGCGTGAGGGCGTGTCAAATTTTTACTGACTAAAAACCCACTCCTGTAGCTGTAGTGTAGGTAGTCGTTAGAGGAACTATTCTTTTAAGTTGGAAACTTCTCTCGCTCTGGTCGGAGCGAGAAGAAGTGTCAACTTTTTTTAACTAAAACTCACTCGTATTCCTTCAGTTACCCTGCATACTGCCTATACCATGCATCTGGTTTTTATGCTGCTCATCCTACATAACCACTTGTATATTTCAGAATTTATACGAGGCCAGTAACATAGCTGTACTGGTTGCCAAATACTGGTCAGAAAAAAAAGTTGGAGTCCATTGACAACAAAAGAAAAAAAAAACAATTGCCCTTTGCATTCTAGATCCTCGGTGACTTTATTGAATACTAGATTTTGCCCGCGACTTCGTTAGCGTACATAAAATATAGCCTTTGTCACTCAGAAATGAAGCAGCTTTCTATCGGTGAAAAAATTTTAGCAATCGGACCAGTACTTCTACAGATTATCTCCTATAAACAAAAAAACAAACTTTACTTCTTTATAATATTAATGTAGAAAGCTAGAACTACATTAGCCCGCTGCACACGTGTAATACGTCTGATTTGTACGTAGAACGACGTCATGTGGCGTGGATCATGTGTAGCTGTACAAGTCTAGTTTTCATTATAAAATGTATGGAGACCGACGCGTCCAGGGGTGCTATTCTCTAAGAAAACAGCCTTGAGCGCAGCGCTGGCCGCAGGGACGAAATCCAAATAGGTACATTCGATTAACAATTCAATAGACCTTTACATTGGATTGTTAATTCAATGTATGTACAGCGCTCTCGACTTGTCGCTAAAAATAAAGGCACCCCAGATCAGCGTGTGTAGCACATGTGTGCGCACTGTAGTTCTAGCTGGTCGTCAGAGAAACCTACGCTGGCTGGAATATTGGATTTTTTTTTTAAGTTTTTTTTTTCATATCACACGACACTAAAAGCGCTCGCATGCTCTTTATTAACAAAGAGTTGAAACAAAAATGTTTTTATTCGTATGATTGTACCAGTATATCTAGTCCCAGTGGATTGGCAGTTTTCAATATTTCGTTTAACAGAGGCCTTTTATGTACAGTTGTGGAACCAATAACATTGCCTGAAGCGTTTTCAATTTCTATTGTTGCGTTATTTCAGAGCTCAATGAAGGTTCTTGGTTGTACAAGAGCCGACGGTATTCTGGTCCACTGGCTTTTGTGTCCAATCTACATAGTTTAATTGTAAGTTATTTTGTTCAAAAAGTCATCATAATTAACTGAAACACTACTGAACGTAGGCTTCCCCCAATTGTCGCCACAACGACCAGTAATCGGATTCCCGTGACAATAACCAGCCACCCCTAGCCAAGTTACGACCGTTTCGTTTCTCTTTCGTCGCTGCGCCTCGAGTCCTTTGTTCTGATCACGTGACTGAGCGTCAGAATCGGCGGCGTAACAGTCTCGAGGCGATCGCTGAAAGGAAACGAAACGGTTGTAACACCTAGTGGGAGGCCGCGCCGTCGCTGCATTTCCCATGTGTTTGTACATCCAAACATTCGAGTTTTAGTTAATGTCAACATTAAAGTCTGAACAACTTTATACATATATTTTTTTTTGTTTTTCTTTTTAATTTTTTTTAAGCTATTTCATAGCTTCTATCGTGGGCCTTGAGCGTGGAGACCGAATCCAGAAATTCCGTAACGAAAATAACCTAACACTCCCACTCATTTGTTTTTTGAGCGTGGTGACCGATAAGAAAACAAATGAGTGAACAATCAATCAAAATTCAATTCAATGTGTGAAAGTGTAACTTCAATTAATATCAAAGAAAAAAAAAAACAAAGGAAAAAAAATACTGCATAAATAAATAATTATAATTGCATAAGTTGATAAAAATGCTATGCAATAGCTTTACCGCGGCAGTCCCCGAGTGCCACGCGTCTTTTTTTTTTAATTTTAAAAGATAGTACTTACCGTCTTTTGCTTTTGTCTATTATTTGTGGTGGAAAATCATCAAATAATTTGACTTTTACTCACTGAAACCCACCTGTGTTTCTTAAGTTTCTCTACGAGTAACTAAGTAACTCTTTCAAACTAATCCTACAGCCGTTGTCAACCATCCAGATTTTACCGACTCCGATTCTTTCACAGTAGCTAACTTATTTTATCTTTTTCCGAAGAAAAATATCTATTGGATATAAGCTATGTTTCGATTCCTTATAAAGATTTTCACAAAGAATATGTAAGCATAAGATTTCATACAAATACTTTTACCTGATAAATTCATGTTTCCTCGAAATGGCTTCCTGGAGGAAATAGAATATGAAATACTACTTTATATTTCTTTGTATTTGTTCTTGATATCAGTGAGTATAACATGAAATGGGTTTTCGGCGAAAAAACACTCCCGAATATCTTATCAGAAAGTGATAACTGATGTTCAGACTGCCGAAATAAAAAGAAATGTTTCCCAATTTGTTTGAACTAGATGAACCTAAAATACACGTGTCTAGAATTTTTATACCTAAAGAATCTATGTACAAAATTTCATAACTGTATCATGAAAAATCACACAGTTACAAACTTGTTATGTTACTTGGTTGTCCACACAAATACATAGTCACCGGGCTATTTGGGTGACTGAGGGTTGGTTTTACTCCCGCACCAACCTGTGCGCTGAATGCCCATTATGACCTGCCAAGACCTGTGTTGTAATTAGTGTCAGTGGTGCCCAACTTTTGACCTTTTATGAATATTTTTGGGAAAAGTTCTAACATAGTGTAAAAGTTATTGGAATCTATTCAGTTACTGATCCTGAACAAACTATTTTCAGGTTTTTGGTATATACTAAAATAATGTTGTTTAAAAGATGCTAATCTCTTTTTATTATGCTTCAATTGTTGCTGTTTGTAGATACTATCTCTGTATTGTCATCTTTTCGGGATGCCTTGCAATAATAAATACTCGTAGTCCCAGGCTCCAGCTGCGATCCAGTAGCAGTTACAAATGCTCAATTCTGCTCATTATACATAGTACACAAACAGCCTCACTAGTCAAATTACGACTGTTTCGTTTCGATTCTCTTGCGACGAATGCCTTGAGTTAGCCACGCCTCCGATTCCTTTGTTCTGACGTCATCTCAACGCTCAGTCACGTGATCAGAACAAAGGAATCTGAGGTATTTCCAAATCGAGGCGTTCGACGCAAAAGAATCGAAGTGAAACGGTTATAACTAGGCGAGGGGGCTCTTGTATTATAATTGCGTGTTTGTAGTTATCTACGATTATTATATTTTCAATAATATTATATGACAAGATATTACATTCTGACAGACTGACATTCACGCACAACTGAAACTACTGGGACTAGTAGTGTAAAGGCGCATCTCCACATGAGGCAGCCTCGGGCCGAGCGGCGGTCTAACCCGCGGCCACTCTAGTGGGGACGATGTCGCGGGTCGAGGCGTGCGGCGTCTTGAACCAAACTAGGCGGCCTCGTGGCGAGCTGTTTTGTGCCGGTAAACGTCCGTGCTCAAAGGCGCCTCAGTGTGATGTGAAAATTTTCCAAAAGTCACCACTTATAGGGATCAAATGACAGTCCAAAGCTTAAATAGGGAAGAGTACTTTCACGCGTGCGAATCTGCTGGCAGAAGCTAGTTATCTAATTATATTTTTTTTCAGTTTTAATTCAACATCAAGAATCGTCTGTTTTTTTCCACATAATCATATATCACAACGATATTCCTTTTCTCCGAATCAACAATCCAATTTCCAACTTCAGCAGGTGTAATCACTAATGAGATCAATATTGATAAGCCTCGCGAGTCCCACCACGCGTCGTAAGATTCTTCAATTTGATGCTACAGTACCCTCAAAAGATGCGTCGAGGGTTTTACTACCGCTAGTTGAATGGTTCCGTATAGGCCACTGTAAAAACGGCACAGAATACGAATGTACTGCTTACCTTTGAAGTGTAAACGTATGTTAAACATTTATAGAACGAGTGGAAGGTTGAGTGTAGTACAATGTATCGGTTGGGTTTACTACCGCTTGTGTTGTGGTTCGTTTATAACAAATGCTTGATTGGTGGTCTTAAAGAGAGAGTTTTTTAACATATTCGATCGCGTTAGAGTAAACGTCGATTTGTGCTAATACTTTTAGCGTGAGCATTATCTCCTCTCCACCCTTTCCTCTGTTTCCTTCGGTCGTATATGTTGCAGAAAGAGGTTACTGCTTCCCATGCATGGCCTGCTCCACGGACGTGTGCGACAAGTCGCCGCTGCTGGAGGATACGGTGGAGCTACCCTTCATAGGCGCAGCACCGCCGTGTCCTCTGGGTGATCCACACAATGGTGACAACCGTGTCTGGTGAGGACTTGAGTCAGACGAAAGGCGACGACACAGAGTAACCAATCCTTAAAGAGGAGTGTGGCGGTGGGCGTGCGGGTCGTGGTGTGCCCAGCATTGAGTTAGGTAAGGTTAGCTGATTTCGACAATAGCTGTATCTATACCGCGATGAGATCCCGTCGAAGCTCTGTCCGCCGTGATTTATAGTAGCAGAGTTTTGCCCTGATGTTGCAACTCCACACAGCATTCGTGCGTGAGTGGTAGGAGTGTTGCGTCGTCGGAATCCTACGGTGACAGGCTGGCAAGGAGCCCTGCATAGGGCCGTGGATCGCACGATTCTCGCGTAAAGCTTCCGGTAGGAGCAGGTTGGTCGTAGCAACAACGGAAAACCTCTTTATTTCGATACGATAACAAAAATCGTAAAAATTCTCCATATTTACTAAGTTCGTGTTTTTGTGGATAATAAACATTTGTGATGCAAACTAGTAAGCTCAACAAAATAACCCAATCGTGTTCGAGCTCTTTGAAATAGTCTTGATGAGTTTGTATCGCGCGATAAAAGCTTGTCACTAACAAAATATTTATCATCGAAAACTTCTAAAGAAGTAAAAATAACGGAGACCGATGTAGTGAAAACAGTAGAAAAATCATAGTCCCTAAAACAAATAGTCTCTTGGGCGGAGCGGGAGATAGTGTCAGACTTTTAAAACCCACCTCGTTCCTTCGTTGCCTTTCATACTGGGCCCGAGTCTCCCTTTCGAAAACAGATCCTAACCCCAGTAGGCTTCGACCCAGCTGGGCTTACAAATACTTTATTATTCGAGGTTACCTAGGACCAAGGTACTGTGTAAACTTGTCACTGTCTACAAAGGTTTCCCGCAACTTTATATTACGGATTAACCACAAAGTAGGCTATTTGCGTAATAAATGATATCTATTCTTCACGTTAGCAGTCGGCTCTCTCAGATATATCACGTTTAATGTCATAAACTGGAGACTCAGGTTTATCATGTGAATGAAGATGTTGTTGAGGAGATTTATGTCTTTATTTTCTGTGTTAGATTCCTAAAGTTATTAGGCCTAATTTCAAGCATTTTTTGCTTCCTCTCTACAAAAGTTTTTGATAATTCATGCTTGATAATACAAGTTGGACCGATGACCTTGTCAGGTTCGCGGGAACCCAATGGATGCGCGACGCACAGGACCGGTCGTTGTGGCGACGCTTGGGGGAGGCCTATGTCCATGTACGTCATTCGGCTGGTATGATGATGATGATGAATTCATGCTTTAATAAGAGCTGAAACACCCTTTTCTATTTGGTTTCTTCGAATATATATTTTTTTTTTATAAGTTCATACAGCTGGGGAAAGGTCTCCCTAATCAACATCATCATTCATAATTTCTGCCGAAAGACGTCCACTGTTGGACAAGCCTCCCCCAAGCGTCGCCACAACGACCGATCCTGTACGTCTCGCATCCGCCGTATTCCCGTGACTCTCACCAAATCATCGGTCTACCTTGCGAGAGGCCTTCCAACGCTGCGTTTTCCAGTGCGCGGTCGCCACTCCAGAACCTTTCGGCCCCATCGGCCATCCGTTCTAAGAGCAATGTGCCCTGACCACTGCCATTTTAGTTTAGCGATTCTTCGGGCTATGTCGGCGACCTTGGTTCTCCTGCGGATATCTTCATTCCTGATGAGAACACGCAAAGGAACTCCGAGCATGGCCCTTTCCATTGCCTTTTGGGTGACTGTAAGCTTTCTGATGAGGCCCATGTTTCAGTGTCAGCACTGGCAACACACACTGGTCGTAGACTTTCGTCTTGAGACACCTACATATGTTTTCCCTAATCATCATATCAGCCGAAAGACGTCCACTGTTGGACATAGGCCTCCCCCAAGCGTCGCCACAACGACCGGTCCTGTGCATCACGCATCCATCGCATTCCCGCGACCCTGACTAGGTCATCGGTCTACCTTGTTGGAGGCCGTCCAACGCTGTATCTTCCGGTACGTGGTCGCCACTCTAGAACCTTTCGTCCCCATCGACCATCCGTTCTGCGTGCAATGTGTCCTGCCCATTGCCACTTAAGTTTGGCGATTCTTCGAGCTACGTCGGTAACCTTCGGTTCTCCCTAATGCCTTCCAATAATTCTTTTCCTGTACCAACTCACGGTATCGCTGCCTCTTTCTGGGTCGGCCACCGTTGCTCTCAACATATTTATATTAAAAAAAAATACATAATGTAGATAAATTACACCCAGACACAGAACAAATGATCGCGCTCATCACACAAGCATTTGTCCTGGGTGGGAGTCGAACCCACGACCTAACTGCCATGCTGAACATAGCGGTAAAAGCCACTAACCACTACACGAATAGGCCAGTCAAAAATAAACATAAAACATGTTCAACTAATATTTTTAATTTTGACAAAAAAATAAATACTTTTACAAAATAAAAAAAAATAAACCGACTTCAATGTAAAAAAACACTGAAAAGTACAAAATAACTTTAATTTCGGAAGTCGGTATTTCTATTATAGATAGTTTTGTCTGTTCGTTATTTAACACTGACTTCCAAAACTGAAGTTATTTTGAACTTTTTCATTGAAGTCGGTTGAAATCGGTCCACAATTAACCGAGATATCGGTGAAAAACAAACATTCAGCCGAACATAGAACCTCTTCCTTTTCGAAGTCGGTTAAAAATATAGAACAATATTTCATATTCCACGTGTGTACGATAAAGCTAAATAAAAAAGTAAAACCCTCTTCGTTATGTTTTGTTATCACCAATTTCCAATACATTGCTTCTGTTTATTTTCTCACATATTTCTTTACAGCCGTATTATGCGCAGACACTTATTATATTTATGGAAAAATGGAAATAATCTTTGAAGCAAACACTATGCCTGAATATTTTAGGATGAAATATGCTTAAGTTGGTAAAAGGTTCATTCTTAAAACCTATTTCTTGACTATATAATCTATTATAAAATGGAATGTCGAAACATTTTTTTTTGGTTTTTGAATTTATGTGACGATTACTTATATATATTTTGACTGGTGAATATAATAATATAATATAATTTGTTTAATATAAATTTTTGTTATAAATGTATAAACTCAAAAACTATTGATACAATTTTAAAAATTCTTTCACCAATAGAATTTTACTTTATCATTGTATTTTTTAGCAGGAAAAGCCGTTAGCAGAAGCTAGTTGAGATTCATTTCGAAATTACATAATCATTGTACCCATTTCACTCGAAAGACGTCCACTTCTAGACATTGATCTCCCTCATTCTATCGTAGGTAATACGAGTACAAAGTAAAAAGCTTTTTTTTTTGTTATTAGTAAAGGTAAGTTAGAACTAAGTGTAGTTCTAACTTACCTTTACTTTGTACGTGTGCGTAGTGACGCACGCCGATCTGGGCGTGTCGGTCTCCATACATTTTATATGGCAACTAGACTTGCAGAGCTACATTAGATCGCCACGCGACGTCACGCAATGCCATGCGACGCCACGCGACGTCATTCTACGTACAAATAAGGCGTGTTATACGTGTGCGTCGGTCACCTGATGGGGAACGATAATGTCGTCGACGTCGATGGCGCACGCTTGCCTAAAAGTAACTTATTCACTCCTGTCTTAAAAACATCTAGGTTATAGCTATCAGAAAACACTGCTTAGTTTTGATAATACACTCACCTATAACAATATCCTAGTAACCCGAAATACACAATTACAATTATCGGTTTTCAAAATGAGATGATTCCGGTCTCCACAGACCTTTTATGCTTCACTCGTTAATTTGATCAATTAAGGATTATTTATCGGATCCTTGTCAAATGGCCCTGGCAACCGATGCCGGTTGAATGCTATAATCGGTTTTTCATTGAACTAATTTTCAGGCACCAATGTGTAAATCTAACAGAGTGCCAGTCTCATATATAGATACAATCAAGATATTCTGTTTTTGTTGGTGGTAAAACTGTCTAGTTCGGTAGAGTTCGGTAGAGAATCGACATAGAATGGAGTGGGGACTCAATTATACCCAATTTATTTTTGGTGTGGAAATTCATAAATTTACCTTTCGCTCTGAGTGAAGTGAGCTAGTGTTAGATTTTTTCTGATTAAAACTCATGTTATTTGCGTTCCAAGGTAATTATTTTAATACACTCCAAAAAATATCTCATCGACAAACTGACTGAATGAACAATCAAGGTGTTACAGCCACAAAATAAATGATTCACACACCAATTAGTATGCAGCGATATCTATGGTGCCAAAGAAGAACAAAATTACGAAATCCTGCATCGCGCAATTTGAGTTCTCCGCGCGATTTTAACATATACAGCGAGCCGAAGTCATCTATCAGGCAGTAGCCCAAACTAGACATAACATCTGTCTGGTCGGAGGAATCCCCCGTTTCAAAGGTGTGCAAGAATTTACACTCTGTTAGCATACCCACTAAAAGTATAAAGTTGAGTCTCTGTTTCCTATCTATTCCTGTGTCAAAATTGAAGCTAATGCTCTTTTTCAAGGCTTGGGAACCGGGCGTCAGGTAATAAATTTGTATGGACGGACTCACACACGGAGTTACGTGTGCCGGATTGAATCGGTGATAAAATCAAGCTCACGAATGTAACGTAGATTATTTGTAATGGATGGTTTTTTCTTTTTCTACTTCTCTTGCTTTTGAATTATTTAACAAATGAATGAATGATGAATGGTTTTTAACAGAAAAATGGACCTGTAAAAAGTAATATACCCTACTGATAGATTACTTTTGCCTAGTCCGCTAAATGGGTTCTACCGTTCAGTATTGGAAAGTAAGGTAAAATAAATATTTGTAGAAATGACTTGTATGTACGTAGAACAGGAGGGTTGATAAGAAGCATTTTTCGCCATTCAAAAAAACAATATTTGCTGTTTCCGACTAATTTTATATGTATTTGTATAGTTAAAAATATATATTTTTTTATTCGGTGATATTTACTTGATAAATTATATAAAAGGCCAAACCAATTATGCTGGCAAAACAGAGTGTTCCTATTTGTATTTTTTTTTAAATTTTACTTATTGTATTATTTCTGTAACAAATGCTCCGTAAATCTTTCTTTTTGAGTCTCAATGACAGTACTAAAACTGTTTTTGTGAGATCTTAATTATTTTGGTAAATCGTCAATCTGTGCAAATACTAATCCCCAAGTCATATCACTAGTAACGAGGACTCGATGGAACGATTTTTGCAGGGGAAAGTTGACGGCAAATGCCGTCGACGCTCTCCAATACGGTGGACGGATCTCATCAAATCAATGATACCTGCAGCGTCAACAAAAACTCCCAAGCCGCCAAACATAGAGCTACATGGAGTCATACCGCGAGACAGGCGGTGTCACAGAACTCGACTGAGACATGACCACGAATACTCTGTCAAGAGTGTACGACTAAGGAGTAGTATTAATATTGGATCACTATGCGCGTCTATGCTATGCAGAAAAATAAACTCTTGGCGTATCTTCGCGTGCACTGCGATCGTGAACAGGTATATTTTTCCGTATAAACCAGTTGATATACAGGTACTATTTGATACTGAGCTGCAAGTTGCAAAAAATAGTTTAAAAATTCGCGGGCTACACATTTGCCTTTTTTTTTTTTCGATGGGAAAAATCATCTTATGACAACCCCCGCTCTTGGGTGGAGCGGGAGATAGTGTCAGACTCTTACTGATTAAAAAACCCATCCCGTTCCTTCAAGCCTTCATACCGGGGCTCGAGCGTTGAATTGTAGTTTTACAAACACATTTGCCTTCAGTATAATAAATTTCGTGTATTACAATATCATCATCATTCATCATCAGTTTGATCTTATAGCTAAGGAGTGGAATTCCTTGCCGGAGTCTGTGTTTCCTGATAGCTACAACCCGGGAATCTTTAAGTCGAGAGTGAATATCTTACTTCTAGGTAAGCGCGTACCATCGTCGACCGCATCGTCGCTTTCCATCAGGTGAGATAGCGGTCAAGCGCGAACCTATTAAAAAGAAAAATATCTCTGGGATAAGATAGTTATGATTTATTCCAGTATTTCTTCGACGTAAATAATGTTGCTAATGTATCAAATACATTGTTCGCAGCTATTAAGTGGATAGTGAATATGTTTGTTTTTTGACTAAAGTACTTACATACGAAGTATCACAAAGTTTTGGTCGAGACATTAGGCACAGCTCAGCAAGCGTACAAACAGCTTATAAGACATTATTATTTATTACTTTTATACTTTTACGTAAGTAACTTTAAAAGTTTATTTTAGTTTAGATGAAAAAGATTTATTTTTCCTTGTTTTCGAACAAATTGACCAAACATTGACAGAATTTTACTTTTTGAAAATTACATCAAGCAATCAATAAGTAACACTCGAAAATCCGCTCCTATCCCTACTGCTTTATGCACACAATTCTTTGTTTTTCGCACTAGTGCGGAAAAATGTTACTCTGAATTGATAAGAGTGTAAGGATGAAAGAAAGAAAACATGTTTATATGTCAAACAGAGATATGATGCGATAAGTTCTTTATCTAGAACTAACGGCCACTCTTGTAGAACATAGTAAATGTCAGAAAGGTAACTAAGGGATTATGTTATCGCCCACGGGCCATCCGTGGGCGATAAGATCCTCTTATCGACTTAAACATCAACCATCTGGATGATTTTTACCCACTGAAAAAAAGAACTGTTTTGTGCTCTATAATTATATACATGCGTACCTACTTGGCTAATCTCTATTGAGATTGGTCACCGTGATCGAATTATAGTCGGGAGGATTACTGTGTTGATTGTTTTATTACATGCTGTTACCAGCGGCTTTGCCCGCGTGATGGTAGAAAAATATCTCAAGGGAATATACTCCTGGGAAAAAGGATCCTATTTGATGTTTCAGGACCAAAAAGTAACAAATATACACACACACTCACAAACTTTCGTCTTTATAATTAGTGTGATATTAAGGTACTTAGCTGTTGTTAGATGCGCACACTAATGCATTAAGAGCCGGTTGTAGTCACTGAGTATTTTGCATGATATACAACTTTGCCCGGTTCTATGTCGATTTCGCGGCCCGTAACAGTGGTTTTTTTTTTTAAACAAAAAAAAAAAACTTTTCAAGATTTTCTTTTTGCGAGGCCCGTTTGAAAAACAAGCTTTATTATTTTTTGTAACTTTCAAATATTTTCGTAAAGTAACTTCGTAGACCTACACTTTTAAAATCGTAAGTTAGGGTCAGATTCGCATTTTTTTTTATCGAGCCAACTAATTTATATCATGTTTCGTATCATGTGTCGTCGCTTTCCATCAGGTGAGATAGCGGTCAAGTGCGAACCTATCAACAATAAAAAAAAAAAAAAAAATGTTTAGATTTTTGCCCGACGGTTAGTCTTAAAGTCAATTTTGATAAAATAATGTTTCACCGTGTTTTCTTTTATATTTGTAGATTTTCATAAGTAAAAATAAGTAGAACCGGGCCTTAATATCAGTCGCTTCATCTTGGCGTGTTGCCTTATGGTTGATCCTTTCAATTGGGATTCAATCAACATACTAGTAGAAATGATACAAGTTTACAACTATGTAGACACAATATCTGTTTTAGTGTCGCTTTAAACGGGAGTGGCTCTAAAATGTATTACTTTATTGAGGGTTTCTGAAAGATCTATGTTCTAAAGCCATTGTGATACAATCTGGCGTGGCAGATAAACGACACTCAGCCATCTCTCCCTTTTGTTTTGTTTTGAACGTGATCGGCACAAGTGGCTATAGATGGATATTCAGAAAATTATGAGACAACCACTCAGTTAATCTTCTATCATGTTATAACACCCTCCAAAATACAATACAAACATTGTTTTGTTTACCGATAATATTGCTTGTCATTTACATTTACTCGATAATTTCTTGTCATCTCACGTAAGGCAAGTTGACACGTATTTTTTCCGTGATAAAACATCGGTTGATTCTACGTGTGTAGGCACACGTTCGTCAGTGTTGTTTTTTTTTTTTTTGAGTTGGGAAATCGTCTAATGAGTTCTCCCACTCTAGGGTAGAGCGCGAGGGCGTTTTAGGCATTTACTAACTAAAACCACACTTATGTTCCTTCAGTTGCTCTTTGTACCCTAGGTCAATGTGTAAAGTAAGTCGATCCATGGCTTTAAATGGGTCCCAACCCTTCGGTTTTGCTGACATTTCTTTGAGGCGTGCGTGGAACACTAGGCGCCGCGCCGTGGGCAACTCAGGCCCTCAGGCTCGGTCCAAATGGTTAACGGACGGCCGGACGCCGTCCCGTCGTTCACAAGTCCGCACCTATAGCAGCGGGTAGTCGGGGTCAGAATCATGGTCCATATGGAAGCTTGTTGAAAAAAGGTGCATACGGCGCGGTAGCGTTACCATACTAGAGACAAGACGACTGTAAACAACTACGCAAGGGCGATAGACAATAGATTTCTACGTTGAAAAAATGTGTGTGAACAACAGGCCTAATAATGAAAAATTTTCGCGAAAAGGGAAGGTCATTGGTATACCCCGGTTCCTTTTGGCGCCTCGTCTGTGATTGTGTATTAGGGTCGTGCTCAATTCCGCGATGAAATATTATGCTTTTGTTTCCTTCAAAATATTAGTTGTTTATGAAGTGGTTAGGCTACCGACAAGTATATAGGTAATATACTTGTCTGTATGTGGGTAGGAGTTCACATTACCTAATTTTGTAGTTAATGTTTTATATCTAGTTTTTGGGTTTTTTAACACTACATAATATATACACCGCTAAATTTTGATCGTTTTAATCCCGTGGAGGAACGATCCGGTACATAAAAACACTATCGATTTTTAGAGATAAAATTAAAAAATAAAGTACCTTTTTTTCAAAACTCTTATTAATTTAGGCATGTACAAAATTAATTTCTTTAAGAAAACGTCCACTGAGCGAGTCCAATGACCTGTAAGTAGTAGTCGGCGTTGCGTACAAACTACCTACAGGCCGTACATGCTTACATATACAAACTACCTACAGGTCGTACATGATTTTTATGCCATGCGTTTCGTACATGCGTAAAGTAATACGAGTTTTGAAATAAGCGTGTCTCGCGGGCGAAGCCATTGGCAAAAGCTAGTGAGTAGTAGAAGATAATCTAGAGGTAATATATTTCGGGACATGGTCTATCCCTGTGCTATGTCATTCATATGCGTTTTACTGTTTGAGCGTGAAACAGTAAAAATCTTACACACACACAAATGTACATGCAAAACTCGCCTTTATAATATATTAGTGTGATAACAGCCAGCAGTTCATGGAGCGTAGTGTCCTGAGGGTTTGAATTTCCGACCGTGAAAGGAACCCAATACTGCGCACCAAAACTAAGATGAAAAGCTACTACTGTAAAGTTGGTTTGTCAGATGAAATCTGGGCTAGTAGACCCACTTATTGGGTCCTATTAAACGTAAGGCAACATCGCAGCAGGCCAAGGCGTAAGTGGAGAGATGAGCTTAACAACTACTGGAGGGACTGGCCCGCAATACTCGTAGTTGAGGAACTCGGGTTGTGTGGAATAGGGAGAGGGAGGTCTTCGCCCAGCAGTGAGACATAATAAGCTAACAACAACAACAGTAAACAACGCGTGTTTTAAATAACTGCGGCAAAAATCAAATCGGCTAAACACAGTGGCGTAGCTAGTCCCAAAGGGGCTCTGTATATGGAATAATGGGGGCCGTTTTCTACTCGATAGCGGCAAAGTTCAAAAGAAATATGGTTTTACTACAAAATGGTCACAACTAGCTCCGAATAATCAAGGCAGGCCAATTTGTGAGCCTCTCATTACCAAGAATCTGAGCTTTCATAAGTCGGGGCCCTCGATTCCTAGGGGCCCTGTATTATTGATATGGCTGATACGGCGCTAGTTACGCCCCTGGCTAAACACCAGCATTTTATTTCTCAAAGAAAATCTTGTTACGAAGCTTACAAGATGGCGCGTAACCAGTAATGCTCGTAGATCAATCCAATAGTCCTTTCATGTCATGTAATCCAATGAATCCGTCTCTTATATTGATTACCTAGTACCGTTAATTGATTATCCGTATCCGAAAGATGGACGTTTTCGGACAACCATATATAACGGGCGAACTGGAGCACGTCTGAAGGGATATAAGGGTTGCCGAACTGTGCAACCTACTTGCGTATGTTTGCGTATTTAGATGATGTAAAGATGAGTTTTCACTGTGTAGGCCAACGTTCTGTCGTTGGTGCGGTGCAGCGTTAAGCGAAGCGTAGCGGTCGCGTTTAGTTTGTTTGATATTCTTGCTCGAACTCGCAAGAGTTCGGTTCGGAGTGCGGTAAATTGTTTTATATAAATAAAGCGATGACTTCGCGTGCACGTAGGACAGAGCCGTGCCGCTGGCTTTATGTGACTTTTACTGATTAACCCAACTATGTTCCTTCATTTGCCCTGTTTCAAACGTTTCCACAGCAATATGGATTTACTCTAGAAATTCAATGAGCTATTTCTCAAAAATACCTCTTTGTAGAGATAATGAATACTCAGCTTAAGTACAGCAATAGTCTAATTAAATAGTTGGCCATCGCGAAAGCAATAAATAGTTACTAGAGCGAGCTGTTTATTTTTCTCTGCCGTTTGCACTATCTTGAAGATGTCGATATATTTCTTACTAGTATTTTGCCAACGACTTGGCTCGTGAATTTTTTTTTTATTATTGTTTTTAAGTACGCGCTTGATCGCTATCTCAACTAGTGGAAACGGACTATGTGATCGATGTTTTTGTGATTTTTTCATAGAAAAAAAAATTAGCCATTAATACAGATATTTGGAGGGTAGTTTGAAAAATTAATAAATGACAGTTTCTATTAATCAAAGAAATAGTAGAGGATACGATTAAGAACGACCTTCACCGGTCTGTTTAATGGATGAAACGTATTTTATGAGAAATCTAGTATATTAAAAAATATAACGCGGGTGGGTTGCCTAAGAACTACCTGGCCAAACTATTATTAATTAAAAATTGAAAATTGACTTTTTTTTGGAAAAATGCACAACCGTTATTCATGCCAGATTTTTTGCAGACAACCCGATAGCATCGTATTCGTAATGAAACAGCGTTTATTTTGATATTAAATTTATTTATTAAACAAGTGGGTACTATTAATATGGACATACATGTTTATACCTGGCAACACAAAGTTATGCCAGGAAACAAATAGGCAACTGAACGTTTTTATGTTCTAAAGGCTTTATACTTTTTGTTAGTATTAAAAACATTCGTTAAACACACCGGTACAATTTTCAAAAAAAAAAGTTTGGCCAGGAATTTCTTAGGCAACCCACCCGCGTTATAATATTTAATATACTAAATTTGTCATAAAATACGTTTCATTTAAAATAAAAATCTTCCATACAAAACCCCTTAAATTATTATATGGGGGGTAGTTTTGAAAATAAATAATGATAACCTTTATTATTTACTGAAGTTACTGTTTTTGCTAATTTTGAAGAATGAGTTTTTACATAGAAATGAAAATACTTTTTTTCACCCCCTTAAAGATTAAATTTCCAAAAAACCGTCCATAATGCTCGCCTACGTCATAAAAGGAAGACTTGTGCGTTGATATGTCAGTCAGTCAGTTTCTCCTTTTATATACAACATTATAAAAATAATGTTGACTATATGTGAAACCTGAATATAGTTTTGTATAGTGTATTAGGCGCCAGCGCACAGCTGGGTGCGGGAGCAAAACCACCTCTCACTCGCCCGGATGGTCCAATGACCATGTGTTTGCGCGGACACGGAGTTAACAGAACAAGCTTATAAGTTTGTACGTATATTTAAATTGAACGTTCTAAATATTACGAAGTCTATGCGAAGCAAGCAATAGTACAATAGCGGAGGGAAGCGGGGTTCGGACGGCAGGGGTGTTTGATGTGCTTACGTCGTGTCATACAGACGTATGTAGGTATAGCAAAATACAGAGTTGAAATGTGTTAGATAGAACAACGAAATCTTGAAGGTTTGTTTTTGGTAAATTAATTATATTAATTATTTAGTATATTAATTTACCAAAAACATTAGTCATAGAACAAAAGTTGTTATTTTATGACGTTAGTAATACAGCCCTGCGAGGTTATTAGTGTTTTACAAATAACCCCGTATCTGACTATCTAGTCAGAAATCCATATATGGAGTACTGGAATATTTCTAGTTGTTCTGTCGCACCATTCTGATTCATTAAAACTGCTGTAACGTTACCTTTTCGAAGGCAGGAAGAAATTAATGGCGTGTAACTTCACATTTCCTTAGGTGAAAAGGAACTCCATATCAGTAGCTACATTGTTTATTTTGTTACGCATGGCAAGCTGTAATGGCTTAACTCATCAATTTTTTTTTCATATCTCTTACGGTGCAGAAAAAAGAATGTGATATATCAATTTTAATGTGTATCCTTTGTAAGATGTATTGTGTGCCTAACCGCCTGTGTCTGTACTTTCCTTTCTAATCTTTTACTGGATGGTTTATTTTCGGTTTTACAGATGCTGAAAAAGCTGAAGCTTGGATATGTCTATGAATTATGTATTGCTGCTTTGCCTCTAGTTTTTTAATATTGTAGTTTTCTTTAAGTGTTTTCAGTGATAAAATATGTAAGCACTAGTTTTTGTAAGTGTCTTCGCCCGCGTGAAAGTTGAAAATTATACCAAGAGAATATTGTCACACACCTGTATGCTCCTGCTCCACTGTGTTTTTCGGGCAGTCCGCACAGTGGTCACACACGAGGGTTTTATTCGCCTAAATTCAGTGCCGAACTTACCATGTCCAGTGAGGACCTGTGTCATGCGGACAGTGAGGACGCCGGGACACATCTCCAGGCACTGCTCAAAAAAGCGACTTACGTCCATGATTATGGCGTGCTTTAGGCACATTATGTTACTGGCTACGAGGTTTAATATACACATGAGTACATATCTACGTACATATTAAACCTAGCAGGTGGTAGGTATTAACTTTATTAATGCATTACGCGAAGTTTCGCGAAGTAGAAGTAGTTTAAGTCCATAACTTCGTGAGATCGCGTTACTTAGATGCAGCTAGAAGCTAATTTAGATTCAACATGCTTGTCGAACAATAGGGAATGAGAACGGGTTCATGTTATAATAGTTCTTGAATATTAGTTCAAGATTATACTTACTTTCATTATTAAAGACGTGATGCCCCAGTGGTTAAGGCATCCGCCTCTCATGCAAGTGTTTGCGAGTTCGAAACCGAGCACATATCAATGTGATTTTTTCAATTCATACGAATTTTTCATATTTTTGTTATGCACTGAAACGCTAAAGTTTCTGGTTTTAGTAGTAAAAGTCTAACACACCCACGCGCTCCGCCGCCCTAAAGCAGGAGAAGTCATTAAGTAGATGATTACCAACCTGAAAAAAAATACACAAGCAAGTTGGCAAAATGTTAGTGAGATGATGAGGCACATACAGTTTATAATTTAATGTACGATAGATTGTGATTTAACTGTTTCAATACGATAGATTATAATCTAACGATATATAATGCGTTGTATTGTATGGTTCATGATCTTTCAATAGTTTACAATCTCACGTCATAGATTATAATCTAACGGTATTTATAATTTTACGGTGACAACACAAATCCTGTTTTGGCAAATTTTCGGGTCAAAAACCGTACAAATGAATGTTTATTTGATTCTGCAGGCAGTCGTTGAAACAAGGCTAAAGAAAAAATCCGTGGAAATCCTATACTTTTGTTTATAAAATACGATGGAAATAAACTTTACGTAATCTGAGCTTGACGTATTGTGATACTGGGGAATGTACAACCTGGAAGACTCCAAATAGGTTGAGAAAACGGGACGCCCACTTATCAAATGAAATTGGTCGCAAATGACCTAATTGGACATTGTTCTTCAGTTTTGTATTATTTCGTGTATTTACGAGGGGTTTTTTATTTGTTTTCACAAAACCATTAATTTCTTTATTAAAAAAGTTTTTCATTTAGGACACCGATTTTAGGGACACACTGTATAATCGTTACGGTTTGTTTTGTTTACCTACTGAGCCGTTCTGCTTCCCTTAGTCGGCGGTTTAGTTAAACGATGTGAAATCTTGATAAAAGCGACTTTGTGCTTAATTATAGATAAACAATACTGAAACATTTTGCTGTTTTGAACTTTCTCTGCTATTTGACGACGTTTTGTTTAGCCATTACCTTCCTACTGCTAGGCAAGGCCTCCAGCGTCATCTTGGACCAGTCCTTGTGGTACGTGGTACGTTTCCGGATTATCTCACCAACTCGTTTTAGACCGACCTTAGAAACCTTCTCAGTGGTGACCTTAACCCAGCGGTCACTGCGTACGTAGCTGATGTTGGCTTGGGCGTGTAACGTGAACAATACGCGCCGACGACAACTTGGGGTCGGCCCGGACAGTTACCGGACGGTCGAACGGCGAGTTGTCCATTGCTTGCCGTCCGCAAGAATTTCGTCCGCCGTGCGGAAAAAATGCCCGGGGGTTACCATTGTGTGGACTATTTAAAGTAGGCACCATTAATAAAGTTTCAAGGCGCAAACGTCAAGCTAATTTCAAAAGGATGGACACATTAATTTTCCTTGTAAACCATTTCAGGACAACTTGGACATACTGCTCCGTATTCAAACTAGGTCGGATTAGGGTTTATTGATACATATACATCTATGGGTCTATTCCTAACATGTGAAGGGTCTGTGATGTTCATAAATATGTAAAATAAAATAATATGTACCAAGGGTTCAGA
Organism: Mythimna albipuncta; assembly: GCA_929112965.1. Taxonomy (NCBI): domain Eukaryota; kingdom Metazoa; phylum Arthropoda; class Insecta; order Lepidoptera; family Noctuidae; genus Mythimna; species Mythimna albipuncta. The sequence goes on along the minus strand of OV815972.1, from coordinate 8,666,133 downwards.
TGAACTTTGATTTGCTTTCGCGGTCCATATTCAGGGATTGGTCAGCGTAATTTTCCGTCTGTTTTGTTTTTTTTTTAGTTTTGTTGTCACTAAAATAGGTTAGGGCAACTGTGGGGTAACTTAACTTTTATATTATTCAAGTAAGTTAAGCTAAAAGACCTCGACCCACAAATCAACTTGTCAGTTCTGTATTGTCTCCACCAATATGTACCTCTATTCTAGCAGTACCCAGCAGGCCTAGCAGGGTCGATGCCTACTGAGGCCAAGGGTCTATTTCTGAGGGGAACGCATGGCCCTGGTATGAAAGGCAACGAAGGAACGGGGTGGGTTTTTTAGTCAGTAAAAGTCTGACACTATCTTCTGCTCCGCCCGAGGGCGAGGGATGTGTTTTGGAGAGTGTGCGCAGGAATTGCATGACTTGATTCCGCCATCGCAATTCTACCATCGGGACAACCCGGCGTACGGCGAATATTCATCCTTACGTTGTTGAAATCTCTACGGTCCGGACTAAGCGTTTCGCCTCGTCGTTTATACCGCGTACATTGAAGGACTGGAACAGTTTGCCTGCTGCGGTCTTCCCGTCCGATTATAATTTGGGTGTCTTCAAGGCTAGAGTGAATAGGCTCTTAATAAACTAGTGCATCTTACCATCAAAGTTTGCATCGCTACTTACCATCAGGTGGGATCGCAGTCAAGCACTAGTTTATCTCAATAAAAAAAAATGTCATTAGGATGATTTTTACCTACCGAAAAATAAACCTTTATTCTAGCAAAATTCTTGCATTTGAATGGAAAACCAAAATTCCGTAAGTGTTTTATTATAATGCAGAATTTTGAATTAATGGAAATTAATGGAAAACCAAAATTCTGTACCTATTATATTATCATACCGAATTTTGGTTTTCCATTCAAATGCGGATGTATTATTCTTATTTGGAAGAAAATGTACAGAGTTAAACTTCGTCAATACCACGAAAACATTCTCAGCTCCGTTCTGCTGAAATTGAGCCAGTATTAATAATTCCATATCCCAGGTGTGTAGATACAATACGAGATATAAAATAACACCATTTTTTAAACCACTGGGATCAGTATGGAATTAATTAATACTGCTACTGAACTTCACTCGAAAAATCCCGACATAACTTCAACCTGTTAAATGTCTGTAAGAAATATTTGCCTTCTTACCTAATTAAGCATGCTATTTCATCTCTGGAAAATCTTGAACACGAAAAACATTACAAGAAAAAAGAGACAAACAATGATTTGTCAAGACGCACTTAATAAAGCGAGAGAATCCATCACTCCCTTTGAAATTCTCCTCAGTAAAAGTATATCCTTTCAAGACTCAAAAGCCTTAACAAAGAATGCCGCAGTGAAAAGACGACAGTAAAAATAAGTCATATAATTCGTGCATTGTGTGTGCTCTTTCTACGAACATAACAATGCAGCTAAAAATATAAATTATTGTGCTTGTAGAAACGTCATGATACATTAAGTTGCTTTTATAGAAGTTGGAATTTCTGTACACTCAAATTTATATTTGCAGTTTCTAGTTTAGGGGTCGTTAAAGTTAAAGTACCTACCTACTTATGAAATGGACATTGTTATTTAAAAGCATATTTGTACAAGATATTATTGTAAAATGGGTTGTGAAATCTTGAGAGTAGTTAAAGATTTAAATCTATACCTTATCGTACTTTAATGTCTCTTTCAGATATTAATTTCAGGTTTATGAAGTGTTACAAATTTAGAGTAGGTACACCGTATAATAACCTAATAACGTATCTAGATTCTGGCTATAAGTTTTGTTCATAATCATCATCCACTGCTGGAAATCAAGCCTCTTCTCTAGGAGAGGGAATGGGCCGTAATCCACCATGTGAGCCCAGTGCAGGCTGGTGAATGTCACTGTTTTCGAATTTTTGGTTCTAGGACTTCCTCACGATGTTTTCCATCACCGTTTTGACAGCAGTGGTGATGAAATAAATTACACAAATAATGCGCCTGGCTGGGTTTAAACCCGCCACGTACAACTCGTAAGTCGGGCCATTACCATTCGGCCACACCTGCACCCCATTATGATTACATTATCTAATACCTACTCATTAGTGTTGTTATTTCCCGTATTCGATGGCGACCACCGGTGCGTTTGTTACAACGGAAATATGTGCAGGCGATAAAGTTATTAATTTTATCACTGGTGTTGTTTGGTTAGCATTATCCTCGTTCTGAGGTACCTACCTCAGAAGGAAGATAGTGTTTATCGAGTGGATTTAAGTATGTATTTCAGACTTTTTGTTCAAGGTAAACAAAACCAGACCAATTTCTATCCTTCCGTATCTCTCTAAAGTTCTTGAGCACATTGCCCATCAGCAACTCTCTCTCTTTCTCTCTAGTAATGACCTTCTTAGCCCTTTCCAATCCGGTTTTCGGCCTGGTCACAGCACTGTCACTGCCCTTTTAAAGGTTACTGATGACATCCGCTTGGCCATTAACCACAAATCTCTTACGTTACTTGTTCTTCTTGATTTCAGCAGTGCCTCCAACTCTGTTGACTTCGATATCCTTCTTGGGATACTAAAATCTCTTAATTTCTCCTCTTCCACTGTTAATTGGTTCCATTCCTATCTTAATGGCCACTCGCAGCGGGTACGCCTTGATGAGTCTTCATCGGATTGGTGCTATCTTGCTGCGGGTGTGCCTCAGGGTGGCGTTCTCTCACCTTTCCTCTTTTCTATTTTTATCAACTCTGTCACTAGAGTCATTTCCTCTTACTTCCATCTCTATGCAGATGACCTGCAGCTGTACCATCACTTTCGTGTGGAAGATGCTGAAGCCGCTGTTTCCGCTGTGAACAGTGACCTGAAGCTGATAGGGGAGTGGTCGCAGTCCTTTGGTTTGCAAATTAACCCCAAGAAATCCCAGGCTTTAGTTATTGGTGGCAGATATATGCGGAACAAGCTGGACATTACATTGCTGTCTCCACTCTGGCTAAATGGAGTTCAGATAGACTATGTTAAGACGGCTAAAAACCTTGGGGTGATCATGGACTCGAATTTATCGTGGACTGCTCATGTCGCTGAAGTCAGTCGCAAAGTGCACTACACGTTTCACTCCTTAAAATACCTTCAGAGTTTTTTGCCCTTGAAGACCAAAATTTGTCTTGCCCAAACACTGATTCAGCCCATCATTGACTACGCCGATGCCTGTTATTTGGATGCCACCGAGGAGCTTTTAAATAAACTTGTGCGTTTGCAAAATATCTATATTCGTTTTGTTTTCAACCTGAAAAAGTATGATCATGTCTCAGACTTTCGCATGGTACTCAAGTGGCCCCCTATTCGACTTCGCAGGAACACTCGGATATTATGTCTGCTATATAACATCCTTTTCAACCCTAAAACTCGTCCCTCTTACCTGCGGGAACGTTTCTCCTACTCTCGTCCTTCTGATGCACCTTGCAGGTCGCATGTCGCATCTTAAGAATCTCCTTAAATCCCCTCCCCACTCCACCGATTTCTATTTCTATTCCTTCACTTCGCACGCAGTACGGTTGTGGAATTCACTTCCGCCTGACATCAGGGGCTGTCAAACTATTGTAGCAAGAAGAGTGAAAGAGCACTATCTTTCTATTTCGTCATAATTGCATATTTAAACTAATATGTATTATTTTATTTTAGGTATTATTTAATATGTATTTGTGTGATATTTATTTTAATAATAATAATAAATTCGTTTATTTCAGGCTAAGAAAACCCATAGCAAAAAGACAGTTTACAGATTTAATAAAGTTAATGTTAAAATTAAAATTAAAAATTAAAGATATTAATATTATACATTCAGATTCAGTTTCAGTAATTAATACAATGTCAGATCAATAATAACAATGTCAGATTCAATTTGTTAACTTATAAAATGTCAAAAATTAAATTAATACAATGTCAGGTTTAGATTAATAATAAAATGTCAGATTCAATTTTATAATTAATACAAAGTCAAATTCAGTTCAATACACAATAAAATGTCAGACTCGGTTTATTAATAAAAATGTCAAATAAATCAATGAGAGATTTCAATTCACAATGATAAAATGTCTAGAAGTCATATAGAGTGTTTTGAAAATCGTGGTTACAATTATGTTTTTACAGCTCATTAGTCTTGCATGAAACGATGCTCTCAGCCTTCTCACTACAGCATAGAAGTCGTCAACTCTGTTCTCGGCAAACATGCCAGACGCGCTACACCGCCAAGGCAGGTTGAGCATGGCCCGGAAAGCATTATTGTATTGTACACGAAGAGTATTGTACGTACTCTTCGTGTACCTGTACCACAGTTGGCCAGTGTAGAACGCCTGACAATATGCTTTAAACAGAGTAACTTTTGCCTGTTTTGAACAGTACGCAAAACGCCTTGCTAGCATGTTACTTTTACAGGCAATGCTTCGTCTTTGCCTCTCAAGGTCGAGATGATCGCTTAGGTCATCGCTAACAATATGCCCAAGATACCTAAAAGAGTTTACAATTTTCAAGGAAGATCCACATAAATTGATGGGTAGTATGTGATCTGGTCCTTTGCAGTATTTAAAAATCATGACTTCCGATTTCTTAACATTATATGTCAGACAGTGCGCAACTGCATATTGCTCGCAAATCACGATAAGCTTCCTCAGTCCGCCAGCAGAGGGACTGAGCAACACCATGTCGTCAGCGTAGCTAAGGTTATTAAGGCATGCGCCTCCTACGTGGCATCCGACTCTGGTGCTGCTCAGCTCCTCCAGTAACTCGTTCACATACAAATTAAATAGTACAGGAGAGGTCAACCCGCCTTGCCTATTTTATTATTTGTATGTTTATAATTATAGCAGTAAATATATCTTTAATTATTATTATTTTTCATACTATTTCGTTGTTAACTTTGTATTTTGTGTGTACTAATTTTCCTTTTACTTTTACACACGGTGTCTACTTCTCTTTTTTTTTCAACTTTCCTGTCGCAGGTATACTGGAAGAGATTTCATTAGAAATAAGCATCACCTTTGTACTATTTTTTCTGTTTTCTACCTTTTTTTTTTTTTCTTATGGTGGGAAAAATCATGCATTGACATCCCCCGCCCTTGGGCGGAGCGGGAGATAGTGTCAGACTCTTACTGACTAAAAGACCCACCCCGTTCCTTCTAGCCTTCATACCGGGGCTCGAGCGTCCTTTCGGATAACCCTGGCCCCAGTAGGCTTCGACCCGGCTGGGGTCCCTGCTGTTGCTGACAACTCCTTGAGGCGCGCGGGAACAGTGCGCGCCGTCGACGACTTGGGCTTGGTCCGGACAGTTACCGGACGGCCGGACAGCGAGCTACCCATTGCTCACTGTCCGCAAGCCCGCGTCTACGTTGGCCGGAAATCGGGATCAGAATCCCGGCGACGGCGGCGGCGATAACGCCGTTGCCTGATGCGTTCGGCCTCCTCCTTTGCAAGCATTACTGCTTCGCAGAAGTCGGCGACCGCCTGCCACTCCTCCTCGCTCCGGACCATGGCCTCAACCAAGGCCCGGCGCGAGAGGTCTCCGCCGCCGATCGCCCCCACGAGGGCACGGCGATGCTCCGCCCAAGCAGGGCACACCTCGACTGTGTGCTCCACCGTGTCCTCCGGGCGTTCCGCACAGTGGCGACACCCGGGCGTCACTTCCGCATGAATCCGGTGCAGGATTCTGTTTTCTACCTCTTTTCTTGTATTTCCATGTGTGTACATAAATAGTTAAATAAATAAATAAGGTAGAAAATCAATTAATTATCTACTTATCCCGCTCTGGGGTGGAGGTGGAGGGACATATTTTGACTTTTACGGACTAAAAACCCACTCCTGTAAAAACATATATATTTTTTATACATGTTAGTAAAATTGTTTTTACATTAATTATAGAAAACAATTTATATTATATTTTTTTAAATGTAACAAAATGTATTGTAAGTAATTCATTGGGCTCACATGTGCATGAAGAGGCCTGATTTCCAGCAGTGGATGATGATTATGAACAAAACTTATAGCCAGAATCTAGATACATTATTAGGTTACTCTACGATGTACCTACTCTAAATGACATGGCCGGATTAGTAGGGAGCTGTGCCCAAACTAAAAATATTCCATTAAACAGACAAATGGTACGCCGTATTAAAGCTTAAGAGTACGGCTTTACAGTAGTTTAATTTTTATGATCAGAGATAGAGCGAGAGCCACTATAAATAAGATTTAAAAAAAATGCCTCATCATTTTGAATAGCAATGATTGACATCAATACAACAATGATCTACAATAACAGTGACAGTGACAGTAACTTAGTATGAGAACGCCTTTAATTTTATGAAAATGTTCGAAACACCATCAGTGATACATATTGATAGAGGCTAGTGAAGAATGAGTCAAAGATCAAAATACCAAGTAAAACGTATTTACATTGATGAACATAATATGTTGGTAATACATAGTCACTTTCAAACATCGACATTAATTGCAATATCGAAGAAGAACTCCTTGTCTAACAGATATTTTTTTGTATATTCAGGCGAATTAGCAAAAAATATACAATTAGACATGCAATAAAACACTAAAAACATAACACTTGAATTTTTATTTAGTCATATAAATAAGTAAGTACAGACATTTGCTTAAATATATTTATTTCTTAATATTATAACACATCATCACTACAATAATTACTCAGACAAGACACATTGAACGTTTTTATCCTCTCTTAAATCTCGAAAGGAAGAACTAGATGGCTTCGAAGATATGTTATCAGAGAATGAGGCTGATGCCGTTATATTTGCTTGATTAGCAACTGGTGTAATTGAAGGTAGTTTAGGTAATCCAGATTCATTTTCCTGTAATTCTTCAACCTGTTTATGTATATCAGCCAATGTATTTTGTAGTTATGGTGTAAAAGTTCTTACAATATGCTCCCATATTCGATTGGAGGCCACAGTTCATTTCAGGTACATTGACTTCGTGAGCGTCAGAATCCAAATCGTAAACAAACCAAACCAATATGCACAGCAGAATATAAATATTAAAAGCGTAAAGGAAAGTCCGATAAAGGATAGCATGGAGCCAAGTTTAAAAATCAAATACAGTTACAGTCTGTCAAGAAAGTCATGAAAAGAAGGGAGGGCGCCACCATCATTAAACATGGTATCCCAATAAATTTCGACTAAAAGATATTGATACTTTTATTTATAAAATAATAAATACCGATTTGCGGTCCCTTTACTGCCGTGTAGGTACATTATTTTACCGATCTATCTGACACTCGTCTATCTATTTATTACATGCTTGCAAACGAGTTTTGATTTTCATTGGTAGTGGCTCCCTATAAATAAAAGTACTAACTCTGTCGTAGTGGCGAACAACATTTTTATTAGAACTAATTTTCATTCAAGTGACGTTTAATTTTAACTGATACATAATAGCTATAGTAGTTCTCATTTATTTATTAAAACTTCATCCAACACAAAAGTACAAAGGCGGAGTTAATGCCTTAGGCATTTTCGTCCTTTCAGCTGTGTAAACTGTGTAGCTGTGTAACAAAGTGCAAATCACGATGTTTTGCCTCTCTGCACTGCCGTCAGCATGGCGCTGAGTATCGATAGGTATGAGCTCATTGCAAAAATAAAAAGTTTATGAAATAAATCTTTATTAATCCGAATCCAAATAATCAGAGTCGAGGTATTCGACTCCAGAAATGTTGCCTGAAACTTCTTCAAAATGAAACCGGCCAACATCTGACTTTTCAGTTTGTTTCGTAGGTCGGCCTTTCCTGTGTTTTCCAAGCGTTGAAAATTTATCTCCATTCTTCATGCCTTAGTCCACAATGCGCCGAACTGTACTTTCGGAAACACCTGAAGTCAATAAAGATAATTATGTTAAATATACAAATACATTTATCATACCTAAATAAAAAACACCAAAATATCAAAACCGTTAAGTGGTTGTATAATAAATCGTAGGTAAATTTCATAACCTTAGCAAGACATAAACAATGTTAAAGATAGATAAATTGTACATAAAAACAGAAGATTGTTAAAACATTATATTTCCGTTAGTGTGCTAAACTTTAGAATATATTTACGTACCGGTTAACTTTGCTGTTCGACCATAAACATCGTCTTTGTTCGTCCCAGCACTCCCACCTTTAATTTCGGCCATACACCCTTGAAAAACTTTAAATATAATTTGTCTCGCACCGCTCTTATAAACATTTCAATTCATTTTTTGTATCTTAACGCTTACACGATTAAAAAAACTCGAAATAGCACCGAAATATTATAAAAAATCAACCACACAGATACGACGTGACAGTTCAAGTACTGAGCTTAACAATTATTCAGTGTTGCCAGTATTAGCAAAAACAGTAGTTCCCAAAACATTCTTTTCATGACTTTCTTGACAGACTGTACGAAAACACAAAACAGTAATATATTGTAAGAATGACGCAAGGCATGACTGACACATACAGTTTGTTTTGACAGTTTAGTTTAAAGAGCGCAGAAATGTCAAAATAATTTTAGGACGTTAGGGTGCACGCTCTTGAAAATATTGTGGATTCATAATGTGTACCGTGAGTACCATCAAAACGCGCGGCGGCTCGAAAATTGGTGTCCAGTTAACTTTTTAACTTCTGCAATACAATTGCAGTATTTACAAGTATTTTATATTTTTAGTCTGACCTTCAGGCGACCGTTGCGCCGACCCCAAATAAAATGGGACAAGGGCAGGAAGAAGAAGAAGAAGAAGAAGTCTGACCTTCAGGCGTGTTACTACAGATAAGAACACTTTTTGTCTTATGCGTGTACCCAAACGTAAATGCAATTTGTATCGATTTATCCTCATCCTCCATAGTTGCTATGAAACAAAACGACTCAAAAACAATTAACATACTTATTATTATGGGATTTTTTCTCGCCACTCCTAGAGAAATGGATTGTTGCGACTTATTTTTATTTAATTTAGAAGTAATTTTTATATAATAAATAATTAATGGAACGTATAGTTGATTTTTGGGCAGGATCCGGCCATGTCTTTTGTATCACTTCATAAACCTGAATTTAATATCTGAAAGACTCATTTAAGTACGATAAGGTATAGATTTAAATCCTTAACTACCCTCAAGATTTCACAACCCATTTTACAATAACATCTTGTACAAATATGCTTTTAAATAACAATGTCCATTTCATAAGTAGGTAGGTACTATAAATAACTTTAACGACCCCTAAGCTAGAAACTGCAAATATAAATTTGAGTGTACAGAAATTCCAACTTCTATAAAAGCAACTTAATGTATCATGACGTTTCTACAAGCACAATTATTTATATTTTTAGCTGCATTGTTATGTTCGTAGAAAGAGCCACACACAATGCACGAATTATATGACTTATTTTTACTGTCGTCTTTTCACCGCAACATTCATTAATAAAAAATTTGGAACGAGTATTCAAAGATTAAGAAAAAAATTTACATGATCAGTTGAAGGGAAGCCATAAAAAATGAAGATAAAAATATGTTTTTATTTCGCATCACATTCTATTGTCGCGGAAACTCGAATCGTTTCCGTATGCCAATTTATTTGCTGCGTGCTTATTGAGCATGTAAAAATTGAGCCGAAGTTTTACATATATGCAGAAAGACAATAAAAATAAATATGTAGTTGGTCGTATATTTTATTTTTCATTGACAATCAACGCACAGTCTAATGTTGGGCTGTGAAAAAGACGGATGAAAAAAGATTGCACGTAACGGAGATGAGAATGATAAGATGGATGTGTGGTGTGACGAGAATGGATAAAGTAAGAAATGAGTAGATCAGAGGAAGTCAGTAAGTGGCGCCAGTGACTGAAAAGTTGAAAGGGAATCGTTTTTCTTGATAGGGTCATGTGAAGCGGAAGGATAAAACGCATGTGGCTTAAAAAGATGAGATTACATATGGATGGACGGAGAGGGAGAGGGAAGCCAAAGAAAAAAATGGATGGATTGTGTGAGAAGTGATAAGAAAGAAAAGGGAGTTAGTGATAGCGTGACAAGTGACAGGATAGAATGGAAAAAACGACCCCAAACAAAACAAGCTAGGAATATGATGAGGTGATGAATTAACGTACAGTTTACACCGCTTTTTTTAGGTAGGAAATTATCAATGTCAGATTTTTACCGACTAAGACCTACAGTGTTGCCCTTTTTTGTAAGAGCTTTGCTAACTCCTTCAAGCAACCCGAAGCCCTGTTAGACTTCGCAGCTCTGGCAAGCACAGTCTACTCCGCTGGATCTTTTTTTTTTATGGTGGGATAAAATCATGCATTGACATCTCTCACTCTTGGGCGGAGCGCGAGATAGTGTCAGACTCTTACTGACTAAAAGATCCACCTCGTTCCTTCTTGCCTTCATACCGGAGCTCGAGCGCCCTTTCGGATAACCCTGGCCCCAGTAGGCTTCGACCCGGCTGGGTCCCTGCTGTTGCTGACAACTCCTTGAGACGCGCGGGAACAGTGCGCGCCGTCGACGACTTGGGCTTGGTCCGGAGAGTTGCCGGACGGCTGGACAGTGAGCTACCCATTGCTCACCGTCCGCAAGCCCGCGCCTACGGTAGCCGGAAATCGGGATCAGAATCCCGGCGGCGGCGATAACGCTGTTGCCTAATGCGTTCGGCCTCCTCCTTTGCGAGCATTACTGCTTCGACACCGCTGGATCTGATGACTGAGATTATGTTAAGAAGTTTTACTTTTGTAATGAAGGTAAGCATTACTGAAAATTTACTTCTTAAAGGGTCGGAAAGTAAATAAAAGTTTCTAAGTACTTGCTACAGTTTGTATGGAATTTTGTTACTTTTGCTGATGGGAAATCTCACGACTTGTAATATGAAGAAGTTTTACACATGCGGACTACAATTTAATACTCGTTCTCCTCAGTGAGCTAGCCCTCTTTTGAGTAAGAGAGATCATGAAATAGCTTCTCCCACTTTGGGTGGAGCGAGAGACAGTGTCAAATTTTTAGCGGTTTAAACCTACCCATGTTCCTTCAGTTGCCTTTTACGTTCCAGGGACGGGGTGGCTCATTGAACAATACAAAAAAGTTGGCTGGCACAGGCTTTGGCGGGTTCGCCGTATATCTTTGAGACCAGAGTGGAATACATCGCGCCGTCGACCTAGTTCTGATGCATATCGGACGGAGAGCTATTTACTGCTCGCCGGCGGAAAAACCGCGCCCTCGATGGCAGAGAATCGCCAGGTGACTCCCGAAGGCCAGGTGTTCCTATGGCGTAGTGAGTTTTATAATACGTTAGCATTGTTGTCATAAAAACTCATTGATAATACTGGATGCCCAAAATGTCAATGTTCTCGTAGAAGTACGAAAAGGCGTAAAATATGTACCAAGATTTGACTATAAATAAATAAATAAATAAATAATTAACATAAACGGCTGTGAAACTAAATAAGACTTAAATAAGCCTGAGAAACAGTAATAATATCAAAGTTTGTCAGGTTTTTATGTTATCGTCGTTTTAAAATTGTATAATTTCAAATAATATTATAATATAATTATAAAATTTAAACGACTATAATACAATTATATAATTAAATATATAATTGTATTATAGTCGTTTAAAATAGGTACCTTAAAACGTCGCAGCGTTTTGCAGTACAAAAAAGGCAAAAATGTGAATTACTTCAAAACTAAGGCAAAGTTGCATTTTTGGAAAATTACGACAGAATTGGAACTTTATCTAATTAAAGTTACAAATCGCAGTCGTTTAAAGTATCTACTTAGTTATATTACTTTAGTCCAATTGAAAGCTAGTGACTATGCTAAAGCTAGCTAAGTTAATTATTATTAATTGTCTATCGTAGCGAAACTTAATAATTCAGATTCGACAAGTAAGCACTTAGGTAGACTTCGGAATTATGTAAAGTTAACGTCTATTCAACAATATACACTAAGGCCTTCTGTCCACGGACGCATAGCTTCATAGACGCGTACATCGTCACTATACGCTTGCTGTACGCCTGCTCACAGCTTACATTATTCATAGTAACTTACTTACGATACGATGACACGATGAAAAACGGTGACAGAGTTTACACCAAGCGTAATACGCGTCTATAAAGCAACGCGCCCGTGGACAGTTTTTTTTTATGGTGGGGAAAAATCATCCAATGACAACCCCCGCTTTTGGGCGGAGCGGGAGATAGTTTCAGACTCTTACTGACTAAAAGACCCACCCTGTTCCTTCTAGCCTTCATACCGGGGCTCGGATAACTCGTGGACAGTTGACCTAAGATATTGATTCACAGCGCGTTCGGACTTGATTGTATAATGATAAGGGTGTTGACGGAGCTTGAGCATGACCTTAATTATGGCTTCGAGTCACCTATTATTGTTGGACTACAGTTGGCGGGAGATTGATGACCTGAACTTCATATTTAGAGCTGTTTTTAACTTAAGAATTACTCGCACGAATTGTTTGAAGAAGAAATGGTGCTAATAGTTTTCCATCGTTTTTCAACACGTGTTCAAAGATAGTTTTTTGTTAACGACCCTAATACTGCCACTAAAACCAACGTTGACCAAAAGTCCGTACGGAAAAAGATTTTTTGCCTTAATAGAATCTTATTTATCCCGAAGTATTATTCAGATATAAAGCCTTATTGCGAAAAGCCGCATAACTTATCCAATAATACCCAAAAAAGCCTTTTTATTACAGTCTCAGCGGTTATTATTTCTTTGCTTACTGGAAGTCATAAATACTCCGATATCTGCGCTCGGTTGCTTCGAAACACAATTTATTAAGCGGCATAAAGCGACTTCTGAATCTATGACACTTATCTGGCCAGTTTCGTTGAGGTTCACAACGAATAAGCTACTAAACGCCCTCCTGGGAGTTCGCTAACTTCACTGATTTACTGCCCTTAAAGTTTAGGGATAAAGTTTAACATGGCAAAGTTGTTCGCAAGTATTTATTTCATCACATATAATTAATTCATTTTTTTTTTTTTACTTTGCCCGACTTTATGTTCACAAATATGTAAACTTGCATCCACAAAATACCTAGGACTCGGAACGACTTCTTTAGGCCGTACAAATATTTATTCTGAACGGGAATAGAATCTGTGACATACAGTGCAGTAGCCAATCGCTCAACCACTACGCCTACTATGTTGCCGAAATTAATATTCGTTAGGTTGATGTTCCCAATATCGTTGCATAACTTCGAACACGTCGTTAGTCATATTTTGACAAAAACTCAGCGTTTGATGAATCAAACACAAAGATTTGAAACAAAGGTGACGCGTCTTTTGAAATAAAATACAATACGTATACCAGTGTTGAACAGAAAAGTTACTGGAAAAGTGCGTAAATCAGTTGTAGGAGTACAACTGAAAAACAGACTTATGCGCTGTTGCTATGGGCAAATAGCTGCAGCGTATAAGGGCCGAGCCACACCAGAATTACCTATCTATTTTGTGTCGGAATGGCAGCGACGCGGCGAGCACTTAATAAATACTAAGTATATATCACGTAACACGTTATATATCATAGATACCCGTGTGCCTTCGTTCTCAGAATAGTGTTTATTTTATGTAAACCACCTCTTTAAGATTAATTCATCATCCGTGATACCAATCTGTCAATCGCACCATAGAACTTATAAAGACAAAATGACTAGGTGCTCCTACATATCAAAGAAACATACATGTTTTCTGATTCATATGATCTGTGTTTTGTTTCATATATACCCATTAGAAGCGTACAAAACATGCAAACAATATATAACCTATAACACTATAATTCATTAAACCTCAAGCGAACGCCGGCATTCGCGCACCTATTGTCTTTCTATTGTGTCTGTAATTTCCACGATTAAAAGGTCACCGATTTTATGCCCCAAGAACTTTCTGGTACTGTAAAAATTACTTTAATTTCGGAAGTCGGCGAAAAAAAGAAATAAATTCAGCCGAACACAGAATCTCCTTCTTATTGAAGTCGGTTAACTACTACAAAATTAGTAGACAGCCATTTGTGTAATTTATTTTGAACCAATCTTGTATTTTCCTAAAAAAAAAAGAATGAAGATATATACTGTTATTGATATATTTTAACTTTTATGAATTAATAGTATTTATTACACGCTGTGTTTTTCTCATCCAACTCTTCTGTCGCAGGTCTGCTGGAAAAAACTTCCTTGAAATAAGCAGCACCTTTGTACTCTTTTATCTGTATTTTTTTCTTTTTTTTTTTTAATTATTTGCGTGTACATTTATAAATAAGTGAATTAAATAGGTTAAATAGGCTGGTATTATTATTATTATTTTACATTACTGTAATTATAGTTATTTAGTCTGAATGAAATAAATAAATAACAGTACTGAAAAAAAAAATTAAATTCAGTTGATTGTTCGATCGTCAGCAACGGTCGGGATCAGAAATATTTAATTCGAATGAATACCCACATTTATTACGGAGAATTTGATCTTGTGACCTTTACGTGAGATGGAACTAAAAAAAGGGTGGTTCGGAGTCGTATGACTGTCCAGTTTGTGTGATATTGATGGTTATTCACGGCCTCATTACAGACTAAAAGTGGTATTTTATACCCTCTCAGCTTTCAGTGTGATGTGTATCATTTTATTGTGTAAGAAAATGATGCCAGAGTTTCCTTGTCTCCAGTTTCTTGACATCTTGTGGCGTTAGAGTCTGTCTAGAATATCAAACGATTTAAATTAATCAAATAATCAAATTTTTGAAATCTGATACAGTCAACACTGGTTGAACCATCAAGGTTGCGAAGAGATGATCATTTTTTACTAATATATAAATAGAATCTTTTAAAAAGTATTGTACCTAATTTAAATAACAAAGGTCAGTGGGTAGCCTTAGGGGCGGATTAATTCGTTTAAAAATTTCCAAGTCTTTTGAACTAATCGTTCTAAAGTCGTTATAACGTTATATCGTCTTGCAGCAATTATTTTGTAAATCGGCAGTACATAATGCAGCGTTCATAAACAGCCGCATTCATTATTTATTTATTTATTTATTCATTGGCCTATCTACAATTGTTACACATTGCATTCAATATTTACTTGCCCTTATACAAACCAAGTGTACAATATATCGCGATAGACACAGCATGCAGAAAACAATAATAAAAAGATTTTACAAATTAAAATGCAGATACAACACTTTGAATTACCTTATTACAAAGAAAGGTTAGTGGTTAATCATTTTAAGTGGACTTGGCGCTTGAATTTCTGGATAGATGAGCAAAAAATATCCAAACTTGCGTCGCAGTTATTAAGAAGCTTACAAAGTCTTGGGATTGGGGAGTTAGACCCTGAAATAGTTTTTCGGAATGGGGGACGTAGTAATTTGATTGGATGGCGCGGATAATTGTGAGGTAGGTTAAAATTTAATTTATATAGCAACATTAACGAACGTTCAAGCTATATTCATCTCTAAATCAGATTCTTTAGCTATTTAGTGACTACTTATCATTTGAAGTCAACAAACTTCGTCATCGACCACATTGTCGCTTTCCACCTTGTGAAATAGTGGTCAAGCGCAAGCCTATTAACAATAATAAATAACATCGCATGTGTTTATTATATTATATGTTTTTCTTTATTTTTATTCCTTTAAATTCAAAGTCACCTGAGGTACGTACTGATAATGTTGTTATTACTTATTAATTGGTATTTTGATTACAATCGAATTCTACCAATTATTTACAAAGGAAATAATAGTCATTATTTCCACGAATACGTAGGTACTCATTAGTGATATCTAATCATTGGTGCTCCTGCACCATTTATTGTAAGTTATTTTTACTTATATTTTTCAGGAATTAAGGCTTCCCACACAAATGCGACACCAATGTGTGATAGAACAATTTTTACAGCATATAAAACATTTGTATATCTTGGTAAGAAGTAGAAACGGTAAAGGCGATCATTTTAGTATGAGTAACAATACTGAATTGACCGATATCTAAAACAATGTATATTTATTTTAATATATGGTTATTATGAACGGACCTTTAAAATACTTTCAGTAATTAGAGACACAATAGAAAGATAATAGCAGCTCGCTTAGGGTTTTATGAAGTAAAAAAATCTCAATTTATATGAAAAATAAAAAATCATTTTCATATTTCATTTATCCCTGTCGTTTTGTGATAAGTCGCGACTGTGTGGCCAGACTTTTATCCAGGAAGATTTTACTTATAAATGAAGAGCTAAATGCGGGCAGTGACCAGTTGCTACCGAGTCCTGTTTCGTGGCTCCTGTCACGAGCTTCGTGTAACCAGCCAGCTCCGTAGTCCTCATGTCGGCGGTACAGGGCTTGTTGGCGTTGGCCATGCTGTCTCTGGTGGTGGGCAAGACTTCTGCCGATAACGAAGCAGGGGTCAAGAACACAACTTTGTCTTGGCCGGCGTTACGTCACCCGCAGTCGTCTGTCGGCTGCTTGCCTGATATAAAAGACATTGAAGCTTACAAGATCGAGCATCCAATCTGTTCCCGCCTCTCAGAGCGCCTCCAAGCAATCGAACCAAACGAAAGTTAGTACACCTTCAATTTATTTTTCATTATCATCATTTCAGACGAACGCGGGCAAAAGCTAGTGTAATCATAATGGGGAGCAGTGGTGGCCGAGTGGTGGCCGAGTGGTAATGGCCCCGAATTACGAGTACAACGCGTAACTCGGGGAGTTGTACGTTGCGGTTTCAAATCCAGCCAGGCGCATTATTTATTTCAACACTACTGCTCTCAAAACGGTGAAGGAAAACATCGTGAGGAAACCGGCAAGTCCTAGAACCAAAAATTCGAAGACATGTGACATTCATCAACCCGCACTGAGCCCGCGTCGTTATTACGGCTCTTTCCTTGTTCTATAGAGGAGGCCTGAATTCCAGCTGTGGGAACATTAAAAAGGGCTGATGATGATGATGGATACGTTTTTGTCGGCCGTAAAGGCCATGTCCTCGTAGAGGCAATCGGCGGGGTGAACACTCGCGCTGCGCCTACGAAAGAGACGACCCAGCAACAGCGACCGGAGATGCGCTGGGAGTCGGGAGTCGCAGGGCTTTATCCGGCTACCGTAGGCACTGACTTGCGGATGACGAACAATGGGTAGGTAATTGCCGTCTGGTCGTCCAATGAGGACCGACACTGAGATTTCGACAGTGTCTAGTGTTCCACGCGCGCCCCAAAAAGAAGTCGGCAAACTGTAAGGGTCCAGCCGTTGCGTTTTTCTTATTGCGTTGGATGAAACTTTTAAAAAAGAAGCTTTTCAACCATGCTTTGTGTCATTTGCAAAACATACTTTTTTAGTTAACTTTTTGGTTTTTTAAGGCTGCAGAAGAATTTATTTGGTATGTTCGCAGGAAGTAAGTAGTAGTACGTAACGCAATTTTTGAAGATTTTAGACCCTTCCCCATGTAACGCTCCGTAACGTTTTTCTGTACCTTTCCCCTCCCCTCCCTAAACGTTACGGAACATTAAAGTCTCAATTATACTAACGAAAGGTTTGCAAACTCAGGAAACAAAAATAAAAGTAACGTACAATACTATTTAGTTAATTAAATTCCCTAGCATTTTTATTAAAATAAAAAATAAAAATTACCTGCGTAACGCGTTATTTAAATACTTCCCCTTCCGCCCTTGTAACGCTCCGTAACGTTTTAAAAGACCCCCTCCCCCCAAATTGCGTTACGTAATACTTGAATGCTCCCTTACTTCCTTATTTTTGGCAGTGTGTAAGTTTATGTTTTTTTCTTTCTATCTGATAAATATAAACTAGTGCTTGACTGCGATGGTAAGCAGTGTTACAATCGTTGATAGCGAAGCGCACTAGTTTATTAAGGGCCTCCCAAATTATAATCGGATGGAAAGACTGCAGCTGGCAAATTGTTCCAAACCTTCGATATACACGGTATAAACGATAATAATTAATAATTTAGATGTTCTCATTGCCATTTCCATTATAAGAGTACTTGCGCTCTATCTCGCAGATCATGAGCGGTGCTGGAATGTGACGCTGCACTGGGATGAGGACCCCTCGCGTGCCGCCTCCGCGCTGTTGGCCGCCCTGCTACGCCACGTGAAGGGCTTCCAGCGTGTACAGCTGGCGCCCAAAAGGACGCCCGTGCCAGTATACCATCAAACCAATGAGTACGTACTTATTAAAGTTATTTTTCGACACACTTGCTCAGAAAGTGACTATAATTGCACTACACTTAGGTATATAATGTAGCTTGTAACCGAACTGTGACTTTTTGATTACCATTATGCACAAGTGTGATAACGTATTGATAACTTTTTTTGTTAAACCTCTGTTCTCAAATCAAACATTGAATTCGAAAAAAAAAAATACATTAGGTATTGCGTTCAAAAGTACAAATTAGTATCTTGCTTGCTTATTTTATGTTAATTTGTGTTTAAATAAACTATTTTAACTTTTACATGTTTAATAAATAAAACCTTTCATAAAATAATAGTGCATTATGATACAAGTGTATAATGTTGGTGATTACCGCTAAAGCGGTATTTAGATTCGAGCCGAAGGCGAGGTTCTTAAGAGAGCTGAGGACGGTAATCGCCAATATTCACGTGTATCATACGACGTTTTTCGACACACTTGAGAAGAAAAATTTTACAAATTAATTAATTATTGCTATATCAGCAAAAAATTTTTTTTTTGTAGTATGGCGGCAAAAAATTGTTCTTTCTTCTTATGCGCGCGCATCCAAAACGGCGGCCATAGATTAGCTACTCTAGCGCTGTTTGAATAAAAATAAGAATGAGGTTGCTTACCGCCTGCTCTATATGTTTATAAGCAGAAAAAATATTTTTATTTTATGAAAGGTTTTATTTATTAAACATGTAAAAGTTAAAATAGTTTATTTAAACACAAATTAGCATAAAATATGCAAGCAAGACACTAATTTGTACTATTGAACGCAATACCTAATGTATTATTTTTTTTCGAATTCCATGTTTGATTTGAGAACAGAGGTTTAACAAAAAAGGTTAACACTACATTATCACACTTGTGCATAATGGTAATCAAAAAGTCACAGTTTGGTTACAAGCTACATTATATACCTAAGTGTAGTGCAATTATAGTCACTTTCTGAGCAAGTGTGTCGAAAAAATATTTTTTCTTTTTATAAACATATAGAGCAGGCGCCAAAGGGAGTTGAGTATGCAAAATATGAGGACCACCCTTTTGTGAATAGTTTCGGACTCATTATTCGCAGATTATAATTCTGGATGTTACCAGGAAGCATTTTTTGCCAGGAGTCCATTTTTTTTATACCCCTCTCCCTGAAGCCTTTGGCGCCTCCTCTAATATGTAACTTCATTCTTATTTTTATTCAAACAGTCTAGCTAGAGTAGCAAGTCTATGGCCGCCATTTTGGATGCGCGCGCATAAGAAGAAAGAACAATTTTTTGCCGCCATACTACAAAAAAAAACAGTTATGCTGATAAAGCAATAATTAATTAATTTGTAAATTTTTCTTCTCAAGTGTATCAAAAAACGTCGATCGATTAATTTGAAACCGGTAAAATTGTTGATAATGGTCGTTTTTCAATTCACGAATGATTTCTGGATTACTATTACAGTGGTTGTGGTCATACCTGGAGGACACAGTGGAGCACACGGTGGAGGTGTGTTCCGCTTGGGTGCAGGCGATAGTCCCGAGCGAGTCCAAGACGTTGGCGACGCGTAGTGTTCTACGCGCGCCTCATTGAGTGTGATGTCCGAAGTCCGAAGCCTACTGGGGTCATCCGTTCACTTCTGAAATTAAAACCTAGGGTCTTGGAACGTAAGGCAAAGTCTTACACGCACTCCTACCCCACCGGAGAAGTCAGTAGATGATTTCACTCCTAAAAAAACCGGCCAAGAGCGTGTCGGGCCACGCTCAGTGTAGGGTTCCGTAGTTTCCCGTCCGTCACAATAAGTGTACCCACATAAGAGTTTAAAAAAATGCTTGCTAAACGATTATACTACAAACTTAGTCCAGAAATTATTTTGTAGAACCGTTTTGTCTTTTTTGTACAAAAACTGTTCTTTCCATCAAGTTCAAAATAATTTTCTTAGAAATTCCTTATAAAGTTCTACTTTACAGATTTTTTTTCATATTTTCTAAACTTATGGTTCAAAAGTTAGAGGGCGGAGACACATTGTTTTTTTACTTTTGGAGCGATTATTTCCGAAATTATTGACATTTTCAAAAAATGATTTTAGTAAACCCCTATTCATTTTTAAATACCTATCCAACAATATATCACACGTTAGGGTTGAAATTAAAAAAAATACACCTCCTACTTTACATATAGGGGGGCTTCCCTATATGTAATTTATAATATTATTTTACCACTTTGTCGGCGTGATTGATATACATATTGGTATCAAATTTCAGCATTCTAGTGCTAACGGTCACAGAGATTAAGCGAGGACGGACAGACAGACGGACAGACAGACATGGCGAAACTATAAGGGTTCCTAGTTGACTACGGAACCCTAAAAAGTGCTTGTGGCCATAAAAATTGTTCAATTTAAAATTGTATTTAATTTAAAAAGTAGGTATTCCAGCATGTAGGCTAATATGGAGATGGGCAGGTCAAGTGGACGCTGGAGGAAGACGGACGAGCGTGTACTGCGCTGTACCCCTAGCCAAGATGATAGATTGCGCCGCGGCAGCAGCCAGTGAACGCTACGTCTAAGTTACTCGCAGATTTTATTTCACCATTTTCTATTTACCCGGATTTTCGCAATATCCGAATGATCAAATTACCTTGGACAATAATAAATAAATTCTATCGATATTTAGGACATTCAATACACTCTAGTTCGATATTTAGGATATTCGAAACACTTAATTTAAGATAAAATGCTCAGTATAAATAAATAATTGGCTAAATATTGAAAAAAATGCAGGTCATAACGTTGACACTCAAACAAATATTAGTAGGTCGCTAAAATAATAAGAAGCTTTTCATTTTGTATTTTAAGTATCTAACTCAAATTGATGTTTATAAGTTGCTGTTCTGTTGATTTCTTGTCACTCGCAGACAGTTAATCACTTACTAATTCTATTACCTAAATTAATTATTTTTATCGCTTGAAACTTTAATTTACAGTCACTCGTTTAAATAGGTACAACCCATTAAAAAATATTCTGTAAATATTCGTTATTTTTCAGATTGGTAATAAGTTTAGCGATGGTGCTCGAACAGGAGCATAAGGTGACGGAGATACCCGCACAGATGATAAGTAGCGGTGTGAGCAACGTTCCCTCTCGGCGGAGACTGCACGCGTGGCTCTCGCCAGCCGCGCGCTCCCGCAGCGCCTGTCGCTCCACTAACTGGACATTTTACTCCAACTTAACTGCACTTTCTTACTGTGGCTTCATCGATGATTTGCCCTACTCCTACTTGTAAGTAACGCATACATTCACAACGTCAATCTAAATATCATGTTCCTGAAAAATAATATAATTAAAATATGTTTATTTTAGACGTGATATTGTTATGGATTCGATGGAAGTCTTTGGCGTGGGAGACGACTGCAAGCCAACCATGCAGAGGCTGCTACAGCGTGCTAAAGCTGCTGGAATTCCTGCGCGTGCCAGTTTTGTGAACCGTTCTTATTTCGAGTTCTTGTTGCTAACATCAACATACTCATTTTTGTTCCTTGATTTTGACATCTGGGATGGAGTGCCAAGCGTGAGTGTTGTGGAGCCTCCTCCCTGCGTATCGAATAGTGGTGTCTGTCAATCAGAACTAGATCACTCCATTGGAATGCTCCTCGTTGATCGTAAAATTAAGGAGTACTATGATGACTTTTTTCAATTTCTGCAAAATTTTAAACCTTCGACGGAATCGTTTAGAGAAATACTAAAACAAGAAGCAAATGGAGTAAACATCGAAGATGCCGCTTGTGGATGGACAGAAAAAGATTATTTTAGCGTTAAGAAGCCTGACGATTCAAAAAATATACAAGCTCAAAAAAGTTACGTCGCGATTTATGTTTGCTATTTAGATAAATCTTATGATAGAACAATTATGTCTGTTGGAAACGATTTAATTATGGTAAATCAGGCCATCGAAAGATACTTTGTTAATTGTTCCGATCCCGAGCACATGGGCAGCAGGTTAGATGAATTAATGCAAGGGCCACGTGGACCGAAAGTGTTAGGTGTGGTGTCCCTGACAGTGGAGGGCGCTGCAGCGGCATCACGCGTGGCCGCCGCACATCACGTGCCGCTGCTGCTGGCAGCCACCATGGTAGACCAGGGCGTGCGAGGTGCCAGCACATGGCTCGCGGCTGGCCGGCTGCGACACGTCTCTCGAGCGCTTCACAACTTCGTTTCCGAGTCGGGCTGGACACGCGTCGCTGTGCTGTCTCAGCCAACAAGATTCGCTCAGCACTACTTTGCTGAGCTTCAAGACAAGGCAAATTTTTTTCTTCGCAATTTCGAAATACCACTCGACTTAACAGAACAATTGGCTAAAGTTACTTTACAAGAATTACGAGCTACAAAAACACGTGTGATTTTGGTCAACACGGATTCGGATGCTGCCGCCTTGATCCTTGGTGCGGCGGTCAAGCTTAACATGAGCTACACGGACGGATTCATCTGGGTACTCCGTGAGCCACTGAATACATCGGACTGCAGTACGATACACTTCACAGTTTCACTTTCCAACCAAGTTGATGCGAATGGGACTCGTCGATTGGTGGGGCCTCATAATGATGCACTTGCTGACGCACTTATAACAGTGGAAGGGGGCTTTAATAATATTTTCCAACGACAGCCTTACATACAAAATGACCTACGCAGCGACCAAATGATAAGGTAAAGACTTAGCTTTCTTATTTAGGTCAGAATGGTGTCTGGATACACCAAACTCCTTAATTCCTATAGGATGTTAAGAACTAAGGCTTAGGCTTAGAATTAGAAATGTCTAAAAAGTGACGTCAATAAAAAAAAATATTTTAAATTATTATCCGAAAATAGTTCATTTACGTCCTGCGGTTTTTGATAGTTTAGATCTATTATGAATATACAACGTGTAACGTTAAATGCACAAAACCTGAAAATAGTTTGATCAGAATAATGAACAGAATCAATTGAACCACTTGTTAATATAGGTTAAATTTTTCAAAAAAATCTTTATTAAAAATGTAGTTCTGTCTATTCATTAACAGGTCAAGCCATCACATGCGCAAACCCGCCCAAATAGGTAAATAAACGCAAGTGGTTGTTGCCCAATCTAATTTTCTTATACGCAGGATAATAAAGTTCTTATTTCAATGCAGATACAAATTTTAATCAAACTAAAACTTTTCATAAAACCTTTAATTTTTTTTTTATGTTTTTTTTTTCTCACAGATTTACCAATCATTTGGAGTGTCTAAGGTTTTGCGCATTTAATGTTACACGTTGTATATTTTGTTTTTTTTTTTTTGATGAATCAGTCAGTCATACGTGAAATATTCTTTTACGCATAAACAAATAATCTTTCAAACATAAAAAAGTTCATTTAGGAGATATATTTTTTTAATCAAAAATCGATAACATGCATGGGGTATTGTTGGATACCCCACACTTATAGCATTGTGTATAATTGGAATACGTTTATGAATTACTAGCTTTTGCTCGCAGCTTTGCCCGAGTAATTAAAATATAGCCTATGTCACTCAGGAATAAAGCAGCTTTCTATCGGTGAAAATATTTTAGTAATCGGACCTACTGGTCTGTTTTTTGTTTGTAGGAGGTAATCTGTGGAAGTAGATAAAATTCCAGAGATTACTTCCTACAAACAAAAAAACAAACTTTTTTCTCTTTAATATATTATATAAGTGTAGATAATTATTTATTTAATTTTGGCAGGGCACTGGATGAATCTCTCACGGAAACGCCAGTGACTGGTGTTAATGGAGAACTACTGCATTACAAGGATCGCGCAATCGAAGAGGTTTATGTTTACGTTGACAAATGGGGCGGGTACATGTGTGGACCTCAGCGACTGGCGACGTGGCGTGTGAACGCGACAAGCGGCGCAGTGCGCGACAAGGGCGGCTCGCGACCCACGCTGGATCTCGACTTCAATGTGACACACGTCCCAGACTTGAACTCGCCCGATGGCGTGGGATCTGACGTGGACGATGGCAAGCAACATAACACAATCAAAACTAACACACCTGCAAATACTTCAAATACAACACTTATAGTTCGCCAGTGGACACAGTCAATAACTAAAATCGAAACCTCAAAAAGCGATCTGTCTGAATTTGATCTAGCGAAGTTTTTTAAAATAAATTAATGAAATTGAATATTATATACGTTTAGTTCGTTTCAAAGTTTCTTATTTTGTCTTGTTAGTATATAAACTTAATTGTAATAAAGTTGAAATGTAATTGTGATTTTTATTTTACTTTAGATACGATATGTCAATTCAATAAGAGGCTAGTTTACACTGGCTTTGTCTGTTTAGAATAAACAATTTCGTTTTGTTTGTAGTAATCAGACTATAGCGTGGCACCCTGTCAGCATTATGTTACTAACATAACCAACTACTTTTGTTCTATGACTTTAAAAAAATGATCATATTTCAGTTCACCAGACTTTCACACCAATTTAAAAATATTTAAATTGAATTTCCTAAATATTACAAAGTCTATGCGAAGCAAGCTTTGGTACAATAGCAACATTGTGCTATACGTAACTACGTCTGTATGACGAAAAGCAAGCACATCAAGCACCCCCACCGCCTGATCCCCGCTCCCCTATAGCAGGGAGTGACGAAATGTAGAATTGAAATGTGTTAGATAGAACAATGAAATCTTGAAGGTTTGTTTTTGGTACTTAAGGTATGTTTTGAAAAAAAGTCATAGAACAAAAGTTGTTGTTTACGATGTTAGTAATACAGTCTTGCAAGGTTATTAGTGTTTTACAAATAACCCTGTATAGTTCTAAGTGACCTAAGACTTCATACATATATGACTAAATAAATAAACAATGCAGAAAAAGCCACATGTTACTCAGGTACCTATCACTTCTATAAGTAAGTTATGCAACCAGGCTGGTTTAACCTAACAAGTGCTTGAAAAACTGATGGCGGTTTGCGCGCGCAGTTAGTGTTCAGTACCCTTAGCCAAGTTGCTAATCTGCAATAGTTAATGCTTGTAGAAAGCTCCAAATGTACGGGAATGACGTCGTCTTATCGCTCAGTCACGTGGTCAGAACAAAATAATTGGCGGCAAGGTCAACTCGAAGCGTTCGGCGCAAGCGAAACGGTTGTAACTTGGCTAGGGGGGCAGGTTCGATTCTCGCGTGGAATAAATATTTGTATGACTTATAGATAGGTGATCTGGGTCTGGGTGTCTGTGTATGTGAATTTACATGTTTGTGAACGAAACTACGGAATAGGCTCTTAATAAACTAGTGCGCCTCACCATCAATGGTTGCATCACTAGTTCACTACATTTACTACTTATCATAAGATGGAATCGCAGTCAAACACTAGTTTATATCAATTTAAAAAAATAATAGGATTTAGAGCCATATTTCACCGGGACACCCTGGTAGCGCCACTGGTTGCGCCACCGTGGTGTCCTAGTGAAATATAGCAAGACACCAAACAAGACACCAAACAGACACCAGAGCAAAGATTTTATGTATCCTATGGATAATCTAGATTGCCTACGCAGCAAACACACTCTATAGTGTTTTTTATTTTCATTGCCATTAAGTTCATATTGACAAGCAAACGGGGAAAAATGTACTGAAAAAGACAACGAGAAAGGGTCGGTATGTCCCTTTCTTACCCCCATTTGAACTAGGGTAACCATGATTTTACTAAATTAATTGTTATTATTTTTGACACTGCAGCATGTGATATTAATTGATGGTGTATTTTTTTATATCGACAGCAAAGTACCAATATCTCCAAACTGTCTGTGAATCCTGAAAACAAAAAAAATCACTTCGAATTTTACTAAGGCGATTATCACATTGCCACGTTCCACGCAGCGTAGCGCGTAAATGCGTGTACCTATTAACATACATTGCTTGTAAGTATCTCCATTTGTATAGAAAATAAGCACAGTCCAACATAAAAAAAAATTCATCCACGCGCGTTCATGCAGATCACACGCCTACATGAGGAGAAACATGCACACACGCGCGTGGGTGCGGGGCGGCACGCAAGGTATGGCACACTGAGTCTCGTAGTGTCATATGATTTGAATGAAATGAGTCAGAGCCTGCGTCAATTTACAAAATGCTCCTACGCGCGTGAGTACGTAAAAAAACCCGCACGATGATGCAGATCTGCATTTCCGCAAGTACGCGCGTTGGTGCGTTGACACGCAACATGCAGCATAATGCGCGGCAGTGGGATAATCGCCTGAAACACGCGGAAAACCCTTTTTAAATTCATAGTGGTAAATGATGATTTTCTTGAAAAGATATTTTTAGGAGGTATTGGTACTTCACGGTCGACTAATATAATATACTAGCATTTGCTCGCGGCTTCGCCCGCGCACATAAAATATACCCTATGTCACTTAGGAATAAAGCAGCTTTCTATCGGTGAAAAACTTTTTGCGATCGGACCAGTACTTCCAGAGATTACCTAATATGGCTTGTTCGTCAACTCGCTTAAGCAATTCGCGCGAGTCCTCGCGAGTTGGGACCTTCCGATTTCACCTACTTTTTCTGTCGTCATCTCGCATAAACGTATAAAATACAGTCAAATAATTGTTATTAATTGTAATTGTTATTACTATAAATAACTAGCTATTGCCCGCGGATTTTTTCACGCAGGCTATACCGGTTATCTACTTAGATTTCGGGATATTATGTTAAAGGTGAGGAATGAGTCGAGTAGGATGTGGCCAATGCAAATGGTACACGATACCCAAGTTATTTTAAAAACATTTTACGTTACTTTTGACTTTCTCCTATTACCTGCACCTGTCCTCACCGGTCCTCACCTCACCAAGGCAAGTTCGGTCGGTTCCTGCATCGGATTCAGACGGAAGTAACGCTCGGGTATCACTATTGTGTGGACCACCCGGAGAACACGGTGGAGCACCCGAAGACATGGTAGAGTTGTGCCTCGCTCGGGCAGAGCACCGCTGTTTCCTCGAGGAGGCAATTTTTGGCAACAACCTTTCACGCAGGGCCCTAGTTCAGACGCATACGCTCCTATGGTCCGGAGCGAGGAGGAATGGCAGGTCGCCTCTTTCTGCGAAGCAGTAATGTTAGCGAAGAAGGAGGCCAAAGGACCATCGGCCGCCGAAATTCCGACCCCGACGACGGATCACCCTTGGTTTGGTGCGGAGTGTGGCCGCGCTAACGCGCTCAAGCACGCAGCATATCAGGCATGGGCCGACGCTCGCATGCGCAAGACGAATGACGTAAGCCAGAAGAAGAGAGCCTTCAACAGAGCTGCCAAGTCTTGCAAGAAGGTGATGCGGAGGTCTCGGTTCGACCACATTAGCCGCATCGGGAACAAACTAGCTTCATACCCTGCGGGTAGTAAAGCGTTTTGGTCCCTGGCTAAGTCGGTTGAATCGAACTTCTGCCGCCCCTCACTACCGCCACTGCTGAAACCCGACGGGTCGCTGGCACATACCGCTGAGGAGAAAGCAAATTTGTTTGCTTCACTCTTTGCGGAATCTTCGCGTCTAGACCCAGGAAACGCGCGGCCCCCTGCTCATCCTGATGGTTGCGATGCGAGTATGTCAGATATCCGCATCCATCAGAAGGACGTCCGTAGGGTGCTGCGTAACCTTGACGTGAACAAGGCTAGCGGTCCGGACGGGATACCAGCAATTGTTCTGAGAACGTGTGCGCCTGAACTGTCTCCGATCCTGACACGCCTATTTAGGCTTTCATTTGAGGCTGGAAAAGTGCCGATGGCATGGAAGCAAGCTAATGTCCAGCCCGTGCCCAAGAAAGGGAGTCGTGCTGACCCAGCTAACTACCGACCAATCTCAGTAACGTCCATTCTCTGTAAGACTATGGAACGTGTACTCAACACTAAGCTCCTGGCATACCTAGAAGCTAATGATATTCTCAGTGACCGTCAATACGGCTTTCGCCGAAATCGGTCAACTGGAGATCTTCTAGCGTATGCCATCCACATCTGGAGTGAGGCCATCGAGAAGCACGGGGAAGCGCTTGCCGTTTCCCTCGATATTTCGAAGGCTTTCGATAGGGTTTGGCACGAAGGCCTTATTAGTAAGCTTCCTTCTTTCGGTTTACCCGCTGGATTGTGTGCTTGGATCGCAGACTTCCTGAATAACCGGTCCATCCGAGTGGTTATCGATGGCTGCTCGTCTGATCAAATGGCTATTAATGCCGGGGTCCCTCAGGGGTCAGTACTCTCGGCAACATTATTCTTGCTGCACATAAACGATCTGCTTAAGCCCGGTACCTTTGGGTATGCAGACGACAGCACTGTTGCTGAGAGTTACATATCCAGCGCGCGAGCTAGTGGGTCACAGATCCAGTCTCTTCGAGAGGCTATGGTTGAGCGCTTGAGCTTGTCCTTGGAGGCAGTCTCCGAATGGGGCGATACCAATTTGGTCAGGTTCAACGCTGCAAAAACCCAGGCGTGTCTATTTTCCGCTAAAAGGAGCCAATTCAGTCCTGCTCCAACTTTCCGGGGTGTAATCGTGCCGATAACCGACCATCTTGACCTTCTTGGTGTTACGCTGACATCAACACTCAACTTTGGGCCATACATCGAAGCAAAGGCTCAACTGGCTGCAAAAAAGCTGGGAGTTCTCGCAAAGGTCAGACAGTACTTCACGCCGGAACAGCTGCTCAAACTTTATCAAGCGCAAGTTCGATCGTGTATGGAGTATTGCTCTCATCTTTGGGACGGATCTGCCCGATACCAGCTTGATGCACTTGAGGCAATTGAGAGGCGAGCCAGAAGGATAATTGGCGATGATACACTCGTCGAGTCGAGGCTTCAAAGTCTTGAGCATCGACGCAGAGTTGCTAGCCTGTCGGTTTTCTACCGGTTGCATTTCGGGGAGTGTGCGTCGGAATTGCATAACCTAATTCCGCCTAGCCCGTTTCATCATCGGACTACCAGACGTACGGCTATGCGCCACCGGTATATGGTGGATATCCCACCAACACGCACAAAACGTTTTGGGAACACATTCATTGTGCGTGCGGCTAGGGAGTGGAATTCCTTGCCGGAGTCTGTGTTTCCTGATAGCTACAACCCGGGAATCTTTAAGTCGAGAGTGAATAGGTTTCTTTTAGGTAAGCGCGTTCCATCGTCGACCGCATCGTCGCTTTCCATCAGGTGAGATAGCGGTCAAGTGCGAACCTATCAACAATAAAAAAAAAAGACGCGGGCTTGCGGACGCCGAGCAATGGGTAGTCCGCTATCCGGCCGTCCGGTAAGTAACCGAACTGAGGTCAGTCGTCAACAGCGCGTGATCGATGTGCTCCTCAAACAGATGACATCAAATCGTAGGAGTCCAGAAGGGCCGATGCCCGCAAGCTAGAACCCCGGCGTATTCCTGAAAAGGAAACCCGTAGTCCTATGCAAAGGGCAGCTGAAGGTCACAGGTTAATCATGAAATGGAACGCATCTTAGAAAGATTTTGTTCATCGTGTGGGCGCTCTTG
Organism: Mythimna albipuncta; assembly: GCA_929112965.1. Taxonomy (NCBI): domain Eukaryota; kingdom Metazoa; phylum Arthropoda; class Insecta; order Lepidoptera; family Noctuidae; genus Mythimna; species Mythimna albipuncta. Next base: position 8,636,424 of record OV815972.1, on the reverse strand, counting down.
ACTTTTTTGACACATACATGACGTATCGATACTGCATATTCACTCACTTACGTGTATTTCTAAGTCTCATTAACTAATATTTGTATGTCAACTTTGGTTGCTTATTGCTGATAATGTTGTGATTTGTTGGTAATTAATAGGTAAATATGCAATATTATATTATTGTAATGTTGATTAATATCTGTCTCATTACCGATAAGTGTTTTATTTTAAAGTCAAGTCGAACACAATTTCTAATACATTTTTAGTGGGTACCTATGTTATAAATTTTTTTTTTTTAGTTTACTGTACATAAATACGTCAGATTTTCAAGTCTGAGCGAGTTGACGACAGAAAAAGTAGGTGAAATCGGAAGTTGCCAGCTCGCTTGGACTCGCGCGTATCGTTTAAGGCCCAAGCGCCCGAAAAGTGCCATAAAACAGTGATTTTCTGAAGTCGACTCGTCGCTAACGGCGTTTGAAAAAAGGTTGCTTGTAGGTCCGGCTGGTATTTTTTATTTATAGTTTTTTTTATTGAGATAATAAAAACAATGAAAATTAAAAGCAAAATTATTTATACATTTTTGAAAAAAAATATCTATTTTTTTTTTCAATTTGACGTAGTCAATTTGTCGAATATTACCAGAATTTTGTGATAGATTCCATTCATCATGATATGCTCTCTATGCAAATTCTGGCATCCTGTTGCAGTTTTGTGTTATTGAGAGCTGCAATTTAATCAGCTAGTGTTTATATAACAATAATAATAAATAATTTATTAGTTTGGTGGTGATCACTTGCTAAGCGATCTCCTGCTTGGTGAGCTCCTACATGTTTTCAATAGCGTTCATGTCTGGTGTATTGGTTGACTAGGGTAAAACATTAATGTTTTTTAGCCAAGTATGCAGTGACACCCTTGGTTTTGTATCACAATGCAGATTATGCAGATTCGGGCATAAAAATGGACTCTTCGTCAATAAGGAACCATTCTTCGAGATGCGGCAGCAGTCCAGTTTCTAGTACTCGCTTGTACTGGTCATGCCTCATGGTCCCTTTCACGATATGTAGACCTTGGCTTGAGATTAAAGACCACATCATAATACTAATTGGGAATTTAGCTGTCTTCTGTTCTCTTAACACCAGTTTTTATTCTCCAGAGCGTCGTCGGAAAGGAGCATTTTTTGAACGGACAAAAGAGCTTTTGTCAACCAAAACCTGAAACGTCGATTCATCGGAGAAACATGTCTGAAAAATTATATTATTTCATCAGATAATGGCAGTAGTTTATTAACAATGTACTGTAGGTACTATTTAAAGTCTTATTTTTAACCGACTTCAGTCGGAAACAGTCATATTTTGATGTTGTTTGGCCCTGTGCAATAGTCTCTTCTTATTGACCTCGGTGAGGCGTGGTTTTTTGGTAGGCCGATGACCTATCAACTTCTCTTTTGCTTACTCTCGAAGAATTGTCTTATTTTAAACTTCTAGGCTCTCGTAGTTTGTAATCGTGGTAAGGTCTTACCTGTCTAATATACATATTAGTTTTTGATTAGTTGTCTAAAATATAATGTATTAATAACATCTTGAACTTCTTTAGAACACAATGGCTCGTAGTACGAACTAATCTATGGACACACTAGTAGAAAGGGATAGAGAGTGTTCTTGAGTCGCCACACCCAAGAATATTTTATACTATCTGGATTGATTATATCAACCTCAAAAATGTACTGAAGAGTACGATACAAGAACGCTCTTTTTTAAATTCTTTTTTATTTTGTTTTGTAGACTATTCCATAATGTGGGATGTCGTTAGATAGGTCTTTTAAAAATACTGCGAGTGTGTGAAAACTTAGGGATCAATTTAGGGATCCTATTGTGAATTATAAATATAGTTTTTACCTAATGCTAGTTTTCAATTAAACCTTATTGAGTTAACAGATGAAAACTAGTTTATTTATTTCCACACTGACAAGGTATAATTTGTTAAGCTTAAAATAAAGAAAAAACAGGTTAAATAAAGTAACACTTATAGGTATTTCACCTAGTATGTTTCAGTACATTTGCTATTACTATCTTTGTCATGGACGGCTTAATATTCTCACTTTACTCAGATTTCTATAAACACACTTGTTTTTCCAATTTACAATGGACTTGGCAGAATAGTCGAAATCGGCTCGACTTGAATAAAGAATACACAAAAAACACTAAAACGATCAAAATAACTTTAATTTCGGAAGTCGATGTTTCTGGTATATTTTGTTATTTAACTGACTGAACTGACTTCCGAATTTAAAGTTATTTGATCGTTTTACAGTTACTGTAAAACAAACATAAGTAAAAAAAAACTAATTGTTGTTATAGATAGTTTTTGTTAAAAACTAACTGTTAGTTTGGTTTGATTCTACAGTTTTGTACCAACTTTATGGTTATATCTGTGGCCCTAGTGAAAAGGGGTATAAGTCCGATTTTGTCGAAAATGAGTTAAGTATACCAAAATGATCAGAAAAAAGTGCTCTATCGTTTGGTGAAAAGAGATCTAAGCTAGGCCTAAAAATAAGGAAGTTACTTTGTGCAAAAGGATTCAACTGACACCAAAGAAACCACGCAAGTTGATTTCAAGTCCATTTATATTGTTTTAAACGGAAAAAACAAAAACTTTATTTTATGTTTTTTAATCCATATTAACATAAATCAACCACATTTCAGTTTGGTTGGTGTTTATCGATACAACTACACTTAGTCCATAAAAATGGTTTAAGTTAGAAAGGATATTATTAGACTTATATCCGTTTTCACCGAAATAAAGAGATAAAATATTTCTTTCCATTAGGTAATTAGTTATTAAAAATAATTTCAAATGCGTATCCCTTTTCACGTGCATGAATAAATATTTAACTTATGGGAGGACGGGTCTATCTTATTTTATACCCTTATGGAATTCATTTTGTGATTGGTATAAGTTACTATCTTAAAAACTATTAACTTTACATAAAAAATAACCCAATAATAGTAAAGAGCATAAATTGTTTACCTATAAAAAACATCACATGTATTTCATTTGGTAGCGGTTTGAATGACACACGAGGTCAAACACGAATTTGAAGCACGCAGAGTGTTTTTTACGTCTCCTGTAAAGTTGCATTTTTGGACTTAGACCCTTTTTCACTAGGGCCACAGATATATTTTTGTTAATTTTTTTGTATATTTCATTGGCTATTAAATTGGGACATATTCCCTATGCTATGGCTATTATATTGGTCTTGTTCATCAGTTCAACTTCATCAAATGATACTTTTTGACTGTAGTAGAATGTAGATGAGTATATTATAGACTATGAATATGAATATAGATACTTCTTGATAAAAACACCAAAATCCCTATAGATATACACACATATATAATCAGCCTTTTTAATGTTCCCACTGCTGGAACTCAGGCCTCCTCTCTAGGAGAGGGAAACGAGCGAAACGGCCCGTGCTTCTCAGAACGCGGACGCATTCAGCGCGGACTGAGGCTTGAAGATTTTTTTAGAGTGGTTTTATTTCGGTCACAAATCATAAAGTTATTTATGTAAGTTCAAAATAATTAGCTATAGGTGTAGAAGACTATATAAGCTGTGGTATTTTATGATGTGCACTGGATTTAGCTTACGCGACCTATTCAAACCCTTGTTTTGTAATTTTCTTGATTAGTGCGTCGGTAAAATTGTATTTAACTATATGGAAATTTTATACAAAACCATAATAATTTTTTTATGCCATCCTAGAGATGAATATGTATATTGTCTTTTATTACATGCCGTGTCATCCTCATAGTTATGATTCGTGGTGCATTATAATGGTACCCGAAAAACCGAGATAGTTGTCTAAAAGGGTCAAAACGTCCTTAATAACATCTTGAACTTCTTTAGAACAGAATGTCTCGTAGTACGAACTAGTCTATAACACTAGTAGAAAGGGATAAAGATTCTTGTATGGTACTTCTTTATTACATCTTTGAGGTTGTCGTAATCAATCCAGATTGTATTGTACAAGATTCTTGGTTCACTGTCACTGACGTTTGACAGTTGGTTAATTATGGTTTTCAAAGGTTAGATTTCCATCTTATCACATACTCTTTGGTGGGGGGCGTGACTGGCGGCCGGACTGGTGTCTGCACTGGTTGCGCCACCAAATTGGTTGCGCTACCAGTGGTGTCCCGGTGAGTAACGCTCTATAGAGCTCTATACATTTTGCTGGTGGCGCAACCAGTTGCGCTACCAGTGGTGTCCCGGTGAAATATGGCCCTAAATCTTAGTGTTTTTTTTAGCATATGCTGAGTTAGGTGCCTTTTTGGCCTCGCACTGATTATATCTTTCTTTTTTCTTTTCATTGTGTATTTTTAGTTTATATTATTGTGTGAGGCACGAATAAACGTTTTTCTTTCTTTCTTTTATTTAAAAAGATAAGAAAAAGCTTAAATGTAACTTCACCGTACATTTTCATCGGACGCCGAGCAATGGGTAGATCGTCGTCCGGCCGTCTGGTAACCGTCCGGACCGAGCTCGAATCGCCGACGGTGCGTAGTTGTCCACGTGCGCCTCAAGGAGATATCAGCAAAACCATAGGGGCCCAGCAGGGTCAAAGCCTACAGGGGCCATTTTTTTTTTCCGATGGGAAAAATCATCCAATGACAACCCCCGCTCTTGGGCGGAGCGGGCGATAGTGTTAGACTCTTACTGACTAAAAAACCCATCCCGTTCCTTCAAGACCTTCCTACCCGTTCCTTCATACCTTCGCAGAAGTCGGCGACCGCCTGCCACTCCTCCTCGCTCCGGACCATGGCCTCAACCAAGGCCCGGAGCGAGAGGTCTCTGCCACCGATCGCCCCCACGAGGGCACGATGATCCGCCTAAGCGGAGCACACCTCGACTATGTGCTCCACCGTGTTCTCCGGGCATTCCGCACAGTGGACAGGGGCCATGCTTCTGAAAGGAAAACCCGTGGTCCTGAAACGCAAGGCAAAGAAAGAACTTACAAGTGGGTTATAGTAAGTTAAAGTTTGACACGCCCTTCAGCTCCATACTAGAGCGGGAGAAGTCACTGAATGATAAAAAACCGTAACAATCGTTCGAGAGAGTCACTACGGTCTTAGAACGCAAAAGGTAACTGAAGGAACACAGGATGGCTTTAGTCAGTAAAAATCTGACACTCCCTTTCGCTCCATCCAGAATAGGAAGAGTTATTCGATAATGTCCCACATAAAAACAAAAGCAGTTCAAAATTATGTCTTGAATGATATTGCAGTAAGGGCTTGCTATATTTCATCGGGAGTCCATGTCGGCGCGACCAGTTGAGCCACCATGGTGTCCCAGTGAGATATAGCCCTAACCTACCAAACTAGACACCATACAGACACCAGAGTCACCACACGTCCGCCACCAAATTGGTTGCGCAACCAAACGGACGCCTGGTGAGTAACTCTCTATAGAGCTGTATGCATTTTGTCGATTGCGGCGATTGGTCGCGCCGCCATGGTGTCTCGGTGAAATATAACCCTAATACGTGGAAAGTTCCTTACACAGAATACACAGAACATAGACTTTCTTTCGGTCTTGTAATATGTTTTAACATATTTTTTCAATTTTTGTTAGGCTCATAGAAAGCGATGATATTGTCGACGATGGAGCACGTTTGCCTTCTTAATTTACCTGAAACCTGAATCTAAGGGCATTTTTTTTTTTAAAGTACCACCCTGTCTGTAAAAGTCAACAAACCCTCGGTTACCTTTTCTCAACAATTATCCTAATATAAATATATTCCACAACTTTGACACAACGCCATCACTAGATGGCGCTGTTGCAAACTAATCGGAGCTTGTAGTATGAGTAGTAGACAACTGATAAACATACTTATATATATTTCTAAAAACATATATATTATAGATAAATTACACCCAACTCACAGCCCACTGCTTACCACACAAACATTTGTCCTGGGTAAGAATCAAACCCCCGACATCCTGCATAGCAGTCAGAGCCACTGACTACTAGACCAATAGGCCAGTCTAAGAGTTTTAAGTGATTAAATTGTTCCAAAATATTAAAAATTATTCATCATTCGCTTATATTATAGATTAGTTTATAGTAGGTTTGTTTGTCTGTACTTGGGTGAACACACGTACTCTAGATCAATTTACTTTAGATCAACAATAAAGTCCCACAATCACCAGTTCATATATGGGTCGAAGGACCAAAGATGTAGGCGAAATTGTTTAAATTGTTTCCTAGCTCATCAAAAAAAAAATAACTCGCTTCCAATAAATACTAAATCATTTCGCCTAACGACAATATTTACTTCAAATAATAGAACATTTTATCGACGACAGTGGAAACTGACACCAGGAAATTAGAAAGCTGAAAATATCGTTCGTTACAACGTCCTAGATATTACACTGTCAGCGTATCTAAAGACCGAAGAAAAAAGTTGGAAAGTCGAAGAAATCAAATATATAATAACAACTTCAAATCGCTGACATACCACAAACTGTTGCGAATCCGGAGACAAGGAAAGAAAAAGAAACTCCGACCTCGTTTTTTTACAAAGTAAATGTAGAAACTAAGAGCGAATAAAATAACACTTTTCGTCTTTAACGAGGCCGTGAAACCCCATCAATATCGCACACAAATTCTATAGCTGGTCCAACTCCACCCATTTTTCGGGTCCAACTCACGGAAAGGGCCCAAGATCAAATTCTCCGTAAAAAATGTGGGTATTGATGTGAATTAAATATTTCACACACCTGCCATTGGAGATGATCGGACAATTTGTTTCCATATCAACTGAATTTAATTCATTTTATATTTCTTGACGACTATGTGAAGATTTTATTTTTAATGCTCGCTTATATTTTTTCGTTTATATGGTTTGATTTTGGAGAGAGAGGCCTTTATCCAACGTCACACTGAATCAATAGATCGATACCATGGATAATGGATGCTGATCGACAAGAAGTTGTCGAACCTAATAAACTTCTATTCTGGGAATTAATATTCTTATATTTACTTAATATAATGCACATATTTATCTTTCATTAATCTTATGATTGCTTTGCGCGTATTAATTCATTTGATTGGATATAAAGCCTGCGAGAGTATTCATTTCGAAGTATATTGAGGTAATAAAAATAACAGACAGGCAAATACGCATTTGCTGATACCATTTTATATTCACCACCATCTCAATAGCTGTTTTCCGACTAGTTTGGGGTCAGCTTCAGCAATCTTACCGAATGTGGCTGAATACCTGTGCTTTACATGGAGCGACTGCCTATCAGACCTCTATAACCCAGTTACTGGGCGTCACGATACCTACTCCTTGGATAGACTGAAGGTCAGATTATTTGGCGTCAGACGACTATCAAAGATCTACGAATGACCATTTTATATTTACCATGATATAAAATAACTGCACGTGTAAAGTCAGACTATCGGAGTATTAACTTATACTGTGAGCTGAAAAACATTTACATAATTGAAGGAAACATTAAAAAACATCGATGTTATCAATTTTAATTACTTCTTCTTAGAAGAATCTCCAATCGAATGGTTTTCTTTTTCCTTAAAATTTTTGTTCCCAGTAGGGTGCCACGTATGTAGCGGTGACAGTGGCGTTTTTAGCTTCTCTAATGAGCAGATGTTAGGATACTTTGGGCACGCTAATAAGTGCGCCATCGTCTGGTCAGGAGCACCGCACTCGCATTGGGTGTCGGAAGGGTCTATAATCCCTCACTTTGTCAGGTTCTGTTTGCACCGTCCTACTTGCATGCGTAGTCTATTGATAGCTCTCCAGTAAAGGCCATTGCAGATCGCGTCCGAATGGCAGATGTTCTTGGGGTTCTGGGTTGAACGAAGTCGGGCGTTTAGTTCACATTTTGTTAAATGTGCAATGATGTGAATGCGCAGAAGATAAGTGAAATTAGCGAAACCCTGACGACGTTTGGTTGCTTCTTTATTGTGTAACTCACTAAAACTGATCAGATAAGTATCATAGATTCCGAAATTACTTTGAGTCTCTTAATAATATTCCGTAGTAATTGCACCGAAAATGGTCTAGATAATACTTCAGCGATTCCAAGAGGCAAGTAGCATGAATATCAGGATCTCAGAAAATGGTAGGGCAAGGGAAAACCGATGCATCATGAGCATTACAAGTCCAAAACAGCCTTCAAGAAATTGAAAAAAAAAAAAAACATCTAGCGACTAATAAATGGCGTTTTTTGAATAATATTGGATAAATTACGTGACTATTCGTGATAAGGCTTTATTTCTGAATTATTATATTTGAGGATAAATACTCGGAATATTGTATCCATCCACTGCTGAGTACGAACATTCTTTTTGTGGAAGGTTTGTGATTCGCACAGAACTAAAACTAGCCAATGGCACTTTTACTGTTTTACAACTAATCTAAAATATTTTTCAAGCAGACTTTTGTGTCTACGTTACACTCGGTGGCAGTATTTGGGTCGATAAACAAAAAATCTTTCTCCGAAGAAGTCTTACGGTTGAAAACAATTAGACCCATTTCTTTTCAAAACAATTTGAAGACAAAAGGAGTCCTTAACTAATAAAAAACATTTTTAAATGCGAAGTTAGGTGTCATCAATCTTCCGTCAGCAGGAGCCTTACCATAACGCGTGCGAGCGAGAAAGAGGGATGGAACACATTATATAGCTCCATCCCTTTAACCATTCAGTTAAGGTCGTTAAGAGAGTCCTTCTCCTCTCACCTATCGTTAAAATCGAGCATGTTTTAAAAGCTTGATGATTCATCTAACGCAATCCAACACGATGTTTGATGAAGAGGCAATGCGAAAAAAGTGGGATAACGCCTGATAACTCTATTGTTGATAGGTTCGCGCTTGACCTATCTCACCTGATGGAAAGCGATGATGCGGTCGACGATGGAACGTGCTTACCTAGAAGAAACCTATTCACTCTCGACTTAAAGATTTCCGGGTTGTAGCTATCAGGAAACACAGACTCGGGCAAGGCATTCCACTCCTTAGCTGCACACACAGTGAATGTGTTCCCAAAACGTTTTGTGCGTGTAGGTGGTATATCTACCATGTATCGAGGTGCATTGCCGTACATCTGGTAGTCCGATGATGGAACGGGCTAGGCGGTATTAGGTTATGCAATTCCGACGCACACTCCCAGAAATGCAACCTGTAGAAAACCGACAGTCAGTACTGGTTAAAAATTGGGTTCTTTTTTGTTGGTGGAAAAAATATATTTAAAATATGTTTACATTGATTTTACTAGTTTTTCCTATACAAAAAAGAAAGAAAGAAAAGAAAAGAAAAGAAAAGAAAAGAAAAGAAAAGAAAAGAAAAGAAAAGAAAAGAAAAGAAAAGAAAAGAAAGAAAACTATTTTATTTGGCATATACGCTCATAGATACACACAATATAGTAACAACATGTAGACACTAATAAAAAAAAAAACGGACTAAAAAGGATCCCCACTCTTCGCAAAAATTGTAAAATCAGGTATATCTCGTAAAAAGACTGTTACCCACTTTACTATGATTACAAACGACGAGAGTTTATAAGTTTTCGATAGGACAATTCATCGGTAGGCAAAAGATGAGTTGACAGGTCGTCGGCCTACCAAAAAACCACGCCTCACCGAGGTCAAGAAGAAAGACTATTGCACAGGGCCAAACAACACCAAAATATGACTGTTGCAGACTGAAGTCGAGTAAAAATAATACTTTAAATAGTACACTACATTATTCATTAACTTCTGTCATTATGTCATGACGTAATATAATTTTTCAGACATGCTTCTCCGATCGTTTCAGGTTTTGGTTAACAAAAGCTCCTTTGCTTCTTCACAAAATGCTCCATTCCGGCGACGCCCAGGAGAATAATAGTAATGAAAATTGATGTTTAGAGTGAGCTGAACACCCAATTTGTATTATGGTGTGGTCTTTAATCTCAGCCAACGGTATGGGAGCGTCTACATATCGTGAAAGGGACCGTGAGGCAAGACCAGTGACCGTGTGTAACCATGGAGTTTCTTGTCGGTCCTTCTCCATAGGAAACGACCAATTTGGAACCGTGCACTAGCTTCTTACGTTTTATAAGTGCCCATGTAGGCCTATGTGTAATAAAAAGTTTTTGTAATTTTTTTTTAGACCTGTACAAGCTAGTAGGTACTATTAACTGAACCGCTGCCGCAGCTAGAAAAATGGTTCCTTATTGACGAAGAGTCCATTTTTATGCACGAATCTGCATTGTAGTACAAAACCAGTAACTTTAGCCAAGTTGCTAATCTGCAATAGTTAACGCTTGTAGAAAGCTTCAAATGCACAGGAATGACGTCACCTCAAGCTTCAGTCACGAGGTCAGAACAAAAGAATTAGCGGCAAGGTCAACTCGAAGCGTTCGAAGCAAGAGAAAAGATTGTAACTTGGCTAGGGGGGCTGGGGTGTTACTGCATACTTAGATAAAAAACATTAATGTTTACCCTAGCCAAGTAAATCACCAGACATGGACACTATTGAAAACATGTGGGAGCTCACCAAACAGTAGATCGCTTAGGAAGTGATCACCACGAATCAAATAAATGATTTATTCTCATATAGGCACTAGCTGATTGCAGCTCTCATTAAATAGTGGTATAAAACACAAATGCAACAGATTGCCAGAATTTGCATAGACAGCATATCGTTCCATGCGGTGCGTCGCAGCGTGCGTACGTTATAATGGCTAATATGACCGGGTCAACGACCTCTAAAATGTTCAAGTGTGCAAACTGTAATTTAGTTATAAACGAGGTTCTGGCCTTTATTCAGAACATGTGTGATGTGATGGACGAGGATTCTATGATCAGATTGTGTGCCACGGCGTTCACGTCGCGTCGGAAGAAATTAGTGTTGCAAAAAATCTTTTATTTGCCTCAGTCAAGACGTTGCAAAAGAAAATAAACCGAAAACAATAGGGTAAAACGCAAAGAGAAATAGAAGATATAATCGCATTAATAAAACAGAAAGATCCTGAAGAAATGCCGATTTTTGTTGCTCGTGACCTACAAAAATTACCCCCAGTTACCTTTGACCATTTGGATGCGACGCGGATATTGCAGGACCTTATTATACTCAAACATGAGATTGAGACTATCAAGGAAACATATACACCTATGGACCAGTTTTCGAGACTACGAAATGAAGTCATTAATCTTTACCAAACATCAATAGTTAATAATTTCGAACGAGACAACTTTGTCAACAAAAAACGAGGTACGAGTCGAATGTTGGATAGTTCAGAATTGAATTGCGAGAGTGGTCCCTCTGGAATTGTTCATATTTCGCCTAAGATGATGAGCAAGGACAATTATTCGACTGTTAATATTATTTGGAGGTAGATCAGCATCAGAGAACTCAGGCGCAGCACTCTGTTTCCCCGTCTCGCTCGTGTGCGCCGCCTTCTGGCGATGATCTCTCTGTCACACAGGGCCTGGACGTCGCGAGCGCGGCAGTGCTCACCGAGAAACGAACGACAGGCGCCTCGTATGACGCGGTGACTAATACGGCTAAATATTCTATGCATGTAGGTGCGACGAACAATCAGCTGATTCGAACGCCTCAGCCGCATAGCGCTGTACCTGCACGGCAAGCAGACGATATTTGGAAAGTTGTACAAAGAAAAAGGTACGGAACTAGTTGACAGTTTTAGGGCTGCTAATATCAGTGTCCCTCTATTTATTAATAATGTTCATAAGGAAACCTGCGAGAATCATATAGTTGACTACATAAGGAGCAAAACAAATGTTGAAGTCTCATTACAAAAGATTGAACCTAAAAATCAGAAACAGTACAACTCATTTAAAATGTATGTTCCTAAGGAGAAGCTGAGTTTGTTTCTGGACTGTACTTTATGGCCTGATTGTATAGCTTTTCGACGTTTTGTGGAATTAGGCAGAAGAGATTTAGACAGGCGTAAGAAGTCTGATGCTAGTGCAATAATAAATCTAAATGGATAGTACACCAATGAATGAAAGTTTAAAATTCATCACTTTCAACTGCAAGTCTTTTAAAAGATCCTCGGAGTGTGTAAGACGTATTTGCCTAACTGCTGACATTATTGCGCTGCAGGAAACGTGGCTTCTTGCGCATGAGATACCTGAACTCGGCAATGTAAACAGTGATTTCGGATACTGCGGCAAATCTGCGGTAGACCTAACTAGTGGTATACTGCGGGGGCGTCCGTACGGCGGTGTGGCGCTTCTATGGAGAAACAGTATGTGTAAGTGTAGCAGTGTGTGTGTGTTGTGCAGTGTGTCTATGATTCCGTGTGAAAGTAAACGAATAAGTGCATTCAAGGTGTGTGTGTCGGATCGGTTTATACTCGTTTTTTCAATTTATATCTACCGACAGTGCTTGACAATCTCTTGGAATTTGTTCAATGTTTGAGCGAAATTATGTCAATAGTTGAAAGTAGCAATACTGAAAGTGTATTTATTATGGGAGATTTTAACGCTCATCCTGGGGAATTGTTTGGAAATGAGCTTAAAAATTTTTGTAATGATCAAAACTGGACATGTGTCGACCTGAAGATGTTGGGCTCGGATTCGAATACCTATACGTTTGTGAGTGAAGCGCATGGTTGCTGTAGGTGGCTAGATCACTGCGTTGTTACTGATGCTGCACTAAAGACGGTTACCTCGCGGCGATTGACGCGCTTTATGGTGACATTGTAACAGCGTTACAAGAGGCTGCTGTTGATAGCTATGCGGGTCGTGAGGGTAGTGGCGGACGGCACCGCGGCCATCATATTGTCGGATGGAACAAGTATGTTCGTGACGCTCACAGGGAGGCTAGGCAGAAGTTTTGAACCTGGGTATATTATGGTCGACCTAACAGTGGTAAATTTTATAACGAAATGTACGAGTCTAGGAAAAAATTCAAAAGCAAATTACACTATTGTTAAAATAACCAAGAATTAATAAAAATGAATATTTTAGCTACTAAACATAAAAACAAAGATTTTAAAGGATTTTGGCAACAAACAAAAAAGTTAAACCCGAAACCTAGTGTTCCTGCAAGTGTCAACGGCATCTGTGAACCGAGAGACATAGCAAACATGTTCCGATGTCACTTTCAAGTGGAGTCTCCGTTTAAAGGTGAGCCGACAAGAGATGAGGTCGTCGTGTCAGCGGTGCCTGAGCGTGTCACAGGAAAACAAGTTGCTCTAATAATAAAAGGCATGACTCGAGGGAAGTTGCCCGAACACGACGGCCTCAGCATCGAACAGCATGCGGGGGGGCCCCATCTCCCGAGGCTCCTGGGACTGTTATTTACGCTCTGTATTAGGCACTCCTACCTGCCAAATGAGCTGATGAAGACGGTGGTAGTGCCTATAAAGAAAAACAAGACTGGAGAGAATTCTAATAAGTGCAACTACCGCCCGATATCATTGGCTACAACCACAGCTAAGGTGCTTGATGGGCTGCTTGAGAGACAACTTAAGAAATACCTAAATTTAAACGACTCACAGTTCGGTTTCAGACCAGAACTTTCGGCAGAATGCGCAGTTATGTCTCTCAAGCAGATTGTCAGGTATTACACAGACAGGAGCACGCCTGTGTATGCAGCCTTTCTTGATCTCTCCAAGGCTTTTGACCTGGTTAGGTGTGATATTCTCTGGCATAAATTAAAGTCTACAGGTGTGCCGGGTGAGATTATCAATATTTTTAAGTATTGGTATGCTCACCAAACTAAACGGGTCAAATGGCTTGGAGAATTTTCTGATGAGTACATGTTGGAGTGTGGAGTGAGACAGGGGGGGTTAACATCTCCTTCACTCTTCAACTTGTATGTGAACGGGCTGATTGTTGAGCTGAGCAAAATCAGAGTGGGATGCTCTATTATTATTCTGTATCAACAGCATTAGCTACGCTGACGATATGGTGTTGCTCAGCCCAACAGTGGCCGCGCTCAGAAGGCTGATAGGCGTGTGTGAGGAGTATGCGAGAGTACACGGTCTCATTTACAATGAGCAAAAAAGCGAGCTCATGGTTTTCCAAGCCAGAGGTCGTAAACTGGGGGATGTGGCACCTGTGCTGCTGTCGCTCTTCAAAGAGTGAGGGAATTTAAATACCTTGGCCATGTGATCACCGAGGATTTAAAAGATGATAAAGATATAGAAAGAGAGAGGAGGGCGATGGCGGTCCGCTGTAACATGTTGGCACGTAGATTTGCGAGTTGTAGTGTTTAAAGCATTCTGTCAAACTCTCTACACCTGCAATCTGTGGGTCAACTATACGCAGCGATCAACGCTCTCCGAGTACAATATAATAACGCGTTTCAGAGTGCTGGTGGGGCTCCGCACGCTACTGTAGTGCGTCTGCAATGTTTGCGCACGCGCACACGGACGGCTTTCACACTGTGCTGCGGCGTAGAATCGCCTCATTGATGTTCCGTACGCGTGGGAGCGCCAACACCATCCTGAACGTGCTCAGCCACAAGCTTGACAGCCCCCTTCTGGGACACTGGGTTCAAACTCAAGTGCGCGTGCCTGGGGCCCCAGATGGAAGCAAATTTTTAAATTAATTATTTTTTAATTTTACGCTGATATATGTAATGATGACACAATGAATTATTAAAATGAACTGATAATATAATGACAATAATAATATAAATACATAATAATGATGACATAATGAAGTTAGATTGAATTATTAATAATAAATATATTATAAATGAAAATATAAATTAATACATAACATAATATGATTAATCAATGTAATGTAATGATAACATAACTAATACTTAAAATGAATTGATATACTTACCTATACTAAATTAATAAAAGAAACCTATACTAGAATAATAAATTAATAGTGGAAATATAACGGAATAATTTAATGCCTAATATGGACAAAGTGTCTGAAATAAAAAGATTTTATTTTATTTTATTCTTTTATATTTTTTATTTTTATATCACGATGAATGAAAACTATCACAAAATTCTAATAATATTTGTCCAACTTAATAATTATATTTTTTTTTTCAAAAATATGTAAAATATTTGGCTTTTAATTTTGTTGTTTTTATTATCTCAATCAATAAATTCTTTAAATAAAAATTACCAGACGGTCATATAACCAACTATTTGCCTGGAATATTCTAAAGTAGATAATAACCGAAAGTTATTTGTCCTTATATTTTTCAGGAATTAAGGCTTCTCACACAAATGCGATACCAATGTGTAATATAACAACTTTTACAGCATATAAAATATTTGTATATCTTGGTAGAAAGTTGAAACGGTAAAGGCGATAATTTTAGTAACAATACTGAATTTACCGATATCTAAAACAATGTAAGTACTTATTTTAAAATATGGTCATTATGAACGGAGACTACCTTTCTAGTAGCGTCAATTAGACACACAATAGAAAGACAATAGCGGCAGCAGCAAAAAGCTGAGCAATAACACTTTTAAAAAGTAAAAAAAATCTAAATTTTTATGAAAAAACAAAACATTTCGGCTTGCATACTTTTTCTGTGGTACATACCGACTTGCTTTATCCCTGTCGTTTTGTGATAAGTCGCGACTGTGTGGCCAGACTTTTATCAAGGAAGATTTTACTTATAAATGAAGAGCTAGATGCGGGCAGTGACCAGTTGCTACCGAGCCCCGTTTCGTGGCTCCTGTCACGAGCTTCGTGTGACCAGCCAGCTCCGTAGTCCTCATGTCGGCGGCACAAGGCTTGTTAGTGTTGGCCATGCTGTTTTTGGCGGTGGGCACGACTTCTGCCGTTAATAAAACGGGGGTCGAGAACACAACTTTGTCTTGGCCGTCATCTGTCGGCTGCTTGCCTGATATAAAAGACCTTGAAGCTTACAAGATCGAGCATCCAATCTGTTCCCGCCTCTCAGCGCGCCTCCAAGCTATCGAACCAAACAAAAGTTAGTACAACTTCAATTTATTTTTCATCATCATCATTTCACCCGAAAGACGTCCATTGTGGGACATAGGCCTCCCCCAAGTGTCGCCACAATGAACGTTCCTGTGCGTCTCGTATCCATCGGATTCCCGTAACCTTACCGGTTAAGGGTAGGCGAGCTGCCGGGCACGAGGGGCCATTTTTTTGTTTTAAGTTTTGTTTTTGAGGGGTTGACATAATCGCCACCCTTGGCGGGGTTGGCGATCGCAGTGTGGTTTTTGTAATGCACAGAGGATGCTGCTGCACATTCTCTGGCATGTCCCTTGGTCGCCTCTTACGACACCCACGGAAAGAGATGGGATGGTGTTATTCTTTACGTTCGGACACCATACGGAACAAATTATTTTTCAATACTCGAAAACTCGCAATTTACTGATTTTGGAAAAGTCTGCAAGTTCACTTCTGACACAATTTGTTGTATTTGTTAAAACTTAATGCCTTAGGCATTCTCTACCAGTCAACCTAGGGTGGAGCACAGAAAACATGGTAGGTGCATAAAAAAAGAATAGGTTAATAAGAAAACAAGGGAACAAATATATACATATATATATATATATATATATATAATTTATATAAGGAAAATGTAAGGATTTTTGAGACTACTCCGCTATTTGTGTAGAAAATAAAACCCCAACTTCCACCTATCGAGTGCCGTAATTAGAGACACAATTAAAAAGCCATTAGGTCTCGCGTGGATCCACGTTTAGACACACAACGGGTTAAATGTATTTATGGTATCAGGCTGGGCATTAAGCGACCCCCACGAGTCACGCGTCAACTCCTGTTTATTCGTAACTTCGTAAGTGTATTGATTTTATGCAACAAAGACAGAAAAATCTGGCTTGGTGCCGGGCCTTGGTACACGCCATGGTCCCGGAGCGAAGAGGGTGGCCTCCTTCTGCGAAGCAATAATGCTAGCAAAGGAGGTGGCCGCACGTGTGAGTCAACGCTCCTCACGGCCCAGCCACCACAGGGATGGGAGATCCCAATATCCGGCCACCGTAGGCGCGGGCTTGCGGACGGCGAGCAATGGGTAGCTCGCCGTTCGACCGTCCGGTAACCGTCTGGACCGAGCCCAAAACGTCGACGGCGCGTATTGTTCCACGCGCGCCTCAAGGAGTTACCAGCAAACCGTAGGGGCCCACTGACGCCATGGATCTGTTTCTGAAAGGAAGATGGCCCCGGTACGAAAGGCAGCGAAGGAACAGGAGTGGGGTTTCAGTCAAGAAAGTCAAAACACGTTCATATTATATAAACATTATCTTCCTTCGGAGGTACCTAACTCAGAACGAGGATAATTCCAACCAAGCAACACCAGTGATAACATTTATATTAATACATTCGGTATTTTATCGCTTGTACATATTTCGGGTGTAATAAATGCACCGGTGGTCGCCATCGAATACGGGAAATACCAACACTAATGAGTAGGTATTAGATAATGTAATCATAATGGGGAGAAGTGGCCGAGTGGTAACGGCCCCGACTTACGAGTTGTCCGCATTTTGCTCACGGTTTCGAACCCAGCCAGGCGCATTTTTTTTATTAGCCTATAGTTTCCCACTGCTGGGCAAAGGCCTCTTCCAACTCTTTCCACGTATTCTTCTCTTGAGCCACCTGGAACCAGCTCTTGCGATATGTGTCTAGCTCGTCCCGCCACCTCTTCACAGGTCGACCTCGGCGGCATTGTCCATCCTCTGGCACCCACTTTGTGAAGATTCTTCGACGTACTATTAGATGTTTACGTTTCTTTATCTTGTTTCTATTTTTTTTTTATTTACCCATAACGTTGTAAGAAAGTTACTTATATATCTTATATAACGCAATTAAATTATCACCATTAGTACCTAAGCATTTGTGATTAAGGGCCAAGCGCCCGAAAAGTGCCATAAAACAGTGATTTTCAATCAATGCTCAATTGGTTTGAAAAAAATATATGTTTATTATAGATTCATGAACAATAATATCAACATTTGATTTTTTCGTGCAATTAATACTTTTGTCAAAAAAAAAAAAATATTTAGCAATTCCGCAACTTTTCGCAACTTTTCCCTACTCCTTCGAAACGGATTGGACCTTTAGAAACATTTTTACACATAAAAATTGGTGGTTAAATATTCTTCAAAGTGAACATTGCATATGTAAATCAATTAATATCTCGCAGAGAAAATGGATTTAAAGCGCTTTCTGGGCGCTGCTGGCCGCAAATAAATGCACAGATTTGCGTACTACCGCCTAGGCGAGTGCGAAAGTTGCGTTCACATAATTTCGGCCAGATGGTTCAAGGGACTATACGCCTTAAGAAGTGTCGTTATAAGAATGTGAATAGCAATACAAACCCACTCTGGTTTAATGGTACAAAAAGAAACCAAAACTGTAAAAAGACTGTATTATAGAAGAAATAAAAAAACCGATACTTCTCACAGCTATAACAATATGACCCTGACTGCTATGCCGGAGGTTGTGGGTTCGATTCCCACCCAGGACAAATGTTTTGTGTGATGAGCATAATCATTTGTTCTTTGTCTGGGTGTAATTTATCTATAATATGTATGTATTTAGAAATATATAAGTATGTTTATCAGTGGTCTAGTACCCATAACACAAGCTCTGCTTAGCTTGGGACTAGACAGCGTTGTGAAATAGTTGTGGAATATTATTATTATTATTATTCACTCTAGCCTTGAAGACACTCAAATTATAATCGGATGGGAAGACCGCAGCAGGCAAATTGTTCCAGTCCTTCGATGTACGCGGTATAAACGACAATAATTAATAATTTAGTAATCTGTCTTCTCATAGCCATATAAATTATAAGAGTACTTGTGCTCTATCTCGCAGAACATGAGCGGTGCGGGAATGTGACGCTGCACTGGGATGGGGACCCCTCGCGTGCCGCCTCCGCGCTGTTGGCCGCCCTGCTACGCCACGTGAAGGGCTTCCAGCGTGTACAGCTGGCACCCAAAAGGACGCTCGTGCCAGTATACTATCAATCCGATGAGTACGTACTTAGTAAGGTTAATTAAAAATTGTAAATGATGGTCGTTTTTCAATTTACCATCGATTTCTGGATAACTATTACTAAGTTTAATACAGTAGTTGTAGTCATACCCGGAGGACACGGTGGAGCATACGGTGGAGGTGTGTCCGCGGCAACGAACTTGCGCGCTGGGCCTTAGTACAGTACAGGCCATGGTCCGGAGCGAGGAGGAATGGCAAGCGGTCGCCTCGCCGAGAACACCGCACGTACACGCACGAAGGAGGGCCTTCAGGCCCAGCCACCGGGATCTCGATCTCGATTTCCGGCCACCCAAGGCGCAGGCTTGGGGACTACGAGCCGCCGTCCGGTCATCCGGCAACCGTCCTGACCGAGTCCAGACCGGCGGCGTGTAGTGTTCCACGCGCGAGTGTGAGTGTGATTTTCGAAGTCCGAAGCCAACTGGGGTCATCAGATCACTTCTGAAATTAAAACCATCACACGCATTCCCACCCCACCCTATAGTGGAAGAAGTCATTGGATGATTTCACTCTTTAATAAAAGTGCTTGTGGTCATAAAATTATCCAATATAAAATTGTATCTAATTTAAAAAGTAGGTAATCCGGCATGTAGGCTAATATGGAGATTAGCACGTCACGTGGCGCGCCTACATGTGACGGACGCCAAGTTGATAGATTGCGCCGCGGCAGCAGCCGGCGAGCGCTATGTCTAAGTTACTCGCAGATTTTATTTCACCATATTCTAACTACCCGAGTTTTCGCAATATCTAAATTATCAAAATACCTTGGAAATACATAATAAATAAATTACATCCATATTTTATAACATTCAATACAGATAAAATGCCGCTCAGTATAAATAATTTACCAAATATTGAAAAAAATGCAGGTCACGTTGACACTGCAACTGAAACAAATATTTGCAGGTCGCTAAAATAATAAGAAGCTTTATTATTTTTTTTTTTAATTTACTGTAATTATAGTTTTTAGTTGTGTATGTAAAAAGCTAAATTGGTTTAAAGTTAATAAAGTTTAATAAGAAGCTTTTCATTTTGCATTTTAAGTATCTAACTCAAATTGATGTTTGTAAGTTGCTGTGCTGTTGATTTCTCGTCACTCGCAGTCAGTCGCTCACTTACTAATTCTATCACCTAAATTAATTATTTTTATCGCTTGAAACTTAAATTTACAGTCACACACTAAATACCCATTAAAAAAATATTCTGTAAATAAATATTCGTTTTTTTTTCAGATTGGTAATAAGTTTAGCGATGGTGCTCGAACAGGAGCATAAGGCGACGGAGATACCCGCACAGATGATAAGTAGCGGTGTGAGCAACGTTCCCTCTCGGCGGAGACTGCACGCGTGGCTCTCGCCAGCCGCGCGCTCCCGCAGCGCCTGTCGCTCCACTAACTGGACATTTTACTCCAACTTAACTGCACTTTCTTACTGTGGCTTCGTCGATGACTTGCCCTACGATGACTTGTCCTACTTGTAAGTAACGCATACATTCACAACGTCAATCTAAATATCATGTTTCTGAAAAATAATATAATTAATATATGTTTATTTTAGACGTGATATTGTTATGGATTCGATGGAAGTCTTTGGTGTGGGAGACGACTGCAAGCCAACCATGCAGAGGCTGCTACAGCGTGCTAAAGCTGCTGGAATTCCTGCGCGTGCCAGTTTTGTGAACCGTTCTTATTTCGAGTTCTTGTTGCTAACATCAAAATACTCATTTTTGTTCCTTGATTTTGACATCTGGGATGGAGTGCCAAGCGTGAGTGTCGTGGAGCCTCCTCCCTGCGTATCTGATAGTGGTGTCTGTGAATCAGAACTAGATTCCATTGGAATGCTCGTCGTTGATCGTAAAATTAAGGAGTACTATGATGACTTTTTTCAATTTCTGCAAAATTTTAAACCTTCGACGGAATCGTTGAGAGAAATACTAAAACAAGAAGCAAATGGAGTAAACGTCGAAGATGCCGCTTGTGAATGGACAGAAAAAGATTATTTTGGCGTTAATAAGTCTGACGATTCAAAAAGCATACAAGCTCAAAAAAGTTACGTCGCGATTTATGTATGCTATTTTGATACATCTTATGATCAAACCATTAAATCTGTCGGAAAAGATTTATTTGAGGGAAATCAGTCCATGAACATAAGCATCGTAAGATACTTTGTTAATTGTTCCGATCCCGAGCACATGGGCAGTAGGTTAGATGAATTAATGCAAGGGCCACGTGGACCGAACGTGTTAGGTGTGGTGTCCCTGACAGTGGAGGGCGCTGCAGCGGCATCACGCGTGACCGCCGCGCATCACGTGCCGCTGCTGCTGGCAGCCACCGTGGTAGACCAGGGCGTGCGAGGTGCCAGCACATGGCTCGCGTCTGGCCGGCTGCGACACGTCTCTCGAGCGCTTCACAACTTCGTTTCCGTATCGGGCTGGACACGTGTCGCTGTGCTGTCTCAGCCAACAAGATTCGCTCAACACTACTTTGATGAGCTTCAAGACAAGGCAAAATTTTTTCTTCACAATTTCGAAATACCACTCGACTTAACGGAACAATTGGCTAAGGTTACTTTACAAGATTTACAAGCTACAAAAACACGTGTGATTTTGGTCAACACGGATTCGGATGCTGCCGCCTTGATCCTTGGTGCGGTGGTCAAGCTTAACATGAGCTACACGGACGGATTCATCTGGGTACTCCGTGAGCCACTGAATACATCGGACTGCAGTACGATACACTTCACAGTTTCACTTTCCAACCAAGTTGATGCGAATGGGACTCGTCGATTGGTGGGGCCTCATAATGACGCACTTGCTGACGCAGTTATAACAGTGGAAAGGGGCTTTAATAATATTTTCCAACGACACCCCTACGTGCAAAATGACCTACGCAGCGACCAAGTGATAAGGTAAAGACTTAGCTTTCTTATTTGGGTCAGAATGGTGTGCATTTATTCCTCTAGAATGTTAAGAACTACGTGAGAACACATGAAGGCTTAGAATTAAAAATGTTCAAAAAGTGACGTCATTAAAAAAATATTTATTTTAAATTATTTTTCGATAATAGCTCATTTAACTTCTGCGGTTTTTGATAGTTTAGATCTATTATAAATATACAACGTGTAACGTTAAATGCTCAAAACCTGAAAAGAGTTTGATCAGAATCAATTGAACCACTTTTTAAAATAGGGTACATTTTTCAAATAAAATCTTAATTAAAAATTTGCACTGTCTATTCATTAATAGGTCGAGCAACCAATTGTGCAAACCCGCCCAAATAGTTAAACAAACACAAAGGTTGTAAGTCCAATCAAATTTTCTCATACGCAGGATAAGAAAGTTCTTATTTCAATGCAGCTATACGAATTTTAAACCAACTAAAACTAAGTACTCATAAAACCTTAAAATTTTTTCATGTTTTTTTTTTCTCACAGAATCAAGTGAATTGAATTAGTGCAAAGATAAAAAAAGTGGGTACATCGAGGAGAAAATTTTTTTTTTATCAATAATCGATAACATACATGGGGTATTATTGGATAACCCTAGGTATGAGGATTTTATTTTATTGGCGTCACTATTTAGATCTCTGTGTATAATTGGAATACGTTTACGAATTACTAGCTTTTGCCCGCAGCTTCCTCCGCGTACGTAAAATATAAGCCTATGTCACTCAGTAATAAAGCAGCTTTCTATCGGTGAAAAAAGTTTACCAATCGGACCAGTACTTCTAGAGGTTACCTCCTACAAACAAAAAAACAAACTTAATCTTTTTATTGTATATAATTATTTATTTAATTTTGGCAGGGCACTAGATTATATTCTGACAGAAACGCCGGTGACTGGTGTTAATGGAGAACTACTGCATTACAAGGATCGTGCAATCGAAGAGGTTTACGTTTACGTTGACAAATGGGGCGGGTACATGTGTGGACCTCAGCGGCTGGCGACGTGGCGTGTGAACGCGACGAGCGGCGCAGTGCGCGACAAGGGCGGCTCGCGACCCACGCTGGATCTCGACTTCAATGTGACACACGTCCCAGACTTGAACTCGCCCGATGGCGTGGGATCTGACGTGGACGATGGCAAGCAACATAACACAATCAAAACTAACACCCCTGCAAATACTTCAAATACAACACTTATAGTTCGCCAGTGGACACAGTCAATAACAATGTCAATTGTTTGTCTCTGTCACATCTTACATCGCAAACTTTCGCGTCAGTTCGTGTAGTGAATATGGACATTCCTTTCTCACATCCTGCTCACCGCAATAATTTATTTACTGACACCACCAACTTTTCTCAAGATCTACCTACTTCTTGGATATTGTCTGCAGCAACATAATGAATGTCCAGAGATCTCCTCCCTCGGGATCACAGCCAGATCCCTCTAAACTACGTGAGGAGTCCATTGGTGCGACGTGTAGAAGGAGAAAACCGCTCGAATGTAAATGCGATCACTCGAAAGTTTTACTTGAATTTCTAAATAAAATTACAATGACGAACCCCTTGAAACTCAAAATCAAAACATGATGGCCACTTTGGAAGCATTGCGTCAGGATATAAACAGGTTTAGGCATGATTTGGAGACTCTGAATGGCAAAATTGATCAGTGGTCCAAAGAACAAACATACATAATATAAAGGATGTAAGCGATTTGAAATCTACAAATACTATTAGCAATAGTAATATACAGACTGTATCACAGGATCTTGTTGTACTTCAGGCGATCGTTACAAACTTATCAGATCAACTACGTATCAAAGAATAGCAGGGAAGAATCGATAACCTTGAAATAGCTGGGATTCCTGTCACAAAAGGTGAAAATTTAATCAATATCGTACATAACATTGCTAAAAAGATTGATTCCCCATTAGAACAACGGACATTGATTATATCCACCGAGTTTGACGATTTAACTCGAACAATCCCCGTGTAGACGTCGGTGAGTCAGCTTCCAATGTAACCTCCATCCCGAATATCATTGTCAAGTTTACCCAAAAGAAGCTCAAGAAGGATATGTTGGCTGCTGTGTGCGCGCGAAGAGGTCTGACATCAGCTAATCCCGGATTGGACGGGCCGGCAAAACCCATTTTTTTTAAATGATCATTTAACTCAACAGAACAAACAATTGTACGAGTATAAGCAAGCCCGCCTTCTTGCAAATGAAAACCATTATAAGTAAATATGGTTGTCAGAGTGTAAAATCATGATACGTAAAAATGATACGTCCAAAATTATATGTGTGTCAAGTGATAGTGATTTAGCTAAAATAAAATGACTATTTACTCATATAGTCTGCTTAATAAGTCAACCGACTTGGAAATTTTGTATAATATTTAATCATTTAAAAAATACAAATATTCGGTACTTTTTATAAGGTTCTTCTCTTAGTTAACAATGATCTCTATCTTAAG
This sequence comes from Mythimna albipuncta, assembly GCA_929112965.1. Taxonomy (NCBI): domain Eukaryota; kingdom Metazoa; phylum Arthropoda; class Insecta; order Lepidoptera; family Noctuidae; genus Mythimna; species Mythimna albipuncta. Next base: position 8,612,021 of record OV815972.1, on the reverse strand, counting down.
AGATAGAGATCATTGTTGTCTCTATCTTAAGAGATAGAGATCATTGTTTACTAACAGAAGAACCTAACGGGTACAATAACCAACCTTGATTATTGAACCCGTGTTGACTACATCAGATTTAATTAAATCCTACAATAATTACAAAAGTCGCTTAACTTATTAGACAGACTCTACTCATTCTCATGCTTTGTTTTTATAGCTACTTACTTGGATATTACTTATTGTATTTCACTGTAAAATACTTTGTTTCTCTGTTTTTATAAAGGAATGTACATTCATTTATAATATAGTAATATAGTGTGTCTCTATAACCGTTCAGTTACGGTCGTTAAGAGGGTCCTTTTCCTCTCACCTACATCGAGCATGGTTTAAAAGCTTGTCGATTCATCTAACACAGTCCAACGCGATGTTTGATGAAGAGACAATGCAAAAAAAGAAAAAATAACACCTGAAAACTCTGTTGGCATTCGGTAATTCCGTGACTTTTTCGAATATTTCACAAAAATTGTTCCATAAAATACGTGTTTTTGAAAGGGTTTATTAAAGTTTTTCAAAAAAATTGTTATCATTCAGAATCTCGATTAAATGTGCAAGGCTTTTATTGATGTACTTATTTATATTTTTAATATATGCGTACATTATGGAGGGCAAAACTTCAAGTAAAGTAGCAGATTTTCAGAGGTCTTTACTAGATTCGTTTAAAACAAATTTATTTTTTGATTTCTATAGAAACCTAGGTAATATTCGATATGTGTATCGAAAATATCTTGAGAAAGATGTGTAAGAACATCATAATCATGTAAGATCGAGATGTACCTCGAGTTGGTCGCTCTTAAGTGCCAAACTAGACACCATACAGACACCAGAGTCGCCACACGTCCAAACTGGTCACGCCACCAAATTGGTTGCGCAACCAAACGAACACCAGGTGAGTAACTCTCTATACAGCTGTATAAATTTTGTTGGTAACGACCACTGGTCACACCGCCATGGTGTTTTGGTGAAATATAGCGCTAAGAGTTCGTGGTAGGGCTTCAGGAGTCTGACAATAGTGGGTTACTCGTAGCAACAAATAAGGTCACATTCCAGCTTCTTGGACGCCCATAGCACCCTTCAATAAAGTCCAAACGCTCAGCGAATCAATATTTTAGTGTATACATTAACTTTACATAATTTCGAAGTTTATTTAAGTGCTAACCGGTATTTGAATGATAAAGTTTCACGATAGACACAAAATTCAACCACTCAAACCCCGAACGAACTCAAGAATGTAAATAAGAAGTTCTTCTTAAAGAAGTCTTTAAATATCAAAAATAAGCAAACCTTTCCATTATTGCCTATATATACCTACTTAAATGCGTGGGCTGACGAGTTAGTTACCTTTAATACTTTACTAATAAAGTTATACTGACTTTCGCGACGACTCATTGTAACGATTTTATAATTTAAGTACTTTAAACGACTTTATCCAGTTTCACACCCGTTTAATTGAGTATCTATTCAAATTTCCGAGTCTTTTGTCTTAGTGGAAAGTTTTTTTGATTTAATGAAATCTGATAACAACAATGTTTTGGTTTATGCTAACGATGTGACAGGGAGGAACATTGTGATCAGTATGGGCGATACTTACTTGTATAAAGTCGAGGCCGAATGGAATTTCCCATAGAAATAAATTACGAACTGCTATATAGACTTTCATACCCTGTTTTAAACAGAGTATGAAGGGTATAAGGTTCGCCTATTATGAGTCGAATCAATGAAAAATTCCTTTCATCCGTTTGGCATAAGTCTGTAAAACATGTTATTGCCATATTGGCAAATGGAATCGTCTCCCTGTCTCACACCTCGCTGCAAGAGGATAGGTTTCGATGTCTGATCTTGAAGTCGGACTGACATGGTGGCGTTTTTGTACAAACACTTCAATACTTCGATGTACCGATAGTCAATCTGGCACCGTTGGAGAGACTGCAGTACAGCCCACGTCTTGATCGAATCAAAGGCTTTCTCGTAGTCCACAAACGCTAAGCAGAGAGACTGATTATACTCATCAGTCTTCAGTATGTATGTGGTCTACGGTACTAAAGCCTTTTCGGAATCCGGCTTGTTCAGGAGGCTGAAAGTCGTCGAACCTGTGCGCGAGACGGTTCGTGATGACTCTGGAAAACAGCTAGTAGATATGGCTCAGAAGCGAGATGGGCCTGTAATTCTTATGCAGGGCATTATCGCCCTTCTTTAAGAAAAGTACCACCATGCCTCTGCTCCATGCCTGTGGCGTTTTTCCCTCGAGTATGACGGAATTAAGAGCGGTTTTCCACCCGCCTTCAGAAGTTCGGCCGTAATTCCGTCCTCACCCGACGTCTTGTTGAAGAATCGCCAAACTTAAGTGGCAATGGGCAGGGCACATTGCACGCAGAACAGGTGGCCGATGGGGATGAAAGGTTCTGGAGTGGCGATCACGTACTGGAAGACGCAGCGTTGGACGGCCTCCAACAAGGTGGACCGATGACCTGGTCAGGTTCGCAGGAATCCGAAGGATGCGTGATGCACAGGACCGGTCGTTGTGGCGACGCTTGGGGGAGGCCTATGTCCAACAGTGGACGTATTTCGGCTGATATGATGATGATGATGATGATGAATATTCATAAACAGCAAAGTTATTAGCGTTGGTTTATGTCCCAAAATGACACTCAATTTATGGAAATATTGTGCAGGCTATGGATTAATGAATGAATAAGTGACAATTACCTATTAAGGAAAAACACTGCCCGCAGTATTTTCTATTAGCAATTGTTATGTCTGATTGATTCTGTGATGAATTTACCTTTTCGTGGTCAATTTTAGGACTTGGGGTTTTTCTACTTTTGACTGCAAAAACTTGATCAGTGCCGAGTACAGATAGAGCCCCATTTTTGTGTGTACTAATTAAAAAGTAGGGGTGTATAATGAAAACTTGGCAATTATAATAGCAGTGATATGCTTCTGGCTTTTAGGGTTCCGCGAGATTCAATAACAAACATATTGTATTGTTTTGACTATCAAGATCAAGCAACCACAATTACATATTTTCAATGAAGGGAAAATAGGTATATGAACGTCTTGGCTGCGGGACTGCTCGAAAGAAATGTCCTTGGAACGCAAAGGGTAATTTAAGGAACACAGGTTTTTATTATGGTGGGAAAATCATTTAATGACAACCCCGCTCTTGGGCGGAGCGAGAGATAGTGTCAGACTCTTACTGACTAAGAACCCACCCCGTTTTTTTCGCGCCTTCATACCGGGGTTGAGCTACTCTTTTGAAACTAACCCTGGCCTCAGTAGGCTTCAACCAAGGAACAGAGGTGGGATTTAGTTAAAATCTGACACTCTCTCTCTACCTGGAGCTGAAAAAGTTATTGATGACTATTTAATAATTTCCCCCTTTAAAAAAAAATTATTCGTTTCTATCAGAAGAGTAAAGCTAGAGATCAGTGGCGAAGCTTGGTAGTCAACAGCCTTAGGGCAAAAAAATCTGGGGCCCCTTTTTTAAATAGGAAATCATCAAAGAACTACTCCTACTTTAAGTGGGGTGGAATGAAGCGTCAGAGTTTAATGACTAAAACGTGATGTGAGATTAAAGTAGAGTTGCTGCTTATTTTATTTAGATTTTGATGGGAGACTTTTTGCTAGTTCAAAACAAGTTTGCTAATCAGGTTTTGGGGCCCTACAAGCCCGGAGGCCCCGAGGCACTGCCCCACCTAGCTCTTTGGTAGCTACGCCAATGCTAGAGATATATTGATTTAGTAGCGATCTTCAACTATTAAACAAAAATGGAGCTTGTATAATGTTATGGACTAAGAGTAAAAAAATAATTGAATCTAGTGAAGAATTCTATATGCATAAACCGACTCGTGTATGCCCGTATCCATTCGGAATAGACAATTAACATGGGTTCAAACAAATAACAGTGGTATTAGATGAGTGGTATTAAAACGGAACAAATCAATTTATACATGGCGACTCGGCAAATAGGCAGATGTCGGGTGCGAGAGTTTTATGATGTACTGAATATTATTGTAATATTTTCTAATACTACTACTTTTTTATGGCAAGGAGTGTACTAATGATAATGGACTGGTGATGTTTCAGATATTGCAATCAAGAAATATACGTACGTAAAAATACTCGAACCGATTTAAATTCTTACTCAATATCGGAACAGGTCGGGTTAGGTGATTCTCTGGTCGGCTCTTTTGATTATTTATTTTTTTGTTGTTTTGGTATTCTTATAAATACGTGATGGTATCGAAGCAGAGATTGTCGTAACACAGTGCTGAACACGCTACTAACGAGGCAATAAGACTCTTCTTTGAGTAGTAGCTACAAAGATTCTACAGCATCCTCACTTTCCATCTCACACAGAACCGATTTTTTTCTGGAGTGACCTGAATGAATGCCCGGGTGTCACCATTGTGCGGATCGCCCATAGGATACGTTGTAGCATACAGTGGAGGTCTGTCCCGCTTCGGTGGAACACTGCCGTATTATGGATACGGTGGTGAAGTCGATCGGCGGTAGTGACGTCTCGCGTCCAGCCCTGGTTTAAGCCATGATATGGGGTGAGAGGGGATTGGGAGACTGTCACATCCTTCTGTGAAGCAGTAATGCAAGCACAGGCGGTGGCTAAAATCGTGAGCTGGAGTCAAACCTTATGCCCTGACCCCGTCGGAGACGCCTTAGCGAGTACACGTCCCGGAAACTAAAGCTCACCTACCAGAACACGGTTCCCACACTACACGGTACACTTTACCGTCACCTCAAGTGTATTTTGTAATAAAAAAATCCAAGAACAGAAAATGTTGTTTTTCCATCTATCCAAAAGTAAACAAGTACCTACAGATAAGGTTGTTTTTGGTCAGCCGAAGTTAGGAATAGGCTCCTAAGTTTATCTGATGCGACAGAGGAAATCTCTACGGAGGGATTAAACACCATTTGTTATCCCTGAATTTAGGAGCGGGATCCCAGAATCCGAGTCTTATAAAACAATTTGTTTGGGTGTAACTTAAGTCGCATTTTGTCAACTGTTTTTAAGTTAGAATAAAAAACATTGAAGGTAAAACAAAAAGATTTTATTATATAACGTGTATATATATTTTTTTCTTTTTTAATTTTATCTTTTTTGTTCAGGCAAATATGTTATTGATCAAGTTCAGTTTTACGTGGATACCGTAAGGAAAAATGATTTAAATAGCGTAATTGGTGCGTTTGACTCTTCTCTTGGTTTTTAGGTGGGAAAATCATCTGTTGACATCCCCCGCCTGGGCAGAGCACCGCCATGTTTTCCGGGCCTTTGACATAACTAATGATACCTGAATAAATTGATGGTGATAGATACTAATCGACTACAATGATGACGAAATACAAAAAGTAATAAAATCACTCCGGGATACAAACTCAACAGGTTATGATGAAATATCTACGAAAATTATAAAATATATAACCCCTATTATTAGTCCGGTACTAGAGCATTTAATAAATTTGTCATTATTCACGGGAGTTTTTCCTGAGAAATTGAAAATGACAGTTATTAAACCAATACATAAAAAAGGTAGTAAAAAACGTGTTGTTGATAATTACAGACCGATAGCATTATTGCCTATTTTGGCGAAAAACGAAAAAGTTATGCATACGAGGTTATTAAATTTTTACGATAAGTTCGGAATTTTGAAACATGAACAACGTGGATTCCAAAAAAAAGAAATCGACAACCACAGCGGCATTTAACTTAATTAACCTAGTTACTAAAAATATTGACCAGAAAATCCCGACCACTGTTGTATTTTTTGACATGTCAAAAGCCTTTGACTTTGTATCGCATGAGCTACTACTAAAAAAATGTGACAAATATAGAATAAGTGGTATAGCAAATGCACGGTTAAAAAGTTACCTTACAAACAGTTCGCAATTTGTAGAAGTGACTGGACAAAATCAAAATGGTAAAATAAAATTTAAATCCGGACTGGGTTACAATTGTACAGGCGTCCCACAGGGCAGTATTTTGGGACCCCCACTCTTTCTGTTATATAACAATGACCTGACGGAAGTAACTGACTATCTTTGCATACTCTTTGCAGACGATGTGTCCGTAGTTATCCCTAAAACTAAAGAAAACTATAATGAGGAAATAAATAGTACCGTAAGCAAAATTATATCTCGGATGGAAAAGAATAATCTTAAACCAAACATAGATAAAACCAAATATGTACAATTACTTAACAAAAATTGAAATAAAATTAATTTAAACATCACTTATAATTATAAACAAATACAACAATCAGATAATATGACTTTTCGTGGGATAGTTCTAGATGTGACGTGTTACTGGATCGGTCATATTGATTTGATATGTGGAAAACTCAGTAAGTTTGCTTATGTTCTATGGCGATTATCTAACCTAGCAAGTAGACAAGCCACATTACAGGCTTATCATGCATATGTTGGTTTAATACTGCGTTATAGTATACTGGAATGGGGAAACTCAGTGCATCTCGGAAGAGCTTTTATTGCACAAAAGAGGTGTATACGTGTGATTTGCAATGTAGACCCACTCATATCCTGTAAACCACTGTTTAAGAAACTTAGAATACTAACATTAACCGGTATATATATTGAGGAAATTTGTAAATTTACTAAATCTCATCTTGAAATGTTTGAAAAATTGGGAGATACGTACGAACGTACGTACGTTGGGTGGTACGTTCAAAACTAGATTTTCTAATAGGTTGATTACTCCTAAAATGAAAACGGAACTATATAGGCGAAGTTGTTACCCTATGTGCATTAAAATTTATAATAAAATTCCAGATCGAATTAAGAAACTCCCAATGGTCTGCTTCAAAAGGGCTTTACGCAGGTTTCTAATTGAGAATCCCTTTTATACTATAAAAGAATTCCTCCAGTTTATATCAAATAATTGTGAAATAGTAAATATCAATTTTTTTTTTATTGTTGATAGGTGCGAACTTGACCGCTATCTCACCTGATGGAAAGCGACGATGCGTTTTAATTTACCTATAATTAACAAAAATTTGCATGTCATTATGTTATGATTAAATATGTTAAGCTACTATTGTATTATAACCATTGTAAGCACTTTTATATCCATATTTATCTGCAAATAAATCTTTAAGTTTGACTTTGACAAAATAAAAGAATAATAACACCGGTTCCAGACCGGTCGTTATAGCCACACTTGGGGGAGGCTTATGTCCAACAGTGGGTGTCTTTCAGCTGAAATGTTGGTGATAATGATGATGAACCAGTCATCTCTGAAAACTTTAAACCCACCCCGTCATGTTTGTTAAGATTTTGTGTACAAATCGTATATTTGATTTAAAAAAAAACCGATCGAAATCTCTAGTTTTTTTGAGAGTATATTAAACTGAATTTTCTTTAGTTCGTCACACTCATAGATCATAATTGCACCGAGGCATTCTAGAGAAATTCTGACTACAATTAATTTGGGTTCATCGTGTTTAAACATATTAAGCCCACATTAACTTTCTTTTGCCGTAACATTTTAATGCCAGTGTAATTATTACATAATGATAGGCGGGAATGAAAGAAAATCTCACATATTAGGATTACAATAGAGGATGATAATCTATTTTCCTTGTTATTTTATCGTGTAATTAAGCTGTAGGTACTGTGGTTTTGGACTTTGATAAATGGTGCCAGAAACTTGGAGTAGATAGTGAATGAAGTCACCATTCCACACACCAACCACAACCTACGCTTACGGCTCTAGAGTAAAGGAGTACCATAGTTTAATACATAATCAGCAGGCGTCCGCCGATTTTATTTCCGACAGTTAGTATCATAGTGTGCAGCAGTAATTTTCATAATAGACATTGTTATTTTATGTAACTGTTGTAAAGATACTGCTGCACTGCATGAGGGTGGGGTCGAGGGTTCGATCCCTATACGAAATCAATATACGTTTGGTTTGCTGATAGTTGTTTCAGGTCTGGGTGTCGTGTGTATGTGAAGTAATATTTTTGTGAACTTAACAACGATAGAAGAGGGTTTCCAAGTATGAAGTAACGCTTTTTATAAAGAAAAGGTGCTATTATACCTACTAACTAAACTAAACTATGTGGCACAATCCAGTGAATTTTACAAATTAAACTTTATTATAAGAGAAGTCTTTTTAGTTATGTGAAACCTATGTTTGGGATTAGCGGAAAAGATTGGTTTCCAACTAAGTTAGCAAAAGTTGTGATGAAAAAGATACTTCGTAGCCGCGGGTTCGATTCGCACCCGGGGCAAATTTTTGTGTTATTAGCACGATCATTTGTTCTGTATTTGGGTGTAATTTTTCTATAATATGAATGAATGTAGTTAGAAATATATAAGTATGTTTATCAGTTGTCTAGTACTTATAGCATAAGCTCTGTTTAGTTTGGGATAGATATATATATATATAGAGAATATATATATAGAGAGACTAGATGGCTTTGTGAGAAAGTTGTGGAATATTATTATATCGCTCCATGCTCATCATACTCTATGGTCCGACCATTGAACTTCGCATGACGAACAGGATTATGGGTAGGGCAACCTCACAGACTCGCAGTCACAATAGAGCCCGAGCGTGATCGCCAACATTACAACCTAATGTTATTTTTATTTCTCATTCATCTTTTGAGTACCTTTTATTATTTATTACATCGTATTGTGCCAAAATGGATTTCGAATGTGCTTGTAATTTGGGGTTAAAGAAATTATAGAAAGAGGAAAAATGTGTTGAGTGTGAGTAACGACTGAATCTGCGGTCAGATTAGGAGGAAACCGTTGAGAATTTGTAAGTAAAAAGGGATTGATGAATTTGTTACAAGGGATTTTTTCTTCATTTCAACCATATTTTCTTTTTTTATACCTACGTGAAGGGAAAACTTTATGCTACCATTTAGAAGTGGAGTGAGAATTGGCAGACTGTTTATATGAAGATGGAGTGCTGGATGTTATTACTTATTTTTATTAGTTACGGTCGAATTATGACCGACGCGACAGGCGATCATTAGTGTTATTAAAACCACAAGTTGTCTTTGTAAGAAAATATATAGAAATATCTTTGTGAAGGTGAGAAAATCCGTTGTTTTTACAAGTTTTCTACGAATTATACCACTCGAAAAGTAACGCAAGTCCTTCAATTCAGCCTGCTAGGGCTGTAAGAATATTTTAATTTTTTTTTTGTAGTCCTAGAACGCGAAGGCAACTAAAGGACAAAGATGGATTACAACGCTAGAGCAGGACAACTAATTTGATAATTTCTCTCATTAAAAAAATCAACACGCTCAAACCTGTTGGCGGCAGATAAACTTAAAATAAAGTACATTGACCTTTTCCTAATATCTCCAATATATCGAAGGTACCCGAAAAACCATCAATGAACTGTTTTTCAGAAAGGTAAAGGATCACGATCATCAATAACGACACGATCACGATAATGTCGATTCAAGACAGCTTTGCTTATGTCTTCATTTCCGTTTTTGAAATTAAGAATGTCAATAAATAAAAGGTGTAAGGGACAGCTCTCCACAAACTTTAAGGGCTTGCGCAGTAGACAAAACTGAACAACCTTCCACAAGATTTTTTTTTAAGGAAAAGAAAAAAAAATCAGCCTCACCATACAAAATGATAAACTTGATTGGACAATTTGTATGGCCAGGCCAATTTTTTTTTCGTTTCCTGAACAAAATTTTTGTGGAAGGTTGTTCAGTTTCGTCTACTGAGCAAGCCCTTAAAGTTTGTGGAGGACTGTCCCTTACAACTTGTATAGGAGGGTGAATGACCGTTATTCCTGCCTACTTTAACTATTTATTACTTATTAGTATATTTCAGTATCCATTTATAAATTGTATTATTGAAATCCTTATAACCGACACACCGTGGTAGTGATTGGGCTTTGTTAGACAAAATTCCTTCGTAAAAATCTAGAAACAAAACCTTTTACTAAAAATTCTCCCCTAACTTTGTTAATTAGTAGGGTCAGATCGAAAAAGCCCGGAGGTAGCTGACCATATTTAAATGTAGGTAGTCAAGTTTTTAATACAAACAAGTGGATCAAAACTGATGACCCGGTCTTAGAAGCGGAAATCCGATGGATTCGAGACGCACAGGACTGTTCATTGTGGTGACACTTGGGGGATGCCCATGTCCAACGTCCATGTCTTTCGGCTAAAATGATGATGATGATTATGATGAAGAATTGGGCTAATCTGTATGTCATGTTAGCACGATTTTGCCGACTGCGGGAGTGTTGGAAAGAGTTACTGCCGGCTTGGAATGCACAGGGTAACAGAAGGAACATTGGTGAGTTTAATTTTTGCCACTAAAAGTCTGATGTCTGTCAGTGAGAGAGATCTAGCTAGATATAGGTTGTAGCCTCTAAGGGATGATTTACAAGGAATATTTTTATTGAAACTAGAAATCTTTTCAGAGGTAAAAAACGAAGAAAAAGAAAATGGTTGACTGGCAGAGAAATCCTTGTAGCATGTATACATGTACAGCGGTACATAAACAGATATAATGCAATGGATGCAATGCAAGGTATTAATTATTTCAACTCTATGTACTGTACAAGTGTACATAGATATACTGTACATATAAATGAATTTACACTCAAAAACAATTAAAACTAGTGAGAAACTATCCGTATATAATCCACTGTACATATATAAAGTTTAAATGAATACATGTCTAACATATATGCTCTAAACCAAGACTTTGATTGTATTGTGAGTAATTTACGACTAGGTGCCCTGAAAGAGGGCAGTTTTCTTTGACGAGTTTCCTTTAATTTAAGATGTTGTAAGTCTGTTTTCGCCTTTTGCCTAATATTTGTTCGGGCTCTATTAATATTCTAATCTAACTTGACGCTGCTAAATATCTGTATTGTACACACAGAGGAACCAGACATTTACTTGTAATGCTAGACGCAATATTATGGCCCATTTACGAGCAGTTGATAAGACTTTCGAAAAATTAAATTAAAATAACTTATCATATGGGTAGGTGCCCTAAGTCGGCTAACTTATTATATACTAAGCTATAACAGCGAGAGGGATTGTCCTTTACAGGGCAATAGCATTTCAGCCAAAAGACGTTCACCATTGGCGTCATTGGTCCATCTAATGGAAAGCCTTACGCAAAACGCCTTACGAAAGCGTCTACGGTACTTGATCAGCACTCCAGAACTTTTTGGCGCCATCGGCCATCTGTTCTACGGGCACTGTGCCCTGTCCATTGCTATTTAAGTATTAGTCCCTTTGCAGAGATGTGTCTAGATTGACGGGGCCCGTTTGGGCAGATGCCCAAAAGAAAGAGCCTGACCCTATAACTGGCTTCGGCTTCACCAAAAGCGGGGCCACTTATTTGATGATTGCCACCCAATAAAGGTACCTGTATGTGTGGAGAGTGCCTAACAGTTATAGGTATACAGCCGTGGTTCGTCTTAAGTTTTATTCCCTAGCGGGTAATAACCACTCAGTCACATAGTTACGACATTACCTCTAAAAAGTATGTCATACTTTTGTCGTAATTCTATTTCTGAGTGTTAATGAACGGTTACTTTTCCCGAGATAGTCGTAAAGGTGGTTATGTTGTTGACACAGTGGCCGTAATTCACACAAATACTTTGGCGGTATACGCGCGACTACCTTTCATTTTTATGGTACCACACCTCAGAGAAAAGAAAGGCTTATAGGATCACTTCTTGTATTTTCGCCATGGATTTACTAAGTCTTGGTATTGGTACCGCCCGATGAAAGGGAACGGCAGACATTTTCTTACTATTAAAACTACTTCATTATGCTGTTTATCAACTACTTTTAGTCATGGCGCAGAAAGACTTGACAGTTCGTTTCATTGGTCCGCATTACTGCCATTCAGATTCCGTTACTGGAACGCTAGCAGTATAGATAGTGTTCTCTATAAAGAAGCGCCCCCACTCTTACTCCTAATCACTCATCACACATGCACTATGGGATTTCAATTATGCTAAGCCGGCAGAGCATCGCCGTGTCCTCGTGGGAGCGATCGGCAGCAACGATCTCTCGCCCCGGATCTTGGTACAGGCCATGGTCCGAAGCGAGGAGGAGTGGTAGGCGGTCAGTAGGTAATGCTAGCCAAGAAGGAGGCCGCAAATGAACGCGCGAGGCAGCACGCGCGAGGCCGACGGTCAGACGGCGAGCAATGGGTAGCTCGCCGTCCAAACATCCGGTAACCGTCCGAATCGAGTCCAAGTCATAGACAGCGCGTTTTGTTCCACGCGTATCTCAAGGAGATGCCAGCAAATCGTAGGGGCCCAGCAGGGTCGAAGCCTACTGGGGCCATGGGCAATGTGAAAGTGAAACCCGAGGCCCTAGGAAGAAGGCAAAGGAGGAGTTGATTTATAGTCAGTAAAAGTATGACACATCCTCTCTCTCTGTCCAAGAGCGGGAGATGTAATTGGATGATTTACCCAGTTAAAATCACCGGGTCACCAGACGTACGATGATCATGTACCACCGGTATATGGTGGACCTAGGAATATGCACAAAACATTTTTAGAACACATTAATTGCGGGTATAACTAAGGAGTGGAGTTCCTTGCCGGAGTCTGTGTTTCCTGATAGCTACGATTAGTTGTAGTCCAGAGTGAATAGATTACTTCTAGGCAAGCGTGCTCCACCGTCGATTGCATCATCATTTAGCACCAGAGGAACAGTGAGGCCACTCATCATCTACCTGCCCTTGTACCATGTTCATTCGGTGCAGCGAACTGGAACTACTCCCTATCCAGGGAGTATGTTTCAGTTCAAAAGTATGTACTTTTCTAATCTACCCATTAACCAATTTCATCCTTTGTCAGCCAATTGAGCGTAAGGGAGTAAGAAACATGCACATATTATATAGATAAAAACTTTCACCATTATAATATTCGTTTGACCACAGAATAAATGAAAGAGGTTAGAATGGCCCTGTGGGCGGAGTAGGCATGCTACAAAGTAGGGCAATGCTCATAGTTCAACTACCAATAGCAAACTTGCGATCTAAGTGTGCGTGTCATAATGTGCGTTCGAATTGTTTTATTGCCTATTGGAGTTAAAGGGCACACCCTTACAAGTGGCGACACTCGTTATAGTACAAATCGGAAAGTATTACTTTTCTAACCTCTTTCAGCTTGTCTGTGAGTTTGAGGATGGAGGAAAGGGATATTTTCCAGAATAAAGAATATTTTCATAGTTGCGAAGCTCCAAGCTTATAGATAAATGTTTTTGGCAAAAACATGTACGTCGTAAATTTAACAGAAACTGTGTGATATGACGTAGGCGTACGTGTAATCAATCACTTGGACAAAACACACGACTTGATAGAAGACAAGCTTGCTTGAATTAAGATCAGATAAGAAACACAATTTACGAATATCTCTAGTGAGAATTGTGTTCTAGATATATTGGATACGTATATTCGCAAAGGGCACAACATTGAAATGAAGAATGAAGAAGTTTATCTCAAGCTATCCTAGGGTACGTACCATCACCTCTAACCCCCTACCCTCTACCTCTTCTGCCTGATCACTTAAAAACATTTTCGCTTTAATCATGCGACGCGGTGCCAAACCAAACCCTTTGAAGTTTTCGTTTTAAGTGCGAGCAAAAAATAAACTTAGCGGTGATCAGGCGGAAGTGTCTTTGATGGTACATCCTTATGTCCTAACCGCCGCGACGAGAGACATTCCGGGCGGAGTTGCATGGCGACTATCGGCCACCGTAGCTTGCGGACGATAAGCAAAGGGTAGCTTGTCGACCGGCCGTCCGGTACCCGCCCGGACGCGGCGCGTAGTGAACCACGCGCGCTTCAGACAGATGTCAGCAAAACCGTAGAGGCCCAGCAGGGCCAATACCCGCTAGGGCCACGGCGATTCCTGAAAAGGAAATCCGCAGTCCTAAAACGCAAATGGCAACCGAACGACACAGGTGTGTTTTATAGTCAGTGTATATCTGACATGCCTCCTCACACCACCATAGAGTGGTTATTGGACGATTTCCCAAAAAAAAGACGTGTGGCACTCGGTGACTGCCGCGGTAAAGCCATTGCATAGCATTTTTATCAACTTATGCAATTATAATTATTTATTTATTTTATTTATGCAGTATTTTTTTTCCTTTGTTTGAATTGAATTTTGATTGATTGTTCACTCTTTTGTTTTCTTATCGGTCACCACGCTCAAAAAACAAATGAGTGGGGGGTGTTAGGTTATTTTCGTTACGGAATTTCTGGATTCGGTCTCCACGCTCAAGGCCCGCGAAAGAAGCTATGCAATAGCTTAATAATAAAAAACACATTTGAAATGATTATAAATTCTTGAATTTAAAGATTTAAAATGTATGCTTTTGTCTAAGTAAATGACTTAATTAATTACTTTTATTAAAATCAGGAAATGAAATTGCTGAATTGAAATTGATTGATCGATAGAAAACTAAAAAATCTTGAACTAATGAATAAAGCGCAAGGAAAGGAAGGTCACTACCTATTTGTTTAACAAATATACAGTAATAACACTCATACGTGTTGACTGCTATCTCTCTTCCTCAGGTGACCCAATCATTTACGCGTTGTGAACCTGCCCTGTTTTTCTTTGTGTCCATATTAGCATGTAAATTAGTAAGTAACACGTTTTCATACAACTTTGGTAACATTTTTATATAGCAGCAGTATGAGTACTTATATTTTTGTGCTCTCAGATTTCCTGAGATTAATTAGGACTTGATGATTTAAGAAAACAAAAAAAAAAAAATTAGGGTACTGTCCGTTTTAGAACGAGTACCTTTAATAGAAAAAAAAATCCTAGTTCTTGTTTTGCGTAGAACTAGGTTAGGTGTATATAATTTTCCTTGTTTTTTGCAACCTGGAGATTCCTGTATATGAGGTTTTTCATACATAAATGTAATATGGAAATATTGTAACATCAACCATTTTTTTTAAGTGAGTAACCATGGAGTTTCTTGCCGGTTCATCTCCATAGGAAACGATCAATTTTGAACCGTGCACTAGCTTCTGACGTTTTATAAGTGCCCATGTAGGCCTATGTGAAATAAAAATCATTTGAATTTTTATTAGTTTAAAGAAACCTTATCTACTGTCTGTTAAATGATTTTAACTTCTATTTCGTAGGCACAAGGAATGCATAAAAAGCAAAAAAGTGGTTACAATACCAACTTTATACTGCAGCCGCCATTTGCCTTGCGACCAACGTAATAGAAGTCAAAATCGGTTGAACAGACAGTAATAAAAGGTTTTCTGAAATATCTAATGTTATTTTGAACAGATTGTAGGTACTCGGAAAGATAGCTTAGCAAAATTATCTTATAATGTTCCCGCTGGGAAGGATTCAGGCTTCTTTTCTTACCCGGTCTCTACCACGCTGGCCCAGTTCGGCTTGGTGTATGTCGTATTCCTTCAAAGTAATGTTCTTAGAGCATGCCAGATTCCTCAAGATGTTTATCTACACCGTTTTAAATGCAGTGGTGATGAAATAAGTCTCGCATTCATCTGATTCTTGCAACCTTTACCAGGTATCATGGCGGTAAGTCCTCCTTTTTGAAGTGTGGCTGGAAAGACCTCACGGCGTCCTTACCTTCCGCATGACGCAGGTCCTCACCGGACATGGCACGTTCGGAAGCTACCTGTTCCGGATTCAGACGGAACAGACGCCCGGGTTTCGCCAATGTGCGGGACGCCCCGAGGACACGGTGGAGCACACATTCGAGGTGTGCCCTGCTTAGGCGGTGCATCGCCGTGCCTTCCTGGGAGCGATCGGCGGCGGAGACCTCTCCGCCGGGCCTTGGTTGTGGCCATGGTCCGGAGCAAGAAGGAGTGGCAGGAGGTCGCCGACTTCTGCGAAGCAGTAATACTCGCCAAGGAGGAGGCTGACCTCATCAGGCAACGTCGTTCTCGCCGCCGCGCCGCCGCTGCCGCCGGGATTCTGACAGTGACAGTGAGCAATGGGTAGCTCGTTTTCCGGCCGTCTGGTAACTGTCCGGACCAAGCCCAAGTCGTCGACGGCGCGCACTGTTCCCGCGCGCCTCAAGGAGTTGTCAGCAACAGCAGGGACCCAGCCGGGTCGAAGCCTACTGGGGCCAGGGTTATTCAGGGTATGAAGGCTAGAAGGAATGGGGTGGGTCTTTTAGTCACTATCTCCCGCTCCGCCCAAGAGATTTCTGATTTGTACTACAACGAGTGTCGCCGCTTGTGTCAGATTCTTTAACTCAACTACAGGCAATAAACCAGTATGAACGCGCATTAAGCAACTAACAAACAACGCACACTTAGATCACAAGCTTGCTATTGGTTGTGTCAATTATGAGCATGATCATATTTTGAGGCACATCTGCCCCGCCCACAAGGCCATTCTGATGATAATAGTTCATAATGAATAATGATGATAGTAAAGTGCCTGCCTGGGTTTGAATTCTCAACGTACAACTCGTAAGTTGGGGCCGCCACTGGACCATTTTTATCTATATTAGTCCAGTGACTAAGATCTCAGATGGATAATAAAGACGAAAGCCATTGAAGTGCGAACTAAGCTCTTGTTAGCTTTTTGACGTTTTTTTTTTTTCGATGGGAAAAATCATCTTATGACAACCCCCGCTCTTGGGCGGAGCGGGAGATAGTGTCAGACTCTTACTGACTAAAAAACCCATCCCGTTCCTTCTAGCCTTCATAGATATTTGACATGTCAACATTGACTTTGTGAACTTTGTCCCTGAGATTGTTTTTGAAAGAAAATTCAACAACGGATCGCCTAATTGGTAAAATAAATTAAGCGTGAACATGAAAATAAAGTGAACAGTGACTTGCTTCTCTGCGGAACGCTTGTTATTCATAGCCTTATGAACTAAGCTTTACCTTTCATTGCAAATATTTGACCAAAAATCTTTTATTCATTCCTTTCTTTCCGCAACATTGAAATTAAAATGAATAGAACGAATTGGTACAAATAAAATTTGTCCAACATTATTTTTTAAAAGAAATCTGTATAATTTTTGTATAAATTAATGTTAAAGTCTTCTTTTATACAGTACTTTTTTTGGATGAGAACCGAAGTAAGTTGTATTTTTGAGTTGTTTATTTTCTTTCGTGGTCCTAATTTTTAAAGACACATAGTATTTATTTAGTTTATTTGAGTAAAGGGTCTTATATTGTGTATTTTGAATTTGGAACAAGAATCTCTCGAACTTAATACCACGTCGGGTGAAGATCTATGTCATGCAGAAGGTGAGAACACAGTGGCGCTTCTCCAGCAACTCCCCAAAAAGTGAACTTACCGCCATGATTGTGGCGTGCCCATAACTATGATGATGAAAATATGTAGATATTTTAAGATGTGGTATATATCATGATAATTTTGTAATCCGTTTTCTGATAGTGGAAAATTAATACAGCAAAAAGCAGGACTATAACCCGATTACTTCATTATTTAAGAGGAGAAGAGAATACCTGGATATTGGAGTAGGAGCAAAGCCTAGTATCTTGAGTATTTATGAATACTAAAATGATTAGAATATAGTTAAAATTTATGAACTTAATGAAATAGAAAAGCGGAGGATATAAATTTAATCGTATTCCTGGTTTAATTAAATTGTATCTGGATCCTCGATGGATGGTGTTTTCGGGGATAACTTTTAAGAAATTTATTCCATTCCTTCTGTTTGATTAAACGATTTAAATTTTAGACAGAGAATGGTTTAAATTAGACAGATTTCTGACTCAGTTGAATTAATTATTTTTCTTTTCTTATTTGAAATTGAATACTACTATAGGATAAGACGCGTCCTGACGCACAGGACCGGTCGTTTTGGCGACGCTTGGGGGAGGCCTATGTCCAACAGTGGACGTCTTTCGGCTGATATGATGATGATGATGATGATAGGATAAGATAATATCTTTGTTTCAATGCTGTAAGGCATTGCATTTAAAATTATAGCTTTATTATTCTGCGAGCTGATTGCTTTTACAAACATAATATTTAGGGTTTTATTTTAATTCTAAATAATTTTATTTTCCACATATGTGCCTCTTACTTACTTTTGCTTTTTTCTTTTACATAGCAAATCAATCAGTATTTTAATCAGTTTCTAGGACGACGACAGTTGTCGGGAAATCATCCAATGGCTATTCCCGCTCTAGAGCGGAGCGGGTACCTATCAGACTTTTACAGACTAAAACTACAACTACGATCCTTTTTCGATCGTTTTTTTTTTTAATGTAAATGTATGTGTGACGTATGTACAAATAAACGTTTTTTCTTTCTTTCTTTAGTTATCATCTGCGTTCTAGGACCACGGATAACCTGGCCCTGCAGGCTGGTGCAGTGGTTGAGCGATTGGACGCTGCTCTACGTGTCGCGGATTCGGTTTCTGCTTGGAACGAATAAGGCCTACTGATAGTTGCTCCTGGTCTACATGGCCTATTGCTATTTGTTCTAGGTCTAGACGTCTTGTGTATGTGAGTTTACGTATTTGTGAACGCACGCGAAAACAAATTCTAGCGTGAGGCGACGCACACTGGGACCCAATACAACACAATGCTCAAAACTCGATTTTCAAAATGAGAATATTAAAAAAAAAAATCTATGTAAGGGTAGACTTAAGAATGTGTTACATCATTTCTACAAATACTAAATTAGTAACTGGTATCTGCTGTCCAGTGCATCAGCTCAAAGCTTATTTTATACCCATTTATATCCGATAGCGTTCGTGAGTTTGTAGAAAATAATAAAATATTTATTGTTGCAAGTAATCGTTATATTTAATTGAAGTGCATCATGACTGCAACTAAGCAAGGTGTGGTTATTCTAATATTGTTTTTATGAACCTTGACGATCAGTACTTTTGGTTTAATGACTAATTATATGTAACAGTATGATTTTTTATGTACTGAATCAAACATTTTTATTTTTTTCCTTTTTTCGCAAAGTTCAATTTTTGACATATTTTTTATAATATCTACGAGGTGTTGATAAGTAATGAACTGAAGAGATTAGCAATAGAACTTTGTGCATTTTTCAGATAATAAAAGTTTTCTTGCGCAAAAATTATGTTTAGGTTTGATTTGGTTTTGGTTAGGAGTTATGATGTTACTATAAAACCTAAGTATTCAGTCCCTGGCAATTAATTTTACTAAATAAGATATATTTTGAAGGAAACAATTATAAATCATGTCTGTCGTAGTCATAATGCACTTCAATTAAATATGACGATTACTTGCAAAAATACATGTTTTAATATTCTCTACAAACTCACGAACGCTATCGGATAATTAATGATATGGGTATAAAGTAAACTTTGAGCTGATGCACCGGAAAGCAGATAGCAGTTACTGATTTAGTATTTGTAGAAATGATGTAACACATTCTTAAGTCCACCCTTACATAGTTTATTTTTTAAAATACCCTCATTTTGAAAATCGAGTTTTGAGCATGACGTTGTATGGACGGGTCCCAGTGTGCGACGTGTAAAAAGAAAAGTTTCAACGTAACTGGAAATGACAAAATACAGTCCTTCACATGAAATGTAGGCCTGAAACACTGGTATCTCCTAACATTAATCCAAGTCGTAGTCGATTATTTGTCAACACACGGCTACTCGAAACCACCGAAAATCTCCGCCAGAATTCGTGCCACCTCCAATATTTTACGAACGATAACATCTCACAGGATTTCTGAATTAATAGAGCAATTTACAAATCGTTTGGGGGAGATCGCATCAGACCCCCAACACGGGAGTTGGGGGCGGTTAGTCCCTGTCTAGCCCCAGGCAGGGTAATATTTGTCATGGACTGTTTGCCAGGTACCTACTCGAGATATTAAATTGGTTGTTATTGCGGAACGAAGGGAAAAATACTTCTGAGGTAGATAAAGCGAGCCTCGACTGTCATTTGGTGTTATTATGAGCGGGAAAAGGCTCGCTAGCGTGGGTCATTGTACTACTTATGAAGTAAGGTGTCTTTTTTTAACGTAGGAAATCATAAAATGACTTCTCACGCTTTGGGTAGAGCAGGAGTATCGGACTATAACTGAGTAAAACCAATAGTAATCCTCCAGTTGTCCTTTTTGTGAGGACAACAGGATATGGGATACGGGAACTCCTTAGAACATCATCGGTGATGCGCCACCGGTATATGGTGGACATCTCACCTACAAGCATGTTTTGAGAACACATTCATTGTGCGTACAGCTAGGGAGTGGAATTCCTTGCCAGAGTGTTTCTGGATAGCTACAACTCAAGAATATTTAAGTCAAGGGTGAATGGGTTTCTTCTAGCTAAACGAGTTCTATCGTCGACCGCATCGTTGCTTTCCATCAGGTGAGATAGCTTTCAAGCGCGAATCTATCAACAATAGAAAAAAAAAACGGCTTATGTTTAACTTACCACCAGATATAGTAACATATAAAAGACAAAAATAGTAAATGATCACCAAAATTAAACCTACATTTTAATGTAAAATTATAACCAGTTTTAACATCTCGCTATCCTATTTAAGCAAAATGAATCCAAATAATGCATCGGCAGAACCCCATGGTTACGGAGATATCAGTAGTTAAAATTTTGAGGTTAGGTTAACTACCTGCCAAGCAGCAGCTCGACGGAGCCCCGCTACGCGGGGCTCCTACTTCTGGGTGGTTTAAAAAAAAATAACCTCGAAGAAGGTGACGGGGTCTGTGTTCGCTCGCTTCGCTCGCTCACTACGACCCCGCCACCTTCTTCTAACCTAAATCTATCCGACCCGGGGTGCCCTAAAATTCCACTAAGATAGATTGTTGATTAGACAAAGTATCATCTTGCTCTACGGGGCTAAAAAGAGCGCATTAATTTGCTCGCTAAGATTTGGTTATCATTTACTACATTTGGTGTTCGAATACAATTTAAAGTACAGTCGTAACTAAAATACTATTGTAACTTTAGGATTTCATTTTTTTGGTGTCAAGTAATATATTTTTGACAAAAAACTAAGGGTACCAAAGCGTTTTATGGTGGTCATTATATTTAATCCCAAAAAAAACAATCTGCAGTCATGTCAATAATTGGTCCTAA
The DNA here is from genome assembly GCA_929112965.1 of Mythimna albipuncta. Classification (NCBI taxonomy): domain Eukaryota; kingdom Metazoa; phylum Arthropoda; class Insecta; order Lepidoptera; family Noctuidae; genus Mythimna; species Mythimna albipuncta. The sequence goes on along the minus strand of OV815972.1, from coordinate 8,590,902 downwards.
CTGATCCCGTTAATTTAGTTGACATCTCTTTGAGGCACGCGTGGAATAAAATGCGCTGTCGATTTGGGTTTGGTCCTTGCCAGAGGGCCCCGCTTGGCCGGAGCGCCGCCGTGTCTTGTGATCGGCGACGGTTACCTCTCACGTCGAGCCTTGATTCAGGCCGTGGTCTGGAGCGAGGGCAAATGGGTCACGGCATCCAGTAGCCGTATGTTTCATGAAGGTACCTAAAATGTAATCCCTGTTGACTTAGGTTACTAAGACAGCAGGTGTACGGTCAGCATCCGTACATTGATAGGCCTGTTGGTCTAGTGGTTAGTGACCCTGACGCTATGCCGGAGGTCGTGGGTTCGATTCCCACTCAGGACATATGTTTGTGTGATGAGCACGATCATTTGTTCTGTGTCTGGGTGTAATTTATCTATAATATGTATATATTTAGAAATGATAAGTATGTTTATCAGTTGTCTGGTACCCATAACACAGGATCTGCTTTCTTGGGACTAGACGGCGCTGATAGTTGTGGAATATTACCTATTACCTATATTATTGGACTCAGATCTAGTTAGTAATTTTTGCAAATCGAGTAAAAGTGGGTTTGATGTATCGTCACGTAGACAAGTGCGTGAGTATTATGTTTGGCACCGAACTCTCGTAACATTTTATAAAACCATTTATTAGTATTTTTAAGTAAAATTTATTTATAATTTTTTTATTAACATTAAATTAGTAAAGTGTATTATTAAACATTATTTATAGAACAAAAAACAAAGAAATCATACAAACAAAACAAACAACAAACATTATTTATATGATTTTTTTTTCACTTATAACAGTCAGCATTATATGTAAAGGCTTCTGTCCTTACAGCAGGGATTACACGAGGTGTCAGTTCCAAATCCCATGGTTCCAATAATGGTAAAACAATGTCACCCATCAAATTTAATTTGCAATATGGCGTGTACTTGTTCGTGTACGTGTTTGGGGAAATGTCCCAATTATTAAATCCTGGCGACACGACCCAGCTTTGCACAGGCATATAATATATGCAGGCATATTATGCTTACATTGTTTTTCTATATCTCGAAAAGGATTAAGCAGCATTTTCTATAAAAGCTCCCATAACTTTGTACGATATTTTTCGGCATATTCAAGAGCTATCGTCATTTTTTGAACCAAAAAAATTATACACCTAAAATTTACTGAAAATCCATACAGTAGTTTTTGAGTTTATTGTGAACAGACAGACAGACACGGTAGGGAATTTTATTTTATTGTTATGTACTGAGGTGCGTACGATTTCATAATAACATGCTTCGATCCTGTGATTCTTTTATACCGTTCTCCTCCATTTTTTCAGAGTTATGTACCTCAGTTGGCATAAGCAGAACCCTTTGAAGATCATTTTGTTGGCGGTCTGTCAGGACCCTTTTTTTCAGGAATCCGTGGAGCTATTAAGCTGAAATAAAACAAGTCTGCTATCCCTTAAAGTAGTGAAAAAATGAAACTTCTAAGTTATCGCAATCCAAAGATAACGCGGTCTATATTGGTGTATAATTTGAATTTAAAAAGTAAAATAAATGAATAACCCCACGGTGTGCAAAAACAAGACTTGTAAATAAACAAATAACGTTGTAAAATCGGTTTATATGTATGTAAGCATATTTTTTTACTGTTTGATCTGCTATTATTTTAATTTATAACCATTTAGACCCGTTTATCATTATATTTATGACATTACATGGAAATATCAATTCAAATTTGCTTCTTTTGAACCCCGATAATTTAATATGGTCGCCCGAAAACATTGATTTCCCCGTAGATTTTTCCCTTTCCAATTCCCTCGTAAAATTATTTAGACTTAATATCTGCCATGTTCATAGAATGATAAAAGATTTGTTTCGTAAGATAACATATTACTCAGTCTTGTTTATAAATCTCGTTAACCATTAGTTTATATATCTACTGATTAGCGGATTCTAAATTCAAATTATGAACAGATTTTTAAAAATTAAGAACCTGCTTATCTGTGTTCAAATTAATCACATGGTTATAAATATAATATGTATATATATATTGTAAATAAGCTCTTTTACAAAACAGACGGCTGAAGCTAGTAGTGGTCTAGGTATTATTATTCTTAAACTGAATCGTTCAGTAACCATTCTCAGATATCTACACTAATACCTATTATAAATCTACACTAATTTTTATTTTTTTGGTTTTTTGTTTGATGGACGTAATCTCTGAAAGTACCGAGCCGATTGCGTATTTTTTTTCTCCGGTACCTGCTTTATTCCTGAGTACTTAGGCTATATGACAGGCCTGTTGGTCTAGTGGATAGTGACCCGGACTGCTATGCCGGAGGTCGTGGGTTCGATTCCCACCCAGGACAAATCTTTGTGTGATGAGAATGATCATTTGTTCTGTGTCTGGGTGTAATTTATCTATAGTATGTACGTATTTCGAAATATATAAGTATGTTTATCAGTTGTCTAGTACCCATAACACAAGCTCTGCTTAGTTTGAGACTAGATGGCGTTGTGTGATAGTTGTGGAATATTATTATATTTTTTGTACGCAGATGAAGCGGCGGGAAAAAGCTAGTATAACATATAGCGCATGCCATTAGTGCGTAATCTATATGCACTGGTGCATAGTAGTAGCAATGTCACTCCGGGTTTCCACAAACTGAATACAGTCTCGACTTTATATGTATAACCTAGCCCACTAAATCCACACTGGCACTTATATAGGCACGATATCTTTAGCAACAGCTTGAGTTTACAAGCAACACCACGTCCTGAACATAGCATATTGACCCAAATTAACATAATAGCTATGCGTGACTCGGTAGGCATGTTCAATGTGCACCATTACTACAAGTCCCATATTATTTTCTGTAGATTTATTATCGTAGGTGTGGCCAGGAAACGGCCGTTTTCCGAAAATCACCGTTCATAATAGGTGAGAAAATGGTTATCGCGGAAAATAAATTGGTCAATTTATTTAAATTGTAGGTGCGTGTCCTCACATGAGGCGAACATGATAGAGTGATACATTACGCTGACTGATGTTTTCATCTATCGGAAATCGGAGAGGTGTAGTCTTGCTCTTTTGGTTTGAAATGAATTCGGGCTCATTTTTTTTTTACGTATTGGGCCAATTCTAAGCGATTTCGTTTTAGATAAATCAGTTTCGAGGATTTTTTGCTTCTTCTTCGCTTACGTCCTAATGGTTAGTTTTTTACGATAATGTGGGTACTTGATCTTTTTGGGGCGGACTATCTCTCAAACGCACTTTGTTACATGAACTCAACACGACAGTGTACAATGTCTCGCATATTTTGGTCTGCCTTTTAGTTTATCTATGAATTTTTATATTTGTATTTTTTAAAAGCCTAGTTCAAAAGCTATAGTGCAATTACCATATTCAATGAAAAACCTAAATGGGTTTAAAACATCAGAGGGGGTTTTAAAAGAGCCTATTGAAAGCCTATATTTACATTTTCTGTCCTGATGCTTATGTTGTAGTAAAAATCAGAGTAGTTTAAACCTTTTAAACTAAAAGCGAGTTCAGACATAACTCGATAGACTCAGTTAAGTATACAATAATCGTATTAGTTATAGCCTATGTCACTAAGGAAAACAACATGGAAAAGGTTAAAGGTTACTGATATAGACATTCTAACGTTATTTATTTAATAATAAAACCGGCCAAGTGCGAGTCGGACTCGCCCATGGAGGGTTCCGTAGCAGCAAGTAACATAATATAAAAGTTCTGGTAGTTCGTTGTAACTTTGATCAATGTTTTAATAATAGTGTATTTTTTTAGATTTATGACGTATTAAAAAAAACTACTTACTAGATCTCGTTCAAACCAATTTTCGTTGGTAGTTTACATAGTAATGTACATCATATATTTTTTTTAGTTTTATCATAAATAAGAGATTATTTTAGGAGTTAGAGGGGGGGGGGGGGGCACACATTTTACTACTTTGGAAGTGTCTCTTGCGTAAACTATTCAACTTAGAAAAAAATGATTTTAGAAACCTCAATATCATTTTTAAAAACCTATCCATAGATACCCCACACGAATGGGTTTGATGAAAAAAATTTTTTTGGGTTTCAGTTCTAAGTATGGGGACCCCCAAAATTTATTGCTCTTTTTCTATTTTTTGTGTGAAAATCTTAAAGCGGTATACAGAATATATCTACTTACTAAGTTTCAACAGTATAGCTCTTATAGTTTCGGAAAAAAGTAGCTGTGACATACGGACGGACAGACAAACAGACAGACAGACAGACAGACCAACAGACAGACAGACAGACAGACATGACGAATCTATAAGGGTTCCGTCTTTTGCCATTTGGCTACGGAACCCTTAAAAATGTACATAAAAAAATACATTTGGTAGGTGACGTTTATAAAATTAAATGAAACGTTGACGCGTACACGGCTCGTCTAACTGAACAAAATTGAGTACCCAAATTTATTGGAAAAGATGATTAAACAATTAGCATTTTACGTCGTGTAATTAATTCGCCTCATTAAAATTTATTAAATTATTCAATCATCTGGTCAGTAGCAGACTTCCAAATATCAAAATACATTTTTCAAATTTGCATTTGAGATATTTTGAATTTCGAAAACAAGAAATAAAATAACAATATTTTTGTAGAAGCTGTTATACGAAAAAAATATATAGGGTGTAAGGGATAGGACTCACAACAACGAAAAAAAAATCAGCCTCTCCCTATAAACTGTGAACAGTTTATAATTAGCTAGCTTTTGCCCACGGCTTCGCTCGCGTGGCATTGCGTACTTAACTCCTTGAGTGCCGTAATTAGAGACACAATAGAAAAACAATTGCTTATGTCGAACTGTGTAACATAAGACATTCAAAAGGTTAAGGAATCGGGCTAAAAGGTAGCCTATATTCTTTTCCATGTCAAAGGCTATATGCATGCCAAATTTCATCCAAATCCGTTCAGCCGTTTTTGCGTGATTAAGTAACAAACATCCAATCATCCACACTTTCACATTTATAATATTAATTAGGATTATTAGTAAAGTTTATGCAACGTGTAACATTAAATGCGTAAAACCACAGACACCCCAAATGATTTTTAATTCAATTGACCTAATTCTGTGAGAAAAATAAATTAAAGTTATTATGTGCAGTTTTAGTTTGTTTAAAATTCGTATTTGCATTGAAATAAGAACTTATATTATCCCGCGTATAAGAAAATATGATTGGACTACAACCATTAATTGTGTTTGTTTACCTATTAGGGCGGGTCTGCGCACGTGATGGCTTGACCTATTAATAATAGACAGGGCAACATTTTAATGAAGATTTTTTTGAAAAATGTAACCTATATTAAAAAGTGTTTCAATTGATTTTACTCGTTATTCTGATCAAAGTAGTTTCAGGTTTTGCGCATTAAACGTTAAACGTTGTAATTTTCTTTGGAGAGGCCGATTTTTTTTTTGTGGAAGGTGGTTCACTGTTCAGTTTCATCTACTAAACCAGCTTTTAAAGTTTGCGGAGACGCAAGACTAGTTTCCTTACACCCTGTATTACCCATTTAGGTACATTTTTTATTAAAAATTTGTTGATATAATATGTCGATGTGGGATTGCGGGACTGTTCCAAAAAATTACCGCGCCCCTGGCACACAAAAGGCAACTGAAGAAACAGGCGAGTTTTAGTCAGTAAAAATCTGATTCTCCCTCTCGCTCCACCCAGAGTGGGAGGAGATACCTATTTGATGATTTTTCAATGCATAAAAAAACCTTATAGCATTTTAGCGTAGCGTTGCTTATCTGTATTCCTTGTACCTGAGAACTTTAGGCAGGCTTGAAATACAATTACATCATGTTATGTTCTTTTCTGGACAATAAAGGATTTATTATTATTATTAAAAAATTCAAATCGGGCCATAAAAACATATCTTTTGGACTGACTAACAACTAACTTTTAGGGTTATATTTCACCGAGACACCTGGCGGCGCAACCAGTCGCCGCTACCAACAAAATGTTTACAGCTCTATAGAGAGTTACTCACCTGGTGTCTGTTTGGTTGTGCAACCAATTTGGTGGCGCGAGCAGCTCGGACGTGTGGCGATTCTGATGTCTGTATGGTGTCTATTTTGGTAGCTCAGGGCCATATTTCACTGGGACACCATGGCGGCGCAACTGGTCGCACCACCGTGGTGTCCCGTTAAATTATTTTTCGGAAAATTTTAGTATAAAGAAGCTTTTTTTTATTAGAGTTCTGTAATAATAAAAAGATATACTGTTTGACAAAAACGTGTTGATTTGAGTTGTAGATGCATATCTATGCATTTTATTTGTCGAGCCGCCATGGGCTGCTGATCGTATTTGTTGTTTCGCACCAAAACAAACTCTGGGTTGAGTACCGTTAACATACAGAGTAGATAAACGAAGAAAATTAGTGTACAGAGAGGTAGGTAGATAGTGTTTAATTGTGACTTTATTTCATAATATTTCATCAATTATTCGTCAAACCTATCAATGAATTTATGTTAATTCCTCCAGAAAAAGCTGTAACTTGTCATTTATTTAATATCTGTATATATTCGTATAGGCAAAGTCGTGACACAGCAACGCCCAGCCTAAATCTTTGGATCTAGAACGCTGAAATTTTGTGTAGAGGTTCCTTATATAATGTTTAAAGTTCTAAAATTCACCCCTTAAGAGGATGATATGTTTCTCCTTGTATGGACCCCTAATACCAGAAGAAATTTATTTTTACACGTGAGCGATGCCGCTGACAGAAGCTAGTAACTTAGGTATATAACACGAGATAGTTCAGAAACGAAGGGTAGACAACATAACAGAGCTTATATTTATCATCATCATCATTTCCGCCAAAGGACGTCCACTGTTGGACATAGGTCTCCCCCAAATGTCGCCACAATGAATGGTCCTGTGCATTTCGCATCCATCGGATTCCCGCAACCCTTACCAGGTCATCGGTCGACCTTGTAGGAGGCCTTCCAAAGCTACACCTTCCGGTAACTGGTCGACATTCCAAAACCTTCCAGCCCCATCGACCATCTGTTCTGCGAGCAATGTGCCCTGCCCATTGCCAATTAAGTTTAGAGATTATATTAAAAGAAGAAAAAGATATCCGTAACACACGTGTGTACATCTTCCAAGCTTTAATCAAGAGAAAGACAACAAGATAGAAGGTAGTAAATTAACGGCTAATGTTGTTATGAAGCAAGATGTGTGACCACGAAACTGACTCTGGAGAGACTAGTTGTGATTTACGAATTGTTTTTACACTTAATATTTACTATATTTGATATATAATAAGGACCGCTGGGCGAGCGTCGCCACACAGTGCGTTCCTACTGAAGGAAAGCGTTGAAGTCGGCCTAGAAAGCGGTGGCGGGATGATCTGGACTCGTACCGCGCGGACGAGTTTGAGACGGCGCAGGAGAAGAAAGTTTGGAAGGACTTGGGGGAGCCCTTTATTTTATTTTATTTTATTTATTTAAGGAAAAACAAACAGTAGCATAATAAGAGATATACATAACAGCTTAAATATACAATATAAAACAATCATGCTACCCACTACGTTTTCCACGGATTACAATATCGAATACTTAAAACTAGCTAGAGCTTTGCTGCGAGTTTTGCAATGGCTAGAAAAAAAAAATACTAGCATTGCCCGCAGGTTCGCCTGCGTACATAAAATATAGCCTATGTCACTCAGGAATAAAGCAGCCTTCTATCAGTAAAAAAAATTTAGCAATCGGATCTGTACTTTGATAGATCTCCTACAAATAAAAAAACAAACTTTACCTTTTTATAATATTAGTGCGTAAATAAATATTAAGCAGGAAAACTATTTTTATTGACTTTACTTACCTACTTACTTATATTATTTTGTGAAATAACGATGACTGTTTGGAATAAAGCAAAGTCACGAAAAATGGAAGGAGTGGCAAACCTTTGCTAAGGAGTGGGACAGAACATGCTGGCAGCAAATTAAATAAAATAATAAAAAAAATGGGCCTGCTAACGCTACCTGCAGTTTCATACACATTAACGCAGTCATCGATATATAAATATGTACTACGCACTAGATTAGGCGTTCCAAACACTCAATTCAGTCGACTCAGGTGTAATGTAGTCCGTACACCTTGAACAATTACACTATGTTGAAGGAAACGCGTAAGTGCCACGAAATTCATGGCGCTTAAAACATTTTGGTCCCGTAAAAAGTATCCTCTAAAAGCTATCTTAGTACTGTATGTTTTAATAGTTCTGTTAGACGACATAATAAATGTTATAATTATGATCTTTATTTTGCAAGAAAGGAGTGGAAAGCCTTTACACGTCAATTTTTTTTCCGTCAAATAATGCTAGATGAGGCCGGTGTTTTCCAGCTGACTACCCTGAGAAGAAACACCGAAACAAACTCAGGTGTCAAAGTCTCTTTTAAAGTCCATACAGCAAAACATGTAATGCCAATGTAGCACTGCAGTGAAGTTTGGTTTAACTTTTCAGTATTACATTCCTTAAATTGCTTTTGTGTCACTAGAATATAAGTCGATGAACGCGGACCTATATCCATCACAACAAGGTACAAGTATTGTTCATACGCCTTTATGAGAATTTTTATGACAACTATTTTCCTTATAACTGGTTTCTTCTAAAGTGCTGAATAGAGTAAGATCCCAGGGCCGCCAGACGTCACGTATTTTCTGACGAATGAAATGGTGACGATTGAGTTCTATTAGTATGTACTAAGAACGCATGCCTACCTGCTAGCTTGCTTAGACGGCCTATTTTCAGGTATCAGGTAATCAAGGTACATGAAATTATTACTTACTTCACGTAAATTCTCCAAGCTGATTTTTACGTATATTTTGGGCAACATCTTTAAATGGGATGGGTATCTGGGATCTTGGACTAGAAGTTTCAAACCATGTAATCTTATTGATAAACTACAGTATAAAAATATTTTAATATAAATATGGAGAATGAAAACAATCTACTCAGCATGTAATTAAATGAACACAGTTGATTTATGATTCGACAATTTAATAATGTTTTCATTCTATATAAATTAGAAATTATTGCATAAATAGGAAATACTGCAAATTAATTACGTAATTACATGATGCTATTAAATTAAATTTTTTTTGCAAGTAAATAAAATGTTTATTATTTTAATATATAATAATAATGTATTTACTTAAGATGGTTTTATTTTATGTTTAATACATAATTTATTAGCTTATGGTCTAATATTATAAATAATAATATCGTTTATAGACACAATACGTCAAAAACCATAAATACAAAAGAAATAACGTTATAAAATCAAACGAAATGTCAAACGTCTGTAAATAACCCGCCCCTGATCGATCCCGGTGCAAAAGTACCCATGACACTCGCCGCATTACCTCGTTGAATAGCGATAGCCATCCTTTGCATCAAGAACGACCTGGACCGGGAGTCACCCGTTGCCTCCCCGAGCCTACGGCCCAAATCCCCCACAAAACACTTTGCCTCAGTACTCCAACTGCCCAAAGTCTCCACAGCAACCGGCACAAAATGGTAAAGCTGATCCAAGGAAGCGTACTTCAGCCTTTTCTTAGAGCAGGCGTCTTCAGCGGCGGCAGAGGCAGTGTGCATGGTGCGACTCAGGTGACTGGCAGCGACAGTGCTGACGCAAGTTGCGTCCCAGATTAGACACTTCCCGTTTTTCCATGGCACCAGAGTCAGCCCATCCGGCCTCTTACCATCAGACCGGCTAAGACCTAAAGGCTCAAGCACGCAGGGGACGTTCGCCGATATAAGGGCCCTACGGACTATGTCGTTCAAGGCATGATGACGAGGGAACCTCCCTGTGCAACGACGACAGCTCAGTGCGTGATGGCCATCGGCTTCCACCATGGAACCGCAGGTGCATGTATGAGGTTCGCACACCTTACAGCCCAGGCGGAGAGCCACCGCCACACGCAAAGAGTCATCGTCGAGGAGGGTGCCCAAATGAGGCGAAGGAATCGCCTGCAACCATGCCCCGGACTCGGGTTGCGACACTGCCCGTAGTCTGGCCTTACCGACTCCCAATGCACCCTCTAACAATTGCTCTTGAACCCGCTTCACCCCTATGTCATCCCACGCCCGCTGAACCAGTTCTGATTCAGGGATTGTCGCACCCGAGTTGAGGGTCAACCAGGCTGACATAGCATCAGACACAAAGGGCATGCTTCCCCCATCACCATTAGTATTGAGTAATACAGTGACTAGGCTGGCAACCCCATGCGCAGACGCCAAGAAAGCCGGCAGACCCACATCTCGTGTGCACCGCACCCCGAGACCACCACATCGGATTGGTAGAGCCGCCTGCCTCCACTGGGGCTCATCTAGAGAGACATTGAGAATAGACTCCACCACCAATTTTAAGGCGTTGTCAAACGAGGAAACTTCCTCTGGACAGAGCCAAGTAGGGGTGGTCCGCAACAGGTATGTGATTTTTGGGAGAGCGAAGCACATGCGCAACAGGACAATCGCAACGTGCGCGGAAAGATCTTTAAGACGCTCGTGAGCAGAATGGAGGAGCTGAGTCCGAGAAGTAATGGCTTCAGGAACTGCACTAAGAAAAATTGGGGAACCTAGGAGATTGAAGCCTGAGCTTGAAAGTTCTTTGAGGCCAGGAAGAAAAGAGTTAAAGCGAGAAAAGTGTGTACGAGCTTTAGAACCACAGGGAAAGAATTCGCACTTCGAGGGATTCACCTCTAGCCCCAGGTCTTTGAGGCGAGGAACAAGAGCCTCTAAGTCCCGAAAAACCTCTTCAGGTCTGCCCCCGATAGTGCCATCGTCAAGGTACCACACATTAAGGCCAGATTTCAGCTCGACAATCGCCTTATGAATGGCCAAACTGAAAACGAGTGGCCCGAGCGGATCTCCCTGCTGTGCTCCCACTTTTGAAAGAATAAGACTTTTATCGGAGAAAAGATTAGAAGGCAGCCTATAAACCTGATGAAGGAAGGGGTATAAAGAAGGGATTTTATCCTTTACCTCACTCAACAGAACGTCTCTTTCCAAAGTATTGAACGCATTGCGAATATCGAGCTTCAGCAGAATCGAGTCTTCGTTCTCCGGGTCCATCACAAATGCTCGCGTGGCGTGGATGGCAGCCTCGCATCCCAGACGCGTGCCAAAACCCAACTGATGTGGCTGCAAGTAACGGGCCATATCCTCTTTGACTGCACGACAAGCAAATTTAGCAGTAAGACGGCGAAAGACACTACCGACCGCAATAGGTCTTACTCCACCATCTTTTTTTTCCAGTGCAAAGAGTGATGCCCCATACATAAACGGACAAACGCATGGGTTTAACTGACCACTCAGCAAGAAGTTTGCCAGCCTAGTGAGACCTCCCACCAGGCGCCTTCCATTTTCTCCTGCCGACACAGAAATCAACTCCTTGAGGTGCCCCGGGCGGATCCCGTCCAATCCTGCTGCTGATCCAGAATAAAAAGAACCAAGCGCGGATACCACGTCCTCCACAGTGACTGACAATGCTGTAAATGAAGGGTCGGGGTCTGGTGGAAAACTGAGAGGACGTGAAGGATCAGGGTGCTTTAGTTTCAACGAAGCTAGGGTGTCGGCATCCCCCCGAGCGAGCGAGTCGTCGGACATCAATAGCCGCACCGCCCCTCTTAAGTCGCCCTCGAAAACCTTTGCCTCAATACTTTTTTTTAATGAACGGGTACTCAACCTCCTACTTGCGTCCACTTCACCATCATGACAATCCGCAGGTGACATTATATTAGCTTTCACTTTAGATGTCACATTACCAGGCAACTCTTTTGCTGGGACTCTTAAGGATGTGTACGCAAACGAAAGAAGAGCACTCCATTCATCGACCCCATTATTGGTAACGCAAGAATCAATAATCTCGCAGAGTTTCCCTGCCGCCTGATTCCGAGCCCCCTTAGGTATGTGACGAAGAACGGGAACACTCGCCTTCCAAGCAGCTAGCCTATCTAAAGGACTCTGGGTTGGCGCATGTGCCGGGGGTATTTGTCCTGACGCAGAGGTATTAACAGTGTTGACCGGCGAGACCTGTGACACGGCACCTGAACGCAGGACATGCTTGTGCATGCGGCCGATGTGCACCTTCAGCCCGTGCGCAGAGAAAATGCGAGAAGAACCCGGGCAGTGGGGGCAAGTTAAAAATGAGGGCAAACTCATTTTGTACAAAAATAAAAATAGTGACCGTGATAACAAATACCCAAATAAAGTGGCAACAACAAACAATACAGCAATAAAAAATTAATTAATAATTCAGAATTTCAATAATCAATCAGAATGTCATATAAAAGCAATAATAAAAAAAAAATATATAAAATTCACAGAAACAGAAAAAAAAAATAGACTAATAGGTATGTATGTCAAAGTAATACAATAATAATTTAAGAACTATCTAAAATTGACGTATATATAAATACGTCACATCAAAAAAAAAAAAACGCAATTATATGTTATAGACAAAAAAAAAAACTACAATGTATAGATATAATTCAAGTAAATCAAATGTCAAAACGTTAAAATAATTTTATTAGACAAACCAACATACCTACTAACTGTTGCTTCATAATAATATTGTATTATTTATTTACCTATATATCAAGTAATAGGTGCAGGAGTAAAATAAGATATAAAAAAGTTTCTAAAAATAAATTAGATCAATTACAAGTGTAAGTAAATAGCTATTCGTTTTGGAGATAACTGCCCTCTGCTGGCTTCCGCTGGAAACCTGTCGAGCTTGAAAGTTGCAAATTGAAAGTGAATCCTGGTTCCTCTGGCGGTCGCAACGCAAACCTCAGCCTCGTACCGGTAGCATCGATCTATCCTTTGCAGTATTGAACGACGACAAGTCACGGGCGAAGTAATACCAGGCCCGGAGACTAGATGGCGGTAAAAGTGGGTTCGTGCGGGGGATATGTTACTTTTTTCAAAGTAATCCCCTGGCCAACATAATCCACTCTTCATTCACAGCACCACTTTTCACTTCGCACTTTCTTGATCAGAAAACACAAGATTATGACGATTTCTTCAATAAGACCAGCAGCTTCGACGAAATCTTCGCACAACACCAACGGATTGATTTCCAAATTATTAATCAGATCTGGCCAGAAATACAGGAAAAACATTGGAGCACTCCTAAATATCCTGTGTCGTTGTAAATATTTACTTGTAATTAACCAAAACGTATTTCGAAACAATAAAAACAATAATCACAATAGAAAGACAATTGCTTATGTCGAACTGTGTAACGTAAGACATTCAAAAGGTTAATATAGGGTGCTTACAACTTATTGCTATAACATGAGCCATACCGCAAATTATTTCTGATTCATTTTAAAGGTCAGTGCGTCACATCAGATACCCACTGAATAAAACATGTTATTTGGCGTATTTGGCCTAGGGCCGTCCATTAGAGGCGAAACTCAATGCCTTTCTGGCCAGGTCAATTTCGCCCCATTTCGGCCTCCCAACGTATCCTAGCAAGTATAGGAAAAATATCTATTTCGGTATTGGCAAATTAATTGACCCAGTTACGTGACGGCTTTCATCGTTAACGTTATTTTCTGTTCGTGAATTAAGCTGAGCTGTTGATATCCACGTAGATACTGTAAAGCTTATTTTACCAGAATCTTGAAGGAATTACAACTGGCACATTACAAATAAAATTTGAAATTGAAAATAATTTATTTCAGAACATACAGTAATAAAAAGACTGGCCTGATGGTATAGTGATTAGTGGCCCTGGCTGCTATGCCAGAGGTCGTGGGTTCGATTCCCACCCAGGACAAATGTTTGTGTGCACGATCATTTTGCTCTGTCTCTGGGTGTAATTTATATCTATATTATATACGAGTATGTATTTGAATTATATAAGTATGTTAAAAAGTTGTCGAAAAAATTTAAAAATATGTAAGTCTATATTATTTATTAAAAGGTACTTACGTATAACCATGTAGTAATATTTAAAATAATTATTATTTTGGATATGCAGCATGAGCGACTACTGCCTCAGGATTTGACTGTCCACTTTGTCGACAGCACGCCCAGAAGCGTGTTGGTGGCACTCTTTATCCGAGACCACAGGGAGGCCGATTTTTTGCTTCGACCACCTGGAAGCCATCCGTGCTGTGGCTAACGAACATGCCGAAGGCATTGCACCGTTATGCACAATGGTAGCCCCAACAGACCCCTTAACGCGTCATACTGGACACGAAGAGAATTGTAGACTATTTTGTGCATGGATAATGTTTTAAAAAGATAAACTAGGTATATTAATATATTTGAGTTTTTTTTATTGTGAATGACTACTATCTCACCTTTGGAAAGCCATAATGTAGTCGACGGTGGAGTACATTTGCCTAAAAGTAACCTGTTCACTTTTGACTTAAAGGTTGTAGCTATCAGGAAACATAAACTCCTGAAGGAAGTTTCAAGCCTTAGCTGTACGCATAATGAATGTGTTACCAAAGCGTTTTGTGTTTAAGGGTGGGATGTCCACCGTGTAATTAGTGTTTCGATGATGGAACGGGCTTGGCAGAATTAAGTTAAATAACTTCAGTTGAGTACTTTTTTAAGACGATAGCTCCTGTTCTGTTATCAAGACGTCAAATGTTTTGTGAAATTCTCCTATTTGCAAAGTCCGAAGAAGTTTATTTTTGACGAACAAAATCAGTCCCAAAGTCCCAAGGTCTCATAATTTATTCCTAACCTCTCTCTAGTAGCCACATTTTATAACAACTTCAATAATAAAGATGATCGGCAGCTGCTCCATGATTGACGGCGAATCAGCCTCTAAGTAGGTCGGCCAATTTGTTGTTGGAAACTTTCGTTTTTGTCCAATTTTCTTTAGCCAACATTGTCGTTTGTCTTTTTGTTGTTGGTAGTGTTCATTATTTTTCAGTTATAATATCACGTTAGTGTTATTACCCGAAAGTTTAAGAAGAATATCATCATCGTCGTCATCATAATTTCACCCAAAAACCGTTCATTGTTGATCATTGGTCTCCCCGCATTTTCTCGCTTCCCGCAATTACCAGATTCCCGCGACCCTGACCAGGTCATCGGTCCACCTAGCGTGTATGGCAGAATATGGGTGCATTTAATAATGAGTATACCTACGTTAAGTCTCCTGTGTGCCTACAGTGCTACTGATAGGGAACTCAAAGAAAAAATGGCCGCTGATTGGGGACT
This sequence comes from Mythimna albipuncta, assembly GCA_929112965.1. Classification (NCBI taxonomy): domain Eukaryota; kingdom Metazoa; phylum Arthropoda; class Insecta; order Lepidoptera; family Noctuidae; genus Mythimna; species Mythimna albipuncta. Next base: position 8,575,628 of record OV815972.1, on the reverse strand, counting down.
TCGGTATGATGCTGAGGAATTCAATATGTTAGTTAAACCTGTTTCTCTGCCCGATGCAAGAAACCTACCCAGGATCTAATGTACCTACAGTATTAGCCTTTGCCACTACGAAGCTAACGTAAAAGTTTGCATTGAGAGCTGCCACTGCTAATATTTGTCATATCCTCACCAAAAAATTATCTACACCATCTTTTTCTTCTTTTTCCTCCATTTACGAAATTCTACAACATATAATATGTACATTGTATATGTATGGATGTAGTACCGAACTACAGACTTTAGCATTACTCCAGATTTACTAACTGAATATGTCAAATATTATATTTAATATTAATTAATTAATTATTTTTTTTAATATTTTTAATAAAACTAGCATTACAAATCAGGGCCTCTTTTTTATTCTGATTTCTTTCAGTTTATCCAAAGGTTCTCAATCAATCAATCAATAATTTATTTTGTTAAACATAGGTGGTTTAACCTCTCGAATGCCGTAATTAGAGACATTCAAAAGGTTAAAAAGCCATTGTGTCTCGCGTAGATCTGCGTTCCGGCAGTCAACGGGTTAAGGTAGTTCAGATATTATCTACGTAACGCGTGTGATAACGCGTTGTGTGTATATGTTGTGTTGCTTGCAACGTTACTTTGTTCTTCGTTGTGTGGGTCTGTGCGCTAATAAACGTGTTTTTTCTTCTTCTGCCGATACCATCATCACTGTAGCTATAGATCTCAGTTCGTAAGTGTGCAGTGTTTCTATGGTGTGTGTATCTATATTTGCCAAATAAAATATGTTTTTTATTTTTTCTGCCGCTAAAGAGAGTACTTACCTAATTATTTTTTTAGTACATAAGTGATGTCAGGGTTGTAGATTGCTTTGCTATCGGGATTAAAATTGTGTTAACCACACGTCCATCAGTCGACGGTCGAGTAAAATAAAACCATCAAATATTGTAATATTTTATAATTTATTTTTAATCATATCTTTGGTAAGTACAATGGCTTAAGGGTATGGCCCCTAGTGTTGGTTCTTTGGTACCTACGTCTTGGTGTTCCTTTGTTCTCATTCGTAATGCAAAAGAGTATTTAATTATAACAGTTCTATACCATTTGGGTGGACTGTGACAGAATCAAGATATAAAAGGAGGCAATTAGTTAAAACTAGCCCTGATTTAATATAATTAACAAAATTCCTTGATGACTTTAAATAAAATTTAATTTTAAACATTAATTAAAACTTGTTGTAATGCGGATTTCCTCATAAATGCGGGATTGCCCCGCCCCGCATGCGTCTCTCGTGCTTATTCCCAGTATTAGAATAAATACTTGCATGAAAAGGATATTTGCGGGGTTACGCATGCGGAGCAATCCCGCATGCGTGATTAAATCCGCACAATGATTTAGCTTTTATAGTACTTACAGAAAAGTACCATTTCCCCTATCCAAACATATATAACGATGACTAACGAACTAAAGTTTACAGAGACCAGTTTCAAACCAAGGTTTATTACTGAGAAATAAACCCTTAACCATCCAAAGATTCTGTCACAGTCTGATTCTAACTTAACTCGTAAAACAAATAAATAGGCGTATAAGTCTATTCGAAGTCATATCAAAACAATATTTTACGAGTAACTCGTTTGATAACTACGTAAGAAATTAATCTAAATCATCATAAATAATTACTATAAACCACAGTTTTAGCTACATCACGTTGCAGTTTTAGTGTTATTCGATTCTATAGACATTCTTTTGAAAAGGGTTTTTGTGCGAAAATAATATTTCCGACAAGTTCATATAAGCGCCGCTTCCACCGTATACTAACTGAGTTTAACGATTTTAATATCAACATTGACTGATCGATAACGTAGTTTTGTCATCATTTACCTAGTCAGGTAGGTTAGATGGCACGGTTGACGCAGTGATAGACCGATTGGCTGCTGCTCTGCGTCTCCAGACTTCGATTTGTACAGCCTGCAGAGCAGTATAAATTTCTTGTTTATGTGAGTTCACATGTTTATCAAGGCACCCACAATACAGGTATAATTCCTAATGTGTGAAAACATCAATAAAAAATAGGTTAGCTGAACGGTGTTTACGGAGTTTACGCTTACAGTTCCATGTAAAATTATTCAACCGTTTCAACCAAAATTGCATTGACAGCGTAGAAACATTTACTCACATTTTCGTTCTACTGGGGAAGCTTTCATTTAAACCAGAGGAGCTGAAGTGTATACGTTTTCTGTGGTTCTTATTCAAAATCATAACAAAGTTTTATCCTATCAGACCCATGTCAAACTTTACAGCGTATTTATCTTACGTTCGTTTGCTACCAAAGAAATTATAATTTAAACAAAACACGTGGGTATTTGAGCTTTTGCGTTTAACCTGCTGAAGTTCTACTCAATTAATTCCAAGGTTTAATAATATTTACTCAAACTTTCAGTAAACATTTGAAAATCAGTAGTTTTATATATGCTAAGTAAAATAAATACAGTAAAAATCGCTTATTAACTAAATAAATTTCCTTTATACAATTATAACATATCTTTGGGAAATCTTCGGTTACGGCTTATCTCACAACTATGAATATATCTATCATATAAAACATTTAAATCTAAACACTAGTAACATTTTAATATTCCGTCGAAAACTGACAATCATTTGGAATGGTCGTCTTTTAATCTTTGTATTAACTTTATTTTGAATTAATCAAAGCGACGATGTTTCGTAATTTACAAGCTAGATATTAATTTAACTAATTACTTAACTAATAAAAATTTAAGCAATGCTGCCATATTTTAGTGAGATATGAATCTCAAAATGTTACGAAATCAAAGGACTCAATTTTAAATCTACGAACAATATTACCATTAAGATTATACCTTTCAGAAACATGCAACTTTCAATTCTGTATATTCCGGTTCAATCAAACGAAACAGCACCGTCTTCGATTCAATATTAATCGTTATCGAAACGTTTTTTTTTATTTCTATGTCTTTGACATCCTCCTTATTTACAATAATATCACACATTGATATTGTACACTAGTACGAAACACCCTTACTGCTAGGTGACTATTATTTGCTCCGACAATGAAACTGTTGATGCGTTAACCGCAAAAATACGAAAAATTGTGCCACTAGCCCTTTATGTCTTCAATCAATTTTGAATTCTATGACTTTGGAATAGAGTTGAAAAACAAATGTTCTAATTTCTATACGTAGAATTCGACCGCAATTTGTTCGAACACGTCATAATGGCCGTGACAAACAATCGTCACCTTTAATAAAGAGGTGTTCGATTTTTTATAATAATAATTAGAATCCGAATTATTTTCTTCGGTTATTTTTGTTTACAAAAGTCTAGATTTATCGTAATACTTAATATGAATAGGTATTTTAGGTATATATAGGTAGTAGACACATGAATGAGTAATCGTATAGACTTTGTTTTTAATATCATCGATTTGTAAAAACTACGAAGAGGAAACAAGATTCAGTTCCTTTTTAAATTGAATTTGGTATACATTTTTTATACTTTTCAAATACTTTGTATTTTTTATTTAATTCCATTAGTATTAATTTTTGGGAAAATATTTTCTTTACAATCTTATACCGAGAACCATTTTATTTAACAACTAGCTGTTTGCCCGCGACTTCGTTCGCGTCAAACTCGAAAAACCGCACTAATGGCAAATTCATGAAATTTTTTTCGTGCATTTCGTTTTCCTAAAATAAGAGCTACTCCTAGAATAAGTTACTCCTTTAGTGTCAGCTATCTGCCGGTCAACTCTCGTCAAAATCGGTTGAGCCGTTTCGGAGATACACCGGAAAAAACAGGCGGTCAGGCAAAATATATAAACATTGTTTATGATACAGTAATGCGCTACCTGAGTAAGTTAATTGCTTTTTAAAGTTATTTTAAGTAAAGTTCTTCGCTATACATTATTGCTAAAGCTTAGTTTACTATGTACATTTAAATGACATATAAGAATAGACTCATTTGGACATAACTGGATGTTATTCTGAAAGTGATTATTACAAATCGGAATACATCAGTTGGTTTGGAAATAATATTCCCAATTTGTGTGTGTATTCATTTGAATAGAGAGAAGTGTACATTTATAATTTAAATCAAAGACTCATTCACGCTTTGAGAAAACGAATTCAACGGTACATCACACGGGTCAATGTCACAATTACTTAAAAATATATTTTACCCAATACTTCGAATTGATCGGTTAACCAATTAATTCTGACTAACATCAGTCACGGTTGACTCACAAACTGACATCCGCTCAACAAAACTACACAAATATTCCACATGAAGACTTGAAACGTTCTCACCGTTTACATTTAAATAAACTTTTGTATGCTTGTCTGTACTCATTTGACATCACAACATAGATGACAGGATTAACACACGTCGTGAAATATATCAACACATATCCAAACACGTTTGCTACCGAATGCGTCGTCGTCTCAAAGAATGTTGTCTTCATCAACGTGATTGGTAGGTGGCAAACACAAAATGAGACCATAATTGCCACTATCATCGTCAGTAGCTTCTTGTCTTTCTTCGTAGGAAGACGTGGCTTCGGTGCCGTGGTCCACCTCATTGTAGCTATAAAACTGCGACGAAAGTTTTTATTTTCATCGCCAAGTGAACGGCCATTGATTTCAGGAACAGTGGACTGTCTCTCAGTTTCTGATGGGGTGTTGTCGCTAGATGATGACAGCTCAGCGCCTGTTTGAAAGATGCAACTCATTGGGAAAGTCGGCATTGTGCTTCTGGATGGGCGTTTGTCCATATCCACTATTCTAGTTGCTATCGTCGTCGTACTCATGCTCAAAGATTTCATTTGCACAGGATTGTTGTGCGATTTTTTTTCTGTTTTCTTGACAATCCACAGAATCCGAGCGTAGCAGCAGATGATCGCAGCGCTTGGGAGGAGGAAGGCCATGATGAAGAGGAATTTTTTCGGTGAATTATCGTTATCGTCTGGCACGATGGTGCAGGAACCAGTGATGGGATCCAAGCTGAACTCTCCCCAAAGCCCGAAGCCCGTCGGTAATAATACAGCGACAGGGAATAGCCAGAGGGCTACCATCATAATGCAGATGTTTCTGGTCGTGTATAATCTGTTGACAAAACAAACGATTCTCATTAAATAATGTAATGACAGTAAATTTTGTAATTGATACTGGTAAGTGTGAGTTGTTAGTAATGAATGTTGTTGTTTGTTAAATATTGCCATTAATGGTAATGTGTTGAACGAAATTGAATATTGAAATCAAATTAATATTTATGAATTATTGCTCATGATTTAGTTATGTATCCTTGTTGTACTAATTTGTTAAATTTGTAAACTAAAATTTAATCAATTTCCATTTCAAAGTGCTTATGTAACCGATATCTTATTGACAAAAAATATAAACTACTATTTTACATAGAAACTTACTTGGGGTAAAGCCTCGGATGCGATATCATCACGTATCTGTTTATAGTGATAGCCAGGACCGTAAATAGAGAAACAGCCACTAGTCCGTATCTGGCGAAGGGGAACATGAAGCAGAGGATCTTGCCATGAGCCCAGGACTTGTTGTAGAAGGTGGAGGCAGCTATGGGCAGAATGAAGCAGCAGAACAGCAGGTCGGAACAGGCCAGGTTGATGATGAAGATTGCTGTTGCGTTGCGGACCTGTAAAAGACGAGAGTTGATTTTTATACATTTTTGCGAATTTTAGGCGTAATGAAAGAACCAATCAGCTTTAGAAGAACAGTGCTGATGTGATGCCCTATTTAGGTATTATAGAGGAATAAAGAGTTGATTAACCTCCTGTACTATATCATATATAAAGAGACAATAATAAAAATGGCGGTTGGGAAATACACAATAAATACTAAATTTTATTGAAAAAAAAAATGATTGTAATTCTATGTTTGTAAAAAATTGTTGTCGACGATGGGACTAATGAAAAACAATGAAATGAATAAAGAGGAATTTAACCGATTTGTCACAAATTAAATTATTAAAATATTCCATAGTTTACCTACGTAAGTCGTTTTTGTTATCTCAACAATTAAACCATTATTTATGTACTTTACTTCCTATTTCACGTTAATATACCTACACCTTGTCTCTAAGTGGAATTATACAATGACGTCAATTGTAATGGTTGATTGGTCATAATGTAGCATAGGATAAATACATCGTCATTACGCGCGGTTGTGTGGTTTGAGTCTGTTTACCTTTTTACGTTTAATCTTACTAGCAGTAATTACTTGCTTGTTTGTATTGTTCAAAATAGGTATTATAAATGAATGAATGATTAATTGATTCAAAACGGTGAAGTTAAACATCGTGAGGAAACCGGCATGTCCTAGAACCAAAAATTCGAAGACATGTGACCCGCATCGGGCTCGTGTGGTGGATTATGGCCCATTTCCTCTTCTAGTGAGGAGGCCTGAGTCCCAACTGTGGGAACATTAAAAAGGCTGATGATGATGATAATGACATCACATTGGTGTAGGGATTTCTACAATTACTATAATAATAATTATTATTCTATCTGCTGAATCAAACGCATTGGCTGGTTGTTGCAGAAATTCTGATTATGAAATTGAAGGAAAAAAAAATAATTTGATTTATTTATTTAAACTTCATGTACAGTATTGGTACATAGGTGGACTTAATGCAACAAGGCATTTTCTACCACTCAACCTAATTCAGTAATTTACATTTCTGAACATACTTGTGGAGTCTCTCGCGATGATCGTGAGTCCCCGCTGAGATTGGAGAATGACTGGCCGTTTAGTAGTACTGTTTATTATTCATCATTTAATACAATGCTACTCATCATGAATATAAATTATTATATTATTCACTGATGAAAAAGAAGGTGTATTTCCCATATTTTTTCCTAAGAAAGGAAAAATATTTTTCAGACGGAAAGCCCAAAGTGTGGTCGCTTATAGATATTTGTATCACAGACGCGGGTTGGTCATGTTTCTATGACATCGAGCGTTCACTTGGACTTTTTTTGCAGAAAAACAAAATGTACGTGTGCCTTCTATTTGGCAGAATCTTGATACTCCGAATTTTATTTGGCATAATCGAATATTTTTAAACCATACAAAATATTTATGCTTTAAAAATATTCGATTTTCGAAGAATATTTACGTGTTTGAATTCACAATTTAATGGTATACTTTTATCATGGCAGGCCTTCAGCCACGGAGCATAATATTCTCTGATTTCATTACTACAATGTCGGAAGATAGAGAAACATGGGCGGAGACACGTACCTACACCTCGTCACGTCTGATTAATAAAGATGAACAATGAAGCTAATTGCCTGTTCAACCAACTAATTACGTCTTCTAATTCTTACTGATTTATTTAAGGTATATTAGGTTAAGGTTTATCAAAGTTTCTTCATTTAATAACTTTTATTAATATTCAAAAGCTTGAAAAATCAATACGTGCAAATACTATTCGTATTTTGTCGCAGTTTGCCGCATGTACTAACGTTACGTCCTGTATATGTGGTGAAACATTTTCAAAACTTTTTCAGAGAAAGATAGTACGTATTATTATTATAAAGGACAATAATTAACAGAACTAAGTGTACAACAGGCGGTCTTATTGCACAGGGCAATTTCTACCAGACAACCTTTGGATGGACTGAAACGAAAGGAACAAGATTTCGGGCGTAAAGTGTAAAACAACTTATAGAAACAATGTATAAATAAATAAAAATATATTACATAAATAAAAAACCAAATAATAAACTAATAAATATAAAATATAATTACAATTGGAAAGGAGAAGAAGAACTAAAGTGATAAATAATGCTCCTTCACCATTTTTTTGAACGTTGGTAGCGTTTGAGCTCGCCTCACTACTATGGGTAATGCATTCCACAAACGAGCTGCTTGTATCGTGAAGGATTTATCAAAGACCGAAGTGGAATGCATATGAATACTAAGTTTTAGATTTTCCGATGACCTCAAGGACCTAGAATGTGTGTCACAGAGGAACTGAAAGCGTTCTTTAAGATAAAAAGGAGTCGAAGGATTAAAGAGTACATTGTAAAGCAAAGAAAGTATGAGAGGATTCCAGCGAAGGCGAATAGGAAGCCATTTGAGCTGAGTACGGAATTCCATCAGTACGTATGGGACAACTTTAAATGTATCTGTTTTGCAAGGTTTGCTGCACTGAGTGTCACATGTTAGGTGCCTACCAGGAACAAATATTTGTATGGTCTACAGATAGTTCGGGTCTGGATATCTTTCTCCAAGTGTCTTTCCTTGTGTGTGTTTTTTAAAGGGTGAAAATCATCCAATGATTTCTCCGGCTCTGGGCGGTGCGGGAGGGTGTACCTATCTGACTTTTACTGACTAAAGCCATACTTAAGTCTTTCAGTTGCCTCGGTCTTACTAGCGGGCATGGTCCCTACTGGGCCCCTACGGTTTGGTAACGTCAACATACGTGAAATTAACCACCCGAACAAAAAGACTCACGGAAAGCGGCTTGGTTTTATCATCATCAACATCATCATCAGCCTTTTTAATGTTCCCACTGCTGGGACTCAGGCCTCCTCTCTAGGAGAGGGAATGGGGTGTGATCCACCACGCGGGCCCAGTGCGGGTTGGTGAATGTGACATGTCGTTTTAGAATATGCCGGTTTCCTCACTTGGTTTTATGCTATGTAATAATGTACAGTTATTATGTCTTAATTACAAGTTCAGAATCACTACATTGTAATATTTCACCACTAGTGTTTACAAACATCATCTTGCGCAAAACGTTAATATTGGGTTGCTATAACGTCATTAAGTAATAGAGCTTTTTCCCTACAGGAAACACATTAATTACGTAGGTACTGGGAATTACGTATTTTCAGTACAATATTTGGCAACAGCAAACATTAGAAATTGTTTCAATGAAATAGGGAAATACTCTCGTGATGTAAAGTATTTTGGAGGTATACGGAACAGAGTGTAAATTCCAGACCAGACAGGTGTTATGTCTGGTGGGCAACTGCCCCATATAATATGATGTTGTTCTACTTTAATTCTAACATTTATTGCGCGATGCAGGATTAGTTCTTATGTGACGCTATACATGTCGCTACAATATCACTGGTTTTTTAGCTTTTTTAAGGGGGGAAATCATTCAATGACTTCATCCTGGGGGTCTCTTACTGACTAAAAAACCCACCCCGTTCCTGCTTGCCTTTCATACCGGGGCCGAGCTTCATAAAAATTTTCCTATAATTATGCTATTCAAAGGCATAGTCTATACGTACAGTTTATACGAAAGTGTGCCAATTATCGTCGAAATCCGTTTAGCCATCTGAGCATGAAGGAGTAAAAATCAAAATATTCGTCGTTAATTAGTGTAATATTACAGATCAATGATTTCGTCAGTGTATGGAGCGTAAAGTGGTTACGTGACTATTGTCAGTTACCGTTTTATTTCAGAGATATGTTATAGTTACTAGTAAGTATTGCTTTCTAATTAGCAAAAGTTTGATGAGCAGTGCTAGCCCAATGGTAACAGGTACGGCTTGCGAATCGCGGGTTCAAACACAACTTTTCTAACTCTAAGGCCGTAAACAGTATGCAAGCTGGCAGCCTGTGCCAATCGAACAGCGCCTATTGAAACCGGCCGGCGCGGGTAATTTGCGCAGTTAATGGGCGCCGAGTTTCTTTCCTATACAATGGATCAATGCACAAAACTTATACCGTTAAGTGGCGAACATCTCCGACAGGTTCCGAAAAGCTACGACACGCGCAAGTCAGCGCTGGCGCCGCCATTTATTCATTTATTTTACTATGTACTACACGCAAATTGTTTTGTCATTATACATAAGTAAATGTAAAAATGGATAGTAATATGGTAATTTCGCTAGTATCTAGTAAACCACCTGTGTGGGACAAAACAATAGAGATCCCTGTTTCACCTGCTTGCTTTATGTATCTGTTACTCGGGTGGACCAGCGTCGATAAGCGCTGGTAGATCGCCGCAGGCTGCCAGCTTTCTTTCTGTATACGACCTTACACTAGAGTGTGACTTGTTTGCTGGGAGATGAATGGATGGAGGATGGATGAAAAATAAATAAACCACGCCACGATAATGTCCTGTTTTGTTGTTTGTAAAAAATTGTTTGTGTACAATATATATAAAGAATATATGAACCTTGTTTTATTTGTTTTGTTGGTTATATTTATTTTCTTTAATTTCTGAGTTAATAGTGTATAACGCATTAGGTATATAGTCTGTAATGTCGTACAAGTACATTGTAAATAAATAAATAACAAGGCGCGTTACTTTGTGTAATTTATTTCATCGTAATTGCTAACAAAACGGTGAAGGCTAAAACCAAAGTCTCGGGACCAAAACAGCCGAAGACATATAAGTTTCATCCACCAATCCCCACTGGGCCCGCGTGGTGGATTACGGCTCTTCTCTTAGAGAGGAGGCCTTAGTCCCAGTAGTGGGAAAGTTATAAGAGTTTGTTATTCAGTATTCATGTGCCTTTATTTATATTTATCCGTTTTCAACATTTCAACATGCATTTTAGAATTGTTTTAATTTTTGTTATCGGCTACCTACTATAAATATTCAAACCGCATACTTAAAAGTCCAATGATACCACCCTGGTTACTTATCTTCTTTTTTGACTGTACCTACATAAATATTGTCGCCTTTATAGGTGATTAGTGTGAAAATAACAAAATATTGAAAATTCCTAAAGAGTAGCAGTTAGCCACTAAATACGTCAAAGGTATTTTTTAAATCAAGTTCTTCGGGTATATCACACGTAAAGAGGACTCGATGGTACGTTTGGTGGTGCAAGGGAAAGTCGAGGGCAAAAGATCTCGTGGATCACGTCGAACGAAATTAACATATCACTCTCCAACAAGGTGAACGGACCTCATCAAAACCGTGACACACTGCAGCGTAAATGAAGGCTCCCAAGCCGCTAAACACAGAGCTGCATGGCGTCGTATCGCGAGAGAGGCGGCGGTGCGGGACTCGACCGAGACATGACCACGACCACTCCGTCAAGAGTGTACGACTGAGATGAAGTATTTTTAAAATATTGAAAAAATTAACAAACACCTACATATGTATTATTGTTATAAATTCTTTAAGCGAATCAGATATCTACCTATAATACAAATGTAATTTTCCTGTAGGCACACCTATTGTACTATTGTACCCATCAAAGAATAACATGAGTAAATAATATACAGCTTTGAAGCAGAATGTGGGAAGTCCGTTATTGTGGTAATAAAAGAAATACAAGCTATTGTGTGACGAGTTTACGCTCAATTGAAACTGACGTAGTGCGTACGTCAGAAGGCTCTGCGCTGATTTAAGAGGTCCCTTCCCGATCTATCTATCGTCAACCTGAGCGTGATTTAAAGCCAGGTTTTACTAATTTTGAACTTTTTTGAAACTTTGAAAATACACAAATATAAAAGAAAACACCTTGAAAAATTATTTTATTATAATTGACTATATAGCGAACTGCTTGGTAAAAATCAAAACATGATATTAATTGGTAGGCTCGATAAAAAAATCACGAATAACTTACGATTTCAAACATGTATATCAACGAGATTAAGTCACAGAAATATTTGAAAGTTACATACATATAAAGCTTGTTTCTTAAAAGGGTGTGGCAAAAACAAAAAATCTAAAATAAATACTGTTTTTTTTTTATTAAAATTATATCGCTGTTACGGGGCCGTGAAGTCGACACGGAATTTGGGCCAGTGCCTATAAAATACTCTGTGGCTACAACCGGCTCTTAAAAGCTTTTTGGCTCACCCAGCGCAACCCAACGCACTGTTTGATAAAGGAGCAATGCGAAAAAAGTGAAATAACACCTGAACACTGTTAGCATTCTGTACTGTTATTCATTCGATTATTTAACAGAACTTGCTCTTGAAAATATATGTTTTTTTTTAAACCTTAAACGTTTTTGGAAAAAAAAATCGTCATCCAGAATTTAATTGAAATGTGAAAGCTTTTTAAAATTATATTGTTTTTATGCTCATTATGAAGGGTTCACGCAGAATAGGAGATTTTCAGACGTCTTTGCTATAATTTAGTCTTACGCAAAATGATTGGATACCAATAGACCTACACTTAAATCTAAAACTAAACCTAGATAATATCAACGAGCTATTAGTGTTTTAAAAAAATTAAAGATGCAATAACGTTATAATCACGTAAGAGCGGGTGTATGACAATGTAGGTACTCTAGAAGCAACGAATGTTAAAACCTAATAGCCCGTTGAAAACAAAGATGGTGCGCAACTATTGCAACAATGCGTACGATTCTAAAAGTTGCCTAAAATACACTAAAAGTACTGTTTTGTAAACAAGAAAACCATCTGTTTAGTAGATTAAAATCTTTTTTTGTTATTATTGATAGGCTTGCGTTTGACCCGTATCTCACCTGATGGTAAGTGATAATGTTGTCGAAGCACGCTTGCCTAGAAGTAACTTGTTTACTCTTGACTAAGGTAAATTCCTACATAGGTTGTAGCTAACGGGGAACATAGACAGGAAATTACACTCTTTATCTGTACGCACAATGGATGTGCCAAAAACGCATTTTGTGCGTATTGGTGGGATGACTAATAAAACCCGTTAAGAAATCACTGTTTTACAATAAGTCATCATCATCATCTTTCTGCCCTAGTCCCATTTTATTTTGGGTCGGCGCAACACGTTTATTTTCTTCCATTCTGTCCTGTCACTCGTCATGTTACAATAAGTGTGTTTATCATATTATGATTATAATAATGTAGCATTAAATCTCAAGTACAGAAAAAATATGATTTAGATACTATTAAGTTTAACAAATTCCGCTATTTAGAAACGTCAGAAAGCATATAATATGCAAGGTAAATGAAGATTTAGAGGCCCTATGAAATATCGGTTTCGTCATTTTCACTTTATTATATATATTTAGTACTAGCTTCTGCTAGCGGCTTCGTACGCGTGAAAGTAGGATTCTCCATACCAACTTTGGATTTCAGTTTCATCCCCTTTGCGAATGAAATTTGGAAAATGGTCATCTACGTCATTAAAGGAAACCTTGAGTAAAGTCCCAGTAGTTAAGGCTGTACGTTGATATGTCAGTCAGTCAGTCAGTTTCCCCTTTTATATATACATATATAGATAACGTTTAAATAAGGCGAAATTCTCTAAATATTACTTGCAAAGTAAGGATGGATTGACTCACCTTTCTACATATCGACAGCGCGACGATGGTGATGATGTTTCCAGGGATGCCGATAAGCATGAACAGCATGCAGCTGATGTACGCGAAGCGCAGCAAGGGCTGGTCGTAGCCATCGAACAGCTTCACCGCCGCCAGAGCCTCGTCAGACGCATACGAGGTTAAACCAGGAATCCCACTCACATTTCCATTACGGGATACGGAATCCATTTTCAAATACAAAGCAAAGCACGTCACTCAAACACTAACATTCCACTACAAATGAACACATAAACTGAATTGTTGCTAAGTTTTGTTTATTCTATTTTCCTTAATGAGTCAATTTAACTGTCATGGGTACGCACTCGATTGATAATGTTACTCCAGACCGCGTCTTGCCATAGCCCGACGCGTCGCGCTACTTTAATATTGCTTTCCATCTTGATTCACATTCGTCGACTTATTGCTAAGTTATGAACATAATACTTTACAATGTTTTACAATATACGAGTACAGATAGATATGAACAATGATTCATATTCATCATTTTGATGATAATTTTTTTACATAAATCACTAAATACATACATGAGTGAGATGAATAATGCGGCCAGGATGTATCATTTTGGCATCCGACTGACCGTTATTGAGTATCATTTTACGAGATTAATAGTTTATGTAGATATCTTAACATTAAACTACTTCAGTATAACTTTAAATTACATATAAACATTCTAATTGCTTCCTCTCCACCCCTAAGCACAATCACGGACGGTTCGCGATTACAAAAGTCTACGTAACTGTACGTTCTCTACGTATACACAAATAACTTTAACGTTGCCGCTGTCACTACAGTACACAAGTTTATGATCACTTATATATCTTTCACACACATGTACTTGAGTGTCCATTATTTGCAGTTATTCAGGCTGTCCAGCGATTTACGACTAGTCACGGCGGGCGCTTCTCGGAGGCGCCATCGCCGGGCGAACGTCACGCCCAACGGCGACACATCAGCAGGTTCTTGTACGCCTGCCGGTACTCCGACGACATCACCACGTAAATAATGGGGTTGATACACGTCGTCAAGTATATCAGTATATATCCCGCTATGTTCGCTGCTGGATGCGACGTGAACTCACGAAATATTTTCGTCAAAGTTATTGGTAAGTAACACACCCAAAACGACAGCATTATTGCCATTATCATCTTTAATAACTTTCTGTCTTTTGGCGTGAGACGAGGTGGTCTCACAGAAGCGGGTGAACGTTTCAGTGCAACAGCTGCTTGTCGAAGACGTTTGGCTGTTTCTCCGCCACTCGGTGTTCTAGGTTTAGCGTCAAGAGCGCACTCCTCATCGTGACCATCTAAGGTATCAACACCAGATGAAGACGAGCGTTCAGGCCCTGGAGTTGGAGGACAGTGCAAAGCAGGCGGCGCAAGCAGTGCCCTTCGAGGTGGAGCCACATGATTAATCCCATTTTCTGGACCAGGTGATCGTTCTAAAGCCGTCGAGGCTGATCCAACTGCGGAATCTTCTAAACCCGGCCTTAGTCGTCCTCGGGCTGGAGCACGAGACTTTCTTGCAGCTTCTCTTACGATGCAGAATATCCGAGCGTAACATATAACAATGGCCAGACAGGGCAGCATAAAAGCGCCCACGAAGAGAAATTCTTTTGGAGAACGACCATTTTTATCAGGAAGTATTGAACAGGATCCTATTGTGGGATCCAAGCCAAATCTACCCCATTTTTCCAACCACGTGGCTATTAAGGCTCCAAAGGAAAACGCCCAGGTACTCGCCACCATCACTGCTAAATACTGACGTCGGTACAATCTGTTGACAAAACGATTTCATCAGATTCCTGTTATCAAAACTAAATAACAATTAGCAAGTAAGGAAGAGTTAATTTAATTTCCTGGTACGAGATGATACCATACCAAAATATGACTCAAGATTTCCTCATTGAATATTATGGGTGTCATAAACAATGTGATGTCAAATATATAATTAGAATACACTCACTTGGGGTAGAGCCGTGGATGGGAAATCATGACATATCTGTTGATGGTGATAGCCAGGACTGTGAAGAGGGAAACGGCGACGAGCGCATATCTGGCGAGAGGGAACATGCGGCAGAGGATCCTGCCGTGCGCCCAGGAGCGTCTCCAGAAGGTGGAGGCAGCGAGGGGCAGGTTGAAGCAGCAGAAGAGCAGGTCGGAGCATGATAGGTTCATTATGAACACAGCGGTGGCGTTGCGAACCTGCAAAAAGAACATTTTTGTTAATGATTGTCGCCGCAGATTTTGTTACATTCAATAAAATGTTTATAGGATCTAAAATTTTTATTGAAGGTATAACAGTGATTTAACAACATTCAGAATACTTCATTTTAGATTTATGTAGATACGAATATTTTGTCAAGATAATTCTTCCATTTCGACAATGGTCGCTTTCAGGCAGGTGTGTGATCGTTCGTTCAACCTATTTCAGAAAGTTTTCAAACAAAGCTGTTTAGTTCGACGGCACATTAAAAATTCAATGCCTCACTAATTTTATTATGGACAAGTTGGAGCTTAACTCATTAACATAAATGTATTTTAGGAGTGAATCAAGTCAGTTAGGTTTGTTTATACCCAGTGACTATTATAGCGATCACTGACCTACGCTATGAGGACAATATTTCATTGCATTTATTGTCATTCTTATCACTCGTAGTGAATTAATCACGTCTTCACTCGGTAGTACAGTTTTTCTATTTTTAGACTTCGGTTGTAATACTGTCTTAGCTCGTAATACCGTATTTTATCACTTCGGAAGTGGAACATAAAAGTTACGTGTACTTGACGGAAAAATGATATCTTTGCATAATAAATACTTTATATGAAACGTGCGTGTTCAACCAGATAAATTGGGACAGGTTAGACTTGTTTAATATCCAAATAATATTCGTGACGTGAGTTTTGTTTTCACTAGAAAATAATACAGATACACGTTTATTGTCTTCGCGATTAAAAGATAATGTCAAGAAAAGAGACAAGATGGCAGCATTGCCTTCTATGTTCAAATTATTTTTTTTTTAAATAATATCTTTCTTTTGTTTATCTATGACAAATAGCAGTTCAGTAAGCGACCGAACTATACTGCCATCGCAAACCAAAAAGCAATATCTCGTAAGATTTTTTTTTTACAGCGGTTAGCTTACATTCTTCAGTATCGTCGAAGAATGCATATATTTATAGGAACTATGAAAAAAGACAACACTACATGCTTAGTTATTTGAAATATGCGATAATAACATGTTAGTTGGTTTCAAAAAAAGCCCCTATGTTTGAGCCGGTAAACCGATCTAAATTGAATATAACTTAGATTTAGCCTCCGACTGGAGAAAGAGTAAACAATTTTTTTATCAATATTCCATGCTGATTGTTGATTCACTTGAATCCACAATCAGAACTATTTTTGAATATATATCATCATCATCATCCATTTTTAATGTTCCCACTGCTGGGACTCAGGCCTCCTCTCGACGAAGTTCTAGGACTGGTCAGTTTCCTCACGATTTAGAGTTTTGAGAGCAGTGGTGATGAAATAAATTACACAAACTAATGCGCCTGGGTGGCTTTGAATACGCGACCTACAACTCGTAAGTAGAGGCCGTTACCAATCGGCCACCAATGCTTTATATATATATCACTAGCTTTTGCCCGCGCGGCTTCGCTCCCGCTCTTCCCTTCTCCACCCTACTATACCCTACCCTACCCTACTCTACCCTACTCTACCCTTCTCTACCCTACCCTATCCTACTCTACCCTACTCTACACTACTCTACATTACTCTACCCTACTCTACACTACTCTACATTACTCTACTCTACACTACTCTATCCTACTCTACCCTACTATACCCTACTCTATCCCACCAAACTTCACATATACCATCTACTAAATAGTCCGAACAAAGCCTAAAAATTTGGCTTGGATAGGTGAGCCCGTTAAATTACAACGAAAAGTGGCATTGATTTTTATATATATAGATTAATAAGACGGAAATAATGTTGATACTAAAATCCTGTTTTTTTTTTTTTAAACACACTTTTGTTGTGTTAAGGCTTTTCGGCTTCCGAAGGAAACACAGGCCTATTCAATATTTCAAGCTCACATCTTAGAACAAACATTATATTTAGCTAACGAGTTTACTTTAGCAACAAATATATCTCAGACAAAAGTCTATCGTCTACAAATAAGAGGCCAACGTCCAACTAAAGACATTTACGATCTGATATTATGATTCACGATTCGTAAGTTATATCACTGTTTATTTAACACAGCAAAGTCAATTAGTCAATGGCTACACACGTATCTGTGAGTGTCAATATCATTTATCTCTTGAGAAATATTCAATAGTACTACACTAAAACTAAATATTGATAGTCCAATAGCAAATATATAAGACACTTTATGTTGGATATAAACGTGAAGTGCTCGATTTGAAATTTTATTGAAATGGTAAACGATTAATACTGGTTTTTCCACAGAGCTTGGAAGTGACAGCGTCAATAGACTTATTATAACAAAATAATTAATTATAAGTAGATATGTATATTAGTCTATAAGGTCTATATGATACGGGTACATGTTGCCGGAAATAAATTGTTTGTTATCATTGTTATTAACATTATATTCAGTTTTCTTGTATTCGGAGAAAGTTTGTATGAACATGTGAATATTATTGTTACTCCTTCACATTTCAATGAAATTTGGCACATGGATGAACAATGTCTTAGAATAGCTCAAAGGTTACTTTTATCCCGGGAATATGTTTCCTCGGGACAATTTTCTACTTCTACATAGGGGAAGCCAGAAGCCATTGGCAGAAGTTATTATTGTATCTAATACCTTGGTGTCCGCGTTAAGGTGATGCAGGATTCAGCTATCAGAAGTTGTCAGTATAGATTTGATATATAAGCAACTTGCTGCTGCCAGTGGATTGACCCACGTGAAAGTAGAAAATTGTTCCAAGACAACTTACTCCTGAGGTAAAAAGTATACTTTCAGTTATTCTAAGACATCTATCTGTGTGCCAAATGTAATCCAAATCCGTTTAACCAATTTTCACCTTTATAATAATAGTGTTAATCGTAATTAGTGAACATCAGCGACAAGCTTAGTTTATATGGAAAAATGCTGGCAATGACGTCACTAGCATCAGCCACCGAGGCGTCTTCGTACTCTATGGATTTGAACTTTATGTAAAGGAGATGAATGTCATTGATTTGTTCGCTGCAATTTTAAGGGGCATTGCCTCGAACTCCCTGAAGGATCAATTAAGTTAGAAATTCTTTAGATATCAGATAGATATTAGATATTCTTTAGATATAATTCTTTAGTTATCGTCTGGGGAGTGTTATAAATATATTAGTCTTGTAAGATCATGTTACTGTATTTTAAGGTTTTTTTTGTTATTAAGTACAATGTTAAAGTCTATTAATAAATTGCCTAATTTTGCTGATGGGAATATAAAATATTTTGTATATATCAGTGTAAAATTTACTTTCGATGGCTATTTAGCATTTGGGTAAGATTTTATTTTAATTTATTAGCTGTCTGAGTATCATGTCGTTGTACTTTATACAAGTCTATTTGCTCAGTAATACTCGTTTATCTTGTACATCCTGTTATCAATCCACATAACATCTTTTGGTCACTAACCATATACTTACTTTATCTTATTTTATTATTTCCCTCTGTCTAATTATGTCTCATTCTATTCATTTGCATAACACCAAATATATCTCTCATATCGGCAGCATACAATTTATTTTCATTAAATCAGTTTGTACTCAATCTGATATTATAGCTTTGTAATTATATTGACAATTGGCAAGAAGACCGGGCGCGCGAGAGATGGAAGGAGTAGAGGGAGGCCTTTTCCCAGGAGTGGGACAGAACAGGCTAACAAAAAAAAAAAAAATTAACTGACTATAGCTGGTGCCCGCAACAATCGTCCGCGTCTAATTCGTAAAACAGTATAATGCATTTGTAGCATTTTTTTTTGCGCGGTTCCCTATAGTCTTTTTCAAATAAAAAGCCTAACTCTTATAAAATTAAGTATGTAACTATCAGTGAAAGTCCCGTCAAAATCGTTTAACCCATTTTGGAGGTTAACCAGAATAAATTAATAGAGAGACTGTCAAAAATTAAAAAGAAATGCTTTTTTGTTATAGGTATCGAATATTTTAAAAGCTCATGCATTTAGTAAAAAAATGTATTTTGATATTAAAATAAAAAACTTTTTCACTTCGATGTTCACTGAAAAGTAAAAAATAACTGTAATTTCGGAAGTCGGTGTTTCTATAATAGTTTTGTCCCTTCGTTATTTAACACCGACTTCCGAAATTAAAGTTAATTTGTACTTTTCAGTGAACGTTAAAGTCGGTTGTATTTTTTTTTTGTAAAAAGTTTTTTATTTTACACTTTTAATTTATGGTACCACCACTAAAAATTACCCCTCAGCCAAACTTCTCTCATTCATCTCATTACGATTCTAATAATCCCAAACACGGTTACATTAAATTAATGTAACTTCTGGCTTCATCATCAGGTCGGTTCGATACATCCTCTCCCCTTTTTCTTTCAGTCAGTCATCGACTACACGTATAAACAAAGTAATTTTTATTGTTACGACAGTTTTGCTGTGATCCTATGAGGAGTTCTGTTCCATATCTTCAAAGTTCATAATCAGATCATAACAATATTTCTATGGGACTAACCTTTCAATCAAAAAATAATTTTCAAAATCGGTCTACAATATTGACCGAGATATCGGTGAACATACATAAAAAAAAAAAACATACATTTAGCCGAACATAGAACCTCCTCCGCGCCTATAACTTTATTAATATGTATACAGTATAAATGACTGATGTAATATCTATATAGAGCTCAAATCAAAAGGGTGACGAACCAACCCCACCGCCTAGCCATGTTGTCAGTGCGCTCGATAGATGGCGTTGTACTGCCCGGGCTCAATCCTGAATCGCGGTATGGTTTCGTTACAATCGCAGTATGTAAGTTCCTACGGTTTGCTTCGTTGATATTAGTCTATTATTTTACATTACATGCAACTGTGTATCATATGCACGTAGATGTAAATATGTTTTCTATCTCATATTTTTGTGAAATCAGTCTTAGTGTATGTAAAAGACTGATTTATTTTAATAAATATTTAATGTCAATAGTCAATTGTTTAATTATTATAAGATAGATCGCGTATCAATCAAGTAGTCAGTACCTTCGAGTACTAGAATATGTCTCTTAACAATATTTATTATTTCTGCGAAGCAGTATAGGTGTACATAAGTGTTAAGTTTTTTTTTGAGGTTGGAAAACTTCCAATGACTTCTCCCGTTCTAGGGTAAAGCGAGAGGGCATATCTGACTTTTATTAATGAAAACCACACCTATGGCCTTCAGTAGTCTCTTGCATTCTAGGGTCATGGTAACTCTTTCAAACGTGTTATGCTTAGGTTTTCTTAGGTTTAACAATTTCACCAATGATACTGAATGCGATCAACGTTCAAGAGGGACGTCGGTGTAAATTTGACATCTGTTGAAGTCGGTGTAGACCTGTTATAACTGAAAAAAAGATAGCTTGATCTCTGCGACATTCGTCAAACTAACATTCCTAGGGTTGTCATGATATAAAAAAAATGTCGATAGTAATTTTCAACGCTTCTTACTTTCCAATACTATAATTATATAATTAGGTTTAATTACAAACGTTACTAAAATGTGGCTCTTTCAAATTATCTAATCATTTTAAAAACCACTCCTTAAATTTTTCAAAATATATTTCCTCCTGGTTTTCAGTGGTTTTTAGTTGATTTGAATGCCAATAGGCAATTAGGCACAAAACCAGATGACGTCCCAGCATGAGTGATTAATAATCTTAAATAATGTTATTATATTTAAATATACAATAAAATTAAATGATTAATTAATATATTAAATTTTATATGAAATATCGATAGTTTATAGTCTGTGGTCACGATGATTCACCCGTCACTAATTAAGACTTTGACAGGTACGTTTGTCTGTACTGCTAAATTCAGTACTTCATAGGCGTGCTTTTACTGACAGCTGTCGCAGAGATCAAGCTATCTTTTTTAAGTATAGTCGCATTTTTTAGTGATATTGTCATTTTTTGAGTGGGGAAAATCATCTAGTCAGTAACTTTAAAGGGAGTGTCAGACGTTTGCTGAGTTAATCGATTTAAACTAGTGCTTGACTGCATTCCCACCTCAATATCAATTACCCTATGCGTTCCAGAGTTAATTGGTCTTTCATGTGTGTATAAAGGTAGTACACTGCACACACGTGTGCCTCGTACGCTGATCTGCGTGCGTTGGTCTCCATACATTTTATATGGAAACTAGACTTGTAGAGCTACACTAGATACACGCCTCGCGACTCGTCGTTCTACGTACAAATCAGGCGAGGTCCACGTGTGTTGAGCTAATGTAGTCTAATTGTCCCCGCATACGGACCACAAAAAAATTCCGCTTCAAGCTTCTTTTTGAGGCGGCCTTTTTTGTGGCTCGTGTGCGGCGGTGCCGCCACAAAAAAACGCTTGAAGCGGCTTCAAGCTTCTCCGGACACAAGGTGTCGCGCGCTTCAGCTGTTTTTTGCGGCCGCTTTTAGGTTTTTTTTTTGTGGCCTCTTCTAGCGTTTTTTTGAAGCCAGACAGTTACAGCCGTAAAATAACAAAAACAGTTTACTCCATGGCCTTCCTAGTTGTAGTAAAATCTACAAGTAATCTTGACTACTTAACACTGAAAACACAAATTAAATATTTGTACAATCCTTCACGTTTGTTAATGGATTAACACTATCTGATTATGGAAAATATTTTTAAATATGCCTGTCAGTTTAAATAACTGACCATCATAACAGTATAATCTTGTATAAATATACACATTTATCTTAGATTGTATGTAATGACAAATAGAATTGTAAAAATGTTAAGATGGAAACCTTTTTATCGTTTATACCGTGTGTTTGGAAGGACAGGAACTATTTGCCTGCTGCGGCATTCCCGTCCGATTACGACTTAAGGTTTATAGTCCCTTGAACAATTCTGGCCGAAATTAAATGGACACAACACTCGTACTCGCCTAGTGCGAGTGCGGCGGCAATGCGAGTACCTGTGCATTTAATTCCGGCCACCTGTGACCGGACAGAGCCCCGCTGACATTTAAATCCATTTTCTTTGCCAAATATTGATTCATTTACATACGCTATGTTTATTTTGACGAAAGCCAACATAAAAATGTTTAAAAAAATTATAAAAACTTAATGATCCAAGCCGTTTCGAAGGAGTAGGGGATAAGTTACGAAATTGCAAAATATTTTTTTTAGACAAAAGTATTAATCGCACGAAAAAAATTAATAGTTAATAATGTTGTTCATGAATCTATAATAAACATATATTTTTAAAAAACCTATTAATCTGGCGGTTACCGATTAGTAGGCTTCAGAAAGTCACTGTTTTATGGCGGTTCTCCGGCGCTTGGGCCTTTTAGTGTCTACAAGGCTAGAGTAAATAGGCTATTAATAAATCTAGTTGGGACGCAGTCAAGCATTAGTTTTTACAACATGAAAAAAAAAACTGTTTATTGAATATTTGCTTGTTCTCATTAAATTGGTCTACTAGTAAGAATGTGCAATTAGTATACACTTGAGTAAACTTGTTCAATTTGTTTATTTAGTTGGTAGTGTTTGTGTTAGTGTAACATTATTCTGCTGTCGTTTCTATTAGGACTTCTTGCGCTCATTAGAATATTTTGAGTTTATAGCCTAATACGCATAGCATAATCAGCCTTTTAAAGTTCCCACTGCTGGGACTCAGGCCTCCTCTCTAGGAGAGGTAATGGGTCGTAATCTACCACGCAGGCCCAGTGCGGGTTGTTGAATGTTTTCGAATTTTTGGTTCTAGGAACATCTTCCATTCCTCAAGATGTCTTCACCAATTTGAGAGCAGTGGTGATGAAATAAATTACAAAAAGTTATGTGCCCGGTTGGGTTTGAACCCGCTACCAACAAGTTATAAGCCGGGGCTGTTATCGTTAGGCCACCACTACTCCCTTTTGAGATATTCATTTTATTTGGCACCTAATGGGTGTTAGATGGTCTTAAAATAACTTTGATTGTGATGTCGTTATACTTATAACCTAAAAACTACTGGAGCGATTTCAAATATTCTTTCACCAGTACATAGCTACTTTATCACTGAGTGACATAGGTATATATTTTCTTCTATCACACGGGACAAACCGCTGGCAGAAGCTAGTAATTAATTTCAAAGGATATTTGCGTTTTTTTATCAGTTATTATTTTTGGTATAATGTTTATTTTGACACGAGCCACAATAAATGCAGCGGCAAAAAAGAACGATTGAAGGCCTACGTTTAAAAGGGCAGAACTACACTGCGCACATGTGTGCCACACAAGCCGATATGAGCGCGTCTCCATACATTTTAAAAGGACATAAGACTTGTTGAGCTACATTTGATCCACGTTACGCATTGGTATCTGATAACTTAAAACTGATAGAAAATAATTAACAATGGATCCGATACAGGGACAGACTCCGGAATAATTTATGCTCAAAGATTCAAATTATTTTATTTCAAATAAACCATTTACAGGCACTTATGAAATGTCAAGAAGTCAGCTAGTCGGAAAAATGATTTTAATGCATTCTAAAGCGTAGATCTCTATGGAGAACAATATGCAAGAAACTCCATGGACAATCGTGTTATGTATTACGACTATCTCGGTTATATGTTTCTTGTCATTACTATTATGTGAGAACAATGTAAATGCCTGTCTCACTGAAATCACAATCTACACTAATATTTTAAAGAAGTAATGTTTGTTTTTATTTTATTTATAGACGGTAAATTCTGAAAGTACTGGTCTGACTGATAAAAGGTTTTCACTGATAGAAAGCTGCTTTATTCCTGAAATCCTGACTGATATATATTTTATGTACGCGAGCAAAGCCACGGGCATAAGCTAGTAGGTAATAATGTTAAAGTATATTATAAAATACTGACCTTCTTACACCTCGCAAGCGCAATGATGGTGATGAGGTTGCCAGGGATCCCCACCAGCATGAAGAGCACGCAGCACACGGAGGCGAAGTGCAGCAGAGCCTCCGGGTAGTCGCGGAACAGCTCTACTGCCGCCAGCTCCGCATCAGAGCCGTACTCCGTCACCCCCACGCCCTCCACGCTGTAGTTCCCCCCGTCTACCTCACTCGCGAACGTACTCCTCGGGATACTCGGTAGCAGATCACCCATCGTAACAGCTCACACATCATTCGTCACATAAGACCTCATCACTTATTTCATGTCCATGTTTACACTGTCGGGTTTCGTCGGCGACTGATAGCAAACCTTCGTGCCACTCAATAAGTTGTTCGTGTGCCGGTGATAAGGCATTTTGTCGATGTGCGAGGTTATAGGGTCACAGCTGGTCAGGAAGTGCGCGTATCTCTCCGGCTGGTTCCACAGTATCTGAAAAGATAAATTGGTATTCGTTTATTATTAATTCATTGTAGATACAGTTATGAGAGTTACCAAAGAAGATAATGGTGTGTTTGTTTTGTGAGTCGGCGATTGTGTCTGTGAGACGATGGGGCTCATTGTACCGAGTGGCGGTTTTGATATTTATTGCGTCTACATTACTTCTTATCGTGTCGGAGATAATAAATTGTAATTTGTGTAACGATGTTGTTGTATGTATTATATATTTGATAAAGTTTTATTTTCCTTATTTATAACTAGCTTATACTAGCCGCTTTGTCCATGTAAAAGAAGAAAATGTATGCCAAATAGGTAGTGGTAATTTTTTTTATTAAAATCGGTTCTGAGTATATTAATATGAGTAATAATTACAAACAAAAATATTTAAAATACAAGTAGGTATTTCCTGTTAACAATATTAGTACATAGGTAGGAAAAAATACCACATATGTATAGCTATATCTGAGTAAACCTATTTGGTGAACATTTTTTCCTTTTCATTAACGCACTCTGATTCAATAAAATATCGGTTAATGTTGGGGAATTCGTTTATTCATAATTAGAAATTCAACCATATTATTATTATTTTTTTATTGACGCACTCGGATTTCATGATAAAATAACACATATTTAAAAATTTCCCCAAATAAACTTTTGTTTTTCTCTAACGCAATCTGATTTTATAAAATATCGGTTAAAGTTGGGGAATTCGTTTATTTGACTGACCTGTTGGTCTAGTGGTTAGTGGCCCTGACTGCTATGCCGGAGGTCGTGGGTTCGATTCCCACCCAGGACAAAAATGTTTATGATGAGCATAATTATTTGTTCTGTGTCTGGGTGTAATTTATCTTATACATTTCTAAACACATATATATACTATGTATGTGTTTAGAAATATATAAGTATGTTTATAAGTTGTCTAGTACGAATAACACAAGCTCTGCTTAGCTTGGGACTAGATGGCGTTGTGTGATAGTTGTGGAAATATTATATTATATTATTATTCATAATTAGAAATTCCAGCAATTAAACTATCGCATTCAGCCTGTTTCGCATTACCTTACCACAGTCGTAAATGTTTTCCTGCTACTTAGTTACTCAGCTGAAACTAGGCTTTGAACCGACCAACACATGACATTTTGACACACAGGTCAAAATTCGCGTTTCGATGTTACAATGCGGGTGTATTTTTTTTTGTTATCATTGCTTTTTAATTCATTAAACTCCAAGCAAATCCCGGATCTCATCGTTTTCTTGTCTTTCTATTGTGTCTCTAATTACATTAATTAATTATATTCGAGAGGTTAAAATTAATTTTAACAAATAAAATCGCAAATCGGAAAAGAAAATCGTTTCGAAATTCAGCAAGTTTGAAATCTTTCACGATGGAAAAGGAAATTGTCAAGTAACAGAAAAAGGTTAGACAAACTGAGCTGTCACTACTATTTGAAACGTCACTGTCACTGTCATTAAATTACGTGCGTATAAAAGAGATTGTGAGCAAGGATCTCATACACCCTACGGTTATTGCGCCCACCTCGCTTCCAATATTTGAAATACTAATTGCTGCTTCATTCAATAACCAATTTCACCTATGTTTCTAAAAAATATAAATTTTTTTAAGTAGTTTCAAATATTGTACAATACTATATACAGGATAATATCTACCCAATTTTAGGGGTGGTAATGTGCCTAGCACGGAACAGACAATTTTATCTGTTCGATAAAATTGTTGTTGTGTTGTGACATAATTAAAAAACAATTTGGTCGACCAAACAATTATAATATTTACAACTTCATCAAACAAACAAAATTCACTACTCCAAGATTCTATAGTTTCAATTTTCTCTCCCATCAGTAAGCATGTTTTATTCTATTTTCTTTTTTTGTTAGTGACCAGTTTGAATTTCAAGTCAACTTGTTCGATACACGTACATTTTAATTCACAATGTTGACGATTTTTGCTGTTCCAAATTCAAATCTCATTATTCCCTAGGGATCGGCCATACTGCATTATCTCCCTAGGGATAGAATGACTTGCTTTAAGTGAGGTTTGTATGACATATAAAACGACATTATCGAGCAGGTGGTGTAAAACAATAATTATGTCATTATTTGCACTACGTTTCGTAACGCCAAACAGCCATCATTCAATTAGTTTAACTTTTTCACCGCAACACTTTTTTTTATCCAATATAAACTAGTGTTTGCCTGCGATCCTGATAGTAAGCCACTCCTTACCGTCAGGTGGGATCGCAGTCAACAATTGCCTCACTATGCAATCGTTGATAGTGAGAAAATATCAAATATTAGAGCTGCTTGAACAGCAACGTTTATCAAAATGTCCATTTTGTGTGAGAAAATATTGTCATAATATGCGCACCTCACGAGAACGGCACTAAGCTAAATGGGTTAGGCGATTATCACACTGTCACGTATCACGCTGCATGTTGCGTGTCAACGCATCTACGCGCGTACTTGCGGGAGTGCAGATCTGCTTCATTATGCGGGTTTTTTTACGCACTCACGCGCGTAGTTGCGTTTTGTAGATACGCAGGCTCTGACTCACTTTATGAAAAATCACGCACGGACTACGAGATGTGCCGGTGACGGTGCCATACATTGCGTCTCGCCCCACGCGCTTGTGCGTATGTTTCTCCGCGTGTAGGCGCGTGATCTGCATGAACGCGTGTGGATGCATTTTCTGTGTGTTGAACTGTGCGTGTTTCCTATACAAAAGGAGATACTTACAAGTAACGTTAAAACACACATTCACGCGATATGCTGGTGCGTGGCAGTATGATAATCACCTTAAAAAAATTAGGTACCGCGCTGCCAATTGTGCGAAGATCGGAGCGATCAAATTATTTGAGCCGTACTGTAGGTATTATAGAGTCTCTTGAATTCTAGCCCACGACAGCATCAAGATCCACTTCAAGAGTTTTCAAAACGAATCAAGCATCCTTCAAATACGGCTTAACACCTTCAGAATTCGTTCATATTTTTAGTAAATGACGTAACTCAAGATGTACTTGAAATATGAGATGAATCGATCCTAGTCAGTGTTTGGCATCTAAGCACTCACATCAATATAAGATGTTCAGTGACTGAAAGTGTTACATTTGCCAGGAAGCTAGCAGAACTGTATAGATTCAAGAGTTAAAGGGTCGCACTAATTACCGTAATATTATAAAGGCGCAAGTTTGTGAGTGTATGTTTGTAACTTCTTCACGCGTTGCGCCGACTCTAAATAAGATGGAACAAGGACAGGAATCATCCTAGGGGGTTTACTTTTCAAGTATCTAGATCATCTGTGAAAAGCTGGATCGAACAAAATTCACTCAATTGTCACCCTTGTTTAAAAGGCTCGTTAACCTTTCAAGTATCTTAGATACCGCTTAGGTACATAAGAAAATAAGCTCAAAATACCAGCCAAATATCTACCATAGGTTTATAAGCAGTAGGTTCAAAATACCTTGATTTTGCATTTGGGATAAGGGGATAGGCTCTCGAAAGGTTCAAAAGACTCGTTGAACACTACCTGTCGCTGTGATTATATAGGTTTATCGATAATAGTTGCCATTATTTTATTCTTGTTGTCTATATATTTGGTATATATGTAATCCTGCCTCAGTCAAATCTTTGAAAATCTAGTTTGTTCTTAAATTTGAACCTTTTTCATAAATCAGTCTGCCTATTGGTAATAATTGCATGAAAATCCGATCGGTGAATATGAGTTCGCGTTTATACGACCAACAAGAGCAATGGGGGACGGCTTCGTTTTATAATATGTAAGGAATCTGACTTGGCAATCGGACTGAACAATCTAATTCAATTTAATGTATTACTTGTGAAATACATTTTGTTTTCATGCGATTGCCAAGTAAATATAATATACTAGTGGCCCGTCCCGGCTTTGCACGGGCAATAAATATAACCTATGTTACTCAGGGTGAATGTAGCTTTTCAATGGTGAAAGAATGTTTGAAATCGGAACAGTAGTTTTTTTCATTACAAACATACAAACATAAAATGTAATATTGATATGGTCACCATAAGATGTTATAGAAAATCTTTTAAGCTGGTCACTGGGCACGTATGGTTGGTTTACATTTAGTTACAAAAAAAAAATTGAAACGTATTCCCAATTTTACTTATTAGACCAGTGACAGCCAAAATACAAGTCCTGTCAATTACTGTCCACACCAGGTTGAGTGAACGAGAGCGCAGAATGCGATAACGCCTCACATTGTTTGTGATTTAGTTTCCTTGTTTTTTTTTTTGTATCACGATGTACAATACAATATTATATAAGTAATTATATAATAAAAGTAAATAAATATTATACTTCAAAGTGGGATGGCAACTCGATGTTCAACAATTGATACATGTTTAATAGACTCATAAATAATTATTAACCCAAAAATACACGGCTTAAATCTATAGACTAGTCACCATTTTTTTCCGGTAAGCTCCATAGATGCAAAACTGTAAATTGTTCCATTATGTGCTCAATTCGATACTAAAATTATAAATTCTAATTTTGACTAAATATCCATACCTATATAACTATCAATTGACTCGACACGCGTTCTGACATATAAATTCTCAAAGAAAAATGTAGGGGGTTGGGAGGAGGGTATAATATTAGCCTACGACCTATTCTCAGACCTACTAAATATACAAACAAAAATTCATAAAAATCGGGTTTTTCGGGGAAGACTTCGATAACAAAACAAAATTAAACAATAATATACCAACTTGAGAAATGAAAATACTTCCGCTATTTACTTTCAAAGAAAATTTTATGGATTAAAAGTATCTAAGACTATTTTCATTTCAAGCAAGCATCTTATGTAATCCCACGTAAGTACCTATACTTAGGTGGGGCACGGTCTAGTGGTAAAATCTAATGTAATTCTGTTTTAGTTTTCATTTCGTAGTGCATTACAGTGTTATGTCGGTGGCAAGAGAGCTTGGAGTGCAGTGGAACGTAAAATGAAAAGAGATGGCGACATTCACACATTTGTTGATAAGTTTACTGGTTTTTGCTGACAATTCAGTCTGTAGGGTATTTTAGCTGGCGGTATAAAAATAATGTTTTTTTTTTATAGGTAGGTAGGTGAATTTCTGTTATTGTCTTTATGAAGAACTAGCTTTTGCTCGCAGTTTCGCCCGCGTACATAAAATGTAGCCTAAGTCACTCAGGAATAAAGCAGCTTTCTATCGGTGAAAAAATTTTAGCGTTCGGACCAGTACTTCCAGATATTACTTACCTCTTACAAACAAAAAAACATAAATCAATAAAACAACCTTTATCTCTTCATTATATTAGTGTAGATGAGTAACCGGTTTAAGTTTATGACTGACTTCTTTTTAAAACCAAAATTTGTAAAAGTTACAATTTTTTTTTAAGATATGTAGCAGTTCTTCTTTAAGATATTTTAAGCACTTTAGATTTTTTTAAAGAAACTTGAAGCAATTTCATGATTTTTTCAAAGAATGTTTTTACAAAAAACCTTATCAAATAAGCCGTAAATGAACCTACGGCTTATTTCATTTTAAGTTTTTTTATGAAAAGCTAGGAGAATGTAACAGTTCAATGTATTTTCCAGTAACTTGCTGTAAGAGAGAAGAAGTAACCGAATAAAAAGTAACCGAATAAAAATGTGCTAAGGAAGTCAGACCCAACATAAAAATTTCAAAGGGCGGTTGACATAGGGTAACCTAATTTATCATGTTACGTAGTTCCGACTACTTTCACAAATAAATGAGGCTTCGCAGGAAATGTAATCAGGAGATTCTTTCTGGACATACATATAAACCTTACCGCCTTTTTTTAACCTTACCGCCTTCAAAATCAATTGAATTAAGTACCTTTCGTAGTTTACTGAAATTGTCTACGGTAGCAAGTGTCGTAGTTTTGTAGAAGAAACTCATACTATTAATTTACTAAAACCGCTGTGGATGACAACCCCCGCTCTTGGGCGGAGTGGGAGATAGTGTCAGACTCTTACTGACTAAAAGACCCACCCTGTTCCTTCTAGCCTTCATACCGGGACTCGAGCTCCCATTCGGATACCCCTGGCCCCAGTAGGCTTCGACCCGGCTGGGCCCCTGCTGTTGTTGACAACACCTTGAGGCGCACGGGAACAGTGCGCGCCGTCGGCGACTTGAGTTTGGTCTGGACAGTTACTGGACGGCCGGACAGCGAGCTACCCATTGCTCACTGTCCGCAAGCCCGCTCCTACGGTGGCCGGAAATCGGGATCAGAAAAAGCAGGTTCTAAGAACTCATCATCTTTTTTTTTTTGTCAGGACTAGGTTTCTAAAAACAACAACTTTTGTTCTATGACTTTTAAAAATTAATCATGTTTTAGTTCATCCGATTTTCAAACAAAAAATAAACATATTTAAATTGAACGTTCTAAATATTACGAAGTCTATGCGAAGCAAGCGATAGTACAATAGCGGAGGGCAACGAGATCAAGCAGCGGGTATGCTTGATGCGCTTGCGTCGCGTCATACAGACGTAGGTAGTTATAGCAAAATAGAGAGTTGAAATGTGTTGGATAGAACAATGAAATCTTGACGGTTTTATTTATGCATTATGATTTGTAAAAAGTCATAGAACAAAACCACAAAACTTTATGTTCATGATTTTAGTAATACAGGTTTGCAACATTGTTAGTTGAGTTCTTAAATTTAAGTTTGGGTAACCAATCAATTGACTCCCAAACATACAAGTTTTGACAGATCCTGCTTCTTATCCGTCACTAGCTGCAGCCAGCAGTAAAAAAATGTCCTAAAGGGACATACTCCCGGGATACTAAGTAACCTAAGCGCTATTCTACAACATGATCTACTCGTGTGTCAAATTTCATCCAAATATGTTCTACCATGAAGAAGTCAACACATAGAATATACATATAAACTTTCGCCTTTATAATATTAGTATGGTTACCAAGTTTCTGTGCTTGCAAGTAAAAAAATATATCATGGTGTACTGTATGTAGACAGTAGTGTGGTCGCCAGTACAGCTCACCAATGATGCATCCAACTTTCCACATAGATAATAAAAAAATAATAGAACAAAAAATCCCTGCGTACGTCTTAAAATTACCACAATTCTACATTTAATTAATTGAAAGAAAATTCACAAGTTTCGCAGAAGACAGAACAGTGAGTAGGTCACCGCAAATTATGACTATTGTTCTTCGCAAAATCACACCAATTGTATGTAAGGATACATACGTTTTACCTTTTGTATAGGTTAAAGTGTTAAAGGAATGACAATTTTTAGAACACAATATCCTCATAGACCGAGGGTGGACAACCATGAACATGGAGTACGTTACGGTGACCTGTATCCAGTACCTGTAAATGCAACTGTTACGAGGTTCGTGTTTGTAAAAAAACTGCCTTCAAACTTCATCCCTCCTGTAGAAGGTGACGGATGTCACCTAGACATGAACTACAGTGGTGAATCTGGAAATCTTTGAGGCTCAGCTCGTGGGTTGAAGAAACAATTTGGCCAAATGGGATATCTTTGATCTAGCGTAAACACATTGCCAGAGCTCTTGCGTGAGCTTGCGGACCGTCAGCAATGTCTACTTTCCACGAGCACCTCAAAGAGATGTCAACACATGGAAGGAACCCAGCAGGGTGGAAGCCTACTGGGGCCAAGGGTTTGCTTCTGAAAGGAAAATTCGGCCCTGGTATAAAAGGCAACGAAGTAACAGGAGTGCGTTTTTATTCATTAAAAGTCTGACACACTCACGTGCTCATCGTCATTGGACGATTTTACCAACCTAAAAAAAAAGTGTGGAGGTCTTTCACAGAATATGCCTCATCTCCTTTCTTGTTTTGTATGCCTTCTTCCACGTCTTGAATGAGGCCAACGATAGACCTATCCAGGTGGCTACAA
The DNA here is from genome assembly GCA_929112965.1 of Mythimna albipuncta. NCBI lineage: Eukaryota > Metazoa > Arthropoda > Insecta > Lepidoptera > Noctuidae > Mythimna > Mythimna albipuncta. The sequence continues at coordinate 8,542,867 of OV815972.1, read as the reverse complement.
ACTTGCCGGACAAAATTTGAGAGAAATTGACACAAAACAAGAAGAATGTGTAAAAGACGCTCCAGAGACATACCGTTGTAACAAACAGTAGAAACAACGTAATAAATTGCATGTTCCTAAAAGGGTTAGACACAGGATGCTGTTACTTAGGTTATTGACAGGGCTGTCGCTACCCACACAATTCATTCAAATGTTCGCCCACGACAAGCTTTTAGCTTGTCAGCCCTAGCTCAACAAGAGTCGTGTGTTCGCAGTCTGTGTTTATAGAGTAATCGAGATGTGATCGAATTAAGACGGCAGTAATTGAATTCGACTAATTTGAAGTTGCTTCAAGATTGTGTGGAGGATTTCGTAGGCATCTTGTTACAGATGTAATTATATAGTCCTTTGAAATATCTGAGAATTAGTAGATTAGTAGTGAAGTTTAGGTAGAGACGGATGAAAAAAATATTTCTCTTACTTTTTTTCTATTTCAAGATCACAGTATATCTTCCGTGACCGTAATGTTTAGAAGATTCTACAACCGTCACTTGTGACCTAACCAATAACACCTGAAAAATACGCTTTTTTTAGCAATTTCTAACTTAATGGTAAGCAATGATATAGTCGAAGATGGAGCACGCTTTCCTAGTTATAAGACCCTCAGGTTGTAGCTAAAGGAAACAGATTTAAGCAGGGAATTCCTGTCTTTGGTCTGCATACGCACAATAAATATGTTCCCGAAATGATTTGTCTGTATAAGCGGGATGTCTACCATGCACTGGTGGCGTATCGCCATAAATCTTGTGGTCTAATGATGGAATAGGCTTGGCGGAAAGGTCAGAAAAATTCTAAGAAGAATCAAAAATATTACAAAGTAACGTCAAATTTGCTAGAGATACGAGATTGATCAAACGAGTTACTGAGACCCTAAAACTAAAAGGCTGAAGGAACGTTGGTGAGTTTTAGACAGAAAAAAATATACTCAGCCTCTTATTCCACTCTGAGCAAAGTATAATCAGCCTTTTTAATGTTCCAACAGCTGGGACTCAGGCTTCCTCTCTAGGATAGGGTATGGGACGCAATCCACCACCTGGGCCCAGTGCGGGTAACCTGAATGTCACATGTTTTCGAATGCGCCGGGCTGGGTTTGTACCCGCAGCCTACAACTCTTAAGACCATTACCGCTCGGCTATCATCATTTTAGCCGACAGACGTCCACTGTTGGACTTAGGCCTCCCCCAAGTATCGCCATAATGAACGGTCCTGTGCCTCTCGAATCCATAGGATTCCCGAAACCCTTACCAGGTCATCGGTCCACCCAGAGTGCAAGGAGTTATTTAATGATTTCTCAACTCAAAAAAGGTAACATCAAACTGAAGCAAAGTTTTAGTGCCATGAAATACATCTTCTGATAAAGAAAGTTTGTCATAGACACTAACTGTTTTAATTAATGACCAAATTAATTTTCTTACCTTTGTTTCTTTGACATCACAAGTTTTTCTTAAGATCCGTTTTGTTACCGCAAAATATATTTAAAGACCCTGACGAAATGAAATCTTCTTTCTGAGAGAAATGTCTTGTATTTTATTTTGTTACTTGAAGGAATCCTAATTTAATGTTTTAAGCAAAACTTTTAATTTATTAAGGCTGCCATGACGTTCATTATATAGGGTCACCAGCTTGGAGGTAAGCTGAATAGAGTGTTAAGTCCTACATATCTCCAATGCAAATGGTCCTCAAACCAGATTGTGGTCTGGTCCAGGCAACTGCCCGATAGTTAATTCCGGGCGGTTGTATGTCTTATAATCAGATGGAAAATTCTAAATCCATGATGCAGGATTTGGGAGTTTTACTTCCTATCTGGCGCGATAGATGTTACCAAAGTTACCATCACAACCCGAAGAATCGTGAAAATTAAGTAGTAGTAACCAGGGCACATTGCTCGCAGAACAGATGGCCGATGAAGACGAAAGGTTCTGCAGTGGTGACCACGTAACGGAAGATGCAACGTGTGTAGACTTCCCATAAGGTGAAGCGATGACCTAGTTAGTGTCGCAGGGATCCGATGGACGCATTGGCAACACTTGGGCGTTTGGAAGAGGCCTATGTCCAACAGTGGATGTTTATCAGCTAAAATTATGATGATATGATAGATGTCGCTACGCTGTTTATAAATAAGTTTATTGCTTCTGAAATAAAAGGGTATATAACAGGTTTTTTGGGTTTAGCATGAGCCATTTAATTTTACCAACAGACATGTGAGCCAGATGGTGTCATACAATTAATAGCTTTGTCTAATTGTTATTACTCTCGATCCCTTTTTGAATGAAATGGATTCGAAAAAAGTTTTAATAGCCTAACCCAGAGCGTTTGGCCTGAAGGATTTTCCAAACCATTTGGAGTATAAGTGCTACAGGACTTTTTGTGATTTAATGTAGGCATTATTTCAGCAACTAGTACATACGTAGAAGCAATTACCCATTATAATATTAGGGCACTTTCAATTTATGCGTTTTTTGACGGCCTGCTGCGGTGCCGATGCAATGCGATGCGTTAGTAGCACGGATTGCACGCGGTGCGGCAACTGTGCGAAAAGTCGACAAGAGGACGGCAACATCACAAGCAAAACTTGATCTCGATTCTGTGTTCGATTCGGTGTTGAATAGTGCGGTATCGAAGAGCGCATCATTGGCATACAAACGCACGGCAGGTAGATACGTTTTCAATTTAGGCGCTTGTTGTCGTACTGTTAACGTATTGCAACAACGACATGAAACGTCTAAATTGAAAGCGCCCTTGATGTTATGTTTCACAAACTTTGAGGGAAAAGAAAACAATCGATTCTAGAAGAAAAAGAAGACTTCCTACAACTACCAGCCAACGACTTCGCCCGTAAATATTATCCTATGTGCTATAGTCTGCCCGTGTACCTTTAATCGAAATTCGTTAACTAACCGTACAGTGTAAAACACACACTCACTTTCAACTTCATAATTTGGTGTAATTAATTTTACCAGGAACAGGATCTAAGCTAACAAGAGTTTGATTAATCTATTGTTACGATACCCACATTGACACTGATTCCGGACTTCAATCAAGATACAACCATTTGTTTATACAAATTCAACAGAATCTATAGTTAAGGTATATACTACATTGAGCACACGTGGCCTACGTACGCCTATCTGGGCGTGTCAGTCTCCATACATTTCTCCATTCATTTTGACTGGCCTGTTGGTCTAGTGGTTAGTGACCCTGACTGCTATGCCGGAGGTCGATGGGTACGATTCCCACCCAGGACAAATGTTTGTGTGATGAGCATAATCATTTGTTCTGTCTGGGTGTAATTTATCTATAATACGTATGTATTTAGAAATATATAAGTAGGTATGTTTATAAGTTGTCTAGTACCCATAACACAAGCTCTGCTTAGCTTGGGACTAGACGGCGTTGTGTGATAGTTGTGGAATATTATTATTATTTTATATGGCAACTAGACTTGCAGGGGCTACATTAGATCCACGCTACGTAACGCCACCACGCAACGAGCTGCTACATACAAATCAGGTCTGATCCGCGTGTGCGTCGGTCTAGTGTAGTTCTCGCTTGATCATCATTATCATTTCAGCCGATAGACGTCCACTGTTGGACTTAGGCCTCCCCCAACTGTCGTCACAATGAACGATCATCTGCGTCCCGCATCCATCGGATGTGTAGTTCCCACTTAATAGTTATAATTTCCATCAGGTGAGATGGCGGTCAAGCGCGAACCTATCATCAATTAAAAAAAAAAATCTTTTAAAACAATGCAATCTTCAATCAAGAACCTCATGAACTATTAATTAATCTAGTTCATAGTTTAAGGGCTTTCAAGATTATCGAAATAATAAGTAAAAGTGGTTTATTTACAACTTAAAGCAACAATAATTGGATAAAAAAGCTTATTAGAATATTCAACGAGGAAATTGTTTTTATGAAGTTTGCTCATTAAGTGCGACCATCCAAGGTTCATTATAAGCTGGAGTATCCAATTAGTATTATATTAATTTCTCAAACACTACAGTTTGAGAAATTAATATAATAGTAATAGAAAGTTATACCAGAAGTGGTATTCTGAAGACCCTTATTTGATGCCTTATTTGTTTTTTTTTTTTATCAGTAGGAATTCATCGAAAGACCCTTCTAGCTTTTTCGAGTCAGAATTTTACTGATTAAAACCTTTTTAGGTAAGAATATAATTCATGTGAACAGTGGTGGCCGAGTGGTAATGTCCCTGGTTTACGAGTTGTAGGTCACAAATTTAAACCTAGCCAGGCGCATTACTTTGTGCAATTAACTTCATCAGCACTCTCAAAACGGTGAAGGAAAACATCGTAAGGATACCGGCATGTCCTAGAACCAAAAATTCGAAGATATGTGATATTCACCAACCCGGACTGGGCTAGCGTGGTGGATTACGGCCCATTCTATCTCCTAGAGAGGAAGCCTGAGTCCCAACAGTGGGAACATTAAAAAGGCTGATAATGCTTATAGTTTATGTAAACGACAGCGCGTGGTGTAGTGTTCCACTCACACCTAAGGAGAGCAGATGCCCGTTAGGGACAAGGTTGGTGAATTTCTGAGAAGAAAAGCAGTCGTCCCAGAATGCAAAGGCCAAATGAAGGACACAGGTGTGGCCTTAGTCAGTAAAAGCCTGACACGCGCTCTCGCTCCACTTTAGAGAGAAGTCATTGAATTATTTAAAAAAAAAAACCGGGCAAGTGCCAGTCTCTGTTCCTTATGAAAACAGTTCAATTCACGAATTGATTTATGAAGATTTTTTCGAATCACAATAAAAGTTTTTTTTTTGAGGTTACTGCAAACAGTTTTCATATTTTACCCTATACTTGTTTCTATGAACCCTTGCTTCGTGCCGAATTTCAGGATTCCAGGTCGATGAAAAGTAACATATGAATTTTGATTCCCTTGAGACTGTTAAAATATACGTTTTTTGCAACATAATCGGCTGTATCTTTTCTTTCCTTCATTTCATTCAGAAGTTTGGTTTTTTTCACATCTTCTAAGGACCGCAAACCTGAGCGCCTCTAAGGTTTTAATTTCAACGCGATACCTCTACGCGTTTCCGATATAAAGGGTTTTGACAGATAGACAGACGGACAAAAAAGTGATCCTATATGGGTTCCGTTTTTTCCTTTTGAGGTACATAACCTTAAAAAAAAACAGATAATATTTACATAGCTTCTGTTATTAACTGTAAAAATAACTAAGTCAATGACTGCTTTCTCGGTAATATTACGATATCAGTGGAAAATGCAAGGAGGATATAAAAACCAGAACCACGGATTACTAGCACAATGCCATGTTTTCGTTAAAAAAGAAAATGTTTTCGAGGAAAAAGCTGAAAGAGGTAATCATAATGTGTTGTTGATTGCGTTTTTATGACTTTCATTTGTTACTTAGCATCTTCATCGTGCGTCTCGCGATTACGTAGCTATTACGCCTTTGATGATTGTTTGAGAAAAATTTACTTCGGCAGTTTTGTGTTATTTTTGACTAACCTGTTGGTCTAGTGGTTAATGACCCTAACTGTAATGCCAAAGGTCGTGGTATCGATTCCCAACCAGGACAAATATTTGTGTGATAAGCACGATCATTTGTTCTGTGTCTGGGTGTAATTTATCTATAATATGTATGTATTTAGAAATATATCTACCCTACTCTACCTTACTCTACCCTACACTATCCTACTCTACTCTACCCTACACTACCCTAATTTTAAGGACCTTCTCCTCGTAATAACGAACACAAAAAAAATTAGCGAAATCGTTCTGCCGTTCACGCGTGATGGCGTGACCAAGGAAATAGGGATTCATTTTTATTTATATAGATACCTTTGCTTCAGTTAGGTTAGCATCAGTGTTTTCCTCTTAGTATTATAATATATCAATAGTGTGAAGTATTCTGTATTTACGACTAAATCTAGACAAATAGGCACACATCATGACGTTTTCCTCTACGTTCAAAGTTCAATTCAATACCAGTTATTTTTAGTAGATTTTGCATGTCAGCATGAATTGCTTTCAATGCGTTCCAAATATGAATAGGATCTAAGCGCACGGCCGTGCGCAGGCCAAGTTCCAGCAACAGGCCGCGCGCATGCCGTGCACTATTTACACGAACTGTTTCGACCCACTTTTAACCTCCTGTAGCTCAGTGCCTATTGCAAGTATAGAAATGAAATTGTACATACGTTATCATATACCGAGAGAAAAGGACCACAACCCTCTAGAAATAAATAAACAAGGAAAAACTAACCTACATGAAAATCTCTGTCAAGATATTTACATTTGTTCTTACAACGTAAGATCTCTCAAAGATGAGTCACGTATGATTGAACTAGAGTCTGCACTTAAAACAGTTAAATGGGACGTAATAGGTATGTCAGAAATAAGAAAGGAAGGATACGGGATTGAAGAGAGAGATTGGTGTATCTTTTACTATTTTGGTCAGACAAAAGGACATAAAGGAGTTGGATTTATAGTAAAGAAAGCACATAAAAATAATATACAAAAATTCACTGGAATTTCGGATAGAGTAGCTTTGCTTAATATAACTATTCATAATACAGAACTATCTATAATACAAGTATATTCTCCTACGGAAAGTTCATCTGAAGAAATCCTAGAAATTTTTTATTCTGGTGTAAGAAAAGCTAAGGAAAATTCAGGACAGAACATAATCATATTAGGCGACTTCAACGCCAAAATAGGTATCCCTAAAGTACCTATAGAACCTATAATAGGACCCTACGGCCTAGGTACCGGCAACGAACGAGGTGAAAGACTGACTGAATTTTGCTTAGAGGAGGAACTAGTCATATTGAATACCTTATACAAGAAAAAACTTAACCAAAGATGGACATGGATGTCACCTAATAACGCAACTAAAAATGAGATAGACTATCTATTAACAAACAAGAGAGATTATTTTATTAATTTCGAGGTGCTTAGAAAAATTACATTCCCCTCAGATCACAGATTAATAAGAGGTACACTGAGGATTAAAAGCCGCAAAAAAAGTCGCAAAAAATTCTCACAAAATAACTCTTTGTTGAGTACAGAGAAAGAACAACTGAGATTTTTAGAAACCTTGGGAAAAGCACTTGAAAAAAAACCATGCACAAACATGCCTATTCAATGTTTATATGACTACATAGAATCAAGTATAATAGAGAGTCTGAAACAAGCAAGAAGTAATCAGAAATTAAAAAAGTTCTTTAAATTATCAAATGAAACCAGAGAATTAATTAAGAAAAGGCATACATTACAACTAAAAAGTAGTAGAAGCAAGGAAGAAAAAATAGAGTTAAAAAGTTTATACAAAACTATCAACAAAAATATACATAAGGAATACGAAAACTACAAACTAGATATCTATGAAAGTTGGTTACAAAAAACAGGTAGCGTAAAGTCGGCGAATAAGTCTCTACTTCAATATAAAATGTGGATACCAAAAATTAACACCTCGGAAGGTAGTTCAGAGAACAGAAAAGATTTAGTATTGTTGGCTACGAGTTTTTATAGAAAATTATATAAAAAGAGACCCATTGAAGAAGTATCAATAGATAGAGTTTCACAGGTGCTAAAAGATGAAACCGAAATAAAAGACTTCTCCCTGATGGAAATTATATTGGGTATCAGACACCTAAATAATCGAAAAAGCCCAGGGCCCGACTCTATTATTAATGAAGCACTGAAAATAGGCGAAAAAATTGTTTCAGGTTTTATTACCATGCTTTTCAACAAGATCCTGAAAGAGCGGAAAGTGCCAGAACAATGGACTGTATCTGAAATCGTTCTTATTTATAAGAAAGGAGATCCATCAGACGTCTCAAATTACAGACCGATTAGTCTCATGGCGAGTCTATACAAATTGTTCTCCCAGTGTCTGCTGAAAAGAATCGGTCCAAAGATTGATGCCAAACAACCCATAGAACAGGCTGGGTTTAGGTCCAAATACTCCACTGTAGACCACATTCACGTTCTCAGTCAAGTGATCGAGAAATACAAAGAGTTTAATTCCCCACTCTACATAGCCTTCGTGGACTACCGGAAAGCTTTTGACTCTATTTCACACGCGTCAATCAAAGAGGCTCTACAATACCACGAAATAGAGTCAACGTACATAGATATCATTAGCAACATATACGAAAACTGTAAGAGTAAGATCAGACAGGAGAGAACGGGACCGACTTTCAAAATAGAGCGCGGCGTCCGCCAGGGGGATCCGCTGTCACCGAAAATTTTCATAGCCGTTCTGGAACTCATTCTTAAAGATACAGGCTGGGAAAATAAAGGCATAAAAATAGACGGCAAGTACCTGAGCCATCTGCGATTTGCGGACGATATTGCACTACTAGCCAGCACTGCTGAAGAACTCAATGACATGCTAACTACTCTACATTTGCGAAGCATTAAAGTCGGACTGGAAATAAATTTTGACAAAATAAAAATAATGACCAACAGTATCTTAACACCGATTCAAATAAATGAGGATAATGTAGAGTATGTCAATGACTACATATACCTGGGTAAGCAGCTATCCTTTAGAGAGATAGACAAGGAAGAAGTGGAGAGAAGGATAGCCTCAGCATGGAAACGATATTGGTCATTAAAACACATAATGAAATCTAAATTGCCCACCAAACTAAAAAAGAAAGTGCTAGATTCTTGTGTATTGCCCTGCCTCACATATGGCTGCCAAACATGGTGCTTAACAGAGAAAACGGCTAGCAAAATCTCAATCTGTCAAAGAGCAATGGAAAGAAGTATTCTGAACCTTAAACTTTCGGATAAAGTAAAAAACACTGAAATCCGCAAACGAACACAGGTCACTGACGCAATAAACCATGTAAGAAAATTGAAATGGAAATGGGCAGGTCACCTGTCTCGTTGTGAGGATGGAAGATGGACAAAGAGAGTAACAAAGTGGAAAGGGCCCAGCTCTGGCAAGCGACGTGTGGGCCGCCCGCTCAAGCGATGGGCAGATGACATCCGAGCTATAGCTGGCGCAAGCTGGATGAGGGAAGCTCAAGATAGAGAGAAATGGTCTAGTCTGGAGGAGGCCTTTACCCGCACAGGGGTTCCCTTTAATTGAACAAGCTGGGTTACGGGAAATATTTTTTATTTAATTAATTTTACATACTGATAATCAATTATAATTATAATGTATTAATTTTCAACTAATCTATTGTTAATTCAAATGTATTGTAATTTAAGGGAATGAAATAAAAGGCTTATTATTATTATTATTATTATTATTATTATGGGACAACGTTTAGTTTTTCTTAGCTCTGGGCTAGTTTTTAAGCTACATTAACGGGCCAAGCCAAGTCAATGTAGCGTGTTGTGAGTAAATTTAAAGTGGAGAATGAGTATTATGTGGAGATATTTCATTTTCCCCGATTTGCATGAATTTTCTTACTATTCTGCAGGTGTTCAAAATTGCAGCTTTTTGGAGGGTAATGTAAGTTGAGTCTTTCAGATTGATTACTCTGAGGCTGTGGTGGAGATGATGAGGTATGACACCTGTAGTGGAGACAACAATGGGCACCACGTACACTTTTTCTTGCCTCCAAATTCTGGTCACTTCTTCTTTTAATTCAGCATATTTACTAATTTTCTCGCCTATCGTTTTTTGTAAATTATGTGTATTAGGGACTGCGATATCAATTAAGTAAGTGATTTTATTAATTTTATCTTGTAGAGTTATATCTGGTCTATTGTAGTGAATGGTCCTGTCAGTCAATATTGCACGATCATAGTACAATTTATGAGTTGTATTTTCTAAAACTGTTTGTGGTGCATATTTGTAATAGGGAGTATTTGAATCCTGTATGAGTTTATATTTGAGTGCAAGGTTTTGATGGATGATATTTGCTACCTGATTATGCCTATATGTATAATCTGTCTGTGAGAGTGAGGTGCATGCCCCTGTAATGTGTTGAATAGTTTCTGGCTGACTCTGACACTTACGGCATTTATCATTAGTCATCGTGGGGTCTTTAATGATGAACTTTCTGTAGTTTTTGGTGTTTATGACCTGATCCTGTATAGCAATAATAAATCCCTCAGTTTCCGGAAATAAATTACCTATTTTAAGCCATTTATTTGATGCCATCGTATCTATATGAGATTGCTCTAAATCATGAGGGTGACGTCCGTGCAGCACTTTCTTTTTTTTTTCCCAATTTTCTAACTTTTGCTTCTGTGGATCGCCAATGTCAGTATGTGGTATTTCTATTTGATCATTAAGGTTAAGTGGGGTGTAATTGTTATCGTTAATTACTATGGCTTTATGAATATTACTTGTGTGTGATTTAGTGTGAAAGAATGTTCTCAGTCTGGTTATTTGTTTCTGCCATAGGTGATGGATGTCAATTAGGCCTCTCCCTCCATTTTGTCGTTTAATGGTCAATCTTTCTACAGCAGATTTAGGGTGTAAGTTGTTGTGTTTAGTTAGTATAGCGCGTGTTGTCCTCTCTATATGCTGGATGTCAGTTTTTGACCATTTAATTACTCCAAACGAATATGTTAATATTGGGATCGCATAGGTATTCATCGCCTTTATTAAGTGTTTTCCCGACAATTGGGTTTTACATACTGCGACCACTCTCCTCTTGTATTCTGAATTTAAAGTATGTTTAATTGATGTATGATCTATTCCTTTGAGCTGCTTATACCCTAAGTATTTATACAAATCTGTAGTATCCATAGCTGTGATTGTGTCTGTACTGTTAATAGGGTAGTCACCCGGTTTTATTTTACCTCTAATTATATGAACTGTTTTACACTTATCTAGACCAAATTGCATATTGATATCTTTACTGAATTTGGTCGTGGTGTCAATTAATTGTTTCATCTCTCTTTCAGACTTTGCGTAGAGTTTTATGTCATCCATATAAATTAAATGAGAGATAATAGTTTCTTCCGTGGTATGTTTAAGGGAATAACCAGCCTGACATCGATGTAGTAGATGAGACAAAGGGTTCAGAGCGAGACAGAACCATAAAGGGCTCAAAGAATCTCCCTGATAAATGCCCTTCTTAATATATATTAGTCGAGTTGCTATGTGATTATCACGAAAATTTAAATGGAGTGTAGTTTTCCATTGGAGCATTACATTCTTTAAGAAATCTATTAACTTTGAGTTTATTTTATAGATTTGTAATATTTGAATAAGCCAGGAGTGTGGGATACTATCAAAAGCTTTTTTATAGTCTACGTATGTACAGTGTAAGTTTCTATTTTTGGTAGCAGCATGTTTGTGAATTGTTGAGTCTATGACTAGTTGTTCCTTACAGCCCATATGACCCTTTCTACACCCTTTTTGCTCCTCTGCTATTATATTGTAATGTTCTATATGTTTATTGATTTTTGCCGCTATGGCTGATGTTAAGATCTTATATATTGTGGGTAAGCATGTAATTGGTCTGTATTGAGAAGGTTGTGGTGAGTATTTAGTTTTTGGTAACATGTAGGTTATTCCTGTAGCAATAAATTCAGGAATGTTTTGTTTTCCTAAGATAATTTCTGTTAAATTTTTAGCTAATACTTTGTGCAATGACTCTAATTTTTTATACCAATAGTTATGTATTTTATCTATTCCAGGAGATTTCCAGTTATGTAGTCTCATTGTGATGCTAGTTATGTCTGACTCAGTTAATTCAACAAATTCCATTTCTTCTAGTGAACTCCACTTTGTTTGTTCATCTGTTACCCAATCAGATTTTTCATTATGCTGTACCTGCTCTTCCCATATGCCAGACCAAAATATTTCTAGTTCTTCTGCTGTTGGTAATTCGATATTGTTTTCATCGGGCGTATCATTATTAGTTTGTGATTTCTGTAGATTTCTATAAAAAATCTTTTCATTCGTAGCAAACCGAGAATTATCGTTTTTGCGTTCTTGAGCTTTTTTGTATCTTCTTAACCGATGAACTTTTAAAGCCAATTTCTGTTTTAATGAATCCAAGAATTCTTCCGGTTTTCTGTTATCAGCTTCATGTCTAGTGTGAGTTGCCATGTTTTTAAAAATTACTTCTACTCTTCTAACTACCTTATTTGACCTATTGTTGTTAATGTATTGGGTTATTCTACTGCAGTCTGCTCGAAGCTTCTCTATATCATTTTCAAGCCTCTGCTGCCATGCCGGTTTATTAAACTTTCGGTAACTTGTATTGTGTGTGTAATCTGTGATTTTAAAGTTAAGTTCTTCGGAAATAACTAATGCTGTACAGTATATTAAGGTGTTGACGTCAATAAGTTGAATGTCTTCGCTAATATACTGATTTAAAATATTTGTATTAAATAGATGAACGAGTTGAAAAAGTTTTGGTGAGTACCTTAGTTTAGGCAGTTTAGGTCGGACTGCCGGATCCATGCCAGAATATTGAGTAAGCGCGGTTTTAAATTTATCATGTATATCTTGGATAAACGCATCTGTCGGGGAATTTTGATTGCTATCGGTTAAGGTCTCAATTTCATTCTCTAAAGTTATGATTAAATTCTCGGTTTGCGTAGAAGTATGCGTGATCTGTGAATGTGCTTGTGATTGATAAAATGGTTGGGATTGTGTGATAAGTGTTGATTGTTCTTGCTGTAAGTACGTTGCGCCTTGTGTAAGCGAGAAAGAGGTGGCGTCCCCAACACCCTCCGATTCTGCTTGTAGTTGTAAACGTACTTCTTCTTTTAACTTATCTATTTCTACTAGAGACAGGAGTTTATTTCTTATTATTATTATTATTATTATTATTATTATCATATACTAATACTAAAGTAGTGTGCCAAATTTCATAGATATAACTTCAGTAGATCTTGAATTATGACCCTGTGAATATAGCTAATTTTGGCACTGACTCACTGTCCGGTAATCAAAACCTCTAGGCCACTTCCAATTGTCCTAGCGTTATGAAATTTGGCACACAGGTCGTGTGTTATATGTAGATTAACAAAAAAATTAAGAAATCGGTCAAGCGTGAGTTGGCTCAATCTACTATTTATGACTGGTTCATAAATATTAGATTGAGCCAACTCACTAAATTTAACGATGATCAGGCTGTTGATGAAGATGATTATGATCGATTTTAAAGTGCATCTAAACTTGGTATTGGATTGGATTTCAACCCTTTTTTAGGCGAACAATTAGCCGATAGGAACTTGGCCCCCTTTTTAACAGGTATGTTTTTAGTGGGATCGATTTTTCAAATAGATAGGTACAGAAGTCAATCTACATACAAAGCGAGCTCGAGCAACGCACACATAGACACCGCTCACGTACACGATATCTCGGAGCGCCTCGGCCCGCTCGTCGAACAGTTCCGGCTCAAACGCTCATTAGTGTGCGTCCACCGAGCGTAAGTATAAAAAGTGAAGTACAGACATGAGATTGTTTTCTGTACCTATCTAATTTGGGTCATAATTTTAAATCGAAGAAATTGGGTAGGGTGAGCAAAACTATTTTTTAAAATTAATCTCTTCAAGAATTGTAAACGAAAAATGTTTAATAAAATAAGAATTCAGTTCTTCGATTTTGCTTATGCCATCTCTGCGTCACTGTGTGAAGTGTCTGAGTAATGGAAAATGAAAGAAGAAGGTAAATTGTTCCTAACAATTAAAGTAAGAAAGACAATCTTTTTTCTTAAACTAATCATTAAGACTCGGTTAAGGTTTGAGACGGCGCAGGAGAAGAAAGTTTGGAAAGACTTGGGGGAGGCCTTTGCCCAGCAGTGGGACAGCAACGGCTAGAAAAAAAAAATCATTAAGACTCATTTAGCTAATTTAGATTAAATAATTGCGTTTTTACTCCACCTAGATTTAACAAAGCAAAAAAAACCGTTATTGATACGCAAATAAGTTTTCTTTGCAAACCGTACTTTTCCATCAACATTTGACAGATTGAGGTTATTGACTTTCCTATTCTTATGTGGAACGCATAGTAAAGTGTTTAGTTTTTTGCATACGCTTAAGCCAATTCGCATTCCGACAAGAATTCTCAGAAAACGGAAAAAAAATGAGAATGGTATTTTTAGCACAAGTAGATATCGAATACTGAATGGTTTCCTTATTGGATTGCTGCAATGTGTGTTGATAAATAGCCCATTATCATAAGCAAACAGCCAACAAACTGATATAGATAGTACGGTTCGCAAACTTCAGGGTCATGGGACTCCAGTCCCCCTAGCCAAGTTACAACTAGGGATACCAACATTTTTTACAAGAAATAAAGTATTTTTTATGTGAGAAGACTTTTTAAAAAACAGTATTTTAGAAAAATTAACAGTATTTTTTGTTTAATTTTTTAAATCCGTACATATTTTTAGAAACGCGACCAGTACGTCTACATCGAGTTCAACGGCTGTCAAATTGACACTGACATTATCTGGAACGATTTTAAGCCTTCATTTAATTAATGTTTTCAAACTAAGGAATTTTGTAACAGTAGAATAGCATAGACGACCTTATAATATTCCCACTGTTGGGATTCAGGCCTCCTCTCTAGGAGAGAGAATGGGTCGTAATCCACCACGCGGGTCCTGCGCGTTTATGAATGCCACATGCCTTCAAATTTCTGGTTCTAGGACATGCCGGTTTCCTCACGATATTACCTTTACCGTTTTGAGAGGCGTCGTGATGAAATAAATTACACAAAGTAATGCGCCTGCCTGACTGGGTTTGAACCCACGACCTACAAGTCGTACGTCGGGGCCGATAACAGTTAGGCTTATGGTGAGATAAATAAATAATTATTATTATCAAAGGACAACAAGATAGACAGGATCATGGCGTGGTTTGTGAGAGTTCGCTTCGATGGGCGGCGTTGATTCATAAATAATAAGCTAAGGAGTGGAATTCCCTATCGGAGTATGTGTTTCCTGATAGCTATAACCTAGGGGTCTTTAAGTTAAGAGTGAATAGACTGCTTCTAGGCAAGCGTGTTCCATCGTCGACCACATCATCGCTTAACGTCAGGTGACATAGTGTTCAAACACGAGCCTATCCTTAATAATAAAAAAAAAACAAACTACTCAGTGATTCTGATTACATACAACTGTACTGGTGTCCACACAAGCTTACCTGACAGGTACAACTGTGCAGGCAAACTGGTCAGGTCTACCTTAGCGAGTATGGCTATCTTAACTAAAAATTGTCAACTAAATTAGATTTTTAGAACTCAACATCCGTCTCCATCAATATAAATAGCAGCAAATGTTTCGTATAATTAGGAATGAAACAGAGCATGCCAATTCAGGGGACGGCCTTTTTCAATTAGGCAAGGGAAAAAATGCGTAGGGTGTTCTAAGTAGGGCTTGTATGCCTATAAACGTTATCACGGCCTCATTGTACATCGTCTTTGTAAATTTTATGGCTTCGAAACAAGCGGGGCTGGGCTTAGGTTTATGGGATCTGGATTTAAAGGTTTATGGTGGTAGTTAATGAATTGTAATGGTAATTGAAGAGAGCGAATTAAGGAGATAATGTTGCAGAATCTTTGTTCAGTAGGTCATGTACTGAATTTGGTTTAAGGGCGCTTTTGATTTAAGCGTACTGCAAACCTGCACGTTAACCGTGCCGCAACCAGCCGGTTGCAGTACGTTAGCTGTCTGTCAAGAAGCGCCTGATTAAAAACGTATTTGGTTGCCGTGCGTTTCTGTGCCAGTAATGCGCTATTTAACACCGAATTGACTACGTGGTGATTGTGACATTACCGTACTGTTGTCGACTGTTCGCCGCGTAGTTGCCGCACCGCGCGCTTTGCAAAACACGATCGTCCGTACGCAGTGCGACCAACGCATCGTATTCGTACCGTAGCATGTCGTCAAAAAACGCATAAATTAAAAGCGCCCAAATAATCTGTAGAATGGTCTGTCACAACATCATCATCATTTCAGCCGATAGACGTCCACTGTTGGACATAGGCCAGAATAGGCATAGGCAAAGAATGGTCTGTCAAATTGTTGTAATAGTAAATAAAAAAAAAGACGTGTGGCACTCGGGGACTGCCGCGGTAAAGCTATTGCATAGCATTTTTATCAACTTATGCAATCATAATTATTTATTTATTTTATTTATGCAGTATTTTTTCCTTTGTTTTTTTTTCTTTGATATTAATTGAAGTTACACTTTCACACATTGAATTGAATTTTGATTGATTGTTCACTCATTTGTTTTCTTATAGGTCACCACGCTCAAAATACAAATGAGTGGGGGGTGTTAGGTTATTTTCGTTACGGAATTTCTGGATTCGGTCTCCAAGCTCAAGGCCCGCGATAGAAGCTATGCAATAGCTTAAAAACTACTATTTGGCAGCGGTTTTGCCACCGTGAAAGTAGAAAATATATTGACTATGTCGCTCAGTGATAAATTAGTATTCAACTTGTGAAAAAATTTTGTAAGTTAGTTCAGTAGTTTCAGATATTAACCCTACGTACAAACTTACGCAGTTAAGTTTTTAAATTCTTTTTTTTTTAAATCGAATTATCATTAGTATTGCTCTTTGTAAATATGTATACCGCTGTAACAAATTCGGGTAGTTTGGTGGCCTGGAGCCCTTATTTCTTAGTACGGGCTCCAGCCTCCACAACGCCTATGTAAATGTATCTGTAAGAAAGTACTGTACATATTTATAATTTTTGTTTTTGCATTATATGGTGGAAAAAGACGCAATTATATTATTTATTATTAATACAAATTTAACCACTATATAATATTAATAAAAATGCGGTGCGTTTAAGTATTTGTCTCTTTATCATAATTAAATACTAATAGGCAATTAGACAGGTACTACAAGGATTAGATAGGTATAATAAAAATGCTTTATGCGCGTATTAGTGTACAATTTAATTTTTTTACTTTTTTTATACTTTTACTGGGCAAGTGTGAGTCGGACTCGAGCACTGAGGGTTCCGTACAATCTTAGGGCATGCGCTCACTTGAGACAAGACGTCTTAGACAAAACTGTTTTGTTTAAAACGTCTCAGACTTGTCTGAGGCGTTTCTTGTCTTAGACAAGTTTGTCTAAGACGTCTTGTCTTAAGTGAACTATTTACATAGGTAAGGGCCTGCGCTCACTTGAGACAAGACTTCTTAGACAAAACTGTTTTGTTTAAAACGTCTCAGACTTGTCTGAGGCGTTTCTTGTCTTAGACAAGTTTGTCTAAGACGTCTTGTCTCAAGTGAGCGCAGGCCCTTACCTAAGTAAATAGTTCAATTCCCGAATAGAGTCTGGGAGATTTTTCCAAATAACAAAAAATATTTTTTTTTTATGACGTAACAACATATTTACGATTTTCAGATTAACCTTTCCTCGGCGCGCACTGTTCCCGCGCGCCTCAAGGAGTTGTCAGCAACAGCAGGGACCCAGCCGGGTCGAAGCCTACTGGGGCCAGGGTTATCCGAAAGGGCGCTCGAGCCCCGGTATGAAGGCTAGAAGGAACGGGGTGGGTCTTTTAGTCAGTAAGAGTCTGACACTATCTCCCGCTCCGCCCAAGGGCGGGGGATGTCAATGCATGATTTTTGCCCACCATAAAAAAAAAAAAAAAAAAAAAAAGATTAACCTTTCCTATACCTGTGCTTTAAGACCTTGTTTTACGAATAATTTCTGGATTCTGGGTCAACGTGAAGTATTCTATGAATTTTGATGGGAAATTTTTTTTTGGTGGGGAAAATCATCCAATGAAAACCTCCGCTCTTTGGCGGAGCGGAAGATAGTGTCAAACTCTTACTGGCTAAAAAACCCACCCCGTTCCTTCAAGCGTTTATACCGGGGCTCGAGTTCCCTTTCGGATAACCCTGGCCCCAGTGTGCTTCGATCTGGCTGAGCCCCTGCTTTTGCTGATAACTCCTTGAGGCGCGCGGGAACAGTGCGCGCCGTCGACGACTTGGGCTTAGGTCCGGACAGTTACCGGACGGTCGGACAGCAAGCTACCCATTGCTCACTGTCCGCAAGCCCGCGCCTACGGTGGTGGGAAATCGGGATCGGAATCCCGGCGGCGGCGAGAGCGCTGTACGCTGTAGACGAAAAGACGGACAATAAAGTGGTCCTGTAATGTAAGGATTCCGTTTTTTCCCTTTTGAGGTACGGAACCGTAAAAATACGTGTCTATTGGCAACCTATATGAGCCGTCCTTTATTAAATTTTTTACATTAGTGTTTATGTCATATTTATGATATGAATATAATGAAAGAGTTGTTTAAAGAGTTTTTATGTAAAAAGTAGTGTTACAATCAATCTAACACGTGTTAACTACACGTGTTAGATTAATGTTTGTAACGTTGCACGAATAAAAAGATTATAAATCTTAGAGGAATTATATGTACAACGAATTACACTTATCGTCTACGGATTAAGAGAAAGATAAGATAGAATCAAATTGTTCTAACAACATACAAATGCTTAATCGAAACACTATGAAAAATTGTATGTGTGTCCTCTGGGCGGTACGGTGGATGTTTACCTCGCTTGGGCGAAGCACCGCCGTGTCCTAGTGGAGACGATTGACAACGGTGACCTGTGGTGGTGATTTCTCGTGACGGGCCCTGCTTCAGGCTGATGGACCACAGCCTGAAGCAGGGCTCGTCACGAGAAGAGAGAGAGCGAGAGCGAATGGGAAACTGTCGCTTTCTTCTCCGAAGCAAAAATGCAAACGAAGGAAGAAACGTACATCCTCACGCCCCAACTGCAGTGAAGACGTCTCCGGCCACCGTTGACTCGAGTTTGCCGACGACGAGCAATGGGCAGCTCGCCGTCCGCTCGTCCTATAAGGACCGAGTTCGAGTCTCCGACGGCGCGTAGTGTTGCACGCGCGTCTCAAAGAGATCTCTGCAGATCGTAGTGGCCTAGAAGAGCCATGAAGAAAGATAACGGAAGGAACATAGGTGTGCTTTGAATCAATCAAAGTCTAACATGACCTCTCGGCCCAACTTGGACCGGGAGAACTCATTAGATAATTTCCCTCCTAAAAAGTCCTCTTAATTCTTTAACGGCCAGCTAAAAACTAAGCTAATTTTAAATACTTTGTTCATTAAGTAATTACCTACTTAGGAGCAGTACTTAAGTAACTAAAATGTAGTAATAAATAATAAAAGCTCAAGTGTAATACGACTTTGTTTAATATTGGGAGTAGGTTAACGATATACGGTGACCATTACATCTTGATACTTTGCAGTGGCGCTAGTTGTTTAGGGCAACTGTCAATCATCTGTCAAAATTGGTACACTTTCGAATTTAGTTCCGAATTTAGCCGTAATTCATTTTGTACTGGGTGTTTGGTGTTGGCATCTTAAGTTGTAGGTACATTATTAACACTTAATGAACAGTTTAGAAGCCCGGGCACCCTAAATAGTTTTATGTAGGTGTTAGTGTTGCTTATTAATGAAATGTTCACATAGTTATGAAACACGTAGGTTAAGTTGGGTATAAATAGGCTAAGTAAGTGTCGATATTGGCCTGAAGCCCTTGAAAACTCGCGTAAGTTATGCAATTAAGTGGTTATATTCGTATCTATTGAATGCCGTAGGTGTAAGCTCCATCTTTTTTCTTGAGGTGGCTCTGTTTGTCGCTAGAGATAGCTACGAGTATATGGTAGAGTCTGGTAAGTATCAGACTCTTACAGGAACCAACCTGTGTTCCTTCAGTTGTCTTTTGCGGCGTGAGGAGCTAGGGAAATCATAAAAATGCATGCGTATGATTTATATCAATAATTTTTTAATAATATTATATAATTATTAAAAAAAAAAAAACTTCACGCTTAGTAGTCGCGCTTGCAACCTAGATACCTCGTAATAAGGCAGTTGTTCTAAACTGGATCATTAAAGTATTAAACCCATGCAGGCGGTCGCCTCTTTCTGCGAAGCAGTCTAGCTAGGGAGGAGGTTGCACGTGCACGCGCGAGGGAGCGGCGTTCACGCCCCAGCCGCCGGGATCCTGATTCCGATTTCCAGCCACGTGGGCTTGCGGACGGTGATCAACGAGTAGCTCGCCGTCCGACTGTCCGGTAGCCGTCCGGACCGAGTTTAAGTCGTCGACGGTGTGTATACTGTTCCACGCGCGCCACAAGCAGATATCAGCAAACCGTAGGAGGCAACGAAGGAATAGTAGCGGATTTTGAGTCAGTAAAAGTCTGACATACCCTCGCGTTCCACCCAAGAGACGGGGATGTCACTGGATGATTTTCCACCAAGAAAAAAAGGCCATTAGACCCATGACATTACACCACAATTTTTACATGTAAGCGCGGCGTCACGGCCTGGCTGCGACCCTATAAATCACGCTAATTTTGAGGCCTGCACTTAGGGTTGTCCACCGACCTAATTCCGGTTTTTAGGTCGAGAGCTAGCAGTGTTAATGAATTATTGTTTACCATACCAATGCTGTTATTAGACTGTAAAAGATGACTACGTTTTTCATGTGACGTCAGACTGTACCTATTTTGTTTACTCATCTAATTGCATATCAGTGGCGTTGTTGGTCTCAAAGGAGGGCCCCTATATCGAACACTTTTGAGACTATTTTTTTTTTTACAAAATAGGCCCTACTAGCACAACACTGATACCCCGAAATAACCAAAACGGAGTCACAATAAGCTACGGAGAAGATGGCAGGACTAACTGTATACGGTTAGGCTAGCCATGTCTTCCTGGCTTATTATAACCTATAGGTGTGGATTGGTATGGATGTAACCTGTAGGTTACATCCTTAAAGGTCAGAAAATGGATCTCTTAACAATAAGAGAATTTAAGGTTGATAATATCAGTAATAGAAAAAAGATAATAGACAGGGCTGTTGGTCTAGTGGTTAATGACCCTGACTGCTATGCTGGAGGTCGTGGGTTCGATTTCCACCCAGGACAAATATTTGTGTGATGAGCACGATCATTTGTTCTGTGTCTGGGTGTAATTTATCTATAATATGTATGTATTTAGAAATATATAAGTATGTTTATCAGTTGTCTAGTACCCATAACACAAGCTCTGCTTAGCTTGGGACTGGACGGCGTTGTGTTACGAATTTTTGCACACGTCGTGAGCCATAGCCATATTACAACTGTTACGTTTCGATTTCCTTTCATCGATTGCTTCGAGTCGCTCACGCCTTGGACTCCTTTGTTCTGAAGTCATCTCAAAGCTCAGTCAAGTGGTCAAAACAAACTCGAGGCGATCGACGAAAGAGAATCGAAACGAAACGATCGTAACTTGGCTACGCCTACAGGGCTCCTGTATCATAGATACGGCTGATTGGGGCGTTAGCTACGCCCCTGTTGCATACGTCTTCTGGATTCACGTTTTGTTATAATGTTAGGGAAAGTAGTAACGGGAATTCTGTAGCGTGGGCCTGTAATAACAAATTGTTGTTTGTGAAAAATTGTTTGCTTTAGTGAGATTTTAGTATCTGGGGCAACTGGTGTGTAAAATGAGCGTGGGAATTAATGGATTAGGTATAAACAAAACCCGGTTTTTTGGGACTTTCCCTGTTGGGTTAAACACCCGTGATAGATATATGGAAATACAGGACGTAGATACGTTTAGTTATGATTGACGGGAACTGCGATTTGATTTAGGGTATCGTTTAATCAATTACGTAATAGTCGTTTAGTGACGTAATGAATATATATGAAGATATACATTCTTTTCCAATTTAAGGTATATGTTATTATAGCAGCAATAGAAATACATCATTTGTGCTATGACTGTTTAAGAGATACAGCCTGCTGACAGACTGACGGACAGAGGAGTGGTAGCAATAGAGTTCTGTTTATTGACTCTTTGGGTATGGAACCCTAAAAATCATAATTTTGGGATACATTTGTTTAAAGGATGTCATGTTATACCGTTTAAACTGTCTTTTTGCAAGGTTTTATTTGTTACTAGCTTTTGCCCGCGGTTTTGCTTCCGTTTTATCTTACTCAACCCTACTTTACCTTACTCTACCCTATTCTACCCTACTCTTCCCTACACTACCCTACTCTAACCGACTCTACCCCGCTTTACCCTACCCTACCTTACTCTACCCTAGTCTACCCTACACTATCCTACACTACCCTACACTACTCTAATTTTTTTTTTCCATAAGAACCTTTTCCTCATAATAACAAACACAAAAAAAAAAATTAGCGATATCGGTACAGCTGTTCTCGAGATTTGCGTTTAGCAAGACATTTAGAGATTGATTTTTATATTATACATAAAAAAACTTAACTAATTAAACACGATAAGATTTAAATCCGCATTCCCTATTCAAACAAATTCCCGATTCTCGCTGAAAAAGCCAAGCTTTCATGAGAATATGCTTAACTTATTAACGACATTATTATGCCCCCACACGCTGGGCAAAAAGCAATTTAGTCGGGATATCTGGCGCAAGCAAATATTAAACTGGAAAGTTAACGAATTAGAGCGAATCGAAGGGAATATGGGAAAAAAGTGTGAGTTAAGAGGACCTTTTCTGATCTGTCGATTGTCAACATAATCATGGTTTAACCTTTCAATTTAAGCACAAACGCCTAAATTGAAAATGTATCTGGCTGCCGTGCTGTGCGTTTCTATGCCAGTGATGCGCTAATCAACACTGCAATATTCAACACGTGGTGCTTATGACGTTGCTAAAAAAAAAGGTACAGAAGTCAATCTACATACAAAGCGCGCTCGAGCAACGCACACAT
Source organism: Mythimna albipuncta (assembly GCA_929112965.1). NCBI lineage: Eukaryota > Metazoa > Arthropoda > Insecta > Lepidoptera > Noctuidae > Mythimna > Mythimna albipuncta. The sequence goes on along the minus strand of OV815972.1, from coordinate 8,520,168 downwards.
AGACACCGCTCACGGACACGATATCTCGGCTCAATTGCCCGGTCGCACTCTTACAGTTCGGCGCAACGCGCTGACCCTAACGCGATCGCCTAGCTTTGATTGATTTCTGTACCTATCTATTTTGTGACATTACCGTCTTGTTGTGGATCGTTCGCACGATAGCCGCACGACGCGCTTTGTATGGAAAATACATTGATTGTTCGTACGCAGTATGACTAACGCACCGCAGCAGGGCGTCAAAAACGCATACATTGAAAGCGCCCTAAATGCTTGTTGTTTTATCTAGCTCAATCTACATCTTCATCAACACTAGATAATATAATAAAGAGGAAAGTTTTTTTTTTCTTTTATATTTTTTTGTTTGTAAATCTCTGAAAGTAGGTACTAGTCCGATTGCTAAAATATTTTCACCGATAGAAAGCTGCTTTATTCCTGAGTGACATGGGCTATATTTTATGTACGCGGGCAAAACCGCTGGCAAAAGCTAGTGTTTGATAAAGAGGCAACGCTTATAAGGAAAGGTAATGGCTGAACGCTCTGTTGGCATTCACTCACCCAAAATTTCCCATTTGTTCCAGGAAGTAGGTACGTGTTTTTTTAAACCATAAAAGTATTTGGAAAAAAATTTCATTATTCAGAATTTCTATCAAACGTGTAAGGTTTCTATGTATTAAGTATCTAATTTTCTTACTTTTATATTTTTTCTTATGAAAGGCCAAAGTTTACACGAAACAGATCTTTATTGTATTAGTTTTAAAGTAAAATATTTTGATTTCAATAAAAACCCAGATAATATAGCCACAAAAAATCTGTGTTTCCATAAAATTTAGAGAATGATATGTAATGACGTCATAGTCATGAAAACCCCTCTGTTCTATGGGAATTCTATCACGAGTTGGGCACTTAGAGAAGTCACGGGACACGTGGCATGATCGGTAAGGTTATTTCATCTATATTAATAAAGGAGAAACTACTGACTGACATATCAGCGTACATCCATAATTTATTTAATTTAATCACAGACTTCCTTTTATGACATAGACTATGATGTGCACTAAGAAAGGATTTTCCAAAATTCTGCCTTCCTAATCCTAACGGCTTTACTTTACGTGATACCATGGCGGCGCCACTGGTCGCGCCACCATAGTGTCACGGTAAAATATAGCCCAAAGGGAAAGACGGAGGATCTGTTTATATGGAGAAATTTACTTTCATGCTGACGAAACCGATAGCAGAAGCTAGTTTCAATATTTTATACTTAGTGTTTGGCGGAAAAGCTAACAGAAAAGTCATTTGTGTTGTGCCTGCTGACTAGCTTTCGATTGCAAGACCAACGAAGACCTTGAAATATCTCACTTACGATTATCACGCGGGCGAAATCGTTAGCTGAAACTAGTAAATATCGATTAGATACGGCCAACAAGTAAATATAAAAACCACGCCACCAGCGGTTCTAAAATTCAAAATTTAAAAGGAATCAAAATTCAAAAATTTTAATTTCACATAGGCCTACAAGAGCACTTATAAAACGTCAGAAGGTGTGAAGGTGCATTGATTGGCAGAAATTCTCAGTGTGATCCACTATGTGTTCACTTCTGATCTATTTAAGTATGTGCGTGAAGTACAGTCTGTTTAAAAAGTAAAAAAAATAAGGGAATTTTGTATAATATTTAATCATTTAAAAAATATTTGTATTTGATACTTTTTCTAAGGTTCTTCTATTACGAGTAGTATCCTATGATCAAGATCTCTTAATCAACCTTGATTATTGAACCAGAGTTGACTGCCTTCTTTTTTTTCGGTCGAAAAATCATCTAATAACATCCCCCCGCTCTTGGGCGGAACGGAAGATAGTGTCAGACTCTTACTGGCTAATGACCCCCGTTCCTTCGTGTCTTCATTCGGGAGTGTTGACTACCTCAGATTTCATTTTGTCCTAATAATTACCCAAGTCGTTTGACTTTTTAGACACATTCTATTCTATTAAATAATCGCGTATAATTACTTATTAGATGCACAGTGGCAAATATATTGTCTATGCTCGCGAAAGTCTAAACTATTTTCTAGCTCATTACATACATAGTATTTACTTAATTACTGAAAAACCCTACAATTACATTGAAGTTTGTAGTTCGCAAACTATCTGAATAGTCTGCATATTTGCTTTAAGTATGCATTAACTTGCATATAATAATTCAACGTCGTAATTACCCAAGTCGTTTGACTTTTTCGACAGACTCTATATATTAAATAATTGCGTATAATTACTTATTAGACGCAGAGTGGCAAATATATTGTGTCTATGCTCGCGAAAGTCTAAACTATTTTCTAACTCATTACATACATAGTATTTACTTACTTACTGAAAAACCCTACAGTTACGTCGAAGTTTATAGTTCGCAAACTGTCTGAATAGTCTGCATATTTGCTTTAGGTTTGCATTAACTTGCATATAATAGTTCAACGAGTTTCAAAACCACAGTTCCAGCATTTAAGATTCTCTGATAAAGCTATAAAAGCAAAAGGGCATATTACACCACTCGATATTCAGACAGTTTTAGTCGACGGCGCGTTGTGTCGCGCTAAACGATAAGGGTCAGACTGTCTTACTCAGAATGCCAAATAAGACGAGTCTAAATATCGTGTGCTGAATAACGCGTAGTGTATTAAGCCCTAAAAAAGAGGAGACTCATTAATGCTGGATATTCCGTCGACGGGCGCAAAGTAAAATTTAAAGCTACCTGCCATTTTACGATTTTCTGTTATTGATAGAAAACCGAAATTGCATATTTTTTTTTACAGATATCGCCTTATTTTCTACAATTTTAACACGTGATAAAACGTTGTAAATAATATTTTTAGTGTGTTGTAATTTTTTAAACAAAATCGCCATATTGTACAATTTTTTTTTTTTACTTTGTCACCGTATATGCTCAGTATAAAAAGTAGCCCAGGTAACCTAATGATGGACATTGCCACAGTATTAATATTAGGTATATACTGTGACATTGTCATGGCTGTCGGCAGAATTTTATCATAATTCGTTCAGAGGTCGAGGTGTGACGACGCATTTAAATATTTTTACTTTAACATTTATGTAATATTTATGAAGTAGAATCAAGTAGAACCATAGCCGTAAGAAGCCGTGTTTCTGGAGTACATCGGGCAAATGAAGAAACACGTGTGGACTTTAGTCAGTAAAAGTAACACTCACTCTCGCCCCACCCGGAGCAGAAGTTATTATAGTATACATTATTTCCAAACAAAAAACAAAGGATTATGTATAAAATTGGATTTATATTGATCTGCATGCCTGCTAGGGTCGCGGGATCGTTTGATAGATTGACCATGACCCTAGATCGCAAAGGTAAATTGAGGGACACTGGTAGGTTTTAGTCAGTAAAAGTCTGCCCCACTCACTCGCTCTACTTTAGAGCGGGAGAAGTCATTGGATGATTTTCCTCTACAAAAAAAAAAAAATCTACGAAGTACGATATTCTTTAGCTAGAACCACATTAGACCGACGCACACGTGTAACACGCCTGATTTGTACGTAGAAAACCACGTCGCGTGGCGTGGATCAAGTGTAGCTTTACAAGTCTAGTTTCCATATAAAATGTGTGGTGACCGACGCGCCCAGATTGGCGTTTTAGGCACACGTGTGCGCAGTATACTTCTACCTTTAGTCCTCCAAAATGAATATCATTAATTACATTGCAGATCATAATTATTATTATTGCTGATATCACGAACAGGTGCCTGCACGCAAGCATTCCCTGCGGTTTCATGTTTTGCCTCTTAATTACATTTGTTTTTCCTTACAGGGAAATTTCTTCTTTGTTTTTCCTTAAGAGATGACAACTAATTACTTAGAAAAGTGTGGGGCTCTGTTTTCTATCCAGGTAAAGAGTTATAATGAGCAGTGGTGGCCCAGTTCCAGCCTCGACTTACGAGTCAAAGAAAAGGGCGATTTACTTTGTGTATTTTATCACCACTGCTTTCTAAACGTTGAAGGAAAACAATGTGAGGAAACCGGCATCCCCTACAAAAAAAAGTCGTAGAAATGTGATTATTTAGCTACGCCACTGAGGATTCAGTGGCGTAGCGTTTCATTCATTCAATTCAACGGCAAAAAAAAAACGGGACATCATCAAATAACCTCTCTTGTTCTGGATGGAGTGGAAAGGAGTGACAGACTTTTACTGACTAAAACAAGTTGCCATAATTAGTAGTGTTGTGTCAGTGGGAAGGTGGGAGAATTTCTCGGTAGGTAGTTTGAGTTTGGGGGACCCTGGAGTACTGCCCCGGCCTTTTTTTTGGTAGGAAAATCATCCAATGACATCCCCCGGTCTTGAGCAGAGCGGGAGGGCGTGTCAGACTTTTACTGACTAAAATCCACTCCTGTTCGTTCTTTGCCTGCGTCACAGAGCTCGGGTCTCACTTTCACACTGCCAGTGGACTGCTCCCCCTAGCCTTTTGGTACCTATGCCAGCGGATATCAACGACCGACAACGGCCCACTCTGTGTCCTAAAGAGAACAATATAAGGCTGATTATGTTTATGCTTATAGTGACATATACCTAATTACAAAGGAAACACGGAAACAAACTTAAAAGACTAACCGTGGGAGCACAACATACGCCCTTGCCTATCTCACTAGGTCGCAAGCGTGACGCCTGCCCTATAAACTGATACTGGGTTTATGTACACGAGTGGGCGACAGTTTCACTTCGATCTGCACCCCAGATTCACTCAAACATGTATTATACATTGAAAAGGTGACATCATTTGCAAATGTAATTCTGGGGCATATTGAACGTCATCTAAGTAAGAATTGAACTCGTTTGCGTCAAGGAACTCAATTCTGGAAACGTAAGACATAAAATGATTAAGGTTGTTAGAAGTTAGGCTTTGTTGGGGAAAGTTTGAGTTGGTTGCGTAAGGCCTTCATGTAATTCAATTCAAATAACCTATCGGAATCTAAATAAACCTTCTTGTAGGGTTTTGCAAATGCTGTCAAATATTAAGATTTTAATCTGAAACAGGAACCTCTCAAAACAGTTGTGTTTAGTGATCTGCGTAAGAAGAAAAGTAAGAACACCGTAGCTTAGGTCTAAAGAAGGGACTTATCACTATGTGGTGTGTAAATTACCTGGTGGCGTGCCCATTGCACAAGGACCTAAAAAACAAATACACATTGTGTAACATAACATACAGACCACACAAACAGCAACAAAATCCGAATTGTATGACAACAAATATAGACACACCACACACATATTTCTAAACTATCCAATACATCGAAAGTAGCCGATTATACCTAAGCATACAAGCCATGGAACCAATACATCATCAGACCGTGATGGACTCAGCACGTCCAACAAACATTTGTCGAAGACACCGCTCCAGATTTTCAAGGAAAACTTTTCACCAAGTCCAAACAGATATTGCTTAGATTTCAATTATGATCTGTAAGACGGATTGCGACTTATATAAATAACAGATATATTTCAGTCAGTTTGCGTTGAAAGTAAACATCTAGTTTGATGGACGATTGTATGGGTTTTTATGATATTTTCGCGTAGACTTGCGATTTTTGCAGGGATAATATTTTATAGCGTCTTAGCTTGTACCTTTAGGGGAATTATATCTCTGAGAGAGTGGTTTTTATCTAAGTATTATTGCGGAGTGTGGTCACAGAGAAAAAGGAAAATGATGTTTTGCTCTGCTTTTGCGGTTTATTATTACACTGTTGATTTTTTTGAGTAAACTGGTGCGTATAAAATCTATTCTATACATACATATAAATAAAATTGGAGTGTCTGTTTGTGATATTGAAATAACTGCTTCTTATTACATGCATGTGAATATATATATACCAAAATAACATTTTTTACAATTTTTGTCTGTCTGTCTCTTTGTTTGTTCGGGCTAATCTCTGAAATGGCTGGACCGATTTTGACGGGACTTTTTTTGGCAGGTAGCTGATGTAATAAAGTGGCTACATTAATAAAAAAAAAAAATCAAAATTCTGTAGTCCACGCGAACGAAGTCGCGGGCACAGCTAGTTTGATTATATTGAAGACTTGCTTTTGCCAACACGGCTACGTCCGTGTGAAGGTATAATATTATCCCAAGAGATCATATACCTGAAAAAAAAGATATAATAGGATACTATTCCAGAACATAATCTACCCGTGTGCCAATTTATTTTGAAATCCATTCAGCCGTTTGAGTGTGAAGAAGTATGAAATTTAGGTATACACATACATTCATACAAACTTTTGGCTTTACAATATCAGTGTGGTTCTATAACACTTCTTATTTAAGTTTTCTATAGTCAGAATTTTAAGTGTTCGTAAAAAAATCACAAAAACCTGTTAACTAAAGTCACATCATTTTTGTAGTACTATGAGTGTATAAAACTTTTGTGAATACCACGAGTATAGTTAAGCTGGCTTCAATTCACTTACCAAATGTGGGACTAGTTTAATTTTAGCAAAATTGTGTGGCAAAAGGCTCCTGAACTTTGATAAAATTAAACTAGTGGGTGTCGCGAATTAAATTCGAAAAGTTTCGCTTATCTTGGAAATTCACGTACAAGTAGGTCATATTCATTCGCTACGTTAGTTCACGTCCTCACAATTCCTCGTCTATAATGCAAATACTCGTACCTGAGAGTCTAGGACACATAAATTTATATACAGGAGCTTTTACCGTTTCCTCCTGTACTCCAGCGACCGATAATATAAGGCAATAACAGAAGGCCAAATCCATACAAACGAGCAAAAATCCACGCGCTCATAGACACTGCTATTCGGCTGAGATCACCGACATGGAAAATGGACTGAGTGAGAAATCTCCTAAAACTGGACTACTAGGTATAACTATGGAGGAAACGATTGTGCGGCCAATACCTGTCTCTTATCTGTAAGTTACAACGATGAAGCTGACTCTGCAAGAGGAACTGACAGTCAGTAATGTAGAAAATGGGCCAAGCGATAGCGCGCACACTTTTTGACATGTTTTCATTTTATACCTGGCAAGGTAAAACTCAGCTCATTATTTACGCCTGCGACTGAAGTTGGTGTCATTACTTTGCGATTACTCAAGGTTATCGACATTGCCCGAAGAATCGCCAAACTCAAGTGAACAAATGGTCAAGGTTCTGAAGTGGCAACCGTACGTACCGAAAGACGCATTATTGGAAGGCCATTCACAAGGTGAACCAATGATCTGGTAAGAGTTGCGAGAATTTGATAGAAGCAAGACGCATATAACGCGCGGGAGAGGCTTATTTTTTATTTATTTATTTCCATCCGATGACGTTTTTCGGTTGAAATGGTAAATTGTTGTGTGCTTACGCCTGTTTTGGTTATTTGTAGGTTTGGACTTGATCTTCTGTTCGGTTCTATTCTGTGTCCGTCAGTTAGATAATCTAGGATATATGTATTCGTGTTCACGCATGTTTCCTATTCTACGGTTGGATTCAGTCGATTGGAGTAGAGCCAGGAAAAGAGGATTAATGGAATCTTTTAAGTTGGTATGAATTGATTTGATTTTGTTACGGAAACTGCTTATGCGCTTTTGTTTGTTGACAAATAATTTGTAATTTTCAATAAAAACAGATAGATCTTTAAAAGTAAGTATATTTTATAAAAAGACTACTGTACTTTTAGCACATTGGCTGCTGGACAAGAGTTTCCACACGCCTGAGGATGGACGACGCCGCCAAGGAAGAGCTAGCGTGATGTTCTAAACGTCTACCATAAGGGCTGGTTTGAGGTGGCTCGAGGAAAGAATACCTGGAAGGATTTGAGGGCAGTCTGTGCCCAGTAACAGAAAAGTATAGGAAGAAAAAAAACCAATAATAAACACAATTTATTATGAGTACAAATCAACGACTGCATCACTGATTACTTTCAGGTGGGATTACAGTCACTAGTTCTTGACTTAAAAACATGAATTAAAAAAAAATGGAACAAATAACATTTCGAGAAACCTATAACAGATACTAAAATTCATAATATTTCTAGTAGAACAGACCACAGCACATAAGAGCTTTAAAAGTAAGGTTAAAATAAAATAAGCAGTAACTTTAGCTTTAGCTAAAGTGCTGTTACTGCTTTAGCTATTGAGCCTTTCAACTATACCATTGTATGTAGGCAAAGCATTTAAAGAGGAACTAACTTGCTAGGTTAATGTTGGCTTTTCATTGAATTCTAGAGCAAATTAACCAGTTAACTTTTACGTTTACTTTGATTTTAATGAAAATTCGGGGTTTATTTTACTCTGTAACTACTGATTGTTCTGAAGTTGGTTGATTACATTACCTTTACGAGTGTGTTTACAAATAGGTTTGTGGAAATGAAAATGTGGTTTAGGTAGCTTCATAGAAAATACGATTGTTAAAAGAAAGACTCACATTTAAAATTTATTTTGATAAGGTTTGACTGAGCTAACTGTAACAAGCCAAATTGATAGTATTCGATTGGAATGGTAAATAAATATGATTTTAAATAAATACAAATGGTATTAGTTTTTGGTATTAGAACGGAATAAATCACGAAAACGTACGCTTTGTTAATAAGGTTTTAATTTTTTAATAATACTTAGGTCGTGGGTTCAAATCCAGCCAGGCGCCCTATTTCTGTGTAATTTATTTTATCACCACTGCTCTCGAAACGGTGTAGGAAAACATCGTAAGGAAACCGGCTTGTCCTAAAACCAAGAATTGGTGAATTACCGCTCATTCCCACTCCTAGAGAGGAGGCCTGAATCCCAACATCACACCTCATCCAGTGGGAGCCATTATAAGGCCGACTATACTATACTAATAATACTTTAACTATGTTTTGGGAACACATTCATTGAGCGTACAGCTAAGGAGTGGAATCCCCAGCCGGAGTTTGTTTCCTGATAGTAACAATTTGGGGATATTCACGCCAAGAGTAAATAGGTTTATTTTAGGTAAGCGAGCTCCATCGGCGTCCACATTATCGTTTTCCATCAGGTGGGATAGTGGTCAAGCGCGGCATATCATATCGTTCATTATGGCGACATTTGAGGGAGGCATATGGCCAACTGTCGACATCTTTTGCTTGAAATGATGATGATGAATTGATTGAATTACCTTCTTGAACTATTGTTTACATAAATTGGAAATGTAATTTACATTATAATTTAATCATTATAACTTATTTAAAAAAGTTATGTTTTTTTTTGTGGGGTTATATCAAGTTGTAAATCATCTACATCATATTTTTTACGTTCATTACCACAGTTTTACGCTCGAAAACAATAGCGCCTCAGCCACACTTTTCCCTTCCACTTTAAATCATGTAAGCACTTTTCCACTCACATGTTCAAGGCGTGAATGTCACGCAGTGTACAGTCACGTCCAGTGTATCACGACGCCCGCTGAGATCGACACCTCGGCGCCTCTAGCAGGGATTTTCTTCGCCTCTATAAGCGGGTCAATGCCCTTTACCCTTAAAATACGACATAACATTATTAACATTGAAAACAGATAGTCTCGATAACGTGATTTGTTCCAGTCTGTTTCTTTTTCTGGATATTGAATAAATACAATATTGTGGGTATCTATATCAATCTGGGATTGTTTTTTGAGGGACGAAAATATTTATATTCTTATTCTTCTCTGATTAGATTAAAGGTACTTGCGTAAAACCGAAGGTTGACCGTGTTATTGTTTTGTTTTGAGTCGGTAACTTTAAGCTTGGCTTTTCAGAAAGTTTAATAATCAATTTTGTCATTCAAATTTAGGTTTAGCTGTCTCCTGGAAGGTCTTACAAAAACTGGTAAACCCAAATCCGTATTGAACAATATTTTTTTTAAATTTAAAATACCTTAAATGTGTTTATTTGAGACTCTGTGACAATTGTATAAAAACTAAAAATTCATAAAAAATTAAACCTACAATTTTATTATAAATGTAAGACTTAGGCGCCTTATTGTCAGGCCAATAAGGCGCCTAAGTCGACATATATTAATATGCCACGCTATTAAAAACAACAGAACATGACTGAATCGTTATTTACTGATAGATGGAATATAATATAAAAGGCATACTAAAAGGCTAAAATATCCAAATATGAATCGGTCTTGACATATAACTCTAAATTAAAGTCTAGACTATTTTAATACTCCGTTATGGACTCTCTTTATATGAATCTATAGAAAAAATAATTGTAAAGGGTGAATCGAGAGGCTTTTATCCCGCATTAAGACAACTAAGGCTAATAAGATTTAGAAAAAAAAGCCCATAAATAATAAGCCAAATGTGTCTCATTATTATTTACTAGCTTTTGGCCACAAAACAAGGCAAGACGTCAAAAACAATAAATTTATTTCACAAAGCGACGAACTTGCAGACGATCTTTTCCATTTTATCTCTCTGGGGACTTTAGTCCGACATGGCTTCAGAATTTATTATGGCTTATTATAAAAATATGATCTAGCTTAGTAGTTGTGCTACAGAATACGTTATACTAGCTGCTGCCAGCGACTTTGCCCCCGTGAAATTAAATGAAAACATATTATTGTATAGTGGTTGGAAGAAAAATTAAAAGTTTCAAATATGCACCCTGTAAGAAATCTGCCAAACATTGAAACAATAAAAAAAAAAAATCTAAATTCACAATCACATTTATAAAAGAAAAGAAAAAATTATTATAATAAATAAATAATTGTCTCAAAGGAACATATTTCCGGGATAAGAAGTATCTTATGTACTTCGAGGTATGTGGAACAGAGAGTAAGTCCCACATGCCTTCATTGAAAAGGGACGATCCTCCGCCCAGACAGGTGTTAATGTCTGCCCGATATATGATTTCGGGCTGTCATATAGGAGTATATTCAAATCGCGCGTAGAACTTTGATTGCACGATGCAGAATTAGTTCTTATGTGACGCCATAGATGTCGCTACATACTATTCCAGAACATAGTCTACTCGTGTTTCAAATTTTATGCAATTTAGCTGGTCCAGGCTAAAGAAGTTACAAACCAACACAAATTTTCGCCTTCATATTATTAAAATCTTTGGTCAACTGGACCCGCAGTATCACTTGACCCACTCTCATTTTAATAAGGTCGACTGGAACCACTGCCCAATTTGATTATTGATTGGTACAGTCACCGATTAAAGCCGAATCTTTTAGTTTTGTTGTGATATTCGTGATGGGTATGCAGTAGTAATAATTTTATAGTTATGCTATAATCTAAGGGTTACGTATTTTTCGAAACAGTCACTCTCCCTTGGTAATCAAAGGACAACCTGAACGAACACAAAGGTGGGTTTAGATAAGTAAAAGTCTAACGGCCCGTTCTTGACCTTGACACTGTGAGCGGTAGCTAAGCGCGGAGCGGCGAGCGGTAAGAACAAAAGTAAGCAAATGTTTGAAGCACACCACGAGACACCGCTCATAGCGCCGCGCGCCCGCTTACCAATGCTGCCCCGCTCGCTGCGCCGCACCACTAAGACCGAAGTCGTGAACAGGCCGTAACTCTCCCTCAAGTTGTCTCCAAAATGGGAGAAGTAGCTTGGTGATTTAAACCATGATTATGAAGACATATAATATCTTCTTCTTCTTCCTGTCCTTATCCCATATTACTTGGGGTCGGCGCAACACGTTTTCTTCTTCCATTCTGTCTTGTCACCCGTCAAACTATCACTAACTCTTTTCTTTCATATCACTTCTCACACAATCCATCCATTCGGCCTTCCTCTCCCTGTCCATCCATCTACATGTATACAATGAAGACATATAATATAATAAGTACTACTCGTATCAGTTTTCTGGACAAAACCGTTCCAGAAAGTTTTAAACACTAAGTAGATACATGTGTAATTTGCGTCGAATTAATAAAACAGAAGCGATTGTCATAACAATTATCGTTACATACACGCAATTAGGCTACATAACTCATGTTACACAATCATTGTTCTTGTTCTTTCATGGTATCTGTAATATCAGTCTAATTAAACCATTAACCTTGATCTCTCTTAGCATCGATCTTCATGAAATAAGACAGAATCGCCAGTTAGGAAGCTAATGGGGCTGACTGCTCAAGTTACGCTTTTTTTTGACATGGGAAATCGTGCAATGACTTCTCTCGGTCTAGCGTGGGGCGAAGGCCTGCTAGAGTTTTATAGACTAAGACCTACCTCCTTTAGTTTTGCGCCTTTTCACCAATTATCGGCCCTACTAAGCCCCTATTGTTTAGAATTACGTCTCCCGCTTTAGGGTAGGCTTTAGGTGAGACATGTCAGAGTTTTATCGACTAACACCCACCTGCATCCTTCAGCTGCCCTTTATGTTTTCAGCACAGTACTCCTGTTAGAAATCATCGGCCCTACTGAGCCTCTACCTACGGTTTTTCTGATATCTCTTTGAGGTACGCGTGGCACACTACGCACAGCTGATGACTCGAGTTCGGTCCGGAAGGATACCAGGCGGCGGAACGGCGAGCTACCCATTGCCCATTGCTCGTCGTCCGCAAGCTCACGCCTACGGTGGCTGGTAGTAGGAGTTAGAGTCTCGGGCGTGAGGATGCATTCCCTACGCGTGTGCCAGGTGGCCGTCTCTTTCAATAGCATTACTGCTTCGTAGAAGAAGGTGGCCGCCGCTTATTCTCCCTCTCTCCGAGTCATGGCCTGTACCAGAGTCAGGCACGAGAGTTTGCCGCCGCCGATCTTCCCCACTAGGACACGGTGGTGCTTCACCTAAGCGGGGTACACCTGAATCAGGTACAGGAACCTCCTGAACGTGCTATGTCCGGTGAAGATCTGCGTCATGTGGAATAGTCCAGCCACTCTTTAAAGAGGGGACTTACTGCCATGATTATGGCGTGCCCATTCATAAGGTTACGTTAAAGTAGGTACATCAACTTAGCCAAGAATAACTTGGTCCGTAATATTAAATCGTCCTGGGTAAATATTGATTGAGTTTGCTAGCTTACAAACCAGAAGGAATTTCCGTGAACATAATAAAATTCCAAGAAAACCATCGAGCGAGGTTCATGTTTCTGGTCGAAAAGAAAATTGTACTCCAAAGAAACTGTTGTCTATGTAACCATCTGATAAAGTCTGAAAAAATAAATTTTGCTCTTCTAACTTTTTTTAATAATTAGTGAAAAAAGAAATTTAAGTTCCCTCTTTATAATACTCGTAATTAGTGTAGATAAGTATACTAGCTTCCACCCACTTTGCTTCCCACATTTCATACAATTTTTTATTTTAAAAAACGTCTTTTCCTTATTATTTTTCTTTTAAACATTATCTCGAAACAACATCTACCAACAAGCTAAAGATTTTCTCGTAGGTACGGTTGAATCTTACGAAAGGTTTTTATACATCCTTATGAAATTTATTTTTATGAACTGTTTTCTCTTACAAAAGATATTAAAACAATTATTCTACAGGAAAGCCTTAATATTTCCCAGACCCGTTAAAAAAGTGGGACAGGGACGGCTTCCCGATCCTTAAATATAGATATATCTAAAACTGGGACCCTTGTGATTTGTTCCCATTATCACATTCTTGTAGTATATAAAGTAACCCGATTCCCTTCTATTACGAAAAAAATGAAAATGAAAAGAATCCTTTTGAAAATGTTTGTTGTACCTATTGTGAATATTGTAAGAAATTATTATTGTATATGAAAAAATGTTGGCAAAGGCCTTAGAATCGACCAAATTATTTTCTGATAACAGAGGTATGATCACGTGATTTTGAAGTGGGGGGAATCGAGTGAATATATTTTACTGTACATCCTTTAAAATTTAAAACATTGTCACGGTCAAAACTGTTTATTTAATATAAAATTTGGTCCTAGTCAAAATGGTTTATGTAGTTATTTATTTAAAATAAAACGGCCAAAGTCATCCGCACTATTTAAGAAAGTATGGAAATCAAAATGTTCAAGAACCAACTATTCAGACGTTTTTTTTATGGTGCGAAAATCATCTAATAACAAACCTTGCTCTTAGGCGGAGCGGGAGATAGTGTCAGACTCTTACTGATTAAAAACCCACCCCGTTCCTTCAAGCCTTCGTACCGGGGCTCGAGCTATCTTTCGAAACTAACCCTGGCCCCAATAGGCTTTGACCCTGCTGGGCCCTGTACTGTTGCTGACAAGTCCTTGAGGCGCTAGGCAACAGTGCACGCCGTCGACGACTTGGGCTCGGTCCGGACAGTTACCGGATGGCCGGAGAGCGAGCTACCCGTAGCTCGCCGTCCGTAAGCCCGCGTCTACGGTGGCCGGAAATCAGGATCGGAATCCCGGCGGCGGCGAGAGCGCGTTGCTTAATGCGGTCGGCCTGCTCTTTTGCTAGCATTACTGCTTCGCAGAAGGAGGCGACCGCCTGCCACTCCTCCTCGCTCCGCAATTCAGACATGTGCCACCCACCAACCTGCACTAGGCTCACGTGGTGGATTATGTCCTATACCTTCTCCTACATAGGCCTGAGTTTTATCAGTGGGGACATTATTCAGTTGAAATTATGCTATGCCATTGGTATTGTTAGTTTGTTTGAAGTTTTTGCATAATTGTGCTATCTATATTATAATTTTTAAATAAATAAAAATTGTCGAATAACACTATAGCAATTAATTAAACATAATATTATGAAGAAGTAAAGTTTATTTTTTGTTTGTAAGGGCTAACCTCTGGAAGTACTGGTCCGATTGTAAAATTTTTTTTACTGATGAAAAGCTGCTATAATCTTGAGTGACATAGCCTATTTTTATGTACGCGAGCGAAGCCGCTGGCAAAAGCTAGTCAAACATAATAGCGTCTGCATAATAGTTTTGTTTGCTTCCTAACCTTAAGCCTTCATAAAGGCTTTTGTAAATGCGGGGTAATCGTGTTTGTTTACACAAACAAATTGAGTCGTGAGTCGTGAAGCTACTGGGTGTTCATTTTCACCCGCCCTGATCGCCTTTGGCCTTTGTTATTAAGAGTATTACGAACGTTCTTGTTATTATCCTTATCGCAACACGTAAATAGGTATTATGGCGTTATTTCTTAGGTTAGTACAGTAATTATAGTGGGTATTTTAAGAGCTATTTCTGAGAGATACTTGATCAGGGTTATTTATTTTACTCTTGATTAGTTTTCTCTTGCGATTTTACACACGTTTTTTGTTACTGCTGCCTTTTTATTAGTTGGGGCTATGGGCTACCTAAAACTAAAGAATTTTCTAATTCGGACTACTAGTTCCTGAGAATAGCGCGTTTAACTATATAAACAAACTCTTCAGTTAGGCCGAAACTAAGTAAGTTATTGTTATTATTGCCTAAGTGACGCGAATATTTTGACAAACAAGCCAAGTGAAGTTATAGCATTATAAAGTTGGTGATCTGAGTTTTAGAACGCTATAAGCAGTCAAATAAACGCTAGTTCACCCTCAAAAACAAATACAGAATATCATTTTGTGACAAAATATCTGCACAGTAAAAATTGTGAAAAATGATACCTATGAATACAGTCCGTTTATTAGACGAGGCCATTAACTGAAGCTGGAATTTCATTTTGCGAAACTAGACGGATAGGGTTCACGAATCGTTGCAATTCCATTCGGTATTAAAATTGGATTCAAATGGGCGTATCCGTTAAGCGAAGTCTTGATTCTAATTTTATGAGCAGCAATTTGAAACACAGGTTGTCTCGATGATATCTGCTGGTGAACAGAATCGTAGGTATCTTAAAGAATTACATTTATGGTAAATAGGTAATTTTATTTATTTATTTCCCCAATATTTTTTTTGGGTACTGGGTATCTTCAAATGACTTCACCCGCTCTAAGATGTAGCGAGAACACGTATCGCATTTTTACTGACTCAATGTAAATTTGTAGTTACTTTACAAATAAAAACTTTTTTGCGGTTCGTGAAAGTCTTTGAGACTCGATTCAGAGATTTAACATAAACAGCCGTATTTCTACAAGTTTGAGTCAGGTGTTAGATCGATGAGGACTTTTTAGATTTCATTTATGATGACCAGTTTAAATTGAGCGGACCACTGCTACTACGAATAAATGATATCCATTATGGTCTTGACATTTATAAGTTAAAATTACTAGAAGCATTAGCGGTTCAAGTAATTTTCGTACGAGTATATCTATAACTGTTGTGGTACCTTGGTAAATATCAGGTTTGACCATTTGGAACATTTCCACCCGCAAATGTCTTTCAAGATGTCAATTAAATGCTCCTAAAGTTTTATCTACCGGTTCTGTAGAGACTAAAGACTATTGAATCTTACCTTTTTTTTGAGATGGGAAATCATCAAATGATTTGTCCCGCTCTAGGGTGGAGTGACGCCCTGTCGCTGTGTCAGACTTTTACTGACTGAAAACATTCATTTGTACTTTGCATTTTATTTATTTAATGGTTTATGCATGCCTTAGGCATTTTATTCCAGTCAACCTTTGAGTGATGCAAAGAAAAAGTGGTGTTAGGTGCAATAAAAGCTCTGCCCGCCCATCGTGTGATTCCAAGGAAGATGATGGCACAGTGATCACGTGCTGCCGTTCACAAAGAGAGTCAGAAGAGACTGCGGTACAGTCTCCTCAGGGATGTTAACAGGCGTTGCACAGAGGGGGTTCCGGAATGGTCTTTTAAGAGGTAACGGCGCCCCTTCTAAGCGCAGATGGTGATCACCGGGTTGATTTTAGTGAGGTAAAAATCCCACACGCCCTGGACTTACCCCCAAAGTCCGCCTTTTGAAGGTGTTCCCTCGAAAACGAAAAAAGGTGCTATAAAAGAGTGAGAAAAAAACGAATACAAGAATAAATATACTAATAGACCATGAACGTTTCCCCGCGGAATCTGGCAGTCTATGGCATTTGTTTTCTTATAAGTGATTCCCCAAAATTACGTGAAACTGTAGCAGTTCAACTAATTTTGGACCAGCTGTTGTGGCACGTGCCAGGGTGAAGTTTGGACCCGCAAACGTCTTTCAAGATGTCAAATTAATGTTCTTAAAGTTTATCTACCGGTTTCGAAGTTAACTATTGTTAATTTGGCCTAAGAATTTTAATCATAGTGTCTCGATGAACATACTACTGACCTTCTATCCAAATTCGAAATACCTTAATGTACAGTGCAAGTCCTTTTTTTACGTGAATCATCAAATAACTTTTTTCGCTCTAGGGCGAAGGAAAGAGAGCGTGTCAGACTTTCACTGACTAGGACCCACCTGTGTCCTTCAGTTGCCCGCCGCTTCTGGTCTGCCCAAGAGCGGGAGAAGTCGTTGGATGATTTTCCACCTAAAAAAATAAATGGAACACTACGCGCCGTCAACGACTCGATCTCCGTCCTTACTGGACGGCTGGCCGGCGAGCTACTCAATTCCCGTAAGGATTTGGTTCATTACGTCTAGATAGGGGCGCACTACCGACCTTCTATCAAATATCTTTATGTGTGGTGTATGTCCTGGGTTCGATACCTGGATCGGGCATACAAAAAGTATGCTCTTCTATCCCTCTCAAGTCAGGATCAAGTGTAGCTCTACAAGTCTAGTTCCCCTATAAAATATCAATGTTATGGTCATGAGACTTTGATTAATGCCTCATGGTTTACTAAGAACACAGAAGTCCACGAGTATGTAGAAATACCTACAGTTAAAGAACAGATAGACGTGTTCTGTGAAGCGTATAAGTAAAAACTTAAACACCACAAAAACCAATTGGGGAGAGCACTAATGAGCACAGATCATTGCGTATTCCGATTAAGAAGGACCAGACTAGCTTCAATCTGAAGATAATCTATATAGGAGATGACACATCATTGGAGGTGCTATATCTCAAAAACCATATTATGACGTCAGACAAATTTAATTATAGCTGGACAGCTGACTGTAAATGAAAAAAAAATAAAGATAAAAAAAAAAATGGTCATGAAACCGACGCACCCAGATCGGTGGGTGTACCACACGTGTGCGCAGTGTAGTTCTAGCTTAAGTAAATTGGGCTTGTTGGAACAGGAAATAGGCCCCTGGCGCTCCCAAAAATAGTTTCATAAACACAAACATTCGTTATTACACTTACTGGCCACGCAAATGCGTTCTCAAGCTCTTTGTCAGCCCGTCAACTTGTGTCATTCAAACTCGTCGAGTGGTGTTTAGCGGTATTCTAACGAGTAAAGTTCAGCGGGTGTTTTAATGATTCCCAAATTGTTTGCTAGAGAAAAATTGGTACAGTTTTAATTATTTATTTAGGCGGAGTATGCAACAAGGCATTCTCTCCCAGTCAACCTTTGGGTTAAAGAAGACATCACTGTGGTAGGTGTGGGTTTATGTTTTAAGAGTTGGTGGTAATCTGCAATCGTTAACGCTAGTCAAAAAGTAATCAAATGTAGGAGAATGGTATTAAGCTCAACGTTAAGTTGCGTGGTCAGAATAAACGAATAGAAAATTCGTAGCCAAGTTCACATCATTCAAAATGATAGAATGAATTTCTACAATGTTGAACGCTACATTTCTATATTGTTATACAAACGATATATTGTAGGACGAGCGGCCGACTCAAGCGCATCAAAATAGCTACCAACTTATTGTTTTCTACAATAGAGGCGTTATCGATTGGAGAACGGAATTCTATTTGAAACGGTTGTAACTTGGCTAGGTGGCGATTTTACTGTGATATTGATTTTTTCAGTATCTCAGTAAAGCTTGTTGAGAAGATTAATTAAACATTTTTGCTGCCAAATATTGTACTACTGTTACATCGGCATTATAATGGAGAACAAACCGATCCTACCCTCTGTTGTAATCTCTCTCTATCACTCAATGGTTTGTTGGAAGAAAATTCAACTTTGAGTTAAACTCGCCTATGTATATTAACTCTGGTACACTTACCTATATTATAAGTTGAGAACAATAAATTATTAAAATTAATTAATATTAAATTAAAAAAAAAAAACTCTGGGCTTGACACTGACTGAATGCACGCAACGTGTGAAGCTAATAAATAATAATAAAAAAAAAACTGGTCTGAACTTGTTTTAACTGGAAGGACGCATTAGATGTATAGGTACTCATGAAGGATACATACACTATCGGGTACTTACGTAAACGTAATGTCAGGGAAAATTGTGTATGATGCCTGGAGTATTATGTAACGTGTTTTGTGAATGTTTGTACATTTTGTACGGGGGCAATAAGGCTCGGCGCAAACGGGCCACCGACCATAGTCACTGGTAGCCAGCGATAGCGGCTTCAGAGGCTGCTTTGCACAAATTGCCGACACCTGCCACTGTTGCACTGCTCAACCTCCCGCACGCGTTCCACCATGGAACACGACGCCTCAACTAATGTTAATATATTCATATCATCCACCATAAGACTGTGCAGCAGGGAGCGGGTCATAAAATGTGACGGCTTCCGAACACAGATCGCTCGTTTCTGATACTGTTACAAATGTAGCGCACGACAGCCATCGGTAGCTGAGGCCAGTGGCCCGTTTGCTCTGAGCCTAATCCCATTCACGCTTTTAGAAGGTCCTGGAGAGATTATGTGACTATGTTAGGCCTGTCACGTTTATTACGATGTTGTTATTCGCACTTATGTTATCAGTATGGTAGTGTGGGTATTTTTTGTTTGTAAAACTTTTCGCCACCTCAATCTTAAAGGTTATAGTGGCCTTTAGTAGTTTCTTGTTAGAGTTATGCCCTTTATGACTTGATTGTTAGGAACAGCTACTGCCACCCTGGAATACAAAGGGCAAGAACACGGGTGGGTTGGGAAAATTCTGACACTCGGGATCTTGCTCCACCCAGAACTGAAAGGATATTTGAAGATTTTACACCTGTAAGAATAAAAGAGCTCTATAACTAACACCAAGAGTTTACCATGGCCTTGGAATGCTAAGGGCAAGTAAAAGATCAAAAACTATAAAGAAAAACTGAAGTGACGTGCTCTACGCACGTAAGTTCAGTTTTTATTTTGTTTTCACTATTTGATTATGACGAAACAAATTAATATCATGTTTGTTTTGGAATTACTCCGTCAAGCAGTGAAGTTATCGCCATACCTACTATGTTTGTATGGATGAATGACCGACTAGGGCACCCTTGACAATGTGAAGACCGACCCGTCCGGCACGTGAGGCCTTCACAACAGTACAAAATCAAACCCAAATAAATTCATCCAGAAAATAGAGCTCTTACAAAAATATTTGCAGGAAGGCAATCAAAATTTACGTTTGCAAAACGGATTAACTTCATTTATAACTCAAGAAAATGATTTGACAGTGTTCACAACAACATCGCTTTCAAAGTAAATAATGTTTCCTTACTTCACTAATATATTCTGCTATACTACTGTACTTCACTCAAATCTCGCCCTTATTTACTAAATCATAGGGTCTAAGGGAGGAGCTAGTCCAGTTGGTCGCAAGCTGTCTTTGGACTGGTACTAACGTTCGGGACGCCTAATTCTCTACGCCTATACGATTGTGAAACGATCGTCTTCCTATAGCTTCCTTATGGCCAATGTATTGCGTCCGGTACATATATAACTTCATCTATTTCATTTGATTTCGATTTCACAGGGAATACCTTGTCAACTATCTAGTTGGTTACTATAGTTGGCAATTAAAACTAGAACTATAGAACGCACACGACGTGTAATACGCCTGATTTGTACGTAGAACGACGTCGCGTGGCGTGGATCAGGTGTAGCTCCACAAGTCTAGTTTCCATATAAAATGTAGACCGACGCGCCCATGTATGGCACACTCGTGCGCAGTATAATAAGTTCTAGCTTAAATGTGGAAAGATAAGATAGTTCTTTGGGCATATCACCCGTAATGAGGACTCAGTGGAACGTTTGGTGGTGCAAGAGAAAGTCGAAGGCAAAAAATCTCATGGACGCTCACCAACAAGGTGGACGGACCTCATCAAAACCGTGACACACTGCAGTGTAAATGAAGGCTACCAAGCCTTCAAACACAGAGCTGCACGGCGTCGTATCGCGAGAGAGGCTGTGGTGCGGGACTCGACCGAGACATGACCACGACCACTCTCTCAAGAGTGTATGGCTAAGACCAAGAATGCTTATGTTACTATCCAAGAGAATACTGATCTAAGGTTCTAAGTTAGGTTAAAGAGGCCATGATATTGTAATTGTTACAGATGTCTAGAAGCCCCGTCAAGTGAGTCGATTCACAGAATTTTGCGTAGCAAAATTAAACTTTCGTATAATAATATCGGAGATTGGATGTTGATAAGTACTATATTGGAAACTTATGTACATAAATAATTTTATGCCAATATTAACTCGGGAATGTATGTAAGAGTAAGCCTAGTCTAAAACAATTAGAAACATGAATTTGAAATCAGTTTTTTAGAATCTAGAAATAGTGTTTTATTCTGTACTTAGTCAGTGCTTTTCCTTCGATTTCACTCCTCCAGTTTTCAAAAGCCATATCCAATTTTTACTATGGTTTATGGTATGCTCCAGAGGCACGTGGTACTTACGCATTTACTTATTTATTTCAGGAGCCAATTTTACTTAAGTAGCCGACATCTATACTTGTTCTTCCTGCCCTTGTCCCATCTTATTTGGGGTCGGCGCAATACGTTTTTTTCTTCCATTCTACCCTGTCACTCGTCATGCTATCACTAACTTCCTTTTCTTTCATATCATTCTTAACGCAATCCATCCATCTTTTCTTTGGCCTCCCTCTCCCTCTCCACCCATCCACATGTATACTCATAACTCTTTTGGTAACATGCATTTCATCCCTCCTCTTTACATGACCATACCAAGACAAACGATTCCCCGACATCTATACTTATATAGTAAAAAGTCAAACGACTTGACACCATTTGTTTTCCCGCAGAAATGTTAATATAAATAAAATACCTTTATTAAAATTATAAAAAACTACTATAATTCCCATGTTGTTTGACTTTTTCGACAGACTCTACAAACATTTACACTATAATAATATAAAGAGGTAAAGTTTGTTTTTTGGTTTCATGTTGTTTTGTTTGTACGAGGTAAAAGAGGTCTGAAAGTACTCCGGTCCGATTGCAAATTTTTTTTTTTACCGATAGAAAGCTGCTTTATTCTTAAGTGACATAGGCTGTTTTATGTACGCGGGTGAAGACGCTAACAAAAGCAATTAATCTCATAGTTTTTTTTTTACTACCTCAGCAAAGCTTGCCGTGACGGCTGACTCGATACATTTGTTGCCAGATACTGCAAAAACATTAGAATGTGTTACATCTACATTGTTATGAAAAATACGTATTAAAAACGAACGAAAACTTTCAAAGTTGTCACTGGCTAATTTCATAAACTGTGCGAAGCCAAAAGGAAAAAAAAGACACTTGCATTAATCATTATACTGATTACTTGATTGATATGGAAGGAGTGTTACATGAATATGTAATACCCACTTACCAGTCTTTCAACAAATTAGAAAGATCACTGTCAATCACTGTTTCCTGTGGCCATATTTGAACCATTAAGTGTTTTTATTGAATATCAAATAGACCTCATTACATTGAAATAACTCAAATGAGGCTTATGCATAGTAAATTCGTTAACTGTTTATAAGATAGCTCAATCAGCTTTATAATATTCCCACTGCTGGGACTCCGGCCTCCTCTCTAGGAGAGGGAATCGGCCGTGATCCATCACGCAGGCTCAGTGCGGGTGAATGTCACATGTCTTCAAATTTTTGGTTCTAGGACATGCCGGTTTCCTCACGATGTTTTCCTTCACCGTTTTTGAGAGCAGTGGTAATGAAATTACATACAAAAAGGAATGCGCCTGGCTGGGTTTGAACCCGTGACCTACTCGTAATTCGGGGCCGTTACTACTCGGCCATCACTCCTCTCGATTGATTGCGATAACTGTTTATAATCAAGTAATTATAATAAATCAAAAGCTTTGAGATTTGAATATTGATTTTGCAAAGTTGTAATTCTAATTGTTAATTATTTTTAATTTAAAGTCAACAAAATTAATAGAAGGCATTATTATTTGATATAATACGAAACTGGATTACGCAATGTTATTGAACTTAGTCTTTTGATGTTTTGTGTATGAAAATGGATAGATGTAGACTCGGGGAGACTGATGGAGGACCGTTTGATGGACTGTGTGAAAGATGACTTGACAAGAAAGAGAACGACCACTGACATGACATATGCGGAACTACGTTTTGCCCGCAGCTTCACCCGCATACATAAAATATAGCTTATGTCCCTTAGAAATAAAGCAGCTTTTTCTCGGTGAAAAAATTTTAGCAATCGGACCAGTGCTTTCAGAGATTACCTCCTACAAAAAAAAAACTTTATCTGTTTATAATATTAGTGTAGACATACTAGCAGCTGCCAGCGACTTTGCCTGCGTGATAGTAAAATATTATCTTTATTTCAATCTTCGTTTGGCCATATTATTACTAATGTAGGATTTCTATGATAATGTAGAGTCTGAAGTAGGCCAAACGAAGATTGACATATCACTTA
This sequence comes from Mythimna albipuncta, assembly GCA_929112965.1. Taxonomy (NCBI): domain Eukaryota; kingdom Metazoa; phylum Arthropoda; class Insecta; order Lepidoptera; family Noctuidae; genus Mythimna; species Mythimna albipuncta. Next base: position 8,496,661 of record OV815972.1, on the reverse strand, counting down.
AGTGTAAAGTTTAAAATGTTCTGGCCAGTTTGAATTGGCTATATCATGAAGCGATCAATTTCTATGATCTGGCTGCGACATATACATAACATAATCATACAAAGTTTCATCTTTATAATATCAGCGTGATTTCATTAACACTATTTTCAAATGTCACAAGCGACTCGAGGATCCTACAGTTTTGAATTAACATTAGGAAAATATATGACCTTTATGAAGATTCAGAGAACGGAAATTATTGTTTTTCCTTATGACACCCACTCCGTTTGAAGTTGCTTACCTGTGCCTACTAATATTAAGAATGTAAAAATTTGTATGTTTATTTATTTTAATGTTTGTTTAGAAACCAAACCCCGACAACTGTTTCTTTTTTTTCAATGATTGTTATTTTTTTTTCCGTTCTGTCTCGCGACTGCAGCCACATTAATGTTTCTTTTTTCTATCTTTCTTTTCTTTATTTTTAGCTGAATGTATTTGGATAAAATTTAGAACATCTCAATGATAATGGTCAGGATTAGGACATATTATAAATTTATTATTTGGGTGGTATGAACGTATCCGTTTCTGAATTGAGTGTTTTTGGGAAAAGAACTTCTCAAATGACAGGTTTTGCCAGTTTGAGAAATCTCAATTTCAAATGGAAAAATTAACGGAAAAATTCAGAATCAGAAATCGGTATTTTTACTACTACCTTCATGCAGGCAAAGCCGCAGTTTTGTTTAGTTAGAAATAAATTAAAGCGACTTTCAAAGACAGGAGTTTAATTTGGGTGTTATAATATAATATTAAGTTTAGAAGTAATTTAAAGTGCTCCTTTTAAATACTACTGTAGGCGTGGCGATAAAAGATTTTCCGTAATTATGTAACAGATGTCTATAGATAACTTCTTCAGCGAAGTTTGTCTATTAATGTTTTTGTAAGTGCCTATTTCAGTTATGATTTTCAGAAGTTTGTTACTTTTAATGTCAGGGCGAATGAAACTTCTAAAGATAGTGTCCTCATTCTACTGAACAGGATGTCTATATCATCATTATCATCATCATGTCCACTGCTGGACATAGCCCTCTTCCAAGTGTCGCCAAAATGAACGGTCCTGTGCGTCTCGCATCCATCGGATTCCCGCAACCTTTACCAGGTCATCGGTCCACCTTGTAGGAGGCCTTCCAAAGCTGCGTCTTCCGGTACGCGGTCACCACTCCAGAACCTTTTGATGTCTATATAAAATTATACTGGCGAATGACGGTCGAATTCTATGTCACCAAAAATGTTTATTCCTATATCCGTTTTAGATTTGGAAATCAGTCAGCCGATGCACTCCAAACCGGTTTCATTAGAAAGGTAATTAAAACAATAATAATAATATAGTTGGTTTCGGTTCCTCGTGCGCCTTCCAAAGGTCCAAGACTAAGGGTTCTAAGATATACTAAATTTAAAAAATGTAATTTATTTTCAAACAATAAAATTACAATGACAACTTACAGGCAGACAACACGATGCATAAAAAAATGCTTCTTTCCTAAAAAGGAAACAAAATGTGTTTTTTTTTTTTTAGCGTAGAAGCACACGTCGGTGTCGTCGTGTATGCACTAATGCCAAATGTTTCGTACCTAATGACCACCACGTGATAATCTCAAATGTTTTTGATTTATGGACAATCGTTAACGCAGGTAGTAGATTTGTAGGACTACGAGATCAGAAGAGTTATTGCAACCCTGGAATACAAACCGTAGGGGCCCAGCAGGGTCGAAGCTACTGGGGCCAAGGATTTGTTTCTGAAAGAAAACGAAGGAACAGTAGTGGATTTTTAGTCAGTAAAAGTCTGACTCTATCTCCTGCTCCGCCCAAGAGCAGGGGATGACATTGAATGATTATCCCACGTACAAAAAAAAACCTAGAATACAAAGGCAGCTGAAGGTCAACAGGTGGGTTTTCGTTAGTAATAGTCTGCCACCCCCTAACGCCCCACTCAGAGCGGGTGAAGTTATTAAATAATTTGCCACTTCAAGATAAAATAAATTCAAAGTAACTTGTCTAAAATGTCGCAAAACGTTTAAACTGAAGATACAGTTTGTGACAGTTGGAAAAAAAAAACTTTAAAAAAGTTTTCCGATTGCCCCGCTTGAGAAGCTTCCGAGATTGAAATAAGTTGAAATCTGTTCGAAACTATTTTTGCCATTTGGGAACTATTTAAGTGCCTATTATTATGAAACCGCTTTAAGTGATTCTATTAATAGTTTAATTGTTCTCTGGGGGAAGAGACGCGGGGTGAGGAATTCAAAAAAAAGAGGTGTTGTATGCTGTGCTGCGTTTCGCGGGTTCAAATCCTACCAATATTTGTATGACCTGCAGATAGCGTTTCTGGGTCATAATGACCCAGCACAGCTGCTTAATGACACAGCAGCTTGTGAACGCACCCACGATATATGAATAATTCTTAGTATGGTACAGCATAATTAAAAAAAAAACTAAGTGTATTTTTTTAATGTTTTTTACCTCAGAACTTCACAATTTATAAACTGATTTGTAAATAAAATATTCACTTTAGTCCCACTATTACAAAAATCCAGTTCTAGTAGTGAGGTGATGGGTCCATATGGAATTAAGGGAACTCCTCAAACATTACACGCACTTATGTAAAGATTTTGGTATTTTTATCAAAAAGTAGTATTTTTCATTTGTCAGTCGTTTGAGAGTGTACGAGCAAAAAACATTCATACACACACAATCTCTTGCCAGTTTGATGCTGGCTGTTTACGCTGAGCTTGTTGTTATAAATAGACAATCTTTTAAATATACAAAATAAGCTAAAGCTCTAAAATCAAAATCTGATCAAACTTATAATCCAATCCAGTTGTTTGTCAGCGGCACGTTTCGATCAACTTGATTGATTCATGAGCACGATACCGAAACTTTGCTACAGATGAAGACTATTTATAGTCCAGTCTACTAGTCCATGGAATAAATCACTTGCTTTTTTCACTAACAAAATAATCTGGTAAAGTGCGAGTCGGACACGCTCACCGAGGATTTCGTACAATTTTTATCTTGTAATTATTAAAAAGTATTTTGTGATGCAATTACAAATTTATGGTTTTCGATAAATTTTTTTACATTTATGTTACATAGCATTGTTTATAAAATAAACAAATATATGTTAAGAAATAGGGAAATCCTTTTAGATTTTGATTCCCTTAAGAGTGCCAAAATGTGCGACATAAGCGAAGCATAAATCGCATATCTTTAGATTGAGTTGAATTAGAAGTTTGATGTTTTCACTGCTCTTATGGTTAACAGATCTGAGTATTTATGATAGAATAGAATTGTAACGTCAATAAAATACGTGGGTCAACGACAGACTGGTTTATTCCAGAAATATATTAAACTACCCACCACCATACAATTTATAGCGACGACCGACATCACATCTCTCCCCGTCAAGTCCACTAATCACATCAGGTAGTACATCTTACAACTAACAATTTCCTTTAACTAAGTACCTATTTTAAATATTGTCTCATATGGCAGCTTTTCTTGCTCGGTTGATCGCACGCAGTGCGCGAGCTGACGCACCCTGTGGTGGAGGTGATATCGGCAACGAAAGCCGTTCGGGTTGAACTCGCTGCTGCGGTGAGTCTTTAATATCACTGACACCACTGGATGCGTCTTCAAACACCTCACCTTCGGCTCCGCTATCGACCCCTGGTTTGGCTGCCCGAGAGCACGCAGTCTCAGCGGCGACGGCGTCGCTCACGCGCGATAACGAGAACCTATTTTTGCTGCTTGCTGGAATAATTTGGTCGGCATGTCTACGCCACTCAACCCCATTACCTAAACTCACTTTGTATGAAATAGGGCCTGTCTTTTTAACAACAGTGGCATCGGTCCACTTGTCCCCCCTCGCCGTATAATCGCGAGCGATTACCGCATCCCCAACGCGGAATTCCCTGTCGGCCCCCGAGGTGCGAGCGACCTGACGCTCTTGCCTCGCGCGTACCGCTGCGGCTACGTCCGGGCGTAGCGCGTCAAGTCGGCTGCGCAAGCGCCGCCCTTGGAGCGCCACGGCTGGCGAGACCCCTGTAGTTGCGTGTTCACAATTTCGGTACTGCAGAAGAAATTTACTTAGGGCGACGTTGACGTCCTCGCCTTCGTATATTGATCTCTTTATTGCCTTTTTAATGGTTTTGACTGCGTTCTCAGCCGCGCCATTTCCCTGGGGTCTATATGGTGCCGAAGTTGTGTGCTTGATACAATTTTTTTCACAATACAATTTAAACTCTTGTGAAGAGAATGGTGGGCCGTTGTCAGTCACGAGCTGCGATGGCAAACCAAAACGCGCAAACGTACTTCTAAAAACCTTAATGGTAGCGGCTGCGTTCGTGCCACGCATAGGCAAGGCCTCTATCCATTTAGAATGCGCATCTACTATAATTAGGTATCGAACGCCACCGCAGTCTGCGAAGTCAGCGTGTACGCGTTGCCAGGGGTGCAGCGGGAACTCCCAGGGATGTAGCTGCGCCCGTGGCGGCGCGTCCTGCACGGAGCGGCACGCAGCACATGACCTACACATATCTTCGATATCTTGATCTAAACTCGCCCAATAAATGTAACTTCTTGATAACGCTTTCATTTTGTTCATCCCTAAATGGCCCTCGTGGACTTCTTTTAATATTTTCCTTTGAAGAATGTGCGGAACCACTATCCTATATTTATAAATAACACATCCTTGATCTACTATCAAATCATTTTTTCTAGCAAAAAATGGCTTTTCCGCGTCGCAGCTCGGGACTGTCGGCCAACCGAATAGTACATATCCCTTTATTTTACATAACAATGTATCACGCTCTGTCTCTTTTGCGATGTCTTTAAAACAAATAGGTAGCGACTCCTCTACTAGATTCAGATAATCTATCGCGTCGACGAAGCGACCCTCCCGAGGCAACGGTAATCGCGACAACGCATCAGCCGGACCGTTGTCCACCGATCGCACAAATTCTATGTCAAAACCATAAGCAGCCAGGCGTGCCGCCCATCTTTGTAGACGACTGGCAGCCGTCTGAGGGATTCCTCCTTTTTCCCCAAAGATATGAGTCAGCGGCTGATGGTCGGTGCGCAGCGTAAAGCGCCTTCCGTACAAAAATTAGTGATGTTTCGTGATCCCGAATAGAATAGCCAGCGCCTCTTTATCGAGTTGGCTGTAGTTGCGTTCGGGCGCGCTGAGTGTGCGCGACACGCAGCTGACCGGCCGCTCGCTCCCATCCGCGTACCGGTGCGCCAGCACGGCGCCCAGGCCGTACGCGCTGCTGTCCACCGACAGCACCAGGTCGCGTCCCTCCTCGTAGTGCGCTAATACTCGTTCGCTCAGGAGAGATCGCTTGGTCTCCTCGAAAGCCCTATCACACTTGGGGTCCCATTTCCAGCCGCTATCCTTTTTTAATAAATTGTGCAATGGTTGTAACAAGGTGCTTAAGTTAGGAATAAATCGGCCGTAATAGTTAACCATTCCCAAGAAACTTTTTAGTTGTGACACGTTTTCTGGTCTGGGTGCGCTGGAAATGGCCTCCAGTTTCTCGGTATCCGGTCGCAAACCTTCCTTATTAATAATAAAACCTAAATATTTCACGCTATCTTGTAAAAATTTACATTTATTTAATTTAACAGTAAGCCCCATGTTACGTAGCCTTTCCAATACAGTTCTCAGATTCTTCATGTGCTCAAGTGTGTTAGACCCGGTCACACAAATATCGTCTAAGAACACTACACACCCTGGCACTCCGCGCAGCGTCTCTTCCATAATTTTTTGGAATTTTTCCGGTATAACCGACAACCCATACGGCGTACGTCTATACACAAAAGTACCTATATGCGTAGTTATAGCTGTGTAGGGTTGCGAGTCGTCCGTTAACAGACACTGTTCATAAGCATGCTTCAGATCAATCTTTGTGAATTTATCTCCCCCACTAAGATTTGCAAATAGCTCTTCGATGCGCGGTAACGGATAATAATCCCTCTTTAACTTTGGGTTAATAGTTATCTTGTAATCCCCACAAATGCGTATGTCTCCGTTTTGTTTGACAACGGGCACTATAGGAGTCCCATAATCCGAGTAGTCGACGCGGTAGATGGAACCGTCCGCCTCGAGACGTTCCAGCTCCCGCTCGACCCGCGCGCGCAGTGCCAGCGGCATGGGTCTCGCTCGCACATAAACCGGTTCTTTATCTGACAGCTGCAGTCGTATGGGCTGTTTACATGTACCTAACTTCTCGCTAAATACTTGGGGGAATTCGTTACATAATTTGTTTACCAATTCATCATCTACGATTTCATTGAGGTTTATTTGCGTTATCTTTAAAGCGCGCATCCATTCTCGTCCTAATAATGGCCGCGCCCCACCCTTAATTATGTATAATCGTAAAGATTTAGCCTTAAATTCGCCTAAGCAAACGTCAACCTCAATGTAACCGAGTGATTCAATTCTTGAACCCGAGTAGCAACGTAAAACTAAGTTATCCGGTACAATATTTTTATGCCGAAATATACATTGGTACATCTCCTCACTTATTGCTGATATACGACTACCTGTGTCCACTTCACACTCAATATAAATGTTATCAACCATCAGTTTAATAAAATATGGCTTGTTACCTCGAGCTGCGACGTCCACGTTGAACATACCGTCATCCGATTCCTCACTCACATAATTATGCCGACCGCCACTACCGCGCACTTGTTTGCACATTACCTTTAAGTGTCCTTTTTTCCCGCACTCATCACAACTGTAATTCCTAAACCGACACTTCTCGGCCTGGTGCATCTTGCCGCAGCGCCAGCAGGCCCGCGCGCCGCCGTCCGCCGAGCCCGCGCGCGCGCCGCCTGCGCCGGCCTCGCCCGCTGCTCCGTCGCCTCCACTGCCGAGCGCCCGTTGCGGCCCGCGCGGGCGTGTCCGTCCACCGCGCGCGTAATGCAGGCCTTCGCCCGCCTCGCCGCCCGTCGACTTTGATGAGTCCGTCGCCGCCGCCGTCGTCGTGGTGCCACTCACTTCGGCGTGCTTCTCCGCTGCCTCGAGTGCCAGCGCCAGCTCCACTGCCTCTTTGTACTGCACTTTTTTTTCAGCGAAGATTCTCGATCGCATGACGTCACTTGCCAGCCCCGACACAAACTGGTCACGCAAATTCTCTTCGAGCGTCGAACATGACTTGCACTTTCCAAAGCTGCACGTAGATGCCAGATGTTTCAATGCCTGCAGGTATTCCGTAAGGGATTCGCCCGGACGTTGGCGGCGCAACCTGAACACGTGGCGTTCGGCAATTTCCGATCGTTGCGGTTCCAAGTGTTCCGTCACTAATGTCACTAATTCGTCAAATGTTTTGTTTTCCGGAAAACTAGGTGAACAAAGATCGCACATAAGCGCATACGTTTCTTCCCCTACGACCGTTATTAACATAGGCACTTTCAAGTCATTATCGATTTCGTTAAGTCTTACGTACTGATTTACTCGACGTATATACGCTGGCCACTGCTTCGAGCTCAAATTGAAAGGTTCGATTTTACCAATAGGCATCTTGACAAACGCGTAACCCCGTAAATTGAAAAAAAAAATTCACAAAATCCCGTTCTTGTCGCCAATGTAACGTCAATAAAATACGTGGGTCAACGACAGACTGGTTTATTCCAGAAATATATTAAACTACCCACCACCATACAATTTATAGCGACGACCGACATCACAAGAATAAAGTTTGTTGTACACCAAAACAGTAACAAAATTTAATTTACTTGATTTTAATTTTAGTATTATACAATTGTTTCCACGAGTTCCTGAGATATAGGGTTTGTATAGGCGTACAGATGAACAAAATAGTGATCCTATAAGGGCTTTGTATTTGCCGACTAAGGTACAAAACCCTAAAAAAGCCAATTATCCTCTTTCGAAAAGCGAGTTCATTGTTGAAGGGAAAATAGGCCATGGTTCGTAATCTACCATGCAGGTTTCGTTCGGATTTGTGACAGTCACACGTCGGCTTTTCATTATTATCTTGCTGCTCATGTCCTGTGTTATTCGGGGTCGGCACAACACGACCTTGCCAACCGTCACGCCATCATTCATTGGCTTATTACTTCATATCGTTCTTCACGTACATCCTACTTTTTTGCGTTTGGGGTTTTTCCTTTACTCATGAATGAATAGTAACAGTTTTTTTTTTACAATTTAACTTCACTTTTTTGAATAACCGACATTATGACGATTCAAAAATGCCTGTAATTGGTCTATTAAAATTGGAATATACGTTTCTGATTAATTTAGCCAACATTGATCTAATGGTTAGTAAAAATCTTACCATCTAGATACTAGTAAATTAAAAATTTCATTTTTTTTTATTGCAATTATTCATAATCAATAAACCTATTCCATCAGCATCCTAATTTGACTGCCCTGTACTAAAATAGTGCAGTCAAAATCAGCAAGAACCGCCAGAATGCCATTGCTGCTAACATGAATGATGGATGATTTTGCCAAGTATTTTCATACTGTCTACAGCTAAGAAAAGCCTAAGTAAGACGTGGATAGGGCTATAGAGGAGGCGGGAAGAGGTAACGGAGCAGCGCGGATTGATCTCGACAAGGTAAACGTAGATGACGTAATGAGTGCGCTTCGGCAACTTAAGCCGATATCGAACGCAACCATGTTATACAAGATCTGGAGTGAGCCAGGGAAGTAATTTAGGCCCTATGGAATTCATATTGATGGTTAACGACCTGCCGGATGTCATACAAGAGGCCAAGTGTCTGTTGTTCGCGGACCACCTTAAGTTATCTCTCGTTGTTAGAAACACGGAAGATTGTGAAATCTTGCAGAGAGATATAGACAGGGTCGTTAGTTGGAGCAAGCGGAATCGGTTGCAGTTCAACGTGTCGAAGTGCGTCACTATCTCATTTTTACGGGCACGCGCACCTATTCAGTATAAGTACATTGTGGATGAAAATGAGTTGACTAGGGTAACGGCTGTGAGGGATTTGGGAGTTAATTTTATTACTGAGCTGATGTTTCGTGACCACAGTCTCAAAATTTGTAAAAAAGCATACAGGAACTTGGGGTTGGTTCTTCGAATGGCTAAAGGCTTTACAAATATAAAAGCTATTACAGCGTTATATAATTCTTTAGTTAGGAGCCAACTAGAATGTAACGCAGTTATCTGGGCCCCACATGAGACTAAATATAGCCTCATGTTGGAGCGTGTGCAAAATAAGTTCATTAGATTTATTTACATGAAGCTGTACGGGGTTTATCCTTTTTATCCGCTAATGTATCCTACCCTATTTGTCCTAGGTATGGTCGGATATAATGAACTGAGGGTCAGGAGGGAGCTCACACTCGTAACCTATATCTTTACGGTAATTAGGGGGAGGGTACATTTTGGCTAGGGTAGGTTTGGGGTAGGCCTACTGGCGGTGTCACGCGCGCGCACTAAGTTACTGAGCGAGCCTCTGACGCGTGCGCTGCGCACGCTCAACCTCATAGCGGACGACGTGGATATATTTTATTGTACTTTGAGTGATTTCACTAAGATAGCGTGTTTTAAAATTTGTTATGGAGCCTAGTTTGTTAGTTTAGTAATAAGAAACCACAATATCGATTTGGACTAGTCTGTAAGGACACTGTTGGGAAAAAAAAAATGAATTCTGCTTAATAAGGAGAGACCGACATTTTTACAGTTCTAAAGTACCTGTAATTTGTCTATTTGGTTTGTGATTTCTGCTCCACTCAGAACGGCAGAAGTCATTTGATCTCCAAAAAAGGGATACTTTTTTATTCATCATCATCATCATCATATCAGCCGACAGACGCTTATGGGCCTCCCCCAAGTGTCGCCACAATGAACGACCCTGCGCGTCCTGCATCCATCGGATTCCCACAACCTTCACCAGTTCATCGGTCCACATTGTAGAAGTAGTCTGCTTGATTAGTTTATCATAAACAAAACCCCTGATAGATGTCCCTTGTCAAAATCTGTAAGACACCCCGTAAACATCGTCTCATCCAAACAAGTCAGCCATATTGTTTATATCTGTAGTAAAACGAAAAACGATATCAATCACCCTTATTTGTTTCCTAGTACGTGAGCAGAATCGCAAACAGAATACAAAATATTTTCCTCTTCTACCAAAACCGCGTTGAATAAAAATGTGGGAAGAGTAAATAACTTACGTTGATGCTACACTTTGTTTTAACCGTTTCAACGGAGGATGGATGCGGCATCAAGAGTAATCTAATTTTCCATTTTTATTGCGTGATGCGTCGTGTGTGTAGGAAACTACGGGTTATAACTTTGTTGGCCTGCAGGATTGTTTAAAATAATTCATTGAATTTATTTGTTACATTATTTATTTTTATTGTTTTAATTTGATTTGCATTTACTATTGCAACATTTTCATGAATATTATAATGAAGTAAAGTTCCGAATACAAAAATTTTTTCACTGTTAGAAAGCTGCTTTATTATTGAGTAACATAGGCTATATTTCAGAAGACACTGATTCCTGTAACACAGATGTTCCACCTAGCACAGGAGTCAGGGCCTCACTGCATTTGTACATGTTTTTTATGTTAATAAATTATCTTATCTTATCTTATTTTAAGTGCGCGGGCGAAGCTGCGGGCAAAAACTAGTGTTTTATAAATTTTCAATTCATTTTAAATTGTAGTGTTCTTAATTTTAATGTGTGTGTGTGCAAAACAAAATGTAAAGTTCGACATACCTCAGTTAAAAAGGAGTTTCGGATCAGACGAAAACAGCCCGATAGTCCATTTAGGATTGTAATCTGTAATGAAAAATTTGAAATTAGTAGTATTAGGTCATACAGATGTCGCTACACAAACACAAACTATGCGATCTCACCAACGATAGGGTGCAAACATAAAGATACAGGTTTTTTGGTCCCGATGTGTCGGTACGGGTCGGTACAGATAAGTACCGGTAAAACCACATAAAGTAACAGGTAAATCGGTAAGAGTAAACACTACACTGGCCAATGCTTAAACCCGTATGACTCGGTTTAGGCAGTCGGTACTGACAAGTATGAACCTGTTTCTTTATAAATGAGCGCAAAACAACACATGGGAGAATTATACCTGCACGGATCGGTACCGACCCGTACAGATTTGCCTGCACCGGTAACCTAGCCAAGTTCATAATCTGCAATCGTTAACGCTAGTCGAAAAGTAATCAAATGTATGGTAATGACATCGTCTCAACGTTAATTCACGTAGTTGAAACAAACGAATAGAAAATTCGTAGCCAAGTTCACATCGTTCAAAATGATAGAATGAATTTCTACAACGTTTAACGCTACATCCTTCGATAAACAAACGCTACATTGTAGAACGAGCGGCTGACTCAGGCGCGTCAACATGGCTATCCACTTACCGTTTTCTACAATTGCTGACACCGAAGCGTTACCGATTGGAGAACGGAATTCGACACCATACGGTTGTAACTTGGCTAGGGGGGCTGTTTCTTTATATTTGCATCTATACAGAAGTAACTCATTCCTAACGTGGGACAAAGTTGATTGTCACTAAGATGATATTGCTACTTAAATTTGAACTTTAATTTATGAACAAGAATCAACCTTCAGTTGAAATGTTTGTAGTATGTCAAAACTTAGTTAATAATTTAGTGGAACATTAATCATTGTGGGCAACGTGTATAAACTTACGACTCACAGTCCGAAAACCGAATACAAATAAGACAGTTTCAGTCTTAGCTGTTTATAGAACTAAAAGATTAAAGAGCTTAGTTTCGTGCAGGTTATAAAGGAATGAAGAATTTACTCGGTATTCGTCGGTGACAGGACGATCTCTCTGAATAAACGCGTTTAAATATCGTTTAGGTTTGCGTATCGTTCGTGTTAGCGGCTATTAGGTCTCCGTTTACCACATTAGGATATGTCTGGCTGGAATTTTCTTTATGATTGTGGCGTATTTTTGGTTTTCGTGATGTATTTGTAGCATTTAAGAAAAGCGTTAGGTTTTTTTGCAATATGTTGGTTATGAAATCGTTTCATATTCTAAGGGTGAGTTGTACCATTTAACTATAATGATAACCAACCATAACCAGCCGTGAAACGGCCGCATATTGATCAATTCGATGATTTGACAACTGTTAATGGCTTTGTTATCGTTATAGTTAAATGATGCAACTCACCCTAAGTGAGTTTTGTGTTATTTACAGCTTAGTAATTTCGTTGTTTTGAGTACTAATAAAGATAGGTACAAAATTAAAATTTTAGAAAAGTCTTTACTTTCTTTTGAAATGGGATATCTGTACAGAACTTCTTCCACTCTTGTGTTTAATTGTTTTTTTTTTTTTTTTGGTTTTCAGGGCCGCTGTGACTTTTCCAAACTATTGCAAGCCTGCGCTTACGTTGGCTAGGGGTCGTCCTGTGCCACCCACGCTAATAGCGTCTCCTGTGAAATTTGGGGAGTGAGATTGCTTCTCCATCATTCTTTCCACTACCTCCTTCTCTCGCATTACTAGTTCGCCGAAGGAGGTGACTGCTTCCCTTACCCTATCGGTCAGTACCATAATCCGGAAGGGACAGGTCACTGTTGACACCACCTTCACAGTGTTTTGACTTGTATTTAATATTTACTAATACTGTAGGTAATATAAAATTAATGTAAATTACCAACAACATCACAAATACAAAAAAAAAAATGCCAGCAGGAGTCTTCCCGTCCGTTTATAATTTAGTTGTTTTCAACGCTACAGTGAATAGGCTCATAATAAAGTAGTACGATTCACCGTCAACGATTACATCACTATACTCAGCAGTGTGCTCATGTCACTAACGACTTCTAAATGTAAAGCACGGGTAGACATACACACAAACAAACATATGTAGCCCTTGTACGAACGGTGCCCACGACCTTTCGTTGTCCTAATATTAATAGGGCCAGCATAATCAACACCGCTGTATAGAAACGGTCGCGCTGGAGAACACCGAACCGTTGGAAGCGAACCCATCATTTGGTTCTTGATGCTAGCGCGATGTTTAACGCATGTTACACATTTTCGTACATGGTGTTTGACTAGGTTTCTGACTCCTATGACCCAGTAAGCTGTTCTCAAATAATTTGACATTATCTGCGGACCTCCTCCGATATAACCATCAGGTGGGATCGCAGTCAAGCATTAGTTTATATTATTTAAAAAAAGAATTTGAGTGTGATCTTTAATTCCAATGTTACATTTATAGTGCTACTCCAGATCTAAAATGTTATCAACGAATTCCCGAAATGTCTAAAAGGTAAAGAGAAACTGAAATTATTTGTAAAATAGTCGTGTTCCAGGATTTTAACAGAGGCATAATGTTTTTGTTCAGCTAAGTATAATCGGATGGAAATGTCTGAACCGAGATAGGCTTTTAATTGTGTTTGCGTATCGTGTTTTGTATTAATTTCACTCTAGTTTATTCAACAAACTCGTATCGTGACTGTTTTAGACTACATGATCACGTATGGCTAAAAATAATTAGGGTCTTGAAATGTGAGTGAAAATCAATAGTAGAGACGTTTAAATGCTCGATGAGGAATTCAAGAATTTAAGGAAAACTTTTCTTCACTTCTGGGTTCCAGTAAAGCATTATTAATTTGCTGAATGGGATTTCTTTTCCACTGTTGCTGCTCATTTTTTCAACCTCTCTGTCATGTCATGTAGAAGGAGGTATGCGGAACAGGATATGAAGGCTCACAAACCTCCTTTGAAAAGGGAGGATCCATAGCTATAACTAGACGTGTATTGTGTCTGGTCCATGTAATTGCCCAATAGTTGATTCCGGATGGTTGTACCATACTTCTATTACAAAGATGAAAGTTTGTCCTAGACTAGGGATTCCAGTGCCCTTGGGATAATTTTACTCGGACGAAGCCACAAGAAGGCGCCAGATAACCGTCGAGAATAAAGTACATTGACCTTTTTCTAATCTCTGCGTACCTAAGTACCCTGAAAAACAAGCAATGAACTGCTTTTCATTACTAGATCATGTAAAGGATCGCGATTCGTGTCGATTCAAGACAGCTTTCTGTCTTTATTTCCGTTTTTGAAATGTCAACAAACGTTGGAGGGTCAATGACCGATATTTCACATCTGGCGCCTACCTTAGTATGTTCTAATTCTAATCACACTTAGAACTTTGATACGATGTTCCTATGTGGCGATATAGATGTCGCTACAAATCCATCTAAAGATTGTATACTGTAAGGAAACATTTTTTTGACTTTAAGACTACCTATTGCAACATCCTATTAATTTTAAGCTTCTGCTGTGATTTTCGTAGCGTACAAAAAACATTTTTTTTTTCAAAGTGTAGGTAATAATACAGCATATCTAGGTATCTGTCTATCATGATTCCCTCCGGAGTCCCTTAATTAAACTTAATTACTAATTTTTTTCTATGTCATTTACGAGGACAACCGTAATTACTGTTCAACATACATAAATTCGGCTCATACGAAGGTATTTAATCACTAAAACAGTTGTAATAGGTACTAAACAGATTTCATGCCTTCAAACTGCGTTTTAAGGTTATTCGCATGTTGAATTAAGGTGAATGAATTACACTGCGCCAAACACGCCGATCTGGGCGCGTCGGTCCCCGTACATTTTATATGGTAACTAGAATTGTAGAGCTACATAGATTCACACCACGCGACGCCACGCGATGCCACGCTACGCCACGCTACGCCACGCTACGCCACGCTACGCCACGCTACGCCACGCTACGCCACGCTACGCCACGCTACGCCACGCTACGCCACGCTACGCCACGCTACGCCACGCTACGCCACGCTACGCCACGCTACGCCACGCTACGCCACGCTACGCCACGCTACGCCACGCTACGCCACGCTAAGCCACGCTACGCCACGCTATGCAACGCTACGCCACGCTACGCCACGCTACGCCACGCTACGCCACGCTACGCCACGCTACGCCACGCTACGCCACGCTACGCCACGCTACGCCACGCTACGCCACGCTACGCCACGCTACGCCACGCTACGCCACGCTACGCCACGCTACGCCACGCTACGCCACGCTACGCCACGCGTCATCATTCTACGTGCAAATAAGGCGTGGTCCACATGTGCATCGGTCTAATGTAGTTCTAGCTTAACCCTTAACCCGTTGTGTGTCTAAACGTGGATCCACGCGAGACACAATGGCTTTTTAATTGTGTCTCTAATTACGCCACACGAGAGGTTAAACCTTAGCTCATATTCGTGGCAAACAATTTGTCGGTACACAAAACATCCCCATAATAAAAAGGGCTTACAAAAACATTGTGCGCTGAATGTGGATTACAATAGTAATGTAAAATATGATCTGAAACTCCACTAACTAAGGCCGTGGACAGATAGAGGAGTTTGCGCGGGTTGTGAAGTTTTAACATGAAACTCCCGTTTGCGTTTTTACTTTGTTTTTAATTTGAGACGTTATCCAATGATTTCTTCCGCTCTAAGGCAGAGTGGGAGGCAGGGCGTCTCAGACTTTTACTGACTAATACCAATGTGTTTCTTCTTTCAACCCTTTGGTCCCAGTAGGCTTCACCCTGGATAGACCCCTAGAAGGGGCTAACAGTGGGCGCCTTGTTAACGACTCATCGTCTATTGTTTTACCCTGAGAAATTACGTTTACGCTCGCCGCAGTATCTTGCGTTCGTAACACCGGTTCGGTTCATCGGTTCGTAGTCCCGCGGGTTTACCGACAATGAGCAATGTGTAGCTCGCCTTCTGGCCTTCCGGTAAGAACCGAGTCCGAGTCGTCGACGTGTCAGAAGTCAGAAAAACTGTAGGGTAACCTAGTAGACCCGATGCAGCTAGGGCCACGGGGAATTTCTGAAAGGTTGATACGTAAAGGGCAATTGAAGGACACAGCTGGAGTCTAGACAGTTAAAGTCTGACACGCCCTCTCACTCCATCCTAAACTGGGAGACCACATTAGATGATGTTAAAACTCAAAAAGAAAAAAACTGATCTCCGCGCGCACACACTCTGGACACGGCCTAAAGCGGGTTGCAAACGATAAAGCGTGTGAATAAATCAGACGAGAGAAGCTTTCTCGCAGATTTTCACGTAATAACAACCAAGTTTTGGGGGAAACTACGTAATTTGACGTCGTTCATGACTGTCGAGTAATCAGTGAGTGTGTGGCAGTTACTTACTGGTTTTTTTCTTAGGAATATCATTTGGAAGATTTTTTTTATTTATCTCTCTTACAAAGTTTAGTTGTGCTAGCTTTTATCAATGCGCTACAATTTGGAGCTAACTTCGTGAGGGTCTGGTGCCTGATGTAGGTATGTACAACAACCGGTATTGCAAGTCACCAGGACCCTCCCACGACTAGTACGCTAGAAAGAGTTTAGCATTTCGCAGAGTGAGAAGAGAGTGAACTGGAAAAATATGGGGAGAACTATGCCTAGTGATGGGACCATAGAGACAGGTGACAATATCTTTTCAATGCCATGTTGATCTTTTTATGGACTTCTAAGTTCAGGGGCTAAGTTTTACAATCGGGTCAGGCAAATGACAGGTAATTAAGGCAAAGAAAACAACTTGTAATTTATTATTATACAAAATTAAACATAGGTATAATATATTTACATGATATTGTCCTTGAATAGTATATATAATACTTTTTATCCCTAGAGTATGTTCCTAAGAGATAATTTATGAGCTTCACGTGGGTAAAACCACTGATAGAAAGAGAGGCAAACAAATGAACATCTCTATAATTTCGTTTCATTCCAACAAAATACATGACTGCTATTGTTTGCCTGTAACAATTACTTGGTCCATTTCCATTCAATAGTGCTTCGACTTCAATTCTTTTCACTTTTTATAACGAGCCTGCCTACATAGGCATTGTCAGAAATATTTGATCATGGATTGAAATCGGTTCAATTTAGAAATTAAAATTGGGGAATTTGCCTGGTTATAATGGTCTGGAGATAATTTTTATGTTCGGCTTGAGTTGCAATCATTTTAAGTTAGAATTAAGGTTCGTAATCAACTGGCAAATTGGGGTATTGATTTGACCTGAATTTATTTGTTAAAAGGCAAGAAGTGGCTTTGGGAATGTTCGAAAGACATACTGTGGCCCTAGAACTAAATAATAATAAGTAAATAAAAAATCACAAGTGGGTTTTAGTTATTTGGAGGTATGCAGAACAGAAAGTAAAATCCTTTATACCACCCTTGAAAAGGGAGGATCCTCCGACCAGACGGGTATTACGTCTGGTGGGCAACTGCCCGACAGATTATTTCGGGCTGTTCTATGTGTTCGAATCGCGCGAAGAACTTTAATTGTGCGATGCAGGATTAGTTCTTATGGGGCGCTATAGATGTCGCTACAGTATGAAATAGTGCGACACTCTACCTAATCTAAAAGTCTCGCTCTACCCATAGCAGAACAAGTAACTTAATGATTTCCCTCAACGAAAAAAAAAGGTGGGTACAGTTTTGCTTAACCCTTCAGAGAATGCTTGCTTTGTTTACAAAGTTCACAATAATTATTAGATAAAGGACTGGGTACTCATCATATTTCCTGTATCATCCAGGAAATGATAGATAAATAATGACCTTCGTGAATATAACATTATTATTACGCATTAATGATTGTGACAATGACACAGTATAGTTACTGCAGCTGTTGGACACTCAAGGCCGGAAGATCACTCTAATCAAAAATATGATTATTTTATTTAACCTATTTGGACATATGGTATCCAGTTATGGGGCTCTGCCAGCGCCTCTAACATAATGGTTATACAGAGAGTTCAAAACTACATATTGAAACAAATGCACCATGGTTTATAAAAACAACTAAGGTCCATAAAATTCTAAACATGCCTATAGTTAAACAAGAAAAAAACATTCATGGAGAGAACTATAAACTAAGATTGTCGAGGCACCCAAACCAACTAGCAGGGCAGCTCACTATCCCCGAAACCATTCGTCGGCTTAAAAAGCGGTGTGATATTTTCGACGATTAGAGGGTCTGTGACCCAACTAATGAAGAGTAAAGGGCTGGCTCTGATGGGAACAGCACCCTAAATGACAAACAGTAGCCGGGTCGAAGCCTACTGGGGCCAGGGTTATCCGAAAGGGCGCTCGAGCCCTGGTATGAAGGCTTGAAGGAACGGGATGGATTTTTTAGTCAGTAAGAGTCTGACACTATCTCCCGCTCCGCCCAAGAACGGATCGTGTCATAGGATGTTTTTCCCATCGGAAAAAAAACCCTAAATGACAAAATGTACCCACCCCATCTGCTTATAGTCTGGAGTGACTTGAGTGATTGCAAGATCAGACAAAAGAAAAAAAAACTTTTTTTTTTTATTCAACTCTAGCTGGTAAGTAAATCAGATTAGTATGAATTCTGTGGATTCTTTTAAAATACCAAACTGCGTTTTTCACAGAAATAAGTTCCGATCAATTTATCTGACGGGCATTTTCATACAATTCGTTTATGGTATACTAGTTGTCACCGCGATGTCACCCATATCTTTAGTTACTGCTCCGATTCAGTTTGCTGTACAGCCTATGGGACCTTCCTTAGTAAATGAGCCACTAAAAGAATTTTTAAATTCGAACCAGTAATTCCTCAGATTAGCAAGTTCAAATAAACAAACTACATTTCTACAGCTATAAATAAAGAAATTTTATCACCTAAAAATAAGTTCGAAATCAAATTATTTTGTTTGCAAGTTATGATGCCTGTTTCACAAATAAGTTCCGATCGATTTATCCGGATATGTAAGGAAATTGTCTTTCCCAAAATAGGCTCAAAATCAACTTATTTTGTTAGCTGGTAACTTCATCACTTTCGCGAATAACAAGGGTAACCAAGCGATATGTAATTATTTCACCTGCTGTCGAACTTTCCCCACTTTTGTTTGTGCAAATCTATCCGTAATACAGATTTATAGCCTACCGGTAGGGTGTCCATAAATTACGAAGTACTTACAACTTATTTCGTCTCGATTAGCATCGTTTTTCGCCCGATTGTAGGTTACCAGATAAATTGTCTGAGAATTTGCCGATTTGCACAAATGGATTCATTTGTACGGGCTTCTGATTAAGTGTTTGGCTGTCGAACGAGAAAGGTTTTTGTTTGTGCGATTGTGATAGAGTAGAGAGTAAGTTATGGATGAAAGCAATTTGGTTAGCTGGGATTTGTAGATTTTTACTACTATACTGTTTTACGTATAGCATTAAAGAACCACGAGAATTCACTTTATCTTAGAAACCACAGCTTTTAAATGTCATCTGTGTGTCAACGTCATTTCTAACGTACACCAGGGGTCAATAGTGATGTTGGTAAAAAAGTGTCAATGGCTCATGACTAATCTAATTAGTAGCATAGCTTGTTGTTACGGTATCATTGATAACCTTTTCTTGCATATCACTCTTCACACAGTCCATCCATTATTGGTAATACCATTACTTACAAGAGGAATGTAATGACAGAAAATTCAGAAAAGATAGAAAAAAATACACAACTAATAAAAACTAAAAATATATTATGAAAAAAAAAATAAAAAAAAAAAATCTGTACGAGGCCAAAAAGGCACCAAACGTAGCATAAACAAAGCAGATATGTTATCTGCTGTGCTGCTACTATTAAAGTAAATAAAATTAACCTACATAACCTTTTTAACTGCATACTAAACAGCCACATTTTATTAGTTTCCTCGACTCGCTAGTCAACCGTTTTCAAATAAAAGGGTTCACAAAACCGTTTTCGGTGCATTTGTTTTGAAACGTAAATAAACGAAGATGAAAATAGCTTTGATGCAGCTTCCTTTACCGATGTTGGTTTGTTCTCACATGATATTGTGCAAGGCTGAGCGTAACATTACAGAAGGTGTGTTTACACTGCGGTGCACAATAATTCAGCCCACAATACACTGTGTGGTCACTTTTATTGGCGCATTTCGAAGAAAAACCACTTAGTTCGGTTTGTTTCAGGCTTTTCGTGTTTCTGAAGATGTTTTGATGATAGAGATCAAACATTATAAGACTTACAAATAATATACGATAAAAAACAAGGCAAGAGCGAGTTGGACTGAGGGTTCCGTACAAACCTACCTATTTACTCGTGAATAGTTCATTTCCCGAACGGAGTCTCGAAGATTTTAACCGACATTTTAACAACAAGAAGACCCAGCTATGAAGACCTTGCTTCATGGCTTTTCAGGGTTCTAGGTCAACGAGAAATACTCAATGAATGATAATTTTGGTACCCTTGAGATCGTCGAAATATACGTTTTTTTGCGACATAAACGGCCTTATCTTTTTTTCAAGTTTGATTTTTTCACAGCATTAATATTAATAATAATATAATATAATATTCCACAACTATCACACAACCCCAGACCTGACTATGTGATTTTAATTTCAGCTCAATATCTTCACATGTTCTCGAGATAAAAGGTCTTGACGGACGGACCACGAAGTGGTCCAATTAGGTTTCCATTTTTTCTTTTTGAAGTAGGTACGGAACCCAAAAAAATATATAAATTTCTTAAATGTATATTTTGTATCTAACAATGATCAGTAAGTCAGATCAGACATTAATGTACACAAAACGAATTTTCACGCTCGACAACGTTTAGGTATACCAATACTTAGACATAACAATAAAAATAAGTGAAATATCTTTATTTAATTAGCCTTCATCCTCTCTCCTAGCTTTGCTGTGCCCGACAGGGTCCACATTAATCTTAACTATATTTTTATACCATATAAACATGTACATATGGAATGCAATAAAATATTGAGTATTGTATGTAGAAAAACTAATGATTTAGCCAACATAAGGGTGTAGGTAGTAAAAAATAATAATTTAGCTAAACTTTACAGCAAAATGAGTCTAGTTCCCTTTGTCTACACACACAAAAAGAAAATACTTTATACGAAAAAGGAAACCTATATGAATTCCCTCTAGGACTATTGATTTATTTCCTTTGAATTGCTATTCGAAACACAAAATAGTACGAGCGAGGGTTACAATAGCCGATTACTCAATAGGGTGTTAGGTTCTTATGTACCTGAAGTATATAAACCTTTGAAGCAGTATGTACTGTAGTAATTATTGAACTGTACGGAGAATTAGCATGGAGTATGATTGAATGGAAGCGACGAATACGGTTTACGCATTTTTAATGCCTACTGTTTCAGGTAATGTTCGATTGAAACTAGTTTTCAGGGCCAAGTTTCGGTTTTGGTCTAAGTGTATCCGCATACGGGCCACAAAAAAACCGTTTCTGGCTTCTCGAGCCACGAGCTGTCGCGCGCTTCAGCTTTTTGCGGCCACTTCTAGCTTTTTTTGTGGCCGCTTCTAGCTTTTTTTGTGGCCGCTTCTAGCTTTTTTTGTGGCCGCTTCTAGCTTTTGTTGTGGCCCGTGTGCGGGGCACTAAGTTTCGACCAAAACCGACTTTTACATATACAACTTTATCTTTAGTATATGCGAAACCCGAGACACGTGTCTAGTATTTTTAGGTAAAGAATCTATGTACAAAATTTCATAACTGTATCATGAAAAATCACAAAGTTATAAGCTTGTTATGTCAGCAAAAATACATAGTTACCGGGCAATCCAGGCCATTGAGGGGTCGTTTTACATTTCCACCCCATCTGTTTGATGGCGCCTAATACCCGCTATGATTTGCCGTGACCTGTGTTGTACTTAGTATCGGCGATGTCCAATAAACTTTTTATGAATATTTTTGGAAAAAAATATAACATGGCGTTAAAAACTATTGGAATCCATTCAGTAAACTGATTTTGAACGAATTATATTCAGTTTCACATAAACTAAAAATAACGTTGTATTAGGTCATATTATCACAGGATGGGGGAAAAATACCGAATCTTACATAGTATATTGTATTGTTTTATGAAACGAATAAATGAAAATGAAATGAATGAATAAAATGAGTACGGTCAGACTAGTGTCTGAAACTAGTGTTTCAGAGCATTTAATACGACCTCATAATATACAGGATGGTGTCATTGCTTGTTTGCAGACTGTACTAACCGAGCTTGTTTATCGACACGAGTGACACCCTAATGATATTTATTTGGTGTAGCTGTCTCATCTGACGTTGTCTTGCGGATTTCATATAAAAATCACATAGAAAAAATACATTCTGTATTTCTTATATTTCATTTTCTGCCCGGTTCCCTTAAGTAATAAATCGACAATCAAAAGATTAAAAATTAAAGACAGATTTAAGTTAAATATATTTTCAACGAGTTAAGGGTATACATAAGGTCGGACGGCGAGCAATGGGTAGCTCGCCGTCCGACCAAATGATGACCATCCGTGATCCGGACCAGCGCGTACTGTTCCACGCACGCTTCATAGTGGTGTCAGCAAAACGTAGGGGCCCAGCAGGATGCGGAGGGGCGAAGCCTAAGGCCAAGGATTTGCTTCTGAAAGGAAAACTTGACCTTGGTAGGTATATAAGAAAACAAAGGAACAGGAGTGGGTTTTTAATCAGTACAAGTCTGATACACCCTCCTGCCAAGGATGAAGATGATTTTACTATCTAAAAAAAATGTATCAAATAAAACTATTTTTTGGGCAACAATACAGATAGATATATAAAACATTTATTTGATGCAACACTGCAAATTAACAGCCAGTACACAAAAACACAATAAAATTACAAACATAAAACTATAGGTTGCAAGCAGTTTTAAATGACCATTGCTTCTCTCTTCAATAAGGATCCACTTCTTTGCGAGAGTAATCCATTTTGTGCCATCAAACTATTGGAGCTACTTTGATGTGGTTCCGTGATAAGTTTCGAGTTCAAAGTATTTCGAAATGAAACGCTTTGGGGTTGTACAAATCACGCATTTAACTCACGTCGAACATTTTCCTAATCTTGCACGTCCTCTAGCCGTTCGGGCTTTTAACCGAACTTCAGCAACTACCAAATGGTGGCCATTATCAATATCGGAGCCCCTACCCGGTGCGTACTTTGAGCAGTAAAAAACGGTATTAGGAATTTAAAGTGTATGTACTATCGCGGTCATTTCTGCCTGATCACTTAAAAAAAAAATTGTTTGAATCCTGCGGCGCGTCTCCAAATCATACTCTTTGATGGTTTCGTTTCGAGTGCAAGCAAAAATTAACTCAGCGGTGGTCAGGCGGAAGTGTCTTTCAAGGTACCAAATAGTGTACGTATATTTGTTATTAATTATTAAGTGTTGTAGGTAGTCAGTCTACAATAAAGTTTAGCTAGTTATATACGTCTACACTGTCGTAACTACGTGCCTTATTTATCCCTAGTACCAGGAGTGCTTCCCAATCCGTGAATCGTTCTAAATTGGAAATTGAATTGTAAGATGGTCCATTTGGTTTTTGGTTACTTCATTGGGTAAATTTCACGGTGTATTTATTTGATATCTTATTATTATCATTAATTTTATTACTATCTAATGTTTGTCTCAGTAAAGTTCGATTTCATATTGAAATGTTTCGTATGTTAATGAGATAATTATTTTATTAATTTAAGTGTTACTGTCTATTACGGAACGAGTACCTATATTGCAAATAATTCGACCAAAGTTACGATTTGACGATTTACTAATCGTTATGAAGTTCATTTGGCAATAATCCGGAAAACGCCACTTACTAAAATAAAATATTAAATGTGTGTAACAAGACTTTTGCCGACATAATTTTGTTTTCATATATCCCTAAAATAAAAATGAATGTTAAAATGTTATATTTATTTAAACATCATTAGGAAATATCAAAATTTTTAAAGCGTAATCCAGTCTATTACATTCTAAATGGGCTTTAGCATCAAAAAGTCCATAACAAAAAACAAATTGACGACTCATTTTGGGCGTCGATAAAAAGTACCAGATATAATATCTATTAGACCAGCCCAAAAAAACAGACCGAATACGGAATAACATGCTGCGCTCCAAAACGGGTATAATCGCAGAACATAGAAATCATACAGGGTATAATAGACACTGGCAGAAAGGGTGTTAGGGTCAAATGAGATTGAGCGGGTCACGTCAGCCTCACTCAGTGACCGCTGGGTAAGTATCGTCACACAATCGGTTCTAGATGGAGGTGGCGAGGATTGGTTCGAGACCGTGAGGAAAAAATGTCTGGTAAGAAATGGGCCGAAATAAAAACAGTCTAGACTAGTCCATCTCTAATGTGCGGTTACCAACTAAAAGAATTTTATTTTAATTTATAATAGATATGTTTTCATACGCCCTTTGGAGATTCCTTATAAGCTTGTTTTGTTACCTAGTTGCCTGCTCAAAAACATGGTGCTCGGGTTATCCGGGCGACTGAGCATGTTTTGCACCCTCACCCGGTTGTGCGCTAGCGGCTAATGCCATGACCTATGTTATACTTAGTATCGGTGTAACTTGTGACCTTTTTTAAATACATTTGGAATTAAATATACCTAACATAGAGTTTTTTTTTTTAATCGATTCTTTTCCTGATTCTGAACAAACTATATTCAGGTTTCACATATACTAAAAATGATTTTGTATAGATACGAGTATTTACACTACGTAGTTAAATAAAACCCATTAGTTTTGATTTAGAACTTTAGGGTTTTTAATTAACATTTCTCTGATATTACGAACGGGTGAACCTAAAAGCCTGTTCACTATTCTGTAAATGTCGTTAGGTCGTAAGTGGTAGGGACACAGAACAAAGTAGCACAATCACGCACTGTTTTCTAAAACTTTTTTTTATTATTGATATGCTCGCGTTGGACCACCATCTCACCTGATGGTGGTCGAAGATATGGTTGACGATGGAGCATGCTTGCCTAGAAGTAACCTATTCACTCTTGACTTAAAGACCCCTAAGTTGTAGCCATCAGGAAACAGACTCCGGCAGGGAATTCCACTCCTTGGCTGTACGTACAATAAATGTGTTCCCAAAACGCTTTGTGCGTATGAGTGGGATGTCCACCATGTACCGGTGGCGCAAAGCCGTACGTCTTGTCCGATAATGGAACGGACTAGGCGGCAATAGATAGTGCAATTCTACTGCACACATCCCAAAATGTAAACGATAGAAAACCGACAGGCTAGCAACGCGGCGGCGATGCTCAAGGCTTTGGAGCTTCGACTCTACAAGTGCATCATTGCCGATGAACTTAAATGTCGGAATGACGAAAGACTACAAAATTAGTGAAGCAAACACTAATTTGTAAATAATTTCCTGCGTACACATTGCAATATTTATTTATATTATCGTGGTTAATATCACACAATTTGGCATTGGTTGCTGTATAACATAATATTAGAACATCTGTTTACAAAACTGGATAGGTAATTTGGTAGTGAATATTTTGGTATTCATCCAACTAAATTAATAAATGTGAAAGTTCAATCGCGGATGTACGCATTAAGATACGGTCTAAGATTACTAGATCAGAAATAAAGGTAACTTCCTATAATTACGTGTTACCACCATATGAAGTAGGTACTTCAATGTTTTTTTTAAGTCCAATCTTTAAAGCCTTGATCACAGGCGTAGGGTAGCCAGCCTTTCGGTGTTTTACAGGTTCCATTTTGGAGAGTGTGCGCGGGACTTGCATGACTTGATTCTGCCATCTAATTTCTACCATCGGACAACCCGACATACGGTGATTATCTACCCTTACGTTGTTGAAACTTCTACGGCCCGGACCAAGCGTTTCGCCTCGACATTTATACCGCGTACGTCGAGGGACTGGAAGTCTGGAACACCTGGCTATTGTGGACTTCCCGTCCGATTATAATTTTAGTTCAAAGCTAGAGTAAATTATTAACATATTGAACTAGTGCGCTTTACCATGAACGATTGCATCACTACTTACCATTAGGTGGGATCGCAGTCAAGCGCTGGTTACGTGTAGTAACTTCCTATAATGACTACCTATGTTTTATATATAAATGTGTTATCACCATATGAAGTAGATTCTTCAAAGTAATTTAGACAACGAAGTATGGATACAGGCAACGCCCCAAGTAATAAATCTTCCAAAATGCAAACTTCGGTTCCAAAACAAACGAAAATCTAAACTGAACTTGATGAAAACAATATCTATAACAAATCAATTCCAACACAGTTTACTAACACATAAATTCAGTCCATGTTCTTAATCATAAACCTTCCTTCGGGTCAATAATAGATAGTTTAGTTTACCCAGTATTCTACAAAATAAGGGATGTGACGTCAAGCAGCTATGAAATCTAACCGCGAACGATCTTGCACCGGAACATGCATATAATTAAAACAAACTGTCGGTCCGTTACATTTTGTCGATGGATGGAAATATTTCAAGTATTCAGGTCAGGGACGAGCCTCCAATTTTTTTTTTGTTGGTAATTTTCCTTGAGGGTGTCTCGAACAGATGACACAAAATAGATAGGAACAGAAGACAATCTCATGTATGTACTTTACTTTTTATACCTACGCTCGGTGGACGCACACTAATGAGCGTTTGAGCCGGAACTGTTCGACAAGTAAGCCGAGACGCGACCGAGATATCGTGTCCGTGAGCGGTGTCTATGTGTGCGTTGCTCGAGCGCACTTTGTGTGTAGATTGACTTCTGTACCTACCTATTTTGTGCAGATGATGTAGTGGTGTTTAATGGAACGTCTAAGCCGATGAGTTTTTAACTTAATATGATTAAGGTAATGCGGGCGATGTGTCTAATACGATGTAATGGGTACAATGATATGAGTGGCATGAAGTAAACAGGTGGTGGTAAAACAGAGATAAACGAGTCCTATTTTTATTTATTGCGATAATATTTTGAACAGTCTTAGAGTGACGGATGACATGACGGAATGGTAAAAACATGTTGGAACGACCAACACACACGTCACATGGAGTTAGTGTAGAATTAACATTTATAATTTACTAGCTTTTGCCAGCAACTTCGTTCGCGTACATAAAATATAGCCTATGTCACTCAGGAATAAAGCAGCTTTCTATCGGTGGAGATTTTTTAGCAATAGGAACAGTACTTCCAGAGATTACCTCCTACAAACAAAATCAGTGTGGATACATTACACTAGTCAGTAATTATACTATATAATATTTTTATTAAGACAAAAGAATGTATACATATAATAATATATTCGAGTATGAAATTCTCAAAAAACTGAACGAATTTGGATGATATGTGCGTGCATGGGTCACGTGTCACGCCTGGTATAGAACATAAGATACTTTTTTGTATGTTGCCTTATGATTATTTTTTACTATCATGCGAGCGAAGCTGCTGGAAGCAACTAGTATAGTGTATATATAATATTCATAACGATGACTAGCTTTTGCTCGCGCCTTCACCCGCGTACAAAAATATAGCCTATGTTACCGAGGAATAACTGCTTTATTCCTCGGTAACATAGGCTATATTTTCTAACGCTTTCTAACGGTGAAAAATTTTAGCAATCAGACCAGTATTTTCAGAGATTACCTTTTACAAACTAAAAAAACTTTACCTCTTTATAATATTATAGTGATATTGCTGATATGATGCCACAATTGTTTCCAGCCCAAGATTACTATAAAACATGAGGAATTAGGCATGATATTCGAGTTTTAGTTGTACGTTAAATAGTCTTCAAAACAAAGACTATGAATAGAACACCTTTCAGAAAATATGAAGTAACTTTTTCACATCACACAGAAGACACCCAATAAAAAAATGACACAGCTACTTGGAAAATTACTACTCTTTGCCTGTTTATCTATGAGGTTATCCTCCTATCAAAAGGCTTCAAAGAAGAATAGACCCTTCCGGCATTATCTACATAAACATATATATATTTAACGGTATGGTATTATGGCAGTCCCTTTGTAACAAAAAACATAGTTTGCGGCCCGCGGTTCGCGTCATATTGCAATATGAGGCTTTGTAAAAAGTTTTAGTATCAGCGAGTTTTCGTTTGATGGAAATTGTGATATGATGACGGTGAAAATATTGCTGAATAAAACTGGAAGTGTTGTTGAAAATAGTTTTATCATAATTTCAGATACTTAAGTTACTCTCCTCAACTCCCACATGCTCAGACGAAATAACTGCTTTTTACTACATGCATATGAATGTTTATACGGTACATACACCAAAATAATATTTTTTTAAATTTTTGTCTGTCTGTCTGTCTGTTTGTCCGGGCTAATCTCTGAAATGGCTGGACCGATTTTGATGGCACTTTTTTGTCAGGTAACTGATGTAATAAGGAGTAACATAGGCTACTTTTATTATAGAAAACATAAATTCAAAATCCTGTAGTCCACGTGAACGAAGTCGCGGGCACAGCTATTTAATAATAAAATTTATACTTTATTAACGTGTCCAAAAAAGAAAGAATGTTGCTAATTAGCTGCTACGTCGGACTCTGTCTGGTCATGACGTAGAAACGAGGAGCCGTGGTCGTAGTAACAAAGTTTGAACGTTTTTTGTTTTTTGAAAACTTGCTTGATGAACTCTTTGGGTTTTTATAACTATTTGTGTAGTAGGGATGACACTTTTATTTGAGAATTTTGACCCTTATCTTGTTCAAAAGCTGGAGTAGTTAGGCCGCATTCCTACTATGTCGTGAAGGTTAAATTATCGTCGGACGACTGTCGTCTCTATCTGTTTCCATTGTAACAACTATTTGTCGTGGCCACAACAGATAGTCGCATCAACGACACACGATTTACAGTCACGGTTTAGTCTTGACTATTCTTTATCTTTTTATGGTTAGCACGACGCTAGTCGTTCCCACTGTCATGACAATCTGTTGTCACTGCAATCAAAGTCGTAGATGACAATTAATCGTGTCGTCCTATATGTGAACACCTCCATTTAAATATATAAGCCTACACGATAATAAAACTACACGATTAAATTATTTGTCGTCATGACAAAGTGAGAACGCGGCCTTAGGTAAGAACGAACATGATAATTCGGATTAATCATAAATGTACATGTCATGAAATAAAAAGTATTTTATGCGTTTTTCTTTATTAGAGTTATCATAGAATAATCCTGTGCCTAGTTTCAACCAAATCCGTTCAGTCGTGTTCTTTAGGTCAAGAGTGAATAGGTTCCAGGCAAGCGCGCCCCATCGTCGACCACACAATAACATTTAAAAAAGGCTGACCAACATCCAGTGCAGTATCCAGTTGTATCATTACACAACTGGATGATTTACAAGGTCATAAACAATTATAGTTGTAAACAACCTTGAACATCACGACCTGTCATGCAGTCGAAGAGCAGGTCGCATAGCGAACGCGAACATCAACGACGTACGTTTCGGTTAGAACCTAATGGCCCGGCACGCAACAATGACAAAAGACCGGAGAACAGGCATTTCCATAGAAAATGGGAAGGCTTTTAATATGGGACGCTAGTAAATACACTCCTGTTCCATCCTATCTTTATAGTACATTTTGATGTGCTGGCACTATCACTGTGGCTGCGGAGAAACATAAGCAGCGGAAATATAACAATCTCGCCGATAGTGTATATTTTTTAATTGTCCAGTCTTTTGTGTACATGTGGCGATGATGAATTTTTTGGTGCCATTTATTAGGTTTTATTTTCGAGTGTACTTAAGTATATGTACTATTGTTTAGATATATATATTATACACTAGCTGACCCGGCGAACTTTTACGAAGTTCTCACCTAACAGTCAATTAATATAGTATATCTTTCGATGTATGTGTTTTATTTAGGCTTTGTTTCATAGCAATCGGTTGAATGCTATGAAAATAAGTAATTTAGATCAAGTTACACAAAATTTTGATGTATAAACGTTATTAAGATCGATTTCGTACATTTTACGTGATGTGTGTGTGAGAACGACTAAAAACTTTTACAGATTTATTATATGTAATTGTATACAGCTTTTACTAATGGATGCAAAATAAATTATATAAATTAAACGTATAACTAATAGGTACCTAAGTTTGTTGTAAAATATCACGATTGAAACTAACGGTAATATCATTTTCCTCCACAAACTTCCTGAAACTTACTCTTGAACTATATTTCAAACAGAGGAAACAGTTTTCCACGTAATATTAATTTGTTTCCTTTAACGTTTCTCATTTCTGTGGGAACATGGTTTCTACGCCTTAATTGAAATCGGAATTGCTGTTACTTATTCATTTAAAATTAAATTAAATGTATTTGTTTGCGGTGCCATTTCGTACCTTAATATAATTGTACGAAGAGCTTTTTTTTGAGATGGGAACTAATCCAATAACCTCCCCTCTAGGAAGGAGCGAGAGGACGTCGTCACCTTCTGCATGATGCAGATCTTCACCGGATATGGTAAATTAGACAGGTTTTTGGACTGGATTCGTGCGGAAGAAATGCCCGGGTGTCACCATTGTGCTGACTGTCCCGAGGACACAATGGAGCTTACGGTGGAGGTGTGCCCCGCTTAGGCGGCACCGCCATGCCCTCGTGGGGGCGATCGGCGACAACGACTGTAAGGAGATGTCAGCAAACATCGATCTGGGAAAACAGCCTTCAGTTGCCTTTGCGTTTCAGGACCACTATTTCATTAAAATTCCATCCGTCCATCTATGTGGAAGATACTTGTCAGTCAAAATCCTTTTTGACGGGTTAGAATTTTTGCGAACATCGAAAACTAGTAGCAAGTAAACATAATTAAGGTCGCTTGTGGGTGAGTCGGGTACGATATACCCATTAAAGATAAGGTTCTATTTATGTTTAATATAATTATACTGTTAATTATTCAAGCAAGAACGAGCCTGTGCTATGCAATAATATGGGTCGATCTCTGGGCACGCCAAAATTATGGCGGTAAGTCTCTTCTTTGAGGAGTGACTGGATAGGAGTAGCGGCGTCGTCACCATCCGCCTTACTCAGGTCCTCACCAGTTATGGAAGTTCGGGTTTTGCACCTGATTCAGGCGAAGGAAACGCTCGGGTATCACCATTGTGCATACTGCCAGGAGAATACAGTGGAAGTATGTCCCGTTTGGGTGGAGAACCGCGTCGTATCCTCGTGATCGGCGGCGGTGACCTTTCGCACCGCGCCCTAGTTCGGACCATGGTCCACAGCGAGGGGGGAATGTGCAGTAGTTGACTCCTTCTGCGAAGCAGTAATGCTAGCAAAGGAGAGGAGCCCGTACGCGTGAGACTCAATCCCGACCCCGACAGCTAGCCACCATAGGCGCGGGCTTGCAGATGACGGGTAACTTGTCGCCCAATTGTGTAGTAACCGTTTGAACCGAGCTCAAGTCGTCAACGGCGCGTAGTGTTCCTGGCGTGCCTGAAAAATACGTCAGCAAACCCGTAAAGGCTCTGCAGGGCCGATGGTTCTTAATGCTTCTTGATGCATGCCAGGCCAGTAGTAGCTTGATTCCAGAGGGTCGGAAGAATTAAATGCCGCATAGTTCTCGATGAGTCGAAATTGTCTGTGATGAAGGCCCACTGAGTCGGGGTGGAGCTGTCAGTTTGTAGACGGTTGCCCATCTTAAGACAGCGAAATTCCTCCGTGCCTCGAAACGTCGTCGAGTCTTTGGAAACAGCTGACATTTGTCCAGAGAAACCAGGAGATCTAAAACGAGTCTTGCCAAGTTGTATCGTGGTATTCAATTACTGGGCAGTGGAGGAGGCGAGACGCACAGGACCGGTCGTTGTAGCGACGCATGGGGGAGGCATGTCCAACAGTGGGTGGCTGAAATGATGAAGATGATAATGGAGGTCAGATAGGCAATCGCTCAATCAATGCATCAGCTGTATCCGATTTGACTGAAAACAATGTCTAACACAGATGAGAAAAGGCCAATTTAATTATTCTAACTGCATTTAGTGAATAAAGAAGCCAGTGTCATATTTTTGAGGATGTAAAAGTACGCAGTAGAAGAAATTTACTGTCGTAGGATCATTTAAATGATAACGTATCTTTTCGCGGAAATTACGTAGGTATAGTCTTATCAGCTAACGTATGAATATTAGATGGCATACAAATATGAACAGAAGGGAATCTCATTACTACAAGCTTTGTGATCACAAATGTTAATGCAATTATATTTCCTGTGAGTTATAATATCTGTTAATTATCTGATATTACTGTTATAATTCAGAACCCGCGCCCTGAATTATGACTAAGGATTGTTCGAAAGAGTTACCGTGACCCTGAAAGGCAAAGGGCAACTGAAAAAACACAGATGGGGTTTATTTTGTAAAATCCTGACATTCCATCTATGTAATGTAGAAGAAGTTTTTTTGTTGATCTCCCAGCTCAAACAATAAAATGTGAATTACGGCCTATTTCCATAGAGAGCTTCAGTCACAGCATTAATAAGTCTAATTTCTAAAATTTTCACTGGTGTTATAAAATACAAGCTAGAATGTTTTTAGTATCGTGCGGTTTTGATCCGCACGCGTAAGCCCCGCAAATATTCATTCTATAGTGCGTGGAATACGCACGTGAGATTCGTTTCTTGCATTTTGATATTTTCTGCACGCGTTGCAATCCCACATGCCTGATGAAATCCGTATGATATTAAAAACACCCCTACGGCTTAGTTCAGGCATCACAAATTAACATTATTACAAGTATATCACATCGATATTTTAAGTTAGGTACTAGATATATTTCCCACTGTTATTGTTATTTGTGGAAGATTATTAAACTTTTATCTACACTAATATAATAAAGAAGTAAAGTTTTTTTTTTTGTATTTTTGTTCGATTTTTTGCAATCGGACCAGTACTTCCAGAGAGGTAATCTCTACTACTACTACTGAAGTACTGGTCCGATTGCAAAAATTCATTACTGCTTCATTCCTGAGTGACATAGGCGAACGTGTACGCGAACAAAGTCACGGGCAAAAGCTAGTTTAATAATATTCCTCAAAAAACATTATTATTAAACAATATATGTAATTATAATTATGCTTATAACAAGCATTATTATAATTTAACAATTTGGGATTTTAAGAACATGGGGTTCATAACATCTACTAAATGTTAGCAGTGTCTACTATGATCAAAATTCATCTAAAACTCTTAAAGCGTTGCCAATATTGTATTTATCAGCTTCAAAATCAATCCAGCTGTCAACTATCATCCCAAAACTGACTAGAATCTAGGTTATTAGTGTTGTTCGTAGATTGCTTACAATCTGTCATTGCTGATGCATTATGCAGTATTTAGATCAACGGGTGCCACGTGGCTTGATATCGGATAAACACGTGCTTTCCATTATGACCGGGGTCTATATCGGGTGGACGGTTATATTTAGTGACAGTTATGATGGATTGACTGCCTCGTTCATACAGTGGTCTCTAGCGGTACTGCCCTATATTATTATTTTTATTTAACAATTTATGTACACATTATAATAACATAACAGAAGAAGAAAACAGAAGAATAGTACAAAGATGATGCTTATTTCTAAAGAAATCTCTTCCAGCATACCTGCGTGTAGGGTCTTTACACCTTTTAATGATAATAGTTTGAATGATAGGCAAAGGTACGTAATAATAACGTTTATTGAATGATAAATGATACTAACTAAATAATGAGTGCACGCGATTTGAGTGATAATTGTGTACTAAAATATAGACCACGCGTAGCGAGTAAAGTGCTGACACAATGATGTCAAATTTGTACGTGCTTGCACTGTACACTGCGAAAGGAAAAATGGAGAAAATAGAGATGTTGACACTATATTACTTACTTATTATTATTCTATCTAGCCCATACTGTCCCACTGCCGAGCAAAGGTTTCCCACCATTCCTTCAATTGTTCCCGGGTTTGACCCTTTTTTTTATGGTGGGAAAAATCATGCATTGACATCCCCCGCCCTTGGGCGGAGCGGGAGATAGTGTCAGACTCTTACTGACTAAAAGACCCACCCCGTTCCTTCTAGCCTTCATACCGGGGCTCGAGCGCCCTTTCGGATAACCCTGGCCCCAGTAGGATTCGACCCGGCTGGGTCCCTGCTGTTGCTGACAACTCCTTGAGGCGCGCGGGAACAGTGCGCGCCGTCGACGATTTGAGTTTAGTCCGGACAGTTACCGGACGGCCGGACAGCGAGCTACCCATTGCTTACTGTCCGCAAGCCCAAGTCTACGTTGGCCGGAAATCGGGATCAGAATCCCGGCGACGGCGGCGGCGATAACGCCGTTGCCTGATGCGTTCGGCCTCCTCCTTTGCGAGCATTACTGCTTCGCAGGAGTCGGCGACCGCCTGCCACTCCTCCTCGCTCCGGACCATGGCCTCAACCAAGGCCCGGCGCGAGAGGTCTCCGCCGCCGATCGCCCCCACGAGGGCACGGCGATGCTCCGCCCAAGCAGGGTACACCTCGACTATGTGCTCCACCGTGTCCTCCGGGCGTTCCGCACAGTGGCGACACCCGGGCGTCACTTCCGCATGAATCGAGTGCAGGAATCTCCCGAACGAACCATGTCCGGTGAGCACCTGCGTCATGCGGAAGGTAAGGACGCCGTGAGGTCTTTCCAGCCACGCCTCAAAGAGGGGACTTACCGCCATGATTGTGGCGTGCCCAGCGCTGGGTTGCGATAGTCGTTGACGCCATTTCATCATGAGATCCCGCCGGAGCTCTGTCCGCCTTGCCGTGACCTGTCGCGGCAGCGGACTTTCACCCCGGCGTTGCATCTCCACGCGCATATCGTGCATGTGTGCGAGGACTGTTGCCTCTAGATCCCACGGTGGTAGGCCAGCCAGATGGCTCGCCGCTTCGCGGGAGACCGTGCAGTATCCCCGCACCATCCTTATCGCCATGACCCTCTGGCAGGCGTTCAGTGTGGCCGCCGGTTGCTTTTTGTCTTTCCAATCCCCAAGGAAGACATATAAGTCGCCCCGCCGATTGCGAATTCATGGCACCAACCGTATGTGAAACTGCCCTATAGTCACGGGATAATTCGAAAGACATACCACGATCCTGGAACGCAAAGGGCAATTGAAGGAACACGGGTGGTTTTCGTTAGTAAGTCTGACACTCCCTCTCTTTCTACCCTGACTGAAACGAGTAATTTGATAACCCATCTTAAAATTAGTCGAAAAAACTTGGTTTTGAAGAAGATATGGAGCTTCAAGCAGGTACGTTTTCTGTTCTATATTTTATAAGATAGGTAGGAAGATAGAAAACGTAATGAATTTTGTTTAACGAAATTTTTATTATCGCACCACCAAAAAAAAAAAAAAATTTTCTTTTATAATTTAAATTATAGAATTTTGAATGTATACATATAAAAGAAAGAAAAAACGAAATAGTTAGATATGAAGCAGAATACCTCCTATATTCTACTAGGTGTCTAGCCCATCGGTTTTACAGATGAGATAGATAAAATTCTAAAGACGATTGAAATAGGTCACTCTTAGAGTTGTCACCGTACATTTTGTAGAACAGAAACAAATATTAAAAAAATAGTATTTCAAGGATGAGAACCAATTTTCAAGAATTAAATCAAAGTAAAACTACAATATGATTTACACACACGTGCGGTTTGATTTTCATGTCACGGGAACTGACTCATACGTTTCTAAGAACTGCAAGATCAAAGCTGATGTTCCTCGTGTAACAAAATGTTGGTAAATGGGTCACATTATAAGATTTATTGTTTTGATATAAATTTTGAATTCGGTTAAATGCAGTTATTGCTATTATTGTTTATAATGTAAAATATCAATTCATAATTTTTAGGTTAGTGGCTTTTATTTAGTACAGATAAGACAAGCCTAACGGTCTCTTAAGGGCCAAGCGCCCGAAAAGTGTCATAAAACAGTGATTTTCTGAGGCCTACTTCTCCGTAACGGCTAAGTCAATTGGTTTGAAAAAAATATATGTTTATTATAGATTCATGAACAATAATATCAACATTTGCTTTTTTCGTGCAATTAATACTTTTGTCAAAAAAAAAAATTTAGCATTTTCGCAACTTTTCGCAACTTTTCCCTACTCCTTCAAAACGGCTTGGACTTTTAGAAACATTTTTACACATAAAAAATGGTGGTTAAATATCCTTCAAAGTGAACATTGCATATGAAAATCAATCAATATATCACAGAGAAAATGGATTTAAAACGCTTTCCGGGCGCTGCTGGCCGCAAATAAATGCACAGATTTGCGTACTGCTGCCTAGGCGAGTGCGAGAGTAGCGTTCACATAATTTCGGTCAGATGGTTCAAGGGACTATACGCCTTAACGACCTTGCCGCTGAGAGCGGTAGCAAAGCGCGGGGCTGCGAGCGGTGAGATCAGAAGTATGAAAATGTTTGAAGCGCGCCACAAGACACCGCTCATAGCGCCGCGCGCCCGCTAACCGATGCCGCACCGCTCGCCGCTAAGACCGAAGTCGTGAACAGGCCGTTACGTTTGAAATTTAGATCTCGGTGGTCCGTGGTCACGCGGAGATTACCCAAGTAAGTATAAAGAGAGGAAGTTTGAAAATGGCGCCAGTGACTGAAAAGTTGAAAGGTAATCGGTAGTCTTGGTATGGTCATTTGAAGCGGAGAGATGAAGCGCATATTACTAAAAGAGTTCTGAGTATACATGTAGATGGATGGAGAGGGAGAGGAAGGCCGAAAAAAAGTTGGATGGATTGTGTGAGAAGTGATATGAAAGAAAAGGGAGTTAGTGATAGTTTGACGGGTGACAGGACAGAATGGAAGAAGAAAACGTGTTGCGCCGACCCCAAGTAATATGGGATAATGGCAGGAAAAAGAAGAAGATAGAGCACAAGCACAGCGTAGATATCATAGTCCGATGGGACAGCAATGCAAGACGACCGGGGAGAGATCAAGCGCATGACCAACTGCTTCTCGTGCTTTCCGAGGCACAGGAGTGTCACACCACCAATTTTAGAATTCCTGGTGGTCACTGAGTAATTGAAAAAGTTAATGCCACTTTCGTCAACTACAAAGACGCATAGGTACATAATTATATTATAAAGACTACATAGCTTTTGCTCATGACTTCATTCGCGTCAATGAATATCGATTATTGCGGACGCGTATATGAAATAAAAGCCAGATAAGAAGTAGTCTCATCAAATCGATTTACTTAATAGTCTAACCATTAAAACGTAACAGACAGACAGATTTACTTTCATATTTATAATATTAAGAAGAAAGAAAGAAAAATAACTTATTTGATACAGCACAAGGCCCAAATACAATAATTAGATAACACAAAATTAAAGAAGCAAAAAAATGTAGTTGTTATGTGCTTCAAGGCTGCACCAAAATAGGTCCAGTTCTGTATGAATGCCCGACAACTAGTGCCTGACGCTGGTTTTCAACTGAACCTGTGGTTATGTCGCAACGGACGTAAAACCGACTTATTACGTGTAAGTATAGATTACAAAGGTACTTTTGCATATAAAGCCGAAACAAACAACAACTAAATCTCTTCAACCATAGGCTCAGGACTCATAAATACTAAACCAGATTAAATTATTTGGCCAAAGTTTAGCGCTAAAACATTAGTTACACATGCTAAATCCAAAGCGTTAGCGTGGGTTCACCACAATAGTCGATAGAGCACTAAATTTACGGACGGACTTTTGAATGCAAATTAGCCTTAAATGCTCTCCGTGGTGACCCGAGTAAGTCTGCCTCTATTATTGGCGGTTACTGTAGTAATATTTCGGTGAAATATTCTGTATATAGTTGTGGAACATTGAGCTTATGATCCATAGAGGGTTTACAGAGTAAGGCTTTTGTTTACTCTACTTGCCTTCTATCGATGTATACCAACGTGTAACTGGAGTAATACGTACCCTTATTACACCCCAATTAGAAAATTTACTTAAAGACAATTATAATTCAAGCATTGAAATTTTATTCAAATGCACTTGTCTTAGGTAGTATTTTTTTTATGAAATTAATCATCCTTACTGTAAGCATAAATGCATAAAACAAATATGTTTAATAAGAACTCTCCAGTGGTAATAAAAACTTCATTCATATCGTTGTCATTGCAGGTTTGTGTTGAAGTCGGTGTTAAATTCTGGTTTAAAATTTTGATTTCATAACTCGAAAGCCTCTAAAAGAACGACGCTTGCTAACGTCTCGGATTCAAAAGCTAAATTGCATAATTTTAATTACTTCAATGTTATTTTTATCGCATATGAAAGTAAAAACCCCGCCCACTGTTTTATTAATACCAAAAAAATGTAACAAGATCAATCGGCAAATCTTTTCACCACCTGTTTACATTCAGAGCAGTAAAGAATTTTAGGAAATAAAATTACACATCAGCTGTAAATCGGAATGTCGGAGTCATGAGTTATTTTTTGTGCAACCTATTTACCTAAGCTTCGGTTAATTAAGAGCGGGTATTTAAAAATGTTACATGTGTCTAATTCCTGATACACAGCAGTGAATTGGAGCGGTCGTTGGCTTACACATGTTGACGGGAAAAACGCCAGTGTAACCTGGCCCATCGTTACATTGACATAGTAAAAAAATGAGGGGGCAGTTTATCTTGTGCTATATGGGTCAGACGGACAATGCTTTAGGCCAGTTTACGAGCAATCTCAGTATACAATATGAAGTCAGATATATCATGTTGCATGGAAGAATGCTGTAATGAATAGCTTTTGTTCTTTGACCAAGTATTATGTGTCCATATCGGAGGAAATATCGTCTGTCCATTTTTCTTTGTGATGTAAAATTTTGTCTTGAAATAAATTTTACGTCGTAGTTCTAATGAAATGTTGATGAAAATACAGTTTGTAATATCCGGTATTAGTGAGGTATTCGATGATAGATGTTGCTTTAATCTGTTTTCTATTTAGTTCGGCAGACACTCGAAGTTTGTGTGTTCCGAATTATAGTTACATTACACGTTAATGTTCTTGCTCAAGTTTGTGGGAAGGGTCTTAACGATCTGTTGTGAGTTTTAGGAGATACTTGTTTTTATACACACTGGCATGTTTAGTAACTAATAGTCATGCACTGAATTTATCACAAAATATTTACATGATTATTTTTTCTTGTTTTAAACGTGTTGCGCCGATCCCAAGTAATATGGGAAGGAAGAATAAATCACAGCAACGATTTGGAAATTATTATATACGTAAAATTATTTGTATGTTAAATTAAATATTTTTTAGGTCTAGTAAACAAATAAGAAAGATTAAAAAAATATATCTACATACATCAACAACGATATTATTAAACTTCAAAACAAATAACAAAGAGACGTCCGTCGTAGATTTTTACGTCAAAGTACATCACGTCCATACAGCTACCATAGTAAACGGCATCTTGGCAAAAGAGACAGACAAGTACCCTATATTTGTTTAAAATGATGTAGCAAATTTTTTCGCGTGCTTTTCTACGAATTTTAATGTTGTTTCCAAAGTTAGTATTCTATTTTTGTATTTTGATTCATAAAATGGTTAGATAATAAACATTTTTTATGGCTTTTTCTAAGAAAAAAATAAAATTTAAGTAAAAATAACCGATGACCTGAACACCAAAAATAGTTAACTGAAATAGGTGTCAAAACACGTCTAAATCCAAAGATTAGTTTGCTATTTGTAGCAAGAAATTCTCTCGTAAGTCGAAATCGTGTGATTTATCTTCAGAAATCTGTCATGTAACCGGTACAGTCGCGGGCTCCGAGCCAAACGGTTCCACTTCCCTGTGTCAGGGGTGACACGACAAGATATGAATCAGATTGTGGACAAAAAATACTAGATTTTTTGTAGATTTACTCGTGTTGCCTATTCCACAAAAAACTGGTCAAGTGCGAGTCGGATTCGCGTACGAAGGGTTTCGTACCGCTTGTAGCAAAAACCGGCAAAAATATCACGTTTGTTGTATGAGAGCCCCCTTTTAACTCTGTTTATTTGTTGTTATAGCGGCAACAGAAATAAATCATCTGTAAACATTTCAACTAACAGACGGACAGACAGACATCGGAGTCTTAGTAATATAGGTCTCATTTTATCCTTTGGATTCTGAACCCTAAAACAGGGGAAGTTTTTGACATTCAGCAGTTACGATTAAATCAATATACTTAATATAATATGCAGCGATTTTTTCAAACATCACAAACAAAAAAACAATTCATATCTCTATAAAATTAGGTAATAATATATGAAGGTAGTTAGTGATAGCGTGACGAGTAACAGGACAGAATGGAAGAAAAAAACGTGTTGCGCCGACCCCAAATAAGATGGAACAAGGGCAGAAAGAAGAAGAAGAAGAATAATATATGAAGCAATTTCTCATAGAATTGGAAAATTGGCACTTTTCCCGCAACAAAAGTCTTTGACACCAAATCGCCAACTCGATCCCTCATTGAAATGCTACAATGGTGAGGCCTAATGAAATTTTATATAATACAGCCAGCGATTTATAACAGCCTTTTCTTACTGATGAAATATTTTCCCGCGGTTTTTGTTGGGCCAGATGACGGTCGACTGAGGCTGAGCTGAGTAAATCATGGTTACAACAATGCTACTTGAAATGAATATTAAGTTGAAGAGTTATCTACCTATTCACGGTTTCAAGAACTGAATAGATTGCGTGACTCGTAAATTCAGTTAAGTTCTGTTTTGTAAATGGTAATGTAATACATTTTTATTGTACGATTTCGAGATGAAAATATTTTTTTTCTGATATAACGTGGTAGAGAGATTCTATAAGAAGGAATCATTTACTAATGGGTTCCATATTTAGCAGAAAAGCATCGATATGTATGTACTACTCACCAGAAAAGATATTTAAAGCCATAGTTTTACGGAGTCAGAAAAAAAGTTTATTCAACATATTGATATTTTGTTCGTTCTTATTTTTTGTTCCTTCGTTGCCGTAAAACTAAAGTTGAACTGAATTACAGTCCCATAAATGTTACTCAGAATGCGACCCGCATTCTGTGTCCGCAGTCAGTGGCAATAGCATCCTGAATAAAGTGGTTATGGGTCCATACTCCCCTATTCTGAGGCTCTAGGGTGGAGAAAACGATCAGATAGTAGTATACTCCTTGTTATATCGCTCTCTGCACATCTTGCCTTAGACACCCACATCACGGTAAGTATGTTTTTATTTTTGTATCCTGGTTTTTGTATACTACTAACACTTATTGTATTTTACTAACAAAACGGATCATATTGCTGTCGTTTTTTAAATATAATTATATTATTAATATTAAATCAACTCAAAATTTTATTCCCATCTGAATGATTGGACAATGATAGGTACTTAAAAAAATACATTCAGCCGAACATAGAATCTCCTCCATTTCGAAGTTGGTTAAAAAACGTTAATGTTAAAAGAATTTGTTCATGATACGTGACAGCCCTATCCCCACACAGCTAATTGGTAGTGTCGGGCTCGTTTCTCAGCGTTGTCACAACTGGCCACGTGTTCTCTCTAAAGGACAGCTTCATTGTTCTTTTTACAGGCCATCATATGTCGAACATATTGGACGGCGATATAATCTAATGTGCTTGAAATCTTCTCGTTATATGGTGACTATAAAATGAGGACATGTCATGTGCGTTTATGTTAACTTTTGTTTTATTGGATGGAAATGTGAATTTTTGTATTTGTTCGTGGAGTTGCGACGATTTTTGTTTATATTGAGTAAGTATTGTGATATTTAAACAGCATGAAAATAATATAACGTAATATAATATAATTAACTTTATAATGTGTTTTATCCTCCTGTGTCCATCCCCCTTTTTTAATATTTTATATAGCAGAACAACATTTGCCGAGTCAGCTAATAATATAATAAAGTAGAATTTCTTGGAATAAACAAGATAATTCAATACAAAAAAGTTTTTGATTACCTTTTCCCCCCAACAGCTTAAAATAGAGAGCAGATCCAGATATTAAATTCTTAAATAAGTTAGTTTCGAGGCTATTCTACCTACTAAATAAAGGAATATGAAAATAGTCCTCAAATTACTCCGAAAATATAATATTTTTCACAAATGGAACGGAAGTTTCTTCCTTGTAGATTGCTTCTTAAAAAACCTAATCTACTTATTTCACTTATTTTTCTTTGGTCCAATTATTTAAACGCTTATAGAGACCTTAACTGTCTCAGTAAGCTTCCTAAGCACCTTAGGTAATAAATTCGTGCCTAATGATCAGGGCCAGTATCTGAATTCGAATAAGGCAATAAATTATCTGTAATTTCTCAGTTTAGTTTAGGAAAGGTAATAAATTTCATATTATTTGCATGTCGTTTACCATTTTACCTTTCACCTGGATTAATTTAAGGCATTCACATTCGGTAAGCGTACCTTACCTTATGACGTATTACCATTATGCGGACCATTTGGAGGACACGGTGGAGCATACGGTGGAACATCCTTATACCCTAGTCGCTGGGACCCCGACCCCATTTGACCACACGAATACGGTGGCTGGATAGACAACATGGTGTCCTCGTCCCCGCATGACGCAGGTCCTCACCGGACATGGTAAGTTCGGGATATTCCTGAACTGGATTCATGCGGAAGAAACGCCCGGCTGTCACCATTGTGTGGACCGCCCGGAGGCCACAGTGGAGCATACAGTAGAGGTGTGCTCCGCTTGGTCAGAGCACCGCCGTGTCCTCGTGGGGGCGATCGGCGGCAACGACCTTTTACACTGGGATCTGGTACAAGTCATGGTCTGGAGCGAGGGGGAATGGTAGGCGGTCGCCTTCTTCTACGAAGCAGTAACGCAAGCGAAGCAGGTTACCGTATTTACTTCCGAAAGGGAAACTCGTGTTCCTGGAACGTAAAGGGCAAAGAAGGAACACAGGTGTGGTTTTAGTCAGTAAAAGTCTGATACCTTCCTACTCTGCCCTGGAGCGGAACAAGTCACTAGATGAAAAAAAAACCAGTAACGTACAATTGCCAAAACGGATCTTGAGCGCTCGGCGTCAGAGTGGGGATCGCTTTGCGCATTTCATACCTTGGCGAGCCAATCGTCTTCGTTGTTAGATACATGCAGCAACGCAAGGAACGAATCAGGAGTGGCGTCTATGACGCGATGGCGCAGCGAGCCAACCACTGACACTCCGCGCCCCCGCGTCTCACTTCGCATCAGTAAAGAGTCCGAATATTTGACTTCTGTACAACCGCTCAAGATCCATGACGGCAATTGTATTACTTAACCAACCCCAAGATTTAGTAGAAATAATTTTATTTATATCGACGGTACGGCCAACATCCATTAATATTCATTTTCAAATTATTACAGGATCAGAATCTAAATCGCACCGTAATTTAACGATTTCATATTCCATTTTAAATTAAAATGTATTGCCGCATGTATGAAAGGCCATTATTTGAAACTGACTCGACCGATTTGGATAATTTTATTGTTTGGTCATAATTCTTAGGATAAGGTTT
Organism: Mythimna albipuncta; assembly: GCA_929112965.1. Taxonomy (NCBI): domain Eukaryota; kingdom Metazoa; phylum Arthropoda; class Insecta; order Lepidoptera; family Noctuidae; genus Mythimna; species Mythimna albipuncta. Next base: position 8,453,236 of record OV815972.1, on the reverse strand, counting down.
GTGTAAATGACGGTAGTGACATTTATGACACCATATAGAAACTAAAACACCGCCTACGTCAAATACATCTGACAAAAATCTCGCTTTTTATCCGCCAAGTTTGCATCCATGACCCAATACTCCGTTTCGTCAACTGTTCTGTTACCTATGGAGATTGAAGAGGTAAACCAGATGGAGTACCCAGTCGCATAAACCCGACCCTGGTGAAAGGACATGAAAACTCTCCCCGGACCAATCCGAAGCAAGTGGTTAAAGGATTGAAATCCTGCATCATTGGTATTAGTTTTTCAGCGCGGAACATAAATAAAATAGACCGAAATCAACTACCGGCCAGTTGCTCGGACTAGACACTACGCCCGTCTGGTCGGAAGATCCTCCCTTTATAATGGAGGTTACCGGAAAAATAAAAAAAAAACTCGTGGGTAGCCGGGGCGGGTGTAGTTTTACGTACGAGTATTTTTTACAAGTTATCTTTTACAAACTGGTTTGAAATTTTTAGTGTTACTTACGCTAACTGTAGGTTCATTAATTTGTTTTTATTTGGCCCTTTTTGTAATTGTAGATAATTAGGCAGGGCGCAAATGTGTGTCTTGTGTTAGATACAAGCTAAGCTGCTAAGCTAAGTGGTAATCAAATATTCATCGGTAAATAAGATTACCACAGAACCAGTATGAAATCATCCACTCCCTACACATAATTATGTAAACATTTTTTGTGTCCAATTTTTTCCACGTAACAAATACTTATGACGACAAAAAGAGTGTCGGTAACTGAAAACTAAAAGTGTCTACATTTGCGCAGCGCCCTAGGGTTATGAAATCTGTAGTGCTTACAAGAAGAGATTTTTACGATATCTAACCAGATTTGTGGACCATATGATAATGTAGCAGCGTTGTGGGAATTTGAATGGCTTGCTGGTCTAGTGGTTAGTGGCCCTGACTGCTATGCCGGAGGTCGTGGGTCTGGTTCCCACCCACTAAACAAATGATTGTATGATAAGCACGATCATTTGTGTAGTGTCTGAGTGGTTGGAGGGTTACGGTGACTCTTTGAAAAATCGCGCATAACACTGTAATAACTAAATGAACTAATTCCGAAAGATGGTTGTTTTTTTTTTTGTCAATAACGTCTCTAGTAGATAGGAAACGACCAAAAGTAAAAAAATCATATAGGTACTGTTATAATTCATACAACAAATCTAATAGATAATAGAGTTATTTTCCAAAGAAGATGATAATCAAGAAAATTGTTTATTTATGTTACGTACGTTAATCTTTTGATAAAGCTATGATCAAACAGTCTATTTGTAGACGTTTACAGTTCAGGAAAGGTCTTTGTAGTCTCTCGTGAGGGAACTGAGCCCTGGTACCCATAGCTTATCACTCACTAAGAACGAGTTACTCCGAAGTCTTATGTCATTCATCAAATGTATAACTTCAAACTATTTTACAGACTGCGTAAAGAATTTTACTTTAATCATTCTGCTTGAGAATGTTATAAAACATTTTCTCTAAGTAGAAAGCAATATTAATTCACGTAATATTAGTGTGTATGTATTGATATTTATCAACATAACAGAATCAACCTTGTAATATTCCCACTGCTGGGACTGAGTCCCCTCTCTAAGAGAGGGAATTGACCGTCACCCACCACGCGGGCCGAGAGCGTTTTTGAGATTAGTAGTTATTGTAGAAAATCCATATTTTCTAAAAAATAAGTTACTAGATATATAGATATAGTTAATTAGTTAGTAGATGCTAGTCTTGTAAGCCTCCTTACAAGACTAGCTCAAAATAACTTCAGCAAAGACAGAAACGCACTTCTGACTTATTTAATTGTATCAAATTTTATTTATTAACTACATCTCGTCCAATTGATTTAAATGGTCCCAGTAGTTTGCCTTTCCTAGAAAAGAGGCCTGAGTCCCAGCAATGGGAAGATAATATAAGGCTAAATATGCTATGGTATGATCAAGGTCTCATAAGCCGGCAATTTTTAGGTACTATTATTTCAACAAATATAATCGTTAGTGCCGGAACGTCCTAGAGTGGCGACCGCGTACTAAAAGACGCAGCATTGGAAAGTCAGGTGCACCGGACGAGCTAGTGAGAGTCGCGGAAACTTTAATAGATGCAAGACGCACTGGACCAGCCTTGCGACGACACTTGGGGGAGACCTAGTTAGGTTATAGCTAGGTTAAAATGATGATGATGAACTCAGAACTTTGTATTCAAAGCCGAATCAACTCTACATTATATAAAGTTTAATGAGACTTAAAATTATAATTTAAGTTCAATTTTCAGCCACAGGGGGCAGTGAAGAAGGGACCACTAATGATCTAATTAAGATTAGCAACACTCGAGTGCATCTGCTTCTTGGGAACTTGGAGACCCGTTAAATAAGATAGTAATTAGATCTGATTGTAGAACTGTGTCAAGTTCGAAAGTTATCCTATTGAAGGATACTAGGTCATGTTTAAAAGTAGTTAGTCGATAGTCGATAGTTATATGGTGAACGTGTTATGTAGCATCTTTGCCCAAGAGTTGCACAAAGCACGTTCAAAAGATAGATCTAAGATAATTAAAAAACCATACTGTCTTGGTAATATTATAACCGTGTACATCGAGATCTCTCGCGTCGGGTCTTTGTGCAGGCCATGGTCCGAAGTGAGGAGGGGTGGCAGACGGTCGCCTCCTTCTGCGAAGTAGTAATGCTAGCAAAGATGGAGGCCGACCCCATCAGGCAACGGCGCTCACACCGCCCCAGCCGCCGCCGGGATTCCGATCCCGATTTCCGGCCACCATAGGCGCAGGCTTGCGGACGGCGAGCAATGGGTAGCTCGCTTTCTGACCGTCTGGTAACAGTCCGGACCGAGCCAAGTCGTCGACGGCACGCACTGTTCCAAGAACTGTCTCAAGGAATTGTCTGCAACAGCAGGGGCCCAGCTGGGTCAAAGGCCTACTGGGATCAGGGTTAGCTCCGAAAGATAACTCAACCCCGGTACGAAAGGCAACGAAGGAACAAGAGTGGGTTTTTAGTCAGTAACAGTCTGTCCCGTCCAATTGTAATCAGGTGAGCACGCAGTCAAGCATTAGTTTATACGAATTAAAAATGAGGAGAAAAGATTTGCAAAAACTACTGGACTGATTTCATATAATTTCTCTTCTTTCACCAGTAGATAGCAAGGTGATTAGGTTATTTCTAAGCAAGCGTTAGTTGACCACTGACGCTATTAAAAAAAGGACAAACGCTTTATATTTACAACTTTCATGCTGGTGAAACCAGTAGTAAAAACTAGTTATACAAATTAAATAAGGAAGTTTAAGTTTAGACTGAAATAACCAAAAAAGCAGACAGATGTTTTTATAATTTTATACACCAAACTCGAAATTCCACCATTAACTGCACCCAAATCCACCATACCTCAGAATGACAAAGACAAATGAGAAAATAATGGCCTTACAACAATCTACGCAAAAAAGAAAATTAAGGGTACTGTTTCAAACATTAAGGGTATTGTTTTCGACTTCGCTACCCTAAAATGGCCACCCTACTAACAAAAATGCGAAGTTACTGCATTACTTTGGCTGTCTCAAGCATATTGATAAATGTACCTTTATACTTCTTTATTACACACTAAATGGACATTGGGCACATAGAGATTCACTTTTTGACGCGTATGGCCATTTAAGTTAATGTATATAAATATATATTATATATATTCATAACAATTACTTATTTTTATTGATTTTTCACTTAAGTTCATTGAAATCATTGATGGGGTTTATATTTTTATTTTATATAGTATTTGATAAATGATAGTTATTTTGCAAATAGGTTTTTAAAAACACTTTTATACGTAAATTTTTTCGTTACTTTTATTTAGACGAGGCCGGTATTTCCTAGCTGACTGCCCTGAGAGGAAATACCGAAACAAATTCCAAGGTTAAACTCTCTTTTTAAGTCTATACAGCAAATATGTAATGGTCAAATGATATGAGAACCACGCAGATTAGTGTCTGAGACGGTTTTTTAAAGAAAGAACCACGCAGATTTGAGTCGACCTGCTATTGAAAAATGTACCTTCATAATTCTTTATTGCACACAGAAGTTTAACAAATAACGTAGTAACTAACTAACTAACCCACAGTGTTGAGTGTTGCGGTATCTCCTTCGAAGAATCCGCAACCCTGGAATGCGTAAGTCCTAACTGGCTCCATCAATTTTACTGATATCTCTTTGAGGCAAGTGTGGAACACAATGTCTTGTAAAGCTGTGTACGCACATACGAACACGAACATAGCGAACACAAACATCAAAGGACATTAGTTTGTTCATATGGTTGGCATATTCGAACACGAACGCCGGCATATCTATGGCCGGCATAGTTTGAATCGAGTTCGCGCACAACAGCCGCGGCGTCGTTGTCGTCTGGTTGATTGTGAAGTAGCTAAAAATGTTTTGGTGTTCGCATTGATTCATTAAGAACATACTACATAACAATATCGCCGCAAAAATTTTTGACGAACAGAGTATTCTATGTTCGTTAGTGGTACACACGTGCGAATCAAGTTGTTGCGTATCATGCAACGCAACTATGTTCGTACCTACGCGGCTTAAGATACCATGGGCCTTATAATTTCGTGTTTGATATGAGCTACTTAAAAATATTAGTATTTACAAAGGTCAGCTGTAACAGCTTGACTGGTTACTAAAAGAGTTTCATTTGTAAACGTAATCTCTGTTAGCATTTAAAAAAACTCACATGACGATAAAATCCCGTCATAATACCCGGCAGCCAAACATGACAAAAGAAACAGAATTTTCTTTTGTGATCAACAAAAAATATTTTCCTCTCCGTACTCATATGAATATATTTCATTTGTGTTATTACGGAGAACAAGTATTCACAGCCGTGCCTTCAATAATAATAAATGATGGTATTCTGGATGTCCCAGATATTTTAATCAACCTTTTTTTAACGCACCTTTTTTCGCTGTACGGGCACTGAGTAATAATCTGTATGATCCTAGCGTGGACATGATTTTAGCCTGGTTAGATTTTATTTTGTACTAGAATTTTATTTTCCCCGCAGCTTCGCCTGTGATTATAAAATATAGTCTATATCACTTAAAAATAAAGCAGCTTTGTATCGGTGAAAATTTTTCGTTTTTGGACCAGTAATTTCAGAGATTACCTCTTACGGCTATAGCCATTGAGGCGTGACATCAGTCATGGAGACATATTATCCAAAATATAATATAATTTTAGTAAGGTATAAGCTCAGGCAAATATGGCGAAAATAGCGGTCAAGCTCGGAATTTATGCGAATAAGTTAGATTTCTGCATGAACCTTTTATTTTGATTTTGACGACGTGTCTCAAAAATCTAATATCACATCGAGCCGGTGTTTTGCGATATTGAAGGTCACTTTTTTGCGAAAATCTTGTTTGCTTTGCACTCACATTTTTAGTTATTAAGAAAATAAAAGAACACGTAATTCTTTAGAGAATATTATTTTTTATAGATATTAGATGTTTGAGACACGTCTTAAAAACTCGAAACATATATCCACGCAAAAATCTAGCTTCAATCATCATCATTTCAGCCGAAAGACATCCACCGTTGGACTTAGGCTTCCCCCAAGTGGGACCATGACCAGTCTTGGCGTCTTGCAATCATTGGATTCCCACGACCCTCTCCAGGTCATCGGTCCACCGTGTGGGAGGTCTTCCAACGCTACGTCTTCCGGTAGGTAGTCGCCATTCGAGAACCTTCCGTCCCCAACACGAAGCCTACTGGGGCCAGGGTTAGTTCCGAAAGGTAGCTCAGCCCCGGTATGAAAGGCAAAAAGGAACGGGGAGGGTTTTTTTAGTCAGTAAGGGCGGGGGATGTCATTTGGACGATTTTTAAACACCAAAACGAAAAACAAAAATCGACCATCTGTTCTGCGAGCAATTTGTCTGCCCGCTGCCACTAAAAGTTGGGCGATTCTTTGGGCTATGTCTGTAACCTTGGTTCTTCTGCGGATATCTTCATTTCTGATATGATCACGCAAGGATCACATCAGAAAATCTAGCTTATTCGCTGAAGATGATTTTTACCATCGAAAAAAAAAAAAAAAGCTTATTCGCTTGAAATCCTAAGATATTTCAAGCTATGACACTTATATACACCTGTTTTTTTATACTGATTATTATATTTACTCGCTTTTCTCAACCTAGAATGGTTACATGAGTCATTTTGTGACAAGTGCTCGCATCTTTGTTGTCGTTTTTTACGCTTTATGGGCCTCCATCCTGTAAGGAAACACGCATGTTTCACACGAACATCTCAAGTCTATAAATAAGCAATACGACATCCGAAATCGATTTGACGATAATAATGTTTGTAACGGGCATTTGTTTGCAAATATAAAAACGATAAAAGAATCTTCGTATCGTAAGTTAATGGTGAATCTACAACTAGCTTTTGTCAGTGGCTTTACCCGTGTGAGTCGAAAATTCGCCAAACTTAAGTGGCCATGGTGAAATGCTGACAGCGACTGTCGCAACCCTGTGCTAGGCACTCAATTATTATGGCGGTAAGCGGCGTCCCTACCTTCAGCATGACGCAGGTCCTCACCGGACATGGTCAGTTCGAGAGATTCCTGCACCGGATTTGTGTGGAAGAAACGCCCAGGTGACACCACTCTGTGGACCGCCAGGAGGACACGGTGGAGCATACGGTAGAGGTGTGCCCTGCTTGGGCAGAGCACCACCGTGTCCTCATGGGAGCGCTTGGCGACAGCGATCTCTTGCGCCGTGCCTTGGTACAGGCTATGGCCCGGAGCGAGTAGGAGTGGCAGGCGGTCGCCTCCTTCTGCGAAGCAGTGATGCTAGCAAAGGAGATGGCCGCACGCGCGAGGTAATAGCACATTGCTCAGAGAACAGATGGTCGATGGTCGAATGTTTCTGGAGTGGCAAGCGCGTACTGGAAGAAGTAGCAATAGAAGGCTTCTCACAAGGTGAATCGATGACACGTTGAGAGTTGTGGGAATCCGATAAATGCAAGACGCACAGACCGCTTTAATGACCGCATTTTAGCGACACTTGGGGAAGCCTATGTCCTGCAGTGGAGTTCTTTCAGCTGAAGTGATAATGATGACTAATGGTAAATACATTCAAATGGGTCAGGTGGCTTAAAAAAAAACAGTATCACTAGTTAATAACACATTTACAATTTAATATAACATTCATTCATATCTCGATGTGTGTGATGTCATTTCCGTGCCCATACGCAGATGAGGCATTTATATGCAAGCGAATATCACTTCGTACTTTACATTCTAGGCTTGCACCTCGATCCTACATCTATTGATTTATTTTGACTCACCTCTACCGATAATCGTGACGCCGATGTATCGATAATTTGATTTGATAGGAAGGAATTGTGATTTTGGAATTGATGAATAAGATAATGTGTTGTTTGTCCTTCGTATGAAGGTTTGTTTGTTATTTTAGAAGTTGTTTTTCGTTTGTTTTTTATCAGTCCCCTCATATCCAGATTTTTCATCATCATCATTCTTTTTAATGTTCCCACTGCTGGGACTCAGACCTTTTTTTATGGTGGGAAAATCATGCATTGATATCCCCCGCCCTTGGGCGGAGCGGGAGATAGTGTCAGACTCTTACTGACTAAAAGACCCACCCCGTTCCTTCTAGCCTTCATACCGGGGCTCGAGCGCCCTTTCGGATAACCCTGGCCCCAGTAGGCTTCGTTGGCCGGAAATCGGGATCAGAATCCCGGCGACGGCGGCGGCGATAACGCCGTTGCCTGATGCGTTCGGCCTCCTCCTTTGCGAGCATTACTGCTTCGCAGAAGTCGGCGACCGCCTACCACTCCTCCTCGCTCCGGACCATGGCCTCAACCAAGGCCCGGCGCGAGAGGTCTCCGCCGCCGATCGCCCCCACGAGAGCACGGCGATGCTCCGCCCAAGCAGGGCACACCTCGACTGTGTGCTCCACTGGGACTCAGACCTCCTCTCTAGGAGAGGGAATGGGCGGTAATCGACCCAGTGCGGATTAGTGAATGCCACATGTTTTCGAATCTTTGTTCTAAGACATGCCGGTTTCCTTACGATGTTTTCCTTCACCGTTTTGAAAGCAGTGGTAATGAAATAAATTACACAAAGTAATGCGCCTGGCAGGATTTGATCTTGCGACCTACCAGGATAATCGTCGGAGCCATTACCACTCGGCCACCACTGCTCTCCATTGCTCTATTCAGCTTACTAAAAACATAATAAGTAGATAGCTAAGGTTATAGTCCGAGGAATCTCCTTTGAGTGGCAGTGGGCAAGGCGCATTGCTCGCAGAACAGATGGTCGATAAGGTTGAAAGGTTCTAGAGTGACCACCACGTACCGAAAGGTACAGCTTTGTAAGGCCTCTCTGAAGGTAGACCTATGCCATAGTGAGGGTCGCAGGGATCCGATGAGCGCAGAATCACAGCAGTTGTAGTAGCGGCACTTAGGTAGGCCTATGTTCAGCAGAGGATATCATTCAGCTGAAATGATGATGAAAATGACATGCCTAAGTATTCAGAAACATCTTTTACTTATTTAATATCCTAAGGTTGAATATTGCTTGCAGATCTTTTAACTATAAGGTATTATATATATTTTAAGTGACAGTTAAGTAATTAACCTTATAGTAAAGTTTGATTTCTTACAAAAAAAAATGTATTTAGGTCTGGTCATGGCACTGAGTTTACTACTTGATACTTCAGGGTGTTTAATAAAAAAAACGGTAATTCGAAAGATATGTAGTAAGTACTAAACATAGGGACAGATAGCGGAAAACGACTTTGTTTTATACTATGTAGTGATTGTAAAACTCTGTTATTAAAATTAAGAACTAATTGAATACACACTATCTATGAGCAAAATTATGAAATACAATGTTTAAATCAACATATAATGTGGTGTTATAAATATGGTGTTAGAACGACAGTTTGTTTTTCCAGCTTAGTCTTAAATGCAATTTGTTGTAAAAGTAAACTCAAAGTTAATAAAACGTAAGCTACGAAGTAGCAAATATTTTCATTGGATATTACGTTTCATAGTTCAATATCTAATACTTCTCAAAAAGTATTGACTCCCTTCACAATTTAATACGGCAAAGTCAATAAACAAACTTGGATAAGCGAAAAACAATTTTAATAGCTACATAGCTCCACAGACACTTCTGTAATACGAAATAGCGTAAACGGTTGTAACTTGGCTAGGAAGGCTGACCCCTAGCCAAGTTACAACCGTTTCGCTCGTGTCAAAAGCTTCGAGTTAGCCACGCCCCCAATTCTTTTGTTCTGACAACGTGACTGGTCGTTGAGATGACGTCATTCCCGTACATTTGAAGCTTTCTACTAGCGTTAACAATTGCAGGTTAGCAACTTGGCTACAGTACACATAAGCACAAAAAAAAACTAATTTACATAATATACAGAGTGAATACCTACAGTTTCCACTGTAAACATACTCCACATTTTTACATGCTTCGCGGTATCAGTTTTCCGCTCGATTAGAACAACAACAGTCTAAAATCAATTATCGGGCAGTTGCCCGGACCAGACACAAAATTTGTCTGGGCGGAGGATTCTGCCTTTTCAGTGGGGATTTGCGGGACTTTACACTCTGTTCCACCTACTTATAAAACACTAGCTTCTGCCCATGGCTCCGCTCGCGTAGATATAATATAGCCTATATCACTTAGGAATAAAGTAGTTTTCTATTCGTGACAAAATTTTAGCAATCGGACAAGTACTTCTCGATATTACCTCCTACTAACAAATAAAAACAAACTTTACTTCTTTATATTACTACTATCTCTTGCCCGCGGCTTCGCTAGCGAACATTAAATATAGCCTATGGCACTCAAGAATAAAGTAGCTTTCTATCTGTGAAAAGATTTTAGCAATCAGGCCAGTACTATCAGAATTATCTCTTACTAACAAAAAAAAAAAGGAAAAAAGAAACATTACACACACACATTACTTCTTTATATTACTATTAGTGTAGATGTAGATAATGTTCAGCAGACAGAACTTGGATCAAAAGTCAAAGTCAAAGTCAAAAATATTTTTATTTCACATAGGCCTACATGGGCACTTATAAAACGTCAGAAGTTAGTGCACGGTTCCAAATTGGTCGTTTCCTATGGAGAAGAACCGGCAAGAAACTCCATAAGATATCAATCCAGTACCCCTAGCCAAGTTGATAATAATCTACAATCGTTATCGCTAGTAGAAAACTTCAAATGTAGGGGAATGACGTCATTTCAACGCTCAGTCACGTGGTCAGAACAAAAGAATTTGGGGCGAGGCGTTCGACGCAAGAGAAATGGTTGGCTAGGGCAGGCATATGTATATAACGCCTTATAGCTATAGCGAGAAAAACAAACGACAGCAGAATTTCCCTGCAACTCGCAAATAGTCGTACCACAAAAGTTTTAAATACAGTTTCCGAAGGAAGTTTTTCTGTTATGTCCGTTATGTATGGCCTACTTTACATAACTGTCATGAACCCCAAAGGTTTACGCGGAAATGTACTATCGTAATTCGGCCTCATTTCTGACACCCCATGCGAGAGAAATTTGGAAGACCCAATGGTTGGCTGGTAGAAAATGCCTTAAGGCAAGTATAGAGGCGGACTTAATAGTCCGCCTCTCTGTACTCTTTTTTTCAACTCGACACCTCCACGCGTACCCGAGATAAAGGGTCTTGACAGACAGACAGACAGGCGGACAACAAACTGATCCTATAAAGATTCCAGTTTTTCAACTAAATGTCTTTTGTAGGTACTATTTACTCCGGGTGTCTTAAAAATATGTATCCATGTATCTAGCTGTTAAGAAGTCAAATATTAACCGAAACTGCTAAACAGATTTTCATGTGATTATCACCAATAGATAGAGTGATTCATGAAGAATGATGTATGGCATAGATGTAAAAGCACACGATACACGTACGAAATTAAGATGGGTCGCTAATTCAAACATATTTGGCCAAATAACAAACGATTTAGAGATAAAAAAATAAGTCAAGCCCAACATAAAAAACGTATTATAAGAAGTACTAGTAGCTATAGACATTATATTTTGATATCTTTACCATATAACTTAATAAAATTGGGCAGACTGAATATGAAAGGCCAAAAACCGGGAGTATCTAGACCCATTTTCCAGAGGCTCATTTCTAGTAGTGGATTACGATGGACCCAGTGAAGTTACTGTTTAGTAGGATAATATTACCCTAGTATATGATATCTTATGGATAACATTACTTTTATCGCTGTAAATAGTGGTGCTATTTCAGGAAAAGGTACAAAATGAAATGGTGAACCGTTTACTTACTCAGATAGGTACAAATGGAGTCAATCTGTGGATTTAGAACCAACGCAAGTATTGATGGAACAGTAGTGCTACCACCGGCTCTTAACGACGTCCATTTTAAAGAAAGAAAGAAAAAGAAAGAAACGACGACGATTTTACGACCTAAACTGAATTGTTAAAAGGATGGACCTATACACCACAATTTTTTATTATTGTATTAGTACAAATACTTAAAGAGTTTATTAGAAAAAGTCTTGTTGTTATTTAAGTAAAGTCTCAATAAATTGATATTCATAAACATCAAAGTTAGTGGAGTGCCGTAAAATTAAGGTTGGTGTTGTTGCAATTTAGACCTTGGCAAAAGAAACATAGGATAGAGCACTTGAGCCTGGTCTTTCTGCAAGTGCACGACCTTAACCCAACCAAAAAAAAAGAAACTGTAACAAGTGACAGAGTTTTACAGTTTTCCGAGCACTGAGGTAGAATTGCTCATCTTTGACTTGCTGTATCTTCGTAACCAATGGACAAATTTTGCTCAATTTTCGCTCAAAATTGTAGCAAATTTAGCTACCTTTAGAAGTGTCTATATCGCACTAATAATAATAATAATAAAAGTATCGATACGAATCGTAGAGCGATAAGAGTCTGTTTTCGAGTATTGAAAAATAACAAAAAAATGAAGATCACAATTTTTTTTGTACATTTTTACATATATTGTTAAAACCACATTTCAAAAGTTTGTATAAAGATTCATTGACTGGCCCCGGCTTCCGAGGTTTTACTAATTTATCGCCTTACGTAAGTTATTAATTTGCATTTTTTTATATACCAAAAGTCACTCAATTTATGAAAATATTGTTCAGGCAAGGTGATTATGAATGAATGAATGGCGATCAAAATGGAAAACACTCCGCGTAGTATTTTCTGGTAGCAATACTTACGAATGATTGATTTAATTACGAATTGACCGATTATGACAAATTTTCATGGACAGTTTTGCGATTTCGTTTTGCTTTTGTCTACAAAAATATGAGTATAGATAAAGCCCCATTTTTTTGGTACTAATTAAAAATAGTAACGTATAGTGTGTACATCTCCATACTTCTTTCACGCACTCACGACTGACATATTTAATACGTTATGGTAATCCCTTGATCTATTGAAGGTCTGATCCAATAATTTATTTTATCGTATCATCGAAAAATTTAATTAGTTCTTATTCCTTATGTGGCCTATCCACAGTTTTTATGGAAACATTCACGTGAATGCAGTAGCTGGTAAAGTACTTGTATTTATATAACTGTACCAACATACCGTAGCAATTTACTTCTCAAGTTTCCAGTTCCACCAACCTAATGGACGTACGTTTGTCTATTGCGTTGGAAGTTACAGAAAGCCATTCGGATAACTCTGTTTCTTCATTTGTCAGCCAAACAGGTCGTAAGTAGCACGTCGGGAGTGGCTGGTGATTACGACAATTTCCTTTACGAGGAAAAATCGATTTTGTAAATTTATAGAGTATTACGCTACCCAGCTTAAGTGGGACTGGGCTAGAAATATCTGCCGTATGCTAAACGAGCGGTGGGCTGGTAAAACACAAAGTTGGTGCCCTGAAATCGCAAGACGGGGTCACGACAGACCAAGAAGAAGATGGCGGGACCTTAAGAATTGACAAGAAGTTATTTATTGATTTAAACTTCAAGTACAGTAGTGGTACATACACGGACTTAATACAACAGGGAATTCTTCTCCAGTCGCAGAAAGAACAGAACAATAAAACTTTGCCCTACAATTAATAGGACAGTATAGGCTGGATATGATAAACACGAGTAATAATAATAATATAATAATAATCAATTATCTATCTTGATGAGTCGAATATGTCTGTGTTTACTGGGAAGCACTATTTTATTTTATTAATATCTGTTCCCCACATTTTTGGTCACTTCTGCGCTCCATATAGTCGTAGCGTAATATTATATAGCTTATACATAGCCTTCATCGATAAATGGGCTATCCAACTGTAAAATAAAATTTCAATGCAAAATTGAACTGCCTGAGACTAGTGTGTTCAAAGAAATTAGTCTTCAGTTTTATAATTTTGAATAAAATAAAGAAAATAAAACGATAATAGCAAACTTAATTTTCCCCATAATTTGTACAAAAATAGAATCTGAAACAGTCTGTCCGATGTAATCCTAACAAATATTATAAATGTGAAAGTGTGGATATTTGGATGTTTGTTACTTAATCACGCAAAAACGGCAGAACGGATTTGGATGAAATTTGGTATGCATATAGCCTTTGAAATGGAAAAGAACATAGTCTACATTTTATCCCGATTCCTTAACTACCTAATGCCACGCGGGCGAAGCCGCGGGCAAAAGCTAGTCTTAAATAAACGCATGTGATTATGAACTACGGAATAACAAAAATAATTTCTGAGTTAAAAGAAACGATGACACAATCTTAAGTAATAAAACTTCCAGAAAATATTTCATTTCGATAACGTCCAGACGTTTATTAGGAACAAAAAATGTAAAGTAGGCATATACTTAGCCTAATATACTGAAAAATTTGTCAGAAATAAAGTTCCTGACACTAATTTTCTTGTTAGCAAAAGTAAAACTTACGAAAGAGATATCTAACTTTTTATAACTTATGATTAATATAAGTTGTAAAAAGTTTTATGGACTAAACTAGATCGATTAAATTATGTAAAACGACCGTCACGTTAAACCTAAACTTTTTAGTGTAAACGATTAGTGCCGTAACTAGGGCGGTGCTAGCGGTGCCCAGGCGTAGTTTTTAGTTAAATAATTAGTTATAGTATCTTTTATATTATACCAGACATATTCACTATATTTACAAGGTGGACCGATGACCTGTTGAAGGTTGCAGGAAACTGATGAATTCACAGGATCGTTCATTGTGGCGACACTTGGGGAAGACCATTTTCTATACATACCCACTCATAATTTTATGAAGGCAGAGACTCGGGAGACCGTAAGTCTTCCCACAGACAGACATTGGTAGATGGAACTGGAGTGGATACGGCTCCACAGTTCAGTTAATAGTTATGCTTTTTTTTATTATTATTTGTGTATTTCATCTATGGACCTTAGTTGACTGATATTAAAGAACTATTATTATAGGGCGCAGTCCCTGAACGGGCGAATCTAATAGCTAATCATCCTTATAATGTTTCCACTGCTGGAACTCTGGCCTGCACTCTATGATCGGGAAAAATGAAAAATGTTATATGTAGTCATTTTTATTTATGTATTTTTTCACAATATTTATCAAGTTTTTTATTTCCTTTTAACTACATATTTAACAACTATATATTATTATTTAACAGTAAAATTAAATAATAAAAAAACACTTAAATAATTATAAATAATTTGTACAATAATGCCTAGCTAAATATGACGTCATAAAACTCCTCCGCATCGCTGGCGACTGGAAGTGTGCTCGCACCGGGCGTATAAAAGGTTAGTTACGGCACTGAACGACATGTTTTTAGTGGGAAATCGTCAAATAAACCCTTTGGGAGAGGGAGTGTCAGACTTAATGACTTAAACCGACCTAAGTTGACCTTTGTTCTAAGGCCGGTATTTCGAAGAATCCCGAAACCCTGGTAGGGTAAACGACATGCAAGCTTCCCATTTTTTCTAACTACCCTACAGAGGTTACAAAATATAAGCAAGATAATTTTATACCTTCACTACAGACGTTACTACAAGACGTTAAAACAAATGACAATAAACTTTGTAAAGGTGGTGAGTGCACCTTTGTTCCAAGACAACTGATAAAAATGCATGACTTTCTAAAACATTGTTGATCTCCGTGCAGAGAAAGCTAAGTGTCGCCGCACATGAACCACATGCCACAGCCACGGTTTACTAGTAAGATAGATAAGTATAAAATATATTGTCATAATTTACATTGACATAACGAAATTCGGCATAATATTATTAGGCATAAATGTTTTGCCATAATACTTGTTGCCATAAATACTGCTACTTTGCACTTCTCAAACCCTTCCTTTTTTGTTTATCTAGGACATTATTGACTCCTCGTGCTTCGCAAAGCACGTAAAGCCATTTATAAACCTAACCTAACCTCTGCATTATGCAAAATTATTATTATGCAGCAGTATTATTATGCGAATAAAAATACGCGAAAACATTATGCCAAACTATATTATGTATTAAAATTTTATACCAACAGGGGTATGGGGGTATTACCCATAAACGCCGCCACGAGAAGCTAGAAGCGGCCACAAGCCACTTGTGACCAGAAGCTGTTATTTTTTTTTTAACCCATGTGCGCAGTAGTGTAATGGACTCTGTCAAAGAAGGTTTAAATGCAAGAGTGGTGTGTGACAACGTTTAGTGGCCAGGGCGGGCCACAAGTAGCAAGCAGCGGCGTTTTGTAGCGTAGGGCGGCTTCCGGCGTCAACCGTGCGTGGCGAGTCCATATAAAATGTATGATACCTACAGGAATTATGTGGCGGCGTTTTTGGTTGTGGCCGGTAGCTCGTGTGCAGCGACCCTAAGTCTAAAATTCAAAGTCTTCGCTTCAAAAGTTTCTCTCTACACCAAAATAAGTGAAGCGATTTTAAACTTCTCCAAGTTCTAAGTACTTTTGTCAAAGACTTGAATGCCTGAACTTGGCTGCGGTTAAAACTATCAACACTTTGCAGACTGGAATGTCTAATTAATTGAATTTTAAGGTAATCTGAATTGTGAAGGTGGTCTGCAAAGTGTTGATAGCCTTTGAAGGTGTCAACTGTTGGTCGACCGTATTTGAGTGCGGATTATCGAGGAAAATCTTGTTGAAAAGTAATTTAAATTCTACTAATGAAATATCTGTCTGACATACAGACGGACATTTCATTAGTAGAATATAAATTATTGTTGATGGTTGAATGGGTTTAGCGTTGGTAATAGCATAGCATAAATCATGGTTCCACTGCTGGGACTCAGGCCTCCCCTTTAAAAGAGGGAATGGGCCGTAGTCCACCTCGCGAGCCTACTGACTGTTGGAGAATATTACATGTCTTCAAATTTTTGGTTCTAGGACATGCTGATTTTACGATTTTATGAGTAGTAGCGATAAAATAAATTACACAAAGTTAGCCAGCCTAAGTTTAAACTCACGACAACTCGTAAGTCGGGGAATACTATGGGCTGGTTTCCGAATTCAGGATTTTGAATTAAGAACGTCTCAAATCCTGCTTAAATTATTTTGACAGATTTTCAAAAATCTTAAATAACTAAAGTAAAAAGTTTATTTCCAGTAAGATAATTTTACACGTTTACGCAGGCAAAAACGCTGGTAAAAACCAGTATCAATTTATTAGAGCCGCTTCATCCAAAAATTAAATTAAATACTCCTTAAATTAATTATCCCTTTCGCATAATTTGTTCTTCCAAAATGGATGACATAAAACCTTTGAAAATTTTGATATCGGCCGGCTTACCTGCCTATAAAAAGATTTCCCTTGGGTACTGACCTATTTTATTAGATACTATCTTTGGACTGCGACTTTGTCTGTGTTATACTTATAAAATTGCTAAAACATAATTAACCTTTCAATTGTGATAATTGCAGACACAATTGAAAGACAATAGGTGCGCGAACGCCGGCGTTCGCTTGGGGTTTAATGAATTAATTGCTTACGATGTATTCTGAAAAATATTCAATTATTTTATACTAAAACCTAAACAAATACCTAACGTACATAAATAAAATACAAAAACACAAAGTGTACTTAGGCGTCGAAGTACTCCTCCACATCGCTGTCATCCGGGAACGTGCCCCAGGGACTTAAAAACACCTTCATAAAGGTTACAGAATTATAAGTGTTACATGTTGAATATGTAACAGAATAAAAAATGTAACACTTATAAATGTGTTTTCAATGTGTAAACCCAAAACACTTAAAAAAGTGTAACCGTAACATATCTGTAACAGATATAAGAATGTTAATAAGTGTTACAGGTAAACGCAGCGTTGCCAAAGTTACAATTTACTTATTTATGTTACTGTGCAATTATTTCAGTTACACATATTAACACATATAACAGGTTACAGTTTGATTCGGTAGCATTTCTTAACACATATAAAAGGTTACCGTTTCATTCGGTAACATTATTGTATCTGTTACATTTAAAAGTGTTTTCTGTTATAACTGTTTTAAAAAACAGTGTTAAAACACATTATTACGGTAACAGTTTGAGTCCCTGACGTGCCCAGAAGACTGGCAGCACTACCACGTTGAATGGCAATGCTAATTCTTTGAGCGAAGAACGAGCCAGCCCTCTGGTCACGCAAGGTGTCGATTTTAGTATAAATAGTTTAGGTTTTTTTTTGTACATAAGCCTTAGATGCCTGATAATAATATCTTAATATATATTTAACGGCTAAAAGCTAAAACGCCAAAAACAATAATATGCGATAAGTAGGTTACTACTGATACTTACATAATATATTACCAGATGTATTGAGATTAAAAAAGCCTACCTCTGAAGAAAAGCAACTCTAACAGAACGTGGTAAGATTTATTTGTAAGAGCGAAAGGGCGGGTCAGACTTTGACTGCCTAAACCCACAGGTTATTTTTCAGTGCCCTTAGTACTTGAGGGCCTTTCCTTTTAGAAAATCATCTAACGACAACCTCCGCTCTTGGGCAAAGCGGGAGATAGTGTCTGACTCTTACTGAAGCTTTCATACCGAAGATCGAGTTCCCTTTCAGATAACCCTGGGCCCAGTAGGCTTCGACCCGACTGGGCCCCTGCTGTTGCTAGCTACCAAAGCTTGTCCGGTGTAGTATTCTACTACCAGTGCTAAAATAGCTACTACTACACCAGACCCCTAATTATTATTTTATTGTTTCGTTCAGTTTCGTTCCAAGTTACATTCTAGGGTCTTTCTTAAATGTCAAAACGGGCCTTATATTTTTAAACAAGTTTAGTGTATAGATAATTATGGTTTTGGTATAAAATGGCTGACTAGTTATTACGATCGTAAATCGTAATTTTGTTGAAAATCATTATCAGGACGATTGCGGGAAAGAATAAGTTCATAAATAAAGAAGGAAAAGTTACCAAAGGACAAAACAACCACACGAAGAGAAGATATTATGGAAACAGCTCTACAATTCTGAGAACCTGTATCTAATAAATGGTCCTTTAAATAAAATAAGCTGCTACTAACGAAGAGTATCTTTTCATTCATCTTCCATAAACATCAAAATTAATCATTTCAGCAGAAAATAATATTTAATGTTGATACCTTTTCATATTTCGTGCGTTTCAAATTCGTCTTTCATGATAATATAAAATTAAATTAATTTAATGAAGGAAACGATTTCTTTGACAGTTAAGTAATAAACGTAGATTTTAAAATAATAGCAATTTGAGAGGTGGATTCTTTTTAACAATTATCATTTTTTTTTATTGTATTAATTCATAACCTCTATTTCTTAAAGACGTAAGTAAGTAGTCCTTTAATTTGAATTGGAAATAATTTTTATTACAGACAACGCACCGGAAAACGCTGCGTTGGAAGGAATCACACAAGGTGGACCGACAACCGGGTTAGAGTCGGGCAAATGCGGTAGATGCGAGACGCAAAGGATTGGTCGTTTTAGCGACGCTTGGGGGAGGCCTATGTCCAAAAGTGGACGTCTTTAGGCTGAAATTATAAAAGATAACGACGTTTTTTTCGCCACTAATAACTCAGAAGTGTACACTGCGAAAACTGTTTCTGTCTGAACTTAATAAACTAAACATTTCTTTTCAAATATAAAATGGCTTCACAGATCTGTTACTATAGAAACCAATTATTACAATTAACCGACTTTTCTCTTATAACTGTTATTTACTCTCGTGATATAAAAACATAATTACTTCAGTATCTAGGGCGAATTCGAGAGGCTGTTCTCTATGTAAATAGGGCGTTGCTGGTCGGAATGGAGCCAATATTTGTTATAGCTGTGTCACATAATTCATTTAAAAGCAAATAAAGTTGCCAATGTTGACGTTGTTACAACATCGCGTTTTTTCTGATTGGAAAAGTATTTTACGGTTTTTGGACGGAGTTACCTACTACCATGTTCGGTATTTTGTTGAATATTTTTTTAACAATGTGTTAGGAAAACTGTTTAAAACTCAAAATATTATCGATGTAAGATGCATAATGAACAGTATATAATAATAATAAAAAACTTACAATTATTTTTTCTGACGCAGTAAATGATCGGTGCAATCTGTAACAAGAAAAAAATGTATTAAAAATTATATTTTGATTAAAAAAAAATTGTTTTATCTAATATTTAGTTCCAATAATACACTGGCGTGTTGGACACCGTGTTTAAAACTAAATCACACTGCTCAAAGGTATCGTTGCATAATTTGGGTACGGCTCACATTATTATTACAATAAAATACCTTTTTTTCGACCCCAAATTACGAGTTATTATAGGTCGCGAGTTCAAACCCAATTAGGCGCATTACATTGTGTTATTTATTTCATCACTACTGCTCTCAAAACGGTGAAGGAAAACATAGTGAGGAAACCGGCATGTCCTAGAATCAAAAATTCGAAGATATGTGACATTCACCAACCCGCACTAGCCCCGTGAGGATTACGGCCCATTCCCTCTCCTGGAGAGGAGGCCTGAGTCCCAGCAGTAGGAAAATTTAAAGGCATTTTTGATTATGCTCATACCTTTTTGTTTTTTAGCGGTGGAAAATCTTCAAAAGGCGCTTGAAGTGCTGGGGATCTTTTCATCAAAAGTTCAGTTAGTTCTGTGAGGTAAATACTGCATCTAGGGAGTATGTAATTTTTACCTCACTATATCCATCCCAGTAACCACCATTAGAACATAAAGAGGTTTCTTTAACCTCTTCAACGACTACCCCGGAATCCACTTTGTACAATGCCTATTAGTGCATATCCCTAGAGAGGCTGTAAAGGGGTCTCCTTTGAGCCTTTTTGCCACCACACACACATGGGCCACATGTCACAGCCACAAACGCTGCCTCGAGAAGCTAAAAGCGGTCGCAAAGGAAACTGAAGCGCGTGACAGCCACTTGGGGCGAGTAGCTGCTACTTTTTTTTTAACCGATACGTGCATTATCATGACAAAGAAGGTTTAAATGAGGTAATGGCGTGTGACGTCGGTTGATGCCAGTGGCCATCATATCAATACCACCACCACCAATACAAATTCTAAATCAATGTCACCATACAAAATCTATGACTGGAAATACACCATGTGCGGCGACCCTTATTGTGCGCGGCAGCACACGATTTCTATATTACCGTCTTTCCTAGAGTTTGACCTCTTTTTCTAACGTATTAAAATAGCTTAGGAAAAGATATAGGCCGTTGATTCCAATGGCCGTAAAATCCAATACTGCCTAACCTATCTAATCATAAATCTAGAATAGATACCTAAAGGTTCCATAATCATTATAAAATACAGACAAGACCCGACAGGTGAAAACCTATAAACAATCTACAATCACAATCCCAACCTCGCAATTTACAATCACAATCTTAACCTGACAATCAGAATCACGCCAAACACATAAAGCAAACCAATTAACCATTCTAAGCACGCAACTTATAAACGGTAACACATGACATTCGTCACTTAGACCTCTGTCTGTCCCTTCTGTGTTTGCCAACGGCTTTATTGCCTTGACCTGTCCGTTACTGTCAGTGGCAAATGGTTGAAATTTGTCCAAACTTTAGATCTGATATGTCAACAGTCTTTTAAGGGGATGCTCTGAGATAGCCCGAGAGAATAAATTGTAGTCTCCATTTTTTTTTGTTGCTAATTTACACTGTGAAGTTTTATGGATCTAGTTTTATATGGCATTACTAGCTGCAGCCCGCTGTTTCATGCCTGCTGAAATTAAAAAAAAAACATTAGGGTCCCGTTTACAACCTTTGGATACAGAACCCTAAAAACATACAAATAAATTTTCACCTTTATGGCCATGACACTTATCACACTAATATATTAATATTAGTGTGATAAGTATCATGGCCGTTAATTGGCTTGCTTTGACCGCTAATATATTTTTATCATTGTCATTTCAGCCGTAAGTCGTCCATTATTGGACTAAACCTCACCTAAATGTCGCCATAAAGACAAGTTCTATACGTCTCGTATCCATCAGATTCCTACATTAGGTCATCGGTCTACCTTGTGGGAGGCTTTCCTACGTTGCGTCTTCCGGTATGTGATCGCCACTCTTGCCTCGTTACTTGGGCCACCATAGCTCCTCTGCTGCAAGTCTTCTGATGAGGCCCATATATTTTTTATTAATGTTCATTCCCTAGACAAGCGCCGACGTCTAAGTGATGCGATGTTTGTGTGCAAAGTTATGACTTACAAGATTGACTGTCCTCAGATATTGAACAATTTCAGTTTCCGCGCACCCGCAAGAATTCCCCGCAGTCCCATAACACCACCGTGTCCACCACAGAGGAGAACGGTTTTAGGCTCCAATTCTCTTTATGCGCGATTTTGCAAGGTGATTAATAGTTGTAGCGACACAATCGATCTGCACTTTTACTCGGTTAATAAGTTAAGAACTACTATTTATCAGTTTCATCTCGACTTGGATTAGACATACTGTATTTACAATGACGCGTGGTTTCAATAATAATTATAGGTTAGTTTAGTTAAGTTTTCTTTATTTTATATACATATACAACTTATACTTAATGCATGCGAAGTTTACCTTTAAGTGATTGTTACACCATTGTACTGTAATATATTGCATGTTACTTTTACCAAAATACCAGTGTTAACAATTTTTGGTGAACCAATAAATAAATAAAAAAATTCTCATACTGAGCATCAAATTGCAAAAATCTTTCATTTTGAATGGCTACCTTAAGCTTCACCTTAAGTTAACAGTCCTTCAGTTAACAACGTTACGTCAACCCATTATTTTTCCTTATTTAACCTCTTTTTGCAGATTAACCCTTCTTGTACCGACTTTAGGAGATTTATCCCCGTTGACCTTAACTTGTAAAGGCTTATAAGTAATCTGGTTAATTTTTTCCGATGTCCGTACATTTTGTGTCTGTACCCTGAGGTACCTACGGTTAAAGGATTAGATGTCCGGATAAGGGTACGGCTTTGTTTCAGTCGCCCCTTGAGTAATTGTGTCTAAATAAACTATTTATTTAAGGTTTTGTTTACCGTATAAACTTTTTACCGACCTGTTTTTTGACTTTTCTGTTTAGGGAATTGTTCCTTCTGTACAATATATTGTTCTTCTCTTTAGGGAAAACAAAAAATATACAATTGATCTGTTTTTTGTTAACAGTGTTTTGCTATATACTTTTTAGGTTATGTCCTGCTAACTGAGCTGCAGAAATGTTAGAAGGTGTTACTGTGGCCCTGGAACGCAAAGGGTAACTAAAGGAACACAGGTGAGTTTTAGTCAGTAAAAGTCTGACACGCCCTTTGGCTCCACCCAGAGCAGAAGAAGTTATTTGATGATTTTTCCAATCGGTCCAGAACTTTTCGTGTAAGTAATCGGGGAACATACATAAAAAGATGCTGATGTTTCCTTTTAAAATATAATAGTAGTTTATGTGACTAGGGGATAAAGCAGTGTCTTTAAGTCGCGGGCGACATGTTAAATTCCGAACGAAACGAAGGTTGCTGATTTTAATCCCGAACGATAGTGAGGGATTTATAAAATTAACTCCCGAGCATTGCGAGGGAGTTAATAAAGAAACCTGAGTGAAGTGAGGAATTTAAACCGCCCAAGACAAAGACAGCTTTATCCCCGTGTTGCATACTCTACTTTTTACACCATCTGTGAGATAATTAAAAGACAATTTGGTCGACCAAATCATATACTAGAGAAATATAAGTATTATATTTATAAGTTCATCAAACAAACAAAATTCACTACTCCAAGATTCTATAGTTTCAATTTTCTTTAACGCTCCCGTCAGTACGCACGTTTTATTATATTTTCTTTTATTTTGTTAGTCGCCAGTTTGAATCACAGTGATTACATACTCTTTGGTTTGAATTTCAAGTCAACTAGTTCGATGCGCCTACATTTTAATTCACAATGTTGAGGATTTTTAATGTTCCAAATTCAAATCTCATTATTCCCTAGGGATCGGCCATACTGCATTATCTCCCTAGGGATAGAATGACTTGCTTTAGGTTAGGTTTGTATGACGTATAAAACGACATTATCGAGCAGGTGGTGTAAAAAAAAATATATATATATAATTTATGGAACCTTTTGTAAGAGTTTATGTAACCTACTACAAACTTTCAAATGTAACAACTCTCAAAGCAATAATTTGAATCCTGCTATCCAAATCGAATCCAATCCAAAACTCATTAAGCCAAACTTGGGAACTATTAATCGAAACACGGAAATGGCGTACCGTTTATCCCAAAGTAGATACATCTACAGGGGTTGAAACACTAAATAGATTCTAATTGTAACTTCGAAAATGGGGTTAAGTTCATCAGCTACGTTACACTTCTAAACTTTAAAGCACCAGTCTAATTTGTTTTACGTACTAATCTAGTAAAGCCTGCAGATCCCACATAGTACCTTTCGTATCCTGCTCAATTCTGAATCTGAAAGCAGATATTTGTTTCACTTGATTGCTATGAAGTTCTAATCGGTTCAATATCATTTCATTTTCTGTCACTGGCGTAGTTACCGAAAGACTAGGCGGGGAATTACCTCGAGGCCCCCAAACTCGAGGGGACCCAAACCTGATCAACAAATATTTATTTATTTATGATATTATTTATCGTACACCACATAAACGGAAAAAATACAGGATAAACATAATTAAAAATAAGTGTACAATGGGCGGTTTTATCGCACAGGACAATTTTATTTCATACAGATAACCTTTGGATGGACTGAACGAAAGGAGATAGATTTAGGGTGTCAATGTATAAACATCACAAATACTTATTACTAATACATACATACTTACAATACAAAATAATATACCTATTAAAAAAGTCAACTATATAATTGAGTCAGGAGAAGAAAAATCAAAGTGAATGGTAATGCTTCTTCACCATTATTTTTAAAGTTGGTACTGTTGGAGCACTTCTCACTTATATTAAGTAAAGCATTCTACAAACGAGCAACTTGGATTGAACAGTTTATCTTATTGAACTTGCGAAAAATTCTCACGCAAAATAGGTTGTAACATTAATTATGGTAACAGGTTTTAGTCAGTAAAAGTCTGACACTTCCTCCCGCTCCATCCAAAGCAAAAGAAGAAAATTTTCCATACAAAAATAGAGGCTCAAGTTTTGTTTTGCCCCAGGGCCGATGGTCACCAAGCTACGCCACTGCGTTCGGTAAACCATTCGGCCATTTCCGGAAACCTTCGTATCTGACCCCCTTGTTTTCCCATCTCTCGTCACACATTATACACACGGCCTCAATCCTAGTCACTTTTATAGGGTTTTAAACTCGTATTTTATACCCTCGAATGAAAACAGGAACATTTTAACATGTTACGGCTTCGAAAATGGCCAAATTGCTGAGGAGCAGTAAAAGGTTATGTTAATTTTATTACCGCCCTACGTTCATTTCAATTTGATGTGCCTCTTTGTAAATGTGGCATTATCTTAAATTATATTTCTATCCGATCTTAATCACACAGATTGGTTAAAAGAATGAAAAATCACAGAGCAAGGAACAGTCACGCCGGCAGCGAGTGGAGACTTGTTGCTATAATATTTGTCTCTACTCTAGTTGAGCTGCGCACAAGTCTCAGTTTTGAAAAAACAAATCCAACCCAATCAGTGTTGTGATGGTTCTAGCTACTTCTTGCGAATATGCTCACGTACCTTCAATTTAAAGGAAAATCGGCTGGTCGCCATCTTGATATTCAGAGGGAGCATATTCTACAGAGATATCGCCTGGACGAAAAGGAGGAGTGGATAAGCTCAGAGCAGTGTAAGGGACATCGTAGAAGATGATTATTTGTAGACCGAAGATTTTTATTTTGCCCAGAGCTCAAATTCTGTATTTGAATTTCTGAAATCAGATAAGAAGGCGAAGAAGGCTTATCTAGAAACGAGAACAGAGTAGTCAAGGCCTGCTCTGCGCTGACGAATGGGTAACCATTTCAAAAGCGAACGATGCTTGGATACATGATCGTACTTATGGAGGTGGAAGACAAATCGGATGCAGTATTCAGAACTTGGTCAAGTTTATCGAAGCAATCTGCGTTCAGGTCATAGTACAGTAGCAAACATCACCATAGTCAATTATAGGAAAGATATATGGGCATTGCCTTCATGTGAGCTGGGAGAAAATTAATCAGACGATAGAGACATGTTAAAATAAAATAAATACAAGTAATACAAGTTTACCAACCGTTGATGGTGAGGCGCACTAGTTTATTAGGAAGTTAATTAGGTATATTTTATGGTTTGTATGAAAAAAAATTAAATACCGTGTCTGACGCGTAGCCACTGAGGCGTCTACATAGTCTGTGAAAAAATAAATGAGTACAGACGCTTTTCGCATAATTTCACACTCGCCGCGTTGAAATTAAAAAAGTATATATTTATGTGAATAATGTTCCCGCAGGCAAACGTTGTGATTATAAATACTCTTTACTCGTGGGAGTTTCATTCATTACATTGCTACAGGCGTGGAAAAATTTAGGTTCTAGTGTTTTCTTATTTTACCTTAAATAAGGATTGGACTCTATTTATTTTACGACAATAAACAATTCGGGACAGTAAATAGTTGTAAATTAACAGTAAAGTGTTTTATTAACAATTCTCGTTTTGCCATATGTTTAAAAATCTGCGTATTCATTGATATTGTTTATTATTTGATGATATGACTAAATTATATTATGTGCCTAAGTTATTTACTGTAGTGCTGGTCCAGTGGTAATGGTTCCGCCTTATGAGATAAAGGGTCTAAACCCAGCCAGACACTTACACTGTGTAATTTATTTCATCATCACTGCTCTCAAAACGGCGAAGGAAAACATCAAAAATTCAAAGACGTGTGATATCCATCAACCCGCATTGGGACCGAGTCGTGGATTATGGTTCATTCCCTTTCCTAGAGGAGAGGCCTCAGTCCCAGCAGTGGAAACATGATAAGGTTGCATGAGTAAGTTATATATGTAAGTTATATGACCCAATTTTTTAATTAGTACAGAAAATGGGGCTTTATCCGTAATACTCGTTACTGATCATATTATTTATGTAGGCAAAAGTAAAAAAAAAACTAAATCCCAAAGTCCTCGAAAATTTGTCATAATTGGTAATTCATAATTGAATTAATTATTCATAACAACTGTTCCTATAAAATACTACGTAACGTCTTTCCATTTTGATCGCCATTTATTCATTCATAAATCAATAGCCTTAACAATATTTCCTTAAATTGAGTGACAATTTGGAATATAAACAAACGCTAATAACTTTGCTGTTTGTCAATATTATTTATTGAGACTTTACTTAAATAATAACAAGACCTTTTCCAATAAGCCTTTTAAATATTTGTACTAATTAAAATATTGTGACGTATAAAGCTAACTTTGCAATCAGTTGGAGCATTAGACTTCCTTGAGGGCCTACGCAACAGACGGCCATGGCAAAGGATTTTGTCGTCAATCAGCTGCTTAGCTAACTTGGCATTCATACGATATTCATATCTATCGGCGCCTTGCCAAGGCATGCACGGAACCCATAGATTTAAGTTTATGTATAAATTATGTTACTTTATTGATGTACAATGAAGTTTATTCTACTGTTTACCTCGGCAGTTTCTGCTGCCCGATACACACTTTAGTCATATGTAATGTTGGAAGGTGTTTGCGGGCGCCGGCGTATTTCGGCATGCCGTTGCCTACTGCTACGGCAATGCATCTCAGCATCTTGTCGCCACCGTATCTTTCAATACTATGCAATGATGTCCTTTTTGATGCCATGCACGCAAGTGTGCGGTCGCGACGGGTACCCGTTGCGTGACGTCGCGCGTGTGTATCGCTAGTTCAACTTTAATGGTATGCATGTAGTCGTATCGATGAAGAACTTTAATGTATTATTACGTAGCAAAACGGGCGTGGCGCCCGGGGGCCCGCGCAGCAAGCCGCGGCGGAGCATTTTTGTCATATTTCTATTTTATTAAAATAAAAAAATAAAAATTAGAGGGCCTCCTAAAAAGTGGACCGATGATCTGGTGAAGGTGAAGGTTGCGGGAATCCAATGGATGCGAGACGTATAGGACCGTTCATTGTGGCGACACTTAGGGGAGGCCTGTGTCCAACAGTGAACGCCTATCGGCTGAAATGATGATGATTTTTATTTTAATTTAATAATTATGTTTGAATGTCCATTGGCAAAAAATTTAATCCTTTGCCAAGCCGTCTCAATCTGCAG
Organism: Mythimna albipuncta; assembly: GCA_929112965.1. Classification (NCBI taxonomy): domain Eukaryota; kingdom Metazoa; phylum Arthropoda; class Insecta; order Lepidoptera; family Noctuidae; genus Mythimna; species Mythimna albipuncta. The sequence goes on along the minus strand of OV815972.1, from coordinate 8,425,413 downwards.
CTTTTAGTTTGTCTAATTAGTAACATTGTCTAATTATTTTTCTGGGACTGAAGCATATAATTACAATTTTAAATCCGATGCCGTCCTCCCGAAATTGAATTGGCTTCAAACGTAAAAGTCTAGCGGACGCTCGTAATACAATATCTAAATTCGGTGTCAGTAATAATCTACTCAAACTAAAAGAGCACACTTATAGAAAATACTTTTTTACACAAAGTCAAGATTCGTAAAATATGAAATACTGTTAACACGTCCAGACAGCGTGAAATCTAGGTCGGACCCTGTCATCTAGCACATTGGCTGTATTAATAGTCGGTCCATTCTCTCACGAAACTCGTCTGGCCATCCTGATGACATTTATTATGGAACCATTAGGAAATTGAGAAGATTCCAGATCTGGTCGTGGCGACGGCTTTAATGTACCTTTTATGGCCCCTTCGTTATTTTCATGTATTGCCCAAATAAATTACGCAGAGGGTGTATTTCTGCTAAAGGTCTGAATTTTATATTTTGTCTTCCATTTTTCGATTCCGTTCACAAAGTAAGGCTCAATTTTCCTTATGAGTGTTTAATTTTGTTCTTTTGTTCGAGTCGTGGAGGCTTGACTTCTAATGAAGACTTTGACGTAGGAAAATTGGACCGAGCAGGTACTAAGTTTCCTGCAATCTTTATTTACTTCAAACAAACCATTTACAGACGGCTTTGAATACTCTTAAGTCAGTCATCATCATTATTTCAGCCGAAAGACGTCTTCTGATGGCCATAAGCCTGCACCAATTGTCACCAGCGCTGTGAGCTCAACGCATTATGCGTGAGGCTGCAGCTTTATGCTGAGCGTTCGGCCGTTTTGCGCGGAGGAGACGCATATCTTCCCTATCTTGATGTATGTTCTGTTCACCTATTTTTAAGTTTGCGTCTTTAACGCGTAAATAAACTGTTTTTCTTTCTTTCTTTCTTTCCATAATGACCGGTCCTGTGCGTCTCCCATCCATCGGATTCCCGCAACCAGGTCATTGGTTCACCTTGTAAAAGTCAGTCATTAGAAAAAATGAGCTAATTGCACATTCCAAAGCGTAGATCTATACGGAGAAGAACGTGCAAGAAACTCCATGGACACTCATTTAAATCGTGTTATTACATGAATTCCAAAAATCCTAGTTACATATTTTGTGTCACTTTTACTATGTAAACACAATGTAAATAATTAATAAAAAAAAAAAACAAATACTTTAAAAATACGTATTGGAATATGCCACTGGCAGTTAAGAAATTACCAGTTTCAACTGACGGCGCCTATTCAGGAGCATGGCGCGTCCATTAACGCTACTTAGCTGAATCATTTTGAAGGGGACTGAAAGATCCAACATACGCGCCACCATTAGGGAGACATCTGAGTGAGCAATTTTTAATAATGATCGGATGTTTTGCAAGTATCTTAGGATACATACAATTTTATTTTCCGTAGTTATCCTTGAACGGAAATTAATATACAGTAGATTGGTTACATTATAATAAAATTAGGTTTGCAGTCATGCCTATTAAATTTATTCTTAATTTCAATTTGCCTGTTGCGGTCTTCCCTTCTGATTATATTTATGTGTCTTCAAGACTAGAGTAAATAGGCTCTTAATAAACTAGTGCGCTTTGCCATAAACAATTGAATCACTGCTATATGATAACCGGGGTAAATATAATTAATGGTGTTGATTTTCACGTTATATCAATAAGAAATAAAAGAAACAATTACTGGAAATACATTCGATAGCCGACTTCTATTGTGTAGAAAACTAATTACGTAATGAGTTATAAAATGTTTAAACAGCTTTCCCTAATGTTTATGTTCGAACTGGAATCTATAAACTTCAAAGTGTGCGTCCACGTTATAATTTACGTTCTACATACCACACTTTATAGTTATTAAAATAAGAATATTAGACCCAACCAGAAAATACCTCTGTAATTACAAAATTAATCTTAATCACTAAAGAGTGAAAATCTAAATCTATAATGTCAGGAATGCTAGTACAAAATATATCTGAAGCGAAATACATTAGCGAAGAATTTCATTTGGTTGTATTGCTTAGAAAGTAGGTAATATTTTCAGTAGAAGTGCTCCGATAAGTTTCGAATTATCTGGTTCGCTGACTTTAAGTGCTGGCATAACCTGATATTTTGTTTTAACGGTAACCTAGAACTTTGGTTGTACCAATGGGTACAGAACTGACGTTACATAAAGACTAAAAAATGGGAGATGATTTACTTTAAACGCCATTAAGGTTCTAAAATATCTGTAATTATACTTTCAAACAAGTTCTTTCAGAGGCTTAGCAAAGTTGGGCCCCCAAAGTAATTTTCTACAATGAGAAGCGCAATGAGCGTTATTTTCCCGGCAAGATGACGAAGCTAGAATGTTGAGAGTGAAACAAATTCACACTGACGTTGTGTAGGCATTCCAAAAAATCCAGCTTTCACTTTTAAAAACAAAAAAGAAAATCTTATAAAATGATTAAACAAAACAAGGCGAGTAAAAAGTGCTCTAGGGTGCTTAAAGCATTTTTTTGGTATAATATCGAGTAAAGAATCTGGCGACAATGGACCTAGGCTTAATCTCTAAAAATCTCGAGAAAAAGTACAACAATGTAGCTTAGATAGAGATCAGATTTTCGTGAATGGTGGGCGGTCTCCTGCGGCTTAAGAAAAACAGGGAAAGGATGAGTCGGCATTACATTCAGACGGCGCTCAGCGGGGTATGAATTAGTATGGAAATATGATTAATCATCTATCGGACCGGAGATGGGGCTTTCACGAAAAAATTACAATAGAATCGACGTAAATATCTTCGAACAGATAGCCGCTGACATCGTTTATTGGCGAGTAAACTTTTTTGGCAAGTACCTAATAAATTGATCGTTTTGTTTTGCAATCGTTGGACAGAGTAAATCTTTAATGTTGCTGCTGCTGCTTTAATGCTGTTAAGATTTTTTGGTACCAATGTGATTTTGTGTGGATTGCGCACATTATGTTTTATTATACTGGTTTCTCTGTCCTCTCGTGTCGCAACATAACGCTGGTCGTGCACAAAAAGTATATATTTATCCGTCTTTTACTTATTTTATCATCACAGTGAAGTCAATACTTATGTCATATTTTTTGTATGTTGGTATACAACTGTGTACAATGTACGTCTTCAAAGTAGTCCTCAGGGACGCAGAACGACGGTATAGAATAAAAAAATACAGGTTCTGCTTCTGTGCCAAAGCCGGAACCATTTTTCACGTAAAACTCGTGAACTAAAAGACTCCGCAGGCTCGATAGGAGGACGCTCTCCATATATCTGACAGTCTCGGAAGTTATCAATGTGTTATCGAAAAGGGTTTTTTCATTCACTGTTTGAGCGTACCCATGGGTATTATGAGCGTGAATTTACGCTGGATATGGCTCGTGGTTCCGTTTCGTGTAACAGGGTAATATAATCTGTCAGTGTAAATATAAATAAAGGCAAAAGTTTTGGGCTATTAACTTGAATAAAGAATTTTCTTTTGTTTTTTTTTTTATTTGATGAATCAAATTCATGAATCAAGCTCATTATGAGGTCTAGAAATTCTTTATTTTTATTGTCCTTGCAAAAACTTAAGTCTGTTCGCTGATTTTTACTATAGTAAATAAATATGCTGTAATTTATTCTTGTCTGGTAGTAAATCCGCTCTGCTATAGTGGAGCTCATGTGACAACTAAACTAATTTGTCAATTTCAAATCTAGGTCTTGGTTATATAGAGGGTAATTTTACGAGCTGTATGATGGATTGTGGCTCTGATTTATTTATGTAGACATCGTAAAACAGAACATTTATTTCGCCTTAGGTGGTATAAAAATGAAAACATTTCCAGCATTACCTTCCTAGTCCACTAGTTTTATTTTATTCATGTGAATAGGGATGCGGAAAAGTATCCAGAAATGGTCTGTCTTTACAACTTTTTTTTACGGTACGTTTAACTTCTTTTTTAATACTTCTATTGTACAGAAAAAGCACCTCTATTGTTTTACGGTGTGTACATCGGCTGTTTTATTTTTTGTTGGAACATTTTGTTGGGAAGTTTTTCCAGTAAAATTTTGGTGAGCGGTGAGTCTCGAGGGTTGAATAAACGTTTTTTTACAAGCCTTTATAACATCTTCTTCTAGATGTAACAAGATTTATTTTCAATGTAAACGAGGTTACATTCTCAGGCTGTTATTTGTACCTATTTATGGTTACTTTGAGCCATATAAAGTACTTAGATACATCTACGAAGTTTTTAGTTATACATAAGCGTTATTTTATGGAAATTATCATCGTAAATTACACCTATTTTAGAGATTTATGAAGTCATGTCGGTGAGGTTTCTGTCGTAAAATATTTACTAAATCTTTTCAGTGTGATGAGTATCTAATTTTCATGCTTTATGAATAGCTTAAAAGGCTAGAATTAACATTAGAAGACTGTTAAAGTGCCTCATATTTGTTTTTTTATTAAACATGAATAGGCTTGTCGTATTCATAAATATTATTAAAATTAATCGAGTTCTATTAGATTCATTATTCCTTTTAAGGTCGTAAAAATAGCACTGAGCTTTTGCGCTTCTATATTTAGGATGGTGTTATACCAATAGTATGAAACCAAGTATTCAGATTCGCGGAGACCTCTCGCGCCGGGCCTTGGTTGAGGCCATGGTCCGGAGCGAGGAGGACCGGCAGGCGGTCGCCGACTTCTGCGAAGCAGTAATGCTCGCAAAGGAGGAGGCCGAACGCATCAGGACGGTGAGCAATGGGTAGCTCACTGTACAGCCGTCCGTTAACTGTCCGGACCAAGCCCAAGTCGTCGACGACGCGCACTGTCCCCGCACGCCTCAAGGAGTTGTTTGCAACAGCAGGGACCCAGCCGGGTCGAAGCCTACTAGGGTCAGGGTTATCCGAAAGGGAGCTCGAGCCCCGGTATGAAGGCTAGAAGGAACAGGGTGGGTCTTTTAGTCAGTAAGAGTCTGACACTATCTCCCGCTCCGCCCAAGAGCGGGGGTTGTCATTGGATGATATTTTCCCACCATAAAAAAAAAGTCTCCAGCTTCAAGAGATCTTTAATAAACGTAGTGCTCCGAAAACTTGAAACACGAACTCGAATTCAGTAATGTAGATGGTATAGGTATTAGGTTATGGCTAAAAATTTCTTCTACGGCAAAAGAATAGAATAGAATAACATAACTTTACTGTACATCAAAACATTAACAAAACTTTTTTATCGTAAAAAAAGTCAAACTGTATACTTAAAAAAAAAAAACAAAATCGAGTGGACAAAATAAAAGTTTTATTTTATTATTCCGATAGTACATTAAATTAATATTAGTATTAGCGATAGAGATATTCAGACAATTATCAGTTGGCCCAGAAATTTAGAAGCTGATAAGCTGATCTTTAATCAATCCTTGCCAGTGTAAAACTTCTGTGACAATATTTCTAGCTTTGACAATGAAACAGCTAGGTATTTTAACATGAATAGACGAAATCGTGACCACCGAATTAGATCAGCAATTAATATTTGAACATGTACTACCATGTCTAACCAATAAACTATAAAGGACACCAGTGGTCCCTCATCTAACTAATAAATTCCAACCGTGCGTACGAACCGACAAGAATATCAATGCACGTGTCAGTGGCGCTACTTGTTAAGGGAACTTATCAAAAAGCTGTCAAATCCAATACATTCCATTTTAGTTCTCTATTTGGCCACACGCACAGATAAGTGTGTCTGTTAATTAATTCTGACTGGCCAGTGTCGGGCGGCGCTGTCACGTCCAAGTGGCGCAAGGAGGCTCTAGTGCTGTGCATTCGTAATAGCTCTGTTTGATTTATGGTCCCCTGGTACATCCGCACTTATCTTAGGGCACAGGAATTTATTTGCACTTCTTTATTTTTTACTATATACCTAGTTTTAATTAAAAAATTGTTAATAAGAAGATTTTTTTATTATCCTCTATTGGCCAACCATATCTACTATAATTTAAGGATAGTGTAACATCTTTTTACAGGTTAGCACCATCTGCTCCATAAATATATTGGATGTTACAGAAAAAAAATGAATAATCTAATTAACTAAAGCTAACAATTTTAAATTAATAATATTTAATAGATAAAAAAACTGAAACTAACGTAAACATTTCACACTAAAATTAATAACTAGCTGTAAAAATTTTGTTCATACAGAGTAGATTTTTCAAGATAGAGAAAACAAATGTTCACCGAAGATTCATTTCTGAGTGGCACGACATACTTTGACGTACAAGTTACTAGCTATAAACTGATTAATTGATTGATTATTGTAAAAATAATAAGGTATATAATACAACATTGCTCTTTCGTGTGGATTAATATTAAATTCTATTACCTAGGTATTTAGTTATTCAGCATAGACTGGACATGAACATATTGGATAGAGAACTAAACCTAGAAACTAGAAGTGTAGGCCATTGCGTAACGACATACATTTTTTACTTCCTAAAAATGGGTCTACACTGTGCTTGTATCTATTATGGAACACGTGACGATACATCGTGATGTGAACATCGTATAACATTGTATTTTACCGTTACTCATTGTTTGTAAACACATGACTTATGATAATTATATTCGGACACGATTTTTGAATGAATTAGGCGAAAAACATCTCTATTTTTCACGCTGTTTCTGGGTGACCATGTTAGCATATCAGGTCTTTTCTCTAAGACAGGAAATGGGCCGTAATCCCTGTGGGCGTAATCCACCACGCGGGCCCAGGACGGTTTTGTAGATGTCACAGGTCTTTGAATTTTTTTTTTTTTTGAATGACATGCCATTCTACACGAATCTTATCGTCACCGTTTTAAGAGCAATGGTGATATAATAAAATAAATAAAGCGCGTGCCTGGGTTTGTACCCGTGAATCCTAAAGTCGGGGTTGTTAGCTGTCCGTCACTGTGATTAACACATGTATACTTGATCTGCGGGGTTACCATGACGTTCAAAGTAAGATTGTTTTAATCTTGTTTCAGTGTGGGTAAGAGATGGCGCTAGACAACCTGTATAGCTCTGTCTCTTACCCACACCGAAACAAGATTAAAACAATCTTACTTTAAACGTCATGGTCTAGGTCCTAGTCTAGTGAAAACTCCCTTTTACATCACTAGATTATAACTGGAACTAGATTAAACCGACGCACATGTGTAACACGCCTGATTTGTATGTAGAACGATGTCGCGTGGCGTGGATCAAGTGTAGCTCTACAGGTCTAGTTTCCATATAAAATGTATGGAGACCGACGCGCCCAGATCGGCGTACGTAGCACACGTTGCGAACTACACTGAGTTCTACCTTAACATTAAATCTTTAGGAGCCCCTTAATTTGTTTGTCACAGATTTGAGGCCAAGGACAAGGACTGAAAGCTATTGAAAGTAGCAAAGAGAAATAGGCTTAATGTAAGTTGCGTAAGACTGGCCCTTATGGTTTACCTTTGCTTTGAGCAGACCTAGGGCCTAAGTCTGCTATTTTTATAAATTCGTCATTCCAACACGATCTCATTGTTATTTTGCTATAAATTCGTAATCTGCTAATTCATAATGATCGATCATTGATCAAGTAATAGAGTTGTGGTAGAATGACAATATTGAGCTTATTAAAAGCAATGAATGCACAATGACGATCTAACGGTAGGTCACTGATCAAAGGAACAGTCAAAATTTTTGCAGATTACCGCATACGTCAGACATTCATTTGTCATTTTTGTACCAGATTACCATTCTATGCATATGCCACTTTTTTCAATGGAGTGCCAGCGGTTGACCATTTGAAAGTCATAATAGCGGCACTATATTAGTAGATTACCAAACTTGTCAAAATCATAAATTGTGAAATTAATGATAGACCATTCTGGCACTAATGTAATAGCAGACTTGGGGCCCTGCTCGTGTGTTCAAATGGTCCATCAATATATATCTTATAGGACGAAGATGATCATGATAATCCAAACGAACAAACTACAGTTTTAAAAAAATTCTTTACTCAAACTAGATCCCGCCTAATCTCACCAAAAATCATCACATACTTTTTTTAAGCTATTGCATAGCTTCTATCGCGGGCCTTGAGCGTGGAGACCGAATCCAGAAATTCCGTAACGAAAATAACCTAACACCCCCCACTCATTTGTTTTTTGAGCGTGGTGACCGATAAGAAAACAAATGAGTGAACAATCAATCAAAATTCAATTCAATGTGTAAAAGTGTAACTTCAATTAATATCAAAGAAAAAAAAACAAAGGAAAAAAAATACTGCATAAATAAAATAAATAAATAATTATAATTGCATAAGTTGATAAAAAATGCTATACAATAGCTTTAACGCGGCAGTCCCCGAATGCCACACGTCTTTTTTTTTCTTTTTATCAGCATCTGGCATCTATCTTAAAAACTTTTCTTTTGTTTTATGGGTTGATACGGATTGCCATCAAGCATGGCATGTTATTTTAGACGCTTGAGTGACAGGAGCTGAGGCAATTAATTGCCATGAGAGCCCATGTGCGTAGCTTATGACATAATGCGCTTCGGCCGTTGACTTGAGAACAAAGATGTCGTTAAAATTTAAATGATGAATAAAATGTGTCATAAATGAAAAGTGATTTCTAACTTTTGTTTGATAAATTACTAGCTATTGGCCGCGGCTCCGCTTGCGGACATAAAATATAATTTATGACACTCAGGTATAAAGCAGTTTTTTATCGGTAATTTTTTTTGTAATCGGACCAGTTTTTCAGAGATTATTAAACAAAAAAAAACTTTACATCTTTATAATATTAGTGTGGACTAGGTGATGCAAGCGACTTTGCTTATGTTAATGAAGAAAATTATCCCGAGGAGACATAAATTCGTTATATACAATATCTTGCTTTTCCAGGACATCCAAATCTGTTCTGCCGTTCGAGCATGAAGAAGTTACAAACATACACACTCACAAATTTTGCCTTCGTGATATACCTCCTCTTTATTATACGCTATAAAAAATACAGTAGGAGCTTAAAATAAATAGGGTTTACACTCTAAGGTTTACACATTATACTCGTACATATTATTCCAATGTACCTATTTGAATTTCGTCGCTGCGGCCAGCGCTGCGCTCAAGGCTGTTTTCTAAGAGAACAAGAGGCCATACATTTAAATAGATAGATAAATTCTTTATTGTATACCAAAAAATAAAAATTACATGAAGAAGTTAAAATTTATTAATAGGGTGTCACAATGGGTGGTCTTATTATTATTGGTGGTTTATACATTTGGTGGCATTATCACTAAAAGTGTTTTTTACAGTCAACATTTGAAAGGATTAATAATAATGTGATGAGTTGAGAACTGTACGAACTTTAATTTAGCGTGAAGACCTGTCAAAATTTTGTATTAGATTTTGTCACGGTCGTAACTTTGAAATTCTCAAATCAGAAAATGGAAGGCCGGGTGTTATTTATTGGCTGTTTTCACACGAATTTTGTGAGGACATTCGAGTTGTTCTGGATTCAATAAGAGGCCATACTTCGTGAAATACCTTTGGATACGTGGTAAATACGAAAATCCATTTATCTTCGGAGCGCAATTCGCTATTTACAATTTATAGGCCATGCGTGGTCGGATATTCTATGAATAAGGTTTTTGTGCGACCGATATTCTTTTCTTTTTAGATGTGGTTCTTTTCAGCCTTGGCGGGTGTCCACCTTACACTGTTCCCGCGCGCCTCAAAGAATTGTCAGCAACAGCAGGGACCCAGCTGGGTCGAAGCCTACTAGGGCAAGGGTTAGTTTCGAAAGACAGCTCGAGCCCCGGTATGAAGGCTTGAAGGAACGGGGGTGACTTTTAGTCAGTAAGAGTCTGACACTATTTCCCGCTCCCCAAGAGCGGGGGTTGTCATTGGATGTTTTTTTCCAACCATAAAAAAGGTGTCCACCTTAGTGGGCCCCGTCAATTATACAGAATTATTTGTAAAACACTAGTAACCTCTCAATAATATTAGTAATATAATAAACAACAACTTTTGTTCTATGGCTTAAAAATTTAACACACAGTTCATCCGATTATGATAAAAAAATAAAAATATTTAAATAAAATGTTCTAAATACTATGAAGTCTATTTGAAGCAAGGGGAGCAGGGATTGGGTGGGGTGTTTGATGCGCTTGCGTCGCGTCATACAGATGGAGGAAGGTATAGGAAAATACAGAGTTGAAATGTGTTAGATAAAACAACGAAATCTTGAAGGTTTTTATTTTGGTAAATTAAATATGTTTTTTTAATAAGTAATGGAACAAAAGTTGTTATTTATGATGAATATTAATAATACAGTATCTCTTTGAGGTACTCCGCTTGTCAAACACAGAACGCCTTTATTCTAGGCTTAGAATAGACTTCTAACCAGTTCACAACAATAAAATCTTACAATACCTAAAGGAATATGGAAAATGGTTGATGGAAAACAGAGGAATATTCCAGTAGGTAGGTCTAAAGAACACGTGGATAGGCGGAAAACTAAATATCTAATGCCAACTAAAAGGAAAAAGCGTAATGAGATTCAGACAAAAATAACACCTTTACATATATGTTCAAGTGAAATTGGGGACTTATAGGACACAATTAGTATGCTAAAGGGAAATATATTGGTGGTTACATTTTTTTAAAACAGAAATACTACGTCCAATCAAGCACATTCATGAGACAGCGCTAGTGAGTTGTTACAAGTGTGAGGAGGATAAATATCTTCATACTGGTACTATATTATGCTTAGGAAACTAAGGTATTGTGTTTAAAAAAAATATCACCTCATTATATCACTAACATAATCTTGTTTTTAGTTTATGTGAAACTAGAATATTTGTAGTTTGTTCAGAATCAGTAACATAGCTCGCTGTTCGACCGTCCGGTAACTGTCCGGACTAAGCCCAAGTCGTCGACGGCGCGCCTCAAGGAGTTGTCAGCAACAGCAGGGGCCCAGTCGGATCGAAGCCTACTGGAGTCAGGGTTATCCGAAAGGGAACTGGAGCCCGGTATGAAGGCTTAAAGAAACGGGGTGGGTTTTTTAGTCAGTAAGAGTCTGACACTATCTCCCGCTCCGCCCAAGAGCGGGGGGTCGACATTAATGACTTGGGTAATTATTAGGATTTAATGAAATCTGATGTAGTCAACCCGGGTTCAATAATCAAGGTTGATTAAGAGATAGAGATCAGAAGAGAAGAACCTTATGAAAAGTATCAAATATTTTTTAAATGGTAAATATTATACAAAATTCCCAAGTCGGTTGACTTATTAGACAGACTATAACTATATGATTAATGATACAGTTATGAAATTATGTACATAGATTCTTTATATAAATATACTAGACACATGTTTCGGGTTCCGCATATACTAAAGCTAAGCCGTAGCCGTTATTTGTTGTATCCTAATTCTACTGTTTTTAATTTTAAATGTACTTAGGTGTGAGGTGAAAATAAACGTTTTCCTTTCTTTCTTTTCTTTATTTCGAATGCTGTATATATCCGTTTACCCTACAGAGTAAGCAATGAAATTAAGTCGTTAACCGTAACTACTTCGAAAAAGTATCAAGATTGGTCTGGATTTAACCGGAAAAGCTGATACTTAATAGAATGTATCCGATAAAAAGCCATGGGCTAAACCCTTTTACATTCTACCTAATCGAAATGAAACCATCGATGACAATGGTTGGTAGAACAGTCCTTGTATATATATCTACTATAGAGCAATGGTGGCCGAGTGGTAATGACTCCGACCTACGAGTTGTAGGTCGCAGGTTCAAATCCAGCCAGGCGCATTACTTTGTGTAATTTATTTCATCACCACTGCTCTCAAAATGGTGAAGAAAAACAGCGTGAGGAAACAGGCATGTCATAGAACCAAAATTTCGAAGACATGTGACATTCACCAACCCGCACCGAGCCCGCGTGGTGGATAACGGCCCGTTCCCTCTTCTAGAGAGGAGGCCTGAGTCCCAGCAGTGGGAACATTAAAAAAAGGCTGATGATGATGATGACGATATATATCTAAATACAAGAATATAATACACTAGTTGGTTTTCGCACCTTTTCCCGAATGATAGTAGAAAATTAACCCAAGGGAACATATTTTCGGTATAAAGAGTATTTGGAGGTATGCGGAACAGAGAGTAAAGTCCCACATGCCTCCATTGAAAAGGGAGGATCCTCCGACCAGACAGGTGTTATAGTCTGGTGGGCTACTGCCCGATAGATGATTTCGGGCTGTCGTATATGTTCAAATCGCGCGGAGAACTTTGATTGCACGATGCAGGATTTCGTACTTTCTTCGTAGTTCTTATGTGGCGCCATAGATGTCGCTACATCACTCCCCTCCGGAGATCGGAGATCGGTGGTTCTTGATGCGTGCCAGGCCAGCGTAGGTTTCAGTGGGTCGGAACCGATGCCGCATAGTTCTCGGTGAGTCGGAACTATCTGCGGTGATGCCCCAGTGAGTCGGGGTGTTAGTATCCCAGTGAGTCGGGATGATGCCCCAGTGAGTCGGGGTGATGATGTCCCAGTGAGTCGGGATGATGCCCCAGTGAGTCGGGGTGGTGCTGTCCCAGTGAGTCGGGACGATGCTGCAGGCTCCAGTGAGTCGGAGTAGTGCTGCTGGCTCCAGTGAGTCGGAGCGGTGCTTGTGCGACGTAGGGCTTGACTGTTGGCGTCGACCAGGAGAGGTTCTTCATGGCTCTTCATGTGACTGGCCGAAGGTGCGGTGTGCCAAGCCAAGGTCGCTGATGAGGCTGAAGGTGATGACCAGGTATGACCAGGTAGGCATGCTGGTGGTCAGGATACCCTCTATAGCCGTGGGTGCTGGCTGAATGGCTCGCTGCTCGAAAGCTTGAGGGAGTGATGATGACGTCACGAGGTAGTAGCTGCACGAAGGCTGCGCTGACGTTCTTTGTTGAGGGTCACCAGTTTGGAGGTATGCGGAACAGAGAGTAAAGTCCCACATGCCTCCATTGAAAAGGGAGGATCCTCCGACCAGACAGATGTTATAGTCTGGTGGGCTACTGCCCGATAGATGATTTCGGGCTGTCGTATATGTTCAAATCGCGCGGAGAACTTTGATTGCGCGATGCAGGATTTCGTACTTTCTTCGTAGTTCTTATGTGGCGCCATAGATGTCGCTACAAGTATTATAATGTGCTATTCCAGGACATGGTCTACCCGTGTACCAAAATTTATCGAAATCCATTTAGTGGTTTTTGCGTGAAAGAGTAACAAACATCCATACATACATACATATATGCTTACAAACTTTCACGTTAATAATATTAGTGGGATAGAGTTAATTTTAGTTCAATGTCAATATTTCAAGAGATGATAGTACCAACAAACAAAACAAAGGAATACCTAATTTTCATCATGGGATATACCTACCTAATCAAAAAAATATGACAAATCTGTACCTATTCTGAAGTATGAAGTTTGAACGAAATGAACGAAGTACCTATGTATTCACCTAAATAGAAACAATTTGAATTCTCAACTCCTTCATACCTCATCACCCCATCAGAATATTTCAAAACAATTTGGCCAAATGGTGCTTCCTCGACTCATTTCTAGCACGGTGCCAGTGGAAGTGTTGTATAGGACATGCGTCACCTGCTATGCTGCCCATCTTGCAAAATTAACTGCACTTTTCAGGATTTATACGAGGTCAATAACTGGGCTCAGGTTGCCAAATACTGGCCAGAAAAAAAAAAGTTTGAGTATAGAGACTAAAGAGTATAAAAGTTCAGATGCTCATTCTTAGTAAAGACGATTTAGAAGTTCAGAATTTATATTAATTTCTGCTTCAAATTATTTATTAGTCTACATTGTATTCTCTTTAAGAAAAAAAAAAAAAAAAATTGTAATTTCAGTGTCTCGTAGGTAAAGTTGTTCATACACAAGGGGTGAAAGTACTCATTACTTTAACCCCCCTGAAAGATTTCCAGTGAATAAAAAGTCCCCTTTTATAGACATGAAATAAAAAACTTTGAATATGAATATTTTTTACAAATAGGTGCTCCTTAGCATAAAGCAAGTTAACTATTTTCCCGACCGATGTAACTACTACAGCTCCTGTTTTTGAGGTCGGAAATCATTTAATGTCGTCTGGAGCAACGATGATAGATTCGTTCGACTTTTTCAGTTACCCTTTGCTACTAGGACCAGAGCTTATCTTTTAGAAATTCCCTGTGGTCCTAACGGGTACTGGCATTTCTGGGGCCCAACGGTATTCTGAAATTTCTTTGAAGCGCACGTGAAGCGCTACCTTAGGGTCAACTCACAACGAAAGAGTGGCGAAGGGCAGGGAAGCGCAGCGACCCGTTTACCGTTTATAGAATTCGCCGGAATTCCCGCGGCCTCGCGGGCATCCGCGCGACTCGTTCGAGTTTCTCATGCGATAATAAGTATTATAGCAATGAAAATAAAGTTAAAATTCATATGACACTGAAACTGCGCTCCGCTTCGCTGCGCTTCGACGCTCTTTTGGTGTGAGTTGACCCTTAGTGCGAGACGGCGAGCTACCTTAGTAATATTAATCTAAATATAAAAAATAATATAAAATAAAATTTAGTTTAGCAAAAACACGTAAACTCACACTTTTTAAATGTTATGTCCTTTTTTGTATATAGCCGTGAAGTCAGAAGCCTTACAAGTCACCTAAAGGTCAATGGAAAAGGCTATGCTCGAAGTTTTCTTGCGCGATTGCATCAGAAATGAAGATATCCCCAGAAGAACCAAGATAACCTACATAGCTCGAAGAATCGCTAAACTTATGTGGCAGGGAGCAGAACACATGGCTGATGGGGACGAAAGTTTCTAGAGTGACAACCACGAACCGGAAGACGCAGTGTTGGAAGACCAAGGTGGACTGATGACTTGGTGAGGGTCGTGGAAATCCGATGGATGCGAGATGCACAGGACCGGTCGTTATTGCGACACTTGGGGGAGTGTTATGTCCAACAGTAAACGTCTTTCGGATGAAATGATGATGACAGCCGCAATACAAGTTATTACAAATTGGTCACTGGTTTTAAACGTTAAAGTTTAATGATATATTATGTCAATGCACGTTTGGCCTAATTTCTTTAGACCTCTTATTGTCATAGAAATCTTACATCAATGAAATTACCAAACGAGGATACATATCATCAAACGTTAACGTTTAAAAGATCTGCCCCTTAGCCAAGTTACAACCGTTTCGCTTGCGTCGAACGCTTCGAGTTGGCCGCGTCGCCGAATCTTTTGTTCTGACCACGCGACTGAGCGTTGAGATGTCGTCATTCCCGTACATTTGAAGCTTTCTACTAGCGTTAACTATTGCAGATTAGCAACTTGGCTAGGGGTACTTGCCAGTTTTAGTCGGCCATATCATGAAGTGATCGATTCTACGGCCACGACATATACATACGTCATAGCTAAAAATTTTGTACAGCACCATCATAATTTCTGCCATGTTCCAAGCTTCATTTGACCGACCACGTTTGAAAATTTTCCAGACATTATAATTATAATTTACATTCGGAACTCATTCCATTAATTAAGCATTTGAGAACAGCTTTCATTCATACTGTCAGCTTATTGTATAATATTATCAGATGCTCGATGTAGTAAATTATTCTGTTCAGGTATTTAATGAGAGCCATTATGTTATAATTAAGTTAAATTAAATATCGCTTTATTGAACACCCATTGATTCTTTTTAATTTTTCGTATTATAATATAAGTATAAAAGTCTGAAATGATCGTGCGATTATCGCACTAATATTATAAAGGCGAACTTTGTAGGTACCTTTTTCAACGCAGGAAATTAACAAATAACTTCTTCCGCTCTAGGGTGATGAGTGTCAGATATATTAAAAAAAATCCAAACATGTTTTTTTCAGTTAAAATTCAGGCGTCTTTAAAGCTAGAGGGAATAGGCTCTTAATAAACTAGTGCGTCTCACCATCAACGATTGCATCACTACTTACCATCAGGTGGGATCGCAGTCAAAGACTAGTTTATGTCAATTAAAAAAAAGGTTACCCTTTGCGATCTAGTAGGTACCTCGGGGTTTCCTTCTCAGAAAATCCGTAAGGCCCTAACGGGCATTGTCCCTGCTGGGTCCTTACGGTTTGCTGACATCTCTTTGAAAAGCTCGTGAAGCACTACGCGCCACCGACGACTTGGGCTCTGTCCGAACGGTTACCGAGCGGCTAGACGACGAATTACCCAATGCTCGTCGTCAGAAATCTTGCTCCTACCATAGCTTATGTATGTGTCGGACCGATGAATGGATTTAGATTACATTTTTGGACTTTTTATCCCGGGAATGTGGTGGTTTTCTTGGAATATTTTTCTAGTAACACGCAGGCAAAGTGAAGAATAAGGGGTATCCTTTGCTCCAAAACATAATCTATTCGATTTAAAAGTCATAATAAAATAAATCCGTTAAGACTTTTGAGCATTATGGAGCAACATGCACACAGACAATACGCCAAACAAACTTTCATCTGAATTTAGTGTTTAGTGTAGTGACGGATGAAGTCAGTCAGCTAAAACATTCGGTAACCATAATATTTTTCTGTCATAATTGTAAGTTTAGTTTAAGAAATAGTAGTTTTTACTACTTTCACAGAAGCTATAGTTACTATTTCCTATTAAAACTTTACCTTTTTAGTAGCTCTAATTTTCTATGAATAGGTACGGAAGATTCCAGATTTATGCAAAATTAATATCAACATTGAAACGTAGACAACACTTTTACCTTATCCTGAAATGTATAGACAGCAGAAAAAGGTACCTATATATTGTAGATAAAACTAATAGCTATGTTTTGATTATAAAAAGGCTTAAAAGCCATTTACTAAAATGGCTTTTAAGCATCAATGTCATAAAACACTTATTTCTCAAATCCTATGAAAGCAATTTCATTTTAATTTAATAGGCACTTAGTTTCGAAGCGAAAAACAAAATTAGTTCTGGGCCATGAATCAAGCAGTGATAAAAAACATATTTTATCTGTGGTCTATAAAATTAAGACTTGCTATCGTAAAAGGCTCACAGGGAAGCCTGGGACTCCACGTCCCAATTTTGATTGGGCGATTAAAATCAAATATAATTTACGGTGTCACTGAATTTCTTTTCATTATATTACTTAAAATTGGTTGCAAATAGTCGTGATAAAATTAGAGAAAAAATACTATTGAATAATTGTGTGGTTAATTATGTCGGTATAGTATTAAAACGAGTCCATAAAAGGTTTCTCTAATAACAATTAAATAATGATGCGTCACAAATTAATTGTCAAAGAAAGGGCTGCTTGAATATTTGAAACTATACCGCGGCCTTCGAACGCAAGGGGTAACTGAAAAACACGATGATTATATTTTAGTCTGTAATAGTCTGACATAGCAAACTATTTCAGACAAAGCCTTCACGTTTCAGCTCGCTCTCCACCCAGAGCGAGAGAAGTTATTTAATGGTTCCCCGCCCACAACCAAAATAAAATTAAGGTTCGTTTATAAATACTCGAACAAAAACACTGTAACGTCGAAATGAGAAATGTATTAAAGAAAATATCGACTACCAAGATCATTGCATAAAAAAACGACAGCAAATCTGTTTCTCACGTTTAAGTTTTTGAACGTACAGGGGACACTCATTCAACAATCGTCCTCCCACGCCCTAAAAACACGTCACTGTCTGGAAGTCATTATACGACGGCCTATTTAAAAACTCAAGCTCCAAACCGTTTGGGCGCATGTTCAATCTCTGGGTAAACTGAATTTGCATTCCTTTTTTACACAAATGGGAGTCGAGCGTCGTGCTACAAATTTCTTGGTACTTGGTACACGTCTACACTACCGGCCAAAAGTATTTGGCCACCCAGATAAAAGATTTTTTTTAAACACAACTGGGCATCTACTTGTTAAAAAATTAATAATTAATTAATAGATATACTTGCTATTAATAATTATAATTATTAATATTTTCTTAAACTTCACATTCATTTTAAATATTTATTGGCTTCTTTTTAGACTCGAAATATAGTAGTCATTCACCATCATTTCAGCCGATAGACCTCCACTGTTGGACACAGGCCTCCCCCAAGTGTCGCCGAAACGAACGATCCTTTGCGTCCCGCATCCATCGGATTCCCGCAACCTTCATTAGGTCATCGGTCCATCTTGTAGGTTGTACATCTACAACAAATAGAACAGTACCGAGTTTAAATTCAAGACTTATCTATTTGGCCACCTTTATTTTTAATAATGGTCTCACATAACTTTGGATTTGGATTTTTTCGCAACTTCATACTGAGATTGTGAAATTCCTGTACAAAAATCTGATAAATGCGTGTTTTAGGGACACAGAATCACAAGTACTTACTATGTACCGCAGTCATGTTTGAAATCACTAAACCATCAACACCTTCTTATTCTTGCCCTTATTCCATATTACTTGGGGTCGGCGCAACACGTTTTTTTCTTCCATTCTGTCCTGTCACCCGTCACACTATCACTAACTCTCTTTTCTTTCATATCACTCCTTACACAATCCATCCATCTTTTATTTGGCCTCCTTCACCCTCTCGATCCATCTACGTGTATACTCAGAACTTTTTTGAAACCTTCAAAAGCGTGTTTTCCTATAATTAAAGCATCTAATATTGCTTAATTACAAAAGTCCAAACGCCAAAAATAAACGAAATCTAATTAAGGGCACAATAACTATTTAAATTCAAATTAGCATTACAAGCACAATAAACAGTGAATCGTAATATGATTCATTGTTCATAATTAACATATGTTCTCTAATCACTGGAACAGAAGTTCATGCCACAGAGTAGATAGTTAAAAAGAAGGTAAGCTGAATACAAATAGGCACACATACACATAAACATATCAGTATGGAAATGTCAAACAAATGACAGTCGTGACTACACTTGCACTTGACTTATATGCGATCACGTTTTAGTTTATAATTATAAAAAAAATAGTGTTTATGGATAAACCACTTTAATATTCACATGTATAAAGAAAAAAATTAAAACAAAAAGAAATGCAATAACAAATATATCTACTACGGTATACGGTTGGCGCTATGAAAAGCTTGTACAAACAGGCGCTATGCATCAATATAACAACGTTGAAAATACATATCTACATAATTATATCATTCTACCGACTGACGCGTCTCGTTTGTCTGTAGTGACAAACTTCCGGTTATTTCGAAAGTAGTTAATAGTTAATCCAAACTCAAAATTACCACTTAATAATTTATTTTTTGTTACTACTCAGATATGTTTTTAAAGACAATCCATACTTCAACACTGATAATTTAAAGAGGTAAAGTTTGTTTTTTTGTTTGTAGGAGGTAATCTCTGGAAGTACTGGTCTGATTGCAAAATTTTTTTCTTATATAGAAAGTTGCTTTATTCCTGAGTAACATAGACTGTGTACGCAGGCGAAGCTGCGGGCAAAAGCTAGTTTTAAATAAATTGAAAACAAAGATTTGATCAGACACTCTTTAGCATGCGTCTGTTTGCGCTTGTTCTGTGTAGTCAACCTTCTGCGCTATTCTGCGTCCCTGGTACATAAGTTCAAGCGCTCCCACGGCCCGGTCGTAATTACCACTTGTTATTGGTATCACACCTGCGGGTCCATTGTTATTTCTACGAACATTTTGCGTTTGATAAAGAGTTTTCATTTGTGGCCTACGTGTTTATTGATTTGGGATACTTGGCAATAGGGAGGTTAATTGGCAAAAATCTCGTGTACGGACTTATAAAGGTTGCTTTTTGAAACGGAACATTACAATATGAAGGCAGTGAGAACCATAGTTCTGGCTAGTTTTGAAAAGTCATGCGAGTTAAATCCAAAGATATATCTATTTATTCCACAGAGGCCTACCTGAACACTTATAAAACATCAGGAATTAGTGCACATCTTCAATTTGTCGTTTCCTAAGAAAAATATTCGGCAAAAAGCCCCATAATTACTCTTTCAAAAAGAATTGTATAATTTGGGGAAGATTTCAATTATACTTGCCAATGGTATGATAGAATCTGATTAATTTTAAAATCCCTTTTTCTGTTTTATTTGAGTTCCATGGACTCGAACTTGGGAGGTACCTATACGTCTCAACAGTGTCTTGTTTTTTTGTTGAGTTAGTCAATCATCAAATAACTCCATCCATTGTAGGTGGACCGGTGGCATCAGATTTTTTGAGTTGGTGAATCATCATATAACTCTATCCGCTGTAGGTGGACCGGTGGCATTAGATTTTTTGAGTTGGTCAATCATCAAATAACTCCAACCGCTGTAGGTGGACCGGTGGCATTCGATTTTTTGAGTTGGTCAATCATCTAATAACTCCATCCGCTGTAGGTGGACCGGTGGCGTCAGATTTTTTGAGTTCGTGGATCATCAAATAACTCCATCCGCTGTAGGTGGACCGGTAGCATCAGATTTTTCCTGACTAAAACCCACCTACCTGCCTGTGTTCCTTCGGAAGCCTTTACGTTCCAGAATTTCTATAGTCCTACCTGGTTCATCAGTTTTACCAACAAGTTTACCTCCACAAGTCATAGTTCCTTTTTTCTCTCTTCTAGAAGTAAAAACTAAACTGTTCTTCTGATACATTTGTTATTAAACTACAACGTTGTAATTTGTTGTATGTATTTTCCGGTTTTCTGTTTTTTTTTTTTTTTTTAATTTACAGTTCGTACCAATATCATCTCAGTTTCCTCTGTAGAATACGTTGTTGGTGTCACATTTGTAACACTTTTGTAAATTTTTAAGCTATTGCATAGCTTCTATCGCGGGCCTTGAGCGTGGAGACCGAATCCAGAAATTCCGTAACGAAAATAACCGAACACCCCCCACTCATTTGTTTTTTGAGCGTGGTGACCGATAAGAAAACAAATGAGTGAACAATCAATCAAAATTTAATTCAATGTGTGAAAGTGTAACTTGAATTAATATCAAAGAAAAAAAAAACAAAGGAAAAAAATACTGCATAAATAAAATAAATAAATAATTATAATTGCATAAGTTGATAAAAATGCTATGCAATAGCTTTACCGCGGCAGTCCCTGAGTGCCACACGTCTATTTTTTTCTTTCTTTTTCTTTTTTTTCCCCAATAAATATAATAAAATTAAAGAAATTTTCTTATATTATTAGAATAATTAACTTTATTTCTAGAAACAAAACTAGACTAGTCTAGAAGTTGGCAGCCCATTATGTGCCGTGGTTACTAACTTCGAAGCACTAAGCTAAACTTTAATCATTAAGACCCGGATGCGTGTGCAATTTGTTAAAATGTAGGAACTAGAAACCTACTTAGGTACCTCGTTATAAAGCGAGAATAGCCTTATCACTAATGGTACGGTAACTCTACGCTACACTAACATTATAGAGGTGAATTTCTGTATGCATGTGTCTTAAAAGAAAATAAAGTTCAAATATTTTGGGTCATTGGAACACTTTGACCCCTGAGTTTGTTTTTTGTGTTTTTTCTCAGGGTAGTCAGCTAGGAAAACCGGCCTCATATAATTTAAAACGTCGAAAAAATTTACCTGTAGAAGTGTTTTTATAAAACCTATTTGAAAAAAATAAATATAATTTATTATTTAACAACACAGACAAAGGGGGTATGCTTATACAATACTCACTGAATACTATGCGATGTGCCCGGCCTTCAAGACATTTCCATACTGAATGCCAATAAGCTTCTACGAGGACATTTCATCAAGCTATGGGAAAATACATCCTTCGAGGCAATTCCTACCTAATCGAGTCGGAACATCATTGAACAGACTCTCGGAAAGTGATGTGAAAGGCTGCTGAACTGCTTCAAAAATCGGTGGGACAGACTAAAAATCTCTACAAACTATTTGAAACATACGCAACCGCTAATAGCTTCTAGATAGATAGATAAATTCGTTATTGTACATCAATAATAAGAATCGTCAGTCGTTGTTCACGCGCATACGCCTTGAGCCGCGCACACTATCACAAATTCACAACATAGACGACAGGCGACCGCGGGGAAGTGTTTAGTGTGACATCATAATCTTTTTACCCTTATCTCGTGTTATTTGGGGTCAGCGTAACATTTTTTTTTCATTCTACCCTATCACCCGTCACGCTATCACTTTGTTTTCTAGTATTCACCTATTTCGTAGCAAATAATATTTTTTATTCCGGGAATAGCTCCCCTGAGATAATCTTAAACTTTCACGCAAGCAAAACCGTTTGTACATACTAGTAGTTCATAAAAAAAGTAATAAAAAGTAAGTAGGTTAGTTTAAAAAATCACTAAAGTATTTCAAGGCACTTCTTCGTGGAATTGTAACAAATAACAATTTATTTAACATTTTATATTCCAGAGAAATGGTAAAATAAACGCCGCTGTCGCAAGTTGCTTTTGTTCTTATAAAGTTGTTTTGTAATATAACTAGCTTTTGCGGGCGGCTTCGCCCTCGTAATAGAAGGAAATATATAACCAAAATCGAATGCAAAATGGAAAGGTTTTTATTTTACATCAGCCTACATCGGCACTTATAAAACGTCAGAAGCTAGTAGACACCTGCATGGTTCCAATTTATTGTTTTCCATGCAAGAGATCCGACAAGAAACTGCCAGGCTCTTTTAGAAAAATGTGCCTAGCCTGAGGGATAAAGTAACATCTTACTGCTGAAAGAATAAAAAAAATCAGTTCAGTAGTTTTTGAGTTGCATACATACCAAAAAATACAACTATCTTCAATTAAAAAATATTTTTCCTTTTTTTTATGGCATTAATATTTATTTGTCAAGGTCTAACTTGAATAAAACCTTTCCTCGAACGTTTCCCTATTAAAAACTCAGATCAAAACATTATCATAAATGTTTTCTTGTAAAGCATTTATTATTTCATAGAAACAAAACCTTAAATAAGAATGAGTCTTCATTTCCCTCATTACAGCATAATAATCTTTTTGTTGAAGACCGGAATATTAAAAGTTAAGTTCTTTTTTTATTTTTTATTTAATGATGAAAATAAACATAATTATTTCCTCGTGTAACCTCATTCAAGTTGGTTTTATATAAAAAATCGAAAAGTGAAACACAAAGTCACAGTTTTGTGTAATTTCAAATTCTGTGATTTCGGGTACTGAAGAATTATAAGTACCAACGTGTTAACTTACGTAATAATCATTTTATATTGTTACGTTTCCTAGTGTGATCGTTTCAGGAATGAAGATATCCGCAGAAGAATCAAGGTCACATAGATCGAAAAATCACCAAACTTAAGTGGCAGTGGGCAAGACACATGGCTCTTAAAAGGACGGGTCGATGGGGCCGAAAGGTTCTAGAGTGGTAACCGCGTACCGGAAACCCCAGCGTCGGAAAGCCGCACTGATGACTTGGTGAGAGACGTGGGATAGCGGCGGACGCGAGACGCAAAGGACCGTTCGTTGTGGCGACACTTGCGGGAGGCCTATGTCCAACAGTGGACGTCCTTCGGCTTCATTCGGATAATGATGAGGACTGTCTTTTTCCATTTTCCAATTTTTTTTAAAGAGGTCTATATTAGGTATACTAATCTAAAAATATAAGACTGAAATATCTAGACTGATAATCTTGAAAGTATTTTCATGTAACTGAATCTTTAACATTACAATAGACTACAGAAAAATATGTTTTTTTCTGAGAATGTAGGCTACAATCGTCTTTAACAATGGAAGATATATGCTTGACACATATTGGATAGCTTCATGTTTTGTCATAAAACAAGTTAGGACAGAAGTTTACTTAAAACTGCGTTTCAGGAAATGTTTGATTGTTTGCAAAAGATTTTTTAAAATATATTATTATTTTGAAACTAGCTTTTGCCTGCAGCTTCAGCCGTATAATGAAAACGCCGGTTTCGATATTTGAACAGAACTGAACTTTATTTGACACGTACATAGACAATGTCACAACATGTATACATAGATGGCGTTACTAGTAACTTAGGAGTGATTATTTGTATATAATTCAACACCCCCACTATATCAAATAATCACATAAACTTTATCTTAAAATTTAAGTCTTGACTACACCTAATAAATCCATAAAGCTATAATGCTTCTTAGAACATAAACTTTTTGTGAGCAAGTCAGCAGGCATTTCGGCTGTTGGCAAATACATTAATTTAACAACATTATTAGAAACACACTCTCTAGCAAAATGATATTTCACATCAATATGTTTCGATTTTTTATGAAACACAGGATTTGTCGACAGCCTCTGTGCACTCTGATTGTCATTGAACAAACTCAAAGTATACATTTTATTTGTAATTTCGAATTGTAAAGCTCTCAAATAAATGGCTTCCTTGCAAGCTTCGGATATAGCCATGTATTCTGCTTCGCAACTCGATAATGCTACAGTCTTTTGTTTTTTGCATTCCCAAGATATTATTCCATCAGCAAGCACAAAACAAAACCCGGTATAAGACCGTCTGTCTAAAATATCATTTGCGCAATCGGCATCAACAAAACCTTTTAATTCAAAATTTCCATGTGAACTATATTTTATGCCAAAGTTTACAGTCTTTTTTAAATATTTCAAAACCCTCTTAGCATATCCCCAATGTTCATCTGAATGGCAATTATTAAACTGGCTTAGGTAATTTACAGCATATGTTATATCTGGCCTAGTCAGCACGGATAAGTACATCAAGCTCCCTATGAGCTGTTGGTAAGGAATTTGATTATTAACATTTTTATCAATCTTGACATTCAACTTAGGCTCCATTGGAGTATCAACAGTTTTACAGTCTGACATTTGAAACTTTTGTAACAAATTATTAATATAACTCTCTTGACTCAAAGTCACAGACCCTTCTACTTTATCAAACTTGACATTCATTCCTAAACACTGTTTTACTTCACCTAAGTCTTTGATTTTAAACTGACTTGACAAAACTTTCTTAAGTTGTTCATTTTCAGATTTACAGTTAGAAAATATGAAAAAATCATCAACATATAGTGTCACAATTGTTTTGTAATTACCTGTACTTTTAATGTACATACAAGGTTCCAACTTGGATTTACAATAACCATTTTCAACTAAACAACTATCTACCTTCTTATTCCAAGCTCTAGAAGCCTGCTTAAGGCCATAAATGGCCTTTTTAAGTTTTAACACTTTGTTAGAGCCGCCAGAACCATCAAAACAGTCTGGTTTCTGCATGTAAATGGTTTCCTCTAGGTCACCATTAAGGAATGCGGTTTTGACGTCTAAATGCGTAACTTGTAGTCCTAGTTGTACTGACAATGAAAACAACAGTCGTAGGGTCGTGTGTCTAACAACCGGTGAAAATGTTTCTGTGTAATCTACACCGTGTTTTTGAGAAAACCCTTTTGCGACTAGTCTGGCACGATACCTTACTTTGTTTTCACTGTCATACTTCTTGCGCAAAACCCATTTACATTGCACTATAGTTTTATCTTTGGGTACATCAGCAACTTCCCAAGCATTATTGTCCCAAAAACACTGCAATTCATCACGTACTGCCTCTAACCATTGTTCTTTTTCAGGCCCTTTCAGAGCTTCCTCAAGTGAAAGTTCATCAGAAAGTTCTACACTACTACCAATGCAAGCATTAGAAAATCCATACGTGTCAGGTTGCTTTCTCTGCCTACGGAAATCATACCTCTTTTCAACACTCACGGCACTTTCCTCACTGTTGATCAAAGAGTCCTCATCTGGTACATATGTTTCATCACCATCATGGACCACTTCACTCATTGCACTTTCCTCATTGCTAGCCGAAAAGTCCTCATTTGGTACATATGTTTCATCACCATCATAGACTGCTTCACTCCATGAATCATCAGACGTGCCCCCCACTGAATCCTCATGCACCTCAGTAGAGACGGATGGTTTTTCCTCAATTTGGATTAGTTTTTCCGCTGCTGGTGGTTTTTCAATAATGATTACATCCCGGCTGGTTGTAATATCCTTGGTTTTGGGGTTATAGACTCTGTATCCTTTAATATCATCTGGATAACCAACTAGGATTCCTCTCTCTGCCTTTTTGTCCCATTTATGCCTCTTTTCTTTGGGTATATGTGCCATCACTACACTTCCAAAAACCCTTAAATGACTAATATCTGGCTTTGCACCTGTCCATATCTCAATGGGCGTTTTTCCCTTAAGTGCTGACGATACAGTCCTGTTTTGTAAGTAGACTGCAGTGTTGGCTGCTTCAGCCCAAAACTTCTGTTCAAGATCGGCATCAAATAGAAGACATCTAGACTTTTCCACCACAGTACGGTTAAAACGCTCAGCCAACCCGTTCTGTTCCGGTGTGTAGCTGTTGCTCTTTTGATGAATTATCCCTGAATTCCTACGATAATCATCAAATTCTTTGTTGCAAAATTCTTTACCATTGTCGCTACGCAGAATCTTTATTTTCTTATTCAGCTGGTTTTCAACGAGTGCTTTGTATCTTTTAAAACAACTAAAGGCCTCACTTTTATTCTTCAAAAAGTAAATATAGATCATACGGCTGTAATCATCCACAAACAAAATAAAATATCTGGAACCTCCAATCGAAACACTGTTGAATGGGCCACATACATCTGTATGTATGGTGTGCAGAAGATCACTGCTTCTATTGCCATTCTGTGGAAAGGGTAATCGACTCTGTTTTCCCTCACAGCACACTGTACATGTCATCTTTGAAATATCCGACTTTCTGTCTAGTGTAAGACCTTCCACGGCATCCTGCATTTTGTTTAAGTAGTTGCTGTTAACATGGCCAAGTCTGCGATGCCAAATATCACACGAGTCCATCACTGTAGCCACCAGCACTTCAGGTATTCTCAGCTTGTAAACACCATTCAACAATGAAGCCGTACCAACTAATTCACCAGTTTTATTATAGATTTCACAGCCACTTTTGGTGAATTGTACTCTATTGCCTTTAGCGATTAGTTGACTTACTGAAATCAGGTTTGTAGTTAAACTTGGTACACATAATACTCCCTCGACAACAACATCATACTTGCAGTTATCTGTCACAGTCGTTATCGACACATCACCAGAGCATTTAACTGACATTTTCTCCTTATTTGCGACCACAATTTCTTTAATCGGATGCTCGGCAGAAGCATTTCTAATCCAATGTTCATTGGCGGTTAAATGGGCACTTGCACCTGAATCAATATACCAGTCATTCTTTGAAAAACTACCATTCAAGAACACTGCACTGAACGCATTTGTTTGTTTACGTTCACAAGACTTTTCTTTCACTGAATTTTTATCAAAACTGGTGCATTGGTTACGATAATGTCCTGTTCGTTTACATTTGTAACATTTTATAACCTTCGGTTTTGACACATTCGAGTTTGACGTATATCCAGTGTCTCTAGTTCCGCTAGTGCTGCCACACTTATTATGTTTACGAAAACTCGCAAATGCTCCGCTGGCGTCACCACTGTCTTCCTCTAAATCCATTAACTTTGTTTTAATGGCGTCCGCTGTTATTGCAATTCCTGAATGCTCGATCGCCATTATCATGGGCGAATATTTATCGGATAATCCTGCTAAAAGTAGCGATCCGACCCATTCATCATTGATGTTGAAGCCCGATCCACTTAATTTCTGACTTGTTTCAATGATTTGCGTGACGTACGAAGTCATGGATGTACAATTTTCTAGACGAATTGAAATAAGAGTTCTCAGTAGGCTGATTCTCCTTGTGAAGCCAGAATCGTCGAACAAATGCTTGAGTTTCTCCCATAATTCCTTAGTAGACTTTGAATCTTTGACGTGTATATAAAGCGACGAGTCAATCGTCAAAATCAGCTTTGCTCTGGCTTTCGCGTCGTTTGCGGCTTCTTCTGGCTTTGTTCCTTTGATAAAATCAAAAGTTCCTTCCAAGATTAGAAAATTCTCCGCTGCGAATGCCCACTCATTGTAGTTCTCCCGGCCTTTCAATTTAGGCACACTCACAATGTAGTTCGTCGTCATTTTCACTGATTTTCACTAGCACAGTTCACAGTTCAATAGCACAGAGTATTCTCAATCTGCGAAGACTAATCGGCACTAATTTGCAAGTCTTTTCGCGAGAAATAAAACGTTTTCCTGGTCCCATAACCTATAATGAAAACGCCGGTTTCGATATTTGAACAGAACTGAACTTTATTTGACACGTACATAGACAATGTCACAACATGTATACATAGATGGCGTTACTAGTAACTTAGGAGTGATTATTTGTATATAATTCAACAAGCCGCGTACATAAAATATAGCCTATGTCTATTGGTGAAAAAATTTCAGCAATCGGACTAGTACAATCCAGAGGTTACCTCCTACAAAAAAAAAACATACAAACAAAAAAACAAAATATACCTCTTTATTATATTAATATATATTTATATTTAAATTTTACTCACGACACCGGTGGACTAGTATGTTTTTATATTTTTACTTTAAGTTATTTTAATAAATATTTAAAAATGTAATTTATATAATAAAAAAAAAAAAATGAGTTGGTAATAATATTTTTTTTATATTAATTTTAGATTTTTTTTTATCAATATTACTTAAAAAGTTAAAATAAAACAATAACATTGATATTAATATTGATTTTTAGAATTAGTGTAATTTTTAAAGTAATAGATTCATCGCTTTTAATTTAATATTAATTTATACTTACAATATGCAACTTTGTCTTTTTTACAGTTTTTTTTAAGAGGTACGTATGTTGGACTGGATTTACTGTATCTACATTTTTATGCACACTGACTTGAATTCTCGCTTCCTTTTCAAAGATTGCCAAATTCGTTTCTTTTCTCACAGCTTAACTTTATGAAGTGTGCACGTTCTATGTAAGAACTTGCGGCTAAATTCGTTTATTGTGACCAATTTTATTATCTGGATCGTGTTTATTAAGACTTTATTTGACTTACATTAGCTCGTTAATATTATCTTAGATGTAAAAACTATGTACTTATGTATATATGCTAACGCCCGGACTCTATGCTCCTTTACTCCTTTACTTATGCTCCTTTACTTTATACTCTATGCACCTTTAATAGGTCCACAGACTACTGTGCTATGTCATTACGTCATAGGCATACAGAGACATCCTAGTGACGCGAGACTCACCATTGTACGAATCACCCGAAGGGCATAGTGGAGCAAACGATGGAAGTCTACCCCGCTTGGGTGAAGCACCACCGTGTCCTCGTGAAGACGGCCGGCGACCTCACGCGTCTGGTTTAGCTTCAGACCATTGTCCAGCACAAGAAGACATGGGAAGCGGTTGCCTCCTTCTAAGAAGCTGTAATGCAAACGAAGGAGATAGAAGCAATCATAAGGCATTGGACATCTTTACAACACAGCGACTACCGCAGAAACACCTGTGGCGTTGGGAGTCGAAGGGCGATACCAACAATATGAATAGCAATGAGCAACGGGTAGCTCACCTTAATCCGGTAAACCAAGCTCAAATGCGACGGCGCGTATTGTTCCACGACCATCTTAAAAAGATGTCAGCAAAACTAAAGTTTTGCATCGAAACTGTAAGGTTAAGGTTCGATGTCTAGTTGGACTGTGAAAACGTTTGAAAAGGGATCATTCAAAGATTTGCATTTTAGTCAGTAAAATTTTGACACCCTCCTCTTGCTCTATCTAAGGGTGAGTTGCACCAGTTAACTGTAACGATAACAATGCTGTTAACAGTTGTTAAATCGTCGAATTGACCAATAGGCCGTTTCACAGCTGGTTATGGTTTGGTTATCGTTATAGTTAAATGGTGCAACTCACCCTTAGAGTGGAAGAAGTCATTTGATGATAACCTGCCTCAAAAAATGGTATTTAGAAGGTACTTAGCAAGTGTAGGTTGCACTAGGTGGCGTTAGACATCAAAGTGCCAAAAAAAGAATAACACGATCGCACAACAAACCTGAATTTCAGGCACCATCACATAGACATTTTTAGCACAAAGTTAATTAAAATTTGACATAATTAAATTATCCGTAGGCTGAAGACACCCACGACTTGTCCCTATTTTACGTGAGTAATGAAATAAAACGTTAATTGCATCTAAGCCCATTAATTTCATGCTGTTGTTTTTACTGAACCTTGGCTTAATTTGATGACCCAAAAATAACTCCAATCAAAGTGGGTTATCTCGTCAGTTTTAATTACTTTGTCGTGACTAGGACACGGAGACAGTTTTATAAGGACTCGGATAGACCTGGATCTGAAAACTGACCCTTTAGACTTTCATGTTTTCTAGCAGTTACCTTGAAGGTTTCATGCAGGTCAGAATTCGGCAATAGTACCTTGTGACATTTAGATAAGGCTTGTTGAAGGAGCTTTTGTTTGAAATTATCTTTTTGTGTATTACAGTTTTAGATAACAACAGTCTTCAGCGGTTTAAAGTTGAAAATTGTTTATATACTCCTTGGAGAAAAAAATCTATTTACAATTCCATAGGCTACTAGTGCTGCAGTGTACCAATATTATCGTTATTTGAGCGTTAAGAAGTTACAAACAAACATACAAACTTTAGATAATAAAGCCTTTTGTTTTATCTTTGCTAAACAATATACTACTTTTAATACTACTTTCACGTTTTATTTTAATATTATAACATATTATTTACTTACATTTAAATCTTATTATACCAGTTTAAATATAATATTTCGATGTTTCGTATGGACTAGCTGACCCGGCAAATTTCGTTCCGCCGAACAGTCTATGAATTTAGTATATTTTCCGGGTCAACCGATTGCGATGAAATAAAGCCTAAGTAATAATATAACAACTTACACATTTACATTTACAACTTACAATTTTGTTGTATAAAAGTTATCTACATCGATTTCCTTCATTTTACGTGATATGCGCACAACTAAAAACTTCAGTCAGATCTGTAGATAGATTTTTATTATAATAGACCCTTTCATATGTCTCCTCCAGCTTATTTAAATTTCTCATATCAGTTGTTTCTTTTATCCAATATTTTTTTCCATTCTTTACAAAATGAGTATCTTATAGAAAGTCACAATACCGAAAAACTAACTCGATCACAGAAAAAGTTTCACATATCCCAATAAAACACGGAATCGCTAACAAGTTTTTCACACCAAACAAATGTTTTCAAAGCCCACACGCTTGTTAAAACTCGGCGTCCGCTTTTATCACTGTCCCAATCATACCTATAGATCGCAATCAAGTTGACGTCACACTGAGAAATTGCGTCACGTAGAAAAATAATAGACCCGCATGCAAATGTATCGATACCAACGTCACATAGAAGTAGGGTAGCCATTTATAAGATCTGGCAATCAGGACAAGAAGCATTCTGGATCAAGTTAAAGTAATCGACGGCGAGTAGTGTTTAACGCGCGCCTTTAAGCAGCCGTAGGCGCCCGGCAGGGTCGAGCCTACTGGAGACATGGGTTCGCTTCTGAAAGGAAAACTCGACCCTGGTATGAAATGCAAAGAAGAAATAGTAGTCAGTAAAAGTCTGAGTAAAATAAAAAAAAAGTTCAATTTGTTACAAATTATTTTTTTCATTTATTGTTAAACAAAAAACGAAATATATCTAGTATCTTTTAGCATCTTGAGTTATTAAGCAGAATTTTGTGACGAGATAAAAAAAATCTTAATTGTTTTATTCTTGAAAAAAAAAAACAAAACAGTATAAAAACAGTATCTTGTAAAATATATCTAGCGAATCGCGGCATTCGCAGGCGGCACACGAGTCTCGTTAACGCACGCTGGGGCGTCCCATGGTTTGATTTGTTTTTTTTTTTTACCCAGATTTCAAATGAGACCCCGTCCAGACGCTCCCCGGACGCCCTTTTAACTAGGACATATCCGGGAAAACCCGGACGTTTTTTTTTTTTTTTTTTTTTTTTCGATGGGAAAAATCATCTTATGTCAACCCCCGCTCTTGGGCGGAGCGGGAGATAGTGTCAGACTCTTACTGACTAAAAAACCCATCCCGTTCCTTCAAGCCTTCGTCTCGAGCGCCCTTTCGGATAACCCTGGCCCCAGTAGGCTTTGACCCGGCTGGGTCCCTGCTGTTGCTGACAACTCCTTGAGGCGCGCGGGAACAGCGCGCGCCGTCGACGACTTGGGCTTGGTCCGGACAGTTACCGGACGGCCGGACAGCGAGCTACCCATTGCACACTGTCCGCAAGCCCGCGCCTACGGTGGCTGGAAATCGGGATCGGAATCCCGGCGGCGGCGAGAGCGCCGTTGCCTGATGCGGTCGGCCTCCTCCTTAGAAACCCGGACGTATGACAACCCTACATAGAAGGAGCAAATAGAACAGAATGCCAAACTACGAATGTACAATATGTAGGTATCTATTTTCCCCGCCGTCCATTTTAAGACCGGGGTAGAGCACACGTGCACTTGTACAGTCGTTTTATTCGATTCCAGACCGTCTGTGGTTCGCTTTATTTTTGTTCCTTTAACTGCCTATCGGTTAACATCGTGTGAGATCGGTAACTTTCGGTTTTATTGTAGTCCGTGATGAATCCAGATGTTAATCCATTCACGGAGTTATGGGAGCGTTAAATTTTTAGGAAGAATATTATATGAATATTAAAATTTAAAACTCGTAATCGGTAATTAAACTTATAAAGTAATATTAGTTTAAAGTATCGTTAAGTTGTTAAACTATTTATGTTTGCGGTTTTGAAAGGTTAGAGGATAGAGTATTTTAAAACCGGTCAAGTGCGAGTCGGACTCGTGCACAAAGGGTTCCGTACCATTATCTAAACAACATTAGACACTACTTATTAACCTTTGTTAGTTTCCCCTATTCTGGTATTTATTAGTGAAAAAACACGTTTCTTATAATAATATGGGAACCACAGTTAAATATTTATTATATTCTATTTTTAGTATCCATGAAAATGTCAACTGTCTAGCTATCATATCACGGTTCATAAAACAGCTTGGTGACAGAAAGACGGACAGTGAAGTCTTAGTATTGGGTGTAATCTATAATATGTATGCATGTATTTAGAAATATATAAGTGTGTTTATCAGTTGTCTAGTAGGTACTTATAACACAAGCTCTGCTTAGCTTGAGAATAGACGGCGTTGTGTGATAGTTGTGGAATATTATATTATTACAGAGTAATAGGCCGTAATCCACCACGCGGGCCCAGTGCGGGTTGGTGAAAAAAAGTATCAGTGTCCCTTTGGGTACGAAATCCTAAAAAAGCGAAAAATAATAAAACTGGAATATCCGGAATTACGAGCAACGAAAGTTTTAAGTGTAGCTCACGATACGTTGTAGGTGGTTTGCAATATTTTAATTAAATTAGTTTGTGACGAAGGTAATGTGGAAGGCACAGGTATCAGAAAGTTTCTCAATGTAGACTAGAGGCTTTAGAAATTCATTAAAGTTGTCCTCGGAGTTGTCTGTTTGTACACAAGCTAGGCATCTATTAACAGAACTTTTAAGCCTAGGTTCTATATTGGGATTCTGTCTTCTGTCTGGGTTCTATATTATGCCTTCTAGATTAAATAAGTAACTAGTGACTTGGGTACCGTCAATATGGGTGAATAAAATCGTAGGGGTGAATAGACACAAAACTTTGATTAGAATTTCCACTCATTTCTCTTAAAATTGGTTTCTAGTAAACTTTTCATTATGATTATTATTTTATTATTATTAATGTAAGCAAATTGTAAAGATAAGCGTTTGGCCGAGTACTCGGCGCTGTGTTTACATGTATCGAGTACTCGGCCGAGAGCACTGTCTCGCCCGTTTAGTCGGTAGGGGTGATCAAGGCATTATATTCACCCCGTTTGACTGTACCCGTAGTCAGTTTCATTAGTACTCTATTTGACTCAAAAACAAAAGTGGTTTTTTCTTAAAGTAGTTACTGATTTGAACTGAATTGACTGGCCTGTTGGTCTAGTGGCTAGTGGCCTTGACTGCTATACTGGGGTGCTATTCTCTAAGAAAACAGCCTTGAGCGCAGCACTGGCACAGCGACGAGTCGTGAGCGCAGTACATTGAATTAACAATCCAATGTAAAGGGGCATTGGGTTGTTAATTCAATGGAAGTTGTGGGTTCTGAACAATTTGTTTACTGCGTTCTTCCCATCCGATTATAACTTGGGTGTCTGCAAGGCTGGAGTGAATAGGCTCTTAATAAACTAGTGCGCCTCACCATCAACGATTGCATCACTGCTTACCATCAGGTGGGATCGCAGTCAAGCACTAGTTTATATGAAATATTTTATTTTATGAACAATCTTTTTTTGTCAAAAATACGGATAAGTTTTCAAATATCTCGTAGTGAAACTGTTGGCACATCTATTTAGCTTCTTGACTACTTTTTTTTTAATTTAGTGCAGTGTAATTTTAGAAATTTTAAAGACTTAAGTGCCTTTTAGGTGTTTTTTAAAGACTCTCCTTTAAAGTAAGCGACTAAGTAGAATTATATATTTGATTAAATCGGACTGTTTATGACTAGCGACAATAAACTAAAATGTGTCAAGGATTAATTAGGCTTTTCAAAGTCCTTCTCCTAATTAGGATTTGTATAGAATTACTTCTCTATTTGTCAAGGAAATTCTGAAATGTTATGGTATCTACTGTTACGGTTACGGTGTTTTTTTTTATAATTTATTTAGAGGAAAAAACTACCTCTATAAATCTTTTTGCTCCAAATGAAATATTTAAATACTTCTTACTAGCAGAATCCTTTCGTGATAGAGCTTTTCATGATTATACAATAATGAAAACTAAATGGGAAACAATGATTCTGCCCTTTGCCTAAGAAATTATGCATAAAAGCCTTCCGTAAAATGGATACAAAGACTACATTTTCTTTTTACCTACCAAAACATGCCTTAGGGGACTTTACTTCATATAAATTCCTTGTTTCAAAGAAAGAAAATAGTTATTGCAACGTTCTTTTGTTTAGAAAAAATAAAAGGGTGGATCGCATTCCTCTCAATGACAAATGATTTGATTTTTACTCAAGTTCATTTTACTTTAATGCTTGGCAGGTTCAGGTTTATCTAGTAACTCATCAGATTGTATAATCGATGATGTGATCGGCTAAGGATCTTATCTAGAAGTATCTTAATAATAATAATTATATGGCTTACCTACCATTTCTTTTAATTTATGTAAGTACACATAAACACTTAGGGTGAGTTGCACCATTTAACTATAACGATAACCAAACCTTAACCAGCCGTGAAACGTCCGCCTATTGGTCAATTCGACGATTTAACAACTGTTAACGGCTTTGTTATCGTTATAGTTAAATGGTGCAACTCACCTTTAAGATCGAAAATAGCAAATACAGGCAGAGTACAAAGGTGCTGCTTATTTCAAAAGTAAACCTCTAGCAGAGTTGTGACAGGTGAGTTGGGTGTGAGATGTACACACACAGTTATGTGTATAAATAGCTAAAGAAAACTAAACAGACTATATTAAATAATATCTTAACTAAAACATACATAATATATCAAGAAGCAGTAAACAACGTACATATAAATAGATAAATATAAGATTAAAATACATAAATTATATTAGAATTAAACACATCTTTATTTACATAAATTAATTAAGATCATTATACCGATAGTCGTATCAGCCAATGGCGCCTCGATGACACCTTAAGAGGCTCTCGTTAGAGCTCTTCAGAAGGTGATCGTTTTGGACACGACTCGTATTGTGAGGAGGTTCCTTTGTCAAGAAGTCTAGATCCTTGAATAGGTCCTGTTCCTGATACCGAAGGGCTCTTATTTTTCAATCGTGTATAAATACTACTTTTAGCCTGCGACTTAGCCCGCATACCTACATAAAATATAGTTTAAGTCACTCAGGAATAAAGCAGTTTGCTATCGGTGGAAAAATGTTTCCATTCGAACCAATACTTTCCTACAAATAAAAAACAAACTATCTCTTTAAAATATTAGGGTAGAAGATAAATCTTACTTAAACGCGATGGTTTGTGTTAGATAGTAGTATATTGTATAGTATATTTGTTACTCTTTAACGCAAAAATAACTGAATACGTTTCGATGAAACTTGGTACATGTCTTGGTACATGATAGACAATGTCTTGAAACAGCATGTAAGACACTTCTTATACCAAGAGGAGGTTCCTTTGGGCAGTGGCGTAACTATACCATCTTAGGCCCGTGGCAAAATCATTGGATGGGCCCCATAAAACTTGTCATGACGTAATTTGATTTAAATAAGTCACTAAAGTACAGGCATAAAACGAATCTCTAAATAATAAATTGCAAGTTCTTTAATACACGAAGATTTTTCTGTTTCGTCTCTGAAGGTGGACGTTCCAATGGCGGTACTATAGAGTGACTAACTATGTTACCTGCAATAAAGTAGTTGTTATAGGTAATCAAAAAAATTTAAAGTGCCATACACGTTAGGATGTACCTGACAGGTTTGCCTGTACAGTTACATCTGTCAGGTGAGTTTGAACTGATTAGAGCACATACACGTAAAGGTAAACCTGTACAAACTGTCAGTTAAAGCCATATCCCGGCAGATCTCGACGCTGTAGCGCTAATCGATTTATCTCTCGCAGTCACCACACAACTGACGCCTGTGCAGGCGACCACACACGCTCAGTTTTGACTATACCGACAAACCTGACAGGTACACTCTAACCACTTTCTGTTACACGTAGTAATAATACTACGTGTAACGGAAATCCTGAGTACTTTTATCCTGAAATATTATGTGTAGCTAAATTAGTAGTTTATTTCACTGAGAGTCTGTTTTGCCTTAGAAGATTTCTATTTGTCTTTCTTTTTCTAAATTATGTTTTGGCTGTCGACTGTCCATATCCTTTGTCAGCTCAAACCCTACTCGGGTTTATAAAAACCAAGTTTATATTTACATGTTTTATTTTGCAAAGCTTTGAGTCCACGATTTAGAGCTTGAATTCGTACATTGTATTCTAATGCCAAATAGTTTTCTTCATGAAGGCTGCCCAGCTTAAGTGGGACTGAGCTAAACATGTTCTCTCCATACCGATCGAGTGGGCTAGTAAAACAACAATTTTGTGCCTTGAAGTCACACGAGATGAGGTTGTAGCAAGCCAAGAAAGAGATGGTGAGACTGTTTAGACGTCTTCCTCAAGAATTAGCAAGAAGTGGCTTTTTTTTTACGATGGGAAAAATCATCTTATGACAATCCCCGCTCTTGGGCGGAGCGGGAGATAGTGTCAGACTCTTACTGACTAAAACACCCATCCCGTTCCTTCAAGCCTTCATACCCGGGCTCGAGCGCCCTTTCGGATAACCCTGGCCCCAGTAGGCTTCGACCCGGCTGGGCCCCTGCTGTTGCTGACAACTCCTTTAGGCGCGCGGGAACAGCGCGCGCCGTCGACGACTTGGGCTTGGTCCGGACTGTTACCGGACGGCCGGACAGCGAGCTACCCATTGCTCACTGTCTGCAAGCCCGTGCCTACGGTGGCTGGAAATCGGGATCGGAATCCCGGCGGCGGCGGCATGAGCGCCGTTGCCTGATGCGGTCGGCCTGCTCCTTAGCGAGCATAACTGCTTCGCAGAAGTCGGCGACCGCCTGCCACTCCTCCTCGCTCCGGACCATGGCCTCGACCAGGCCCGGAGCAAGAAGTGGCTCAGATTTGGGAGCAATGGAAGGAATTGAAAGAGGCCTTTGACCAGCAGTGGAACTTTATGGATTAGATATTAAAAATAGTGAATAAGTCGTACATTATGGTGTAAAATAAAAGTCAATAGCTTTGGCCACCATGGCCTATCCTGCTACAAGAGCTTAGATTTACAAGAGAGAGAGATTAGATTTACAAGTAAAACAAGTCACAGTGCCGAATAACTTAATCGATTTTTTTGTATTTAATTTTCGTAACATTTACCTAAAGAACCAAAATGGCAGCATGGCAGGTTTTGTACAGATAATATATTAATCAAGCACAACATTATTATTCTTCAGTCAAAACTTATCACGTTATTACAACAAACGTTTTCTCAGACGGATCGATTTACATTTGTAAATATTAAGAAATTGAATCGACATAACAATGTAAGCAAGGAAATTGGAACACTGTGTATTGAGAATTGGTAACCGAATATTTGAAAACAGACGTGATTGGAAAACATAGGAGTAGTACCGATGTAATGTATGTTCCCCAACATAGTAACAGTTAAGCAGTTGCGAATCTACGGAGTAATTGGGTTGGTAACACACAAAAATACACAATAGATCACAATTCCTAGTCCTTCCACATACACACGCATATCACAGCAATGTGTTGTGTGCCACGCGCGGTCTAGAAAGTCACCGTGGCCCAAGACCGCAAAGGGTAATTGAAAGAACACGGGTGAATAGGTTTCAATCACTAAAAGTGTGACCCTCTTGCTCTACCCAGAACAGAAGAATTGATAATTTGATAATTTCCTACCCTAAAAAGAAATGGTAGTGCTTCTCCCTTCACCGTGCCATAGTACTCACATAGCGTACCGAATTCTTTG
This sequence comes from Mythimna albipuncta, assembly GCA_929112965.1. Lineage (NCBI taxonomy): Eukaryota > Metazoa > Arthropoda > Insecta > Lepidoptera > Noctuidae > Mythimna > Mythimna albipuncta. The sequence goes on along the minus strand of OV815972.1, from coordinate 8,386,811 downwards.
ATCCTTTATTTATTTATACTTCATGCACATAAAAGTACAGAGGCGGACTTAATGCTTTAGGCATTTTTTTCCTGTCAACCTTTGGGTGGTGCAGAGAAAAACAGTTGTAGGTGCAATAAAAGAAAGAGTTATAGTGATTCCAAGAATTGATATACTAATAAGCCATAAATATAACACACTCTTACAATTATATAATAAATACATACTCAAATTACTATTTATCCAGTGGTGTAAGGTCAAAGGTGGAGGTGATTGATATAGAGCTGTAATCACACTGTGTCCCCCGATTTTGTTGTCATTATTTCTTTTAAGTTTCTCACTATGGCAGCATATTTTAAACACTGATAACTTTGTTAAGTATTTAATAGAATATTATATTTAATAATATTTATGTTTTGTAAACAGCCAAAATTATAGAGGATCGGAGTCTCCTAATTCAGGCATCATCATGCTATAAAAGGAGGCTCCAATCATAGACTAATCGAACCTACTTGTTTAAGAAATAAAACATTTAATATTAATATTAAAACCATATTAGAACAGATCACTACAGCCATGACGCTGTGAGCAGACGAATTTTTAAGTTATGAGAAGCAATTGATTAGGAAATTTATTTGGCTGTGATTGATACTGATTAATGTGTTACGCGGAAGTCCAAAATGTATTTCGAAATTTAATCAAATTTACGAAACGTTTCCTGGTAAAATCAATACGAAAACTTTTACTCAGAAATAAAACAAAATAGTCCGATACTGAGGCACGTACTTCGAACTTTTTGAGTACCATTTCCAAGTAATGAATGTTAAAACTGTACAAGTTTATTAATTAAAATCCAATAGGTACTAAACAAAGCTTGAATAGTATTTGTAAAACTAACAGTAACTTGCGGTTTTGAAACAAACAAACACAAACAATAACATGACAAGGAAGGAAGGTTAGTAGGAAAATATTTTATGAATATTTTTCTGTTTGAAAACAATGGGCTGGAGTGGCAATAACGTATGTTTTATAAGTTTTTTATTTAGAAGTTCGTGACGATTTTCATAGTTATTAAGTGATTTTTTTCTGACAACATAGTTGCCATTTCAGATTTTCTCAAACATTTTTGGAATCGGCTTTGATATTTGAAATTGAATAGCGACGTAACCTAATAAAGACATGGTTTCAAACCAAGTGCATAAGTTTAGTAGGCCACAAAGGGCACCTAAAGGAGCACGGGCGAATTTTAGTCAGTAAAAGTTTGCTACTCCCTTTAGCTTCGCCCAGACTGGGAAAAGTTATTGATTGATGAAAGATCTAATGGGTTGTGCGAAAGTGAAACTTGGGACCCTGGAACGAAGGCAAAGAAGTACAAGAGCAGGTTGAAGCATACCCGCACACGGGTCACAAAAAAAAAGCTAGAAGCGGCCGCAAAAACAGCTGAAGCTCGCGACACCTTATGTCCGGAGAAGCAAGAAGAAAAAAAGGTCACCGCAAAAAGAAGCTTGAAGCGGCGTTTTTTTTATCCCGTGTGCGGTGGCAGTAAGTCATTAAAAGTCTGACACACCCTTACGCTTCGCCCAAGGGAGATGTCATTAGTTGTCATTAGAAAAAAAACAAAAACAAAATAGATCTGCTGTTCAAGCAGAAAAGCAAATTTTAATTATGATGACGTCACTCCTTAGTAAATAGATAGCTCTCATTACAAATAACACTTTAGCCTGCAAGCATTAGTTTTTACTCCAGTTAGGCGATCCCATCGTATGCGGAATTTTTAACCGACTTCAAAAAGGAGGAGGTTCTATGTTCGGTTGAATGTATGTTTTTTTTTTTCAAAACTGTTTCCGTGGCCCCGATGCTTAAAAAGCAACGTAATGAACACGGTGTGTTTTAGTCAATAAAAGTCAGGCTTTCCCTCTCGCTACACACAAAGCGGTATAGTGGATAAGTTATTTGATTATTTTACACTTAAGGCGTACCTATAGTCCTTTGAACATCTGGCCGGAATTAAATGGACATATAGTCGTACTGCATGTGTGCATTTAATTCCGGCTCGCTGTGCCCGGATAGAGCCCCTTGACCTTTAAATCCATTTTCTTTACGAAATATTGGTTGATTTACTTATGCTTCGTACATTCTGAAGCTCATTTCAATAGCAATTTTTTTGTGTAAACATATGTATTTCTAAAGATCAAAGCCGTTTGAAAGGAGTAGGGAAAACAAGTGAAAAAATTATCATGTGGTAATTTTTTTATTTTGACAAATATATTAAGTCATACGAAAAAATCATATGTTGATAATGTTGTATGTACATAAATGTATAATATTTTTTTTTTTTTTAAACCCATCCGTTACCAAGGACTGACTTAGCCGTTACCAAGGAGTGGGCTTCAGAAAGTCACTATTTTATGGCACTGCTCGGGCGCTTGGCCCTTAAAGAAAAGCCGATTCAGGCGCTCTACTTGAATTTCCAACTACCTAATTTGAGTGTCCGGATAATAAACCAAGCCATTTCCTAAAGACCTATTGCGGTGTCTTAATGTAATAAATAGCAGGATATAAAGGTCCTGTTCATTTTTAATTACGTCATTCATTTCAGTTGGTAGTGTTAATTTTAGGCCATTTGTTAGTACTGCTTTTATTTTTGGGACAGCTTTTATTTGTTCTGTGTAGCGACCTAAAAACTTATGAGACGTGAGTTTTTAAGGTCGCGGATTTAATGTTTTTTGAGATCCGTACCTTAGTCACCAAAAACGAAATCCTTACGGCTCGTTCACAACTTTGCCGCTGCGGGCGGACGCTAAGCGCCGGCGGCGAGAGGTACAGTATAATTCACAAATGGTGGCGGCCGTGAAGTTTGAGCAGAAGGCTGCGCAGTAACGTGTTTTAGGAACTAAATGGCGACGTGCGTGTGCGAGAAGAGTGTAGTATGCGCGAACGTTCGCAAAGGCTAACTAACCCCTAGCCAAGTTGATAATCTGCAATCGTTAACGCCAGTCGAAAAGTAATCAAATGTATGTGAATGATTCTCTAAAATCATCGTTCACAATGACAGAATGAATTTCTACAACGTTTAACGCTACATGCTTTGATAAACAAAAGCTACATTGTAGAACGAGCGGCCGACTCAGGTGCATTAATATGGCTACCCTCTTATCGTTTTCTACAATTGCTGAAACCGAAGCGTTACCGATTTTAGAACGAAATTCGACACGATACGGTTGTAACTTGGCTAGGGCAGGCCATTATAAGATCACTTTGTCGTCAGACTGTCTAGAGCGTTTTTCTCAGGAACGTATATTATTTATCATAGCAGTGATAAAATTCAAGTTTCTAAATCAACGCAATGTAAAGGACATTTATTTATTGTCAGTTGAGGCGTATATTTCGACATTCATTAGGAAATCAAAACCATAGCTACATACCTATCTGAGTGCTATCATCAAATGACTTCATTCACTCTAGTGTGGCACGAAAAGGCGTTTGACTTTTACTTACTAAAATTGTTAGAATAATCATCATCACCAACCTTTTTTAATAGGTTCCCACTGTTGGGTCTCAAGTCTCCTCTCTAAGAGAGGGAATGGGCCGTAATCCACTACGGGCGCCCAGTGCGTGTTGGTGAATGTCACATGTCTCCGAATTTTTATATTCTGGGACATGTTTTCTTTCACCGTTTTGAGAGCAGTGGTGATTAAATAAATTACACAAAGTAATACGCCTGGCTGGGTTCGAACCCGCGACCTACATCTCGTAAGTCGGGGCCGTTACCACTCGGCCACCACTGTTCCGTTGGAATAATAATCTTAATAAAAAGGGAAAACGTTAAAGTATGAAATTTTATTGTAATATAGAACCGAACGACTAAAAACTCAAGATGACAACCAATGACAACAATAACGTAAAGAGTGTATAGCAATAGATTTTTGTAAGTAAGTACGTATGTATGTATACGTAATAAGTATCTTAAACAACAAAAACACAGCTGTGTCAGTTGGTCTTTGCGTTATAAGGCCACGGTAAACTGTTTCGAACATTTTTAATATTGAAAACGGAAAACTTTGACAGTATTGTACCAAAGTTTGAGTACAATTTAAAAGGTTTTCCTTTCGAAGAAATCAATTGTAGTTTTGAATTGAATCAATACTTTAATGTATTTACTATTTTGTAGACAGCTAAGTTTCACAATTACTTCGATAATTTTAAATTGTTTGTGTTGTTAGTCAATCAAAGACAATAACTAACACAGGATTTAACTACTCGGAGAGGTTTGTAGTAAACGGATTTAATATGTACATAAGTACCTACTTGAATAAGTTCCAAAAAATTTTATACTTAGTATAAACATAATCATCGTCATCATCTTCCTGCCCTTGTCACGTTTTATTTGGGGTCGGCGCAACACGTTCCGTTCTGTCCTGTCACTCGTCACGCTATCATTAACTCCCTTTTCTTTTATATTACTTCTCACATAATCCACCTATCTTTTCTTTGGCCTTACTCTCCCTCTCCACCCATTCACATGTATACTCTAACTCTTTTAGTAACATGCATTTCATTTCTTCTCTTTACATGACCATACTTAGATAAACGATTCTCCTTCAACTTTTCAGTCACTGCCCCCACTTTCAAACTTCCTCTAATATACTCATTTCTACATAGTAAGTACGTACATAGGTATTTAAATACCAAAAATGATTGTATACGAGTATAAGCATAATTAACTTTATAATATTCCCACTGCCGGGACTAAGACCTACTGCTGTCTAGGCAAGGGGATGGGTCGTAATAATTACGCTGGCTTAGTGCGAGTTTGTGGATGTTATATGAGTTCAAAAATTTTGTTCCACCCTTTTGAGAGCATTTCATTAAATCTTTAGGGAACGCGCTGTCATTGTCTTTCTATTGTGTCTCTAATTGACACGATTGAAAGGTTACTGATGAAATAAATTACAAAAAGTCAAGTGTATTACCACTAGGTAACCTCTGTTCTATGTACCTATTGCACGAAAATTGTTAAAGAAGCTACAAAATGGAACAATTTCTGCCAGCGGCTTCACCCGCGTCAAAGAGACAATTATTCTCAGGGGACATACAGTTACTCGCGGCTACCGACTTAAGAATTCTATGTGCTACTCCGGGATGAATTTTCCCGTGTGCCAAATCAATACCTACTACATAATACTAGAAAAGTTTTTTTTACTTGTATGAAGGCGTAGTTATGTCAAGAACTAATTATCCGAATTGAAAAAATATTTAGTGTTGGATATTTGTTAAGGAAGGTTATAGGCTATATAACATCACGTTGCGACCATTATATAATTTTAATACAGGTCCAACCTAGTTCAGGCAACAAATGCAATATATGCGTTAAAATTGTTTTTGTATTTTTATTTAAATAAACGATATTCTATTCTATTCTATTAGGAATGGAGTAGCAACCAAAGACGTAGGTGCAACAGTGGGTGAAACAGCAGGGGACGCTAATACATATAGGCATATATTCGTTCAGCCGTTTCGGGGTGAAGGAGTAACAAACATACACACACATAAATATACTTACTAGCTTTTGCTCGCGGCTTCACCAGCGAATATAAAATAATAGCCTATGTCACTCAGGAATAATGCAGCTTTCTATTGGTAAAATAATTTTAGCAATCGGAGCAGTACTTGCAGAGATTACCTCCTACAAATAAAAATACTAACTGCCTCATTATAATATAAGTGTAAATGGATAGATTTTTTTTTCTTTTTACGTGGGTAAATCATCCAATGATTTCTCCCGCTCTCTGGCGGAGGTGGAAACAGATTGAAGATTTTCAAGAAGATTTCCGTATAAAATGTACTTATTCTATGTCCGTCCCGTATAAATTTTCAGGCAAATCGAAAAAAAAAATAATAAACAGTGTAACTATACTTTCTTTTATATATATCTATAGATATGCTTTCGCCTTAATAATATTAAGTGTGATGTGATATAATGTGGCGTCAATCATCTTCAACAATCTATCTCAACAGAGTTGTCGGTACCAATACTCGAGGAATAAAGTTTCATTTAACTTCAATAAAGCCAGCTAGAGTAGGTATTCAATATCCGAAATTGGATTCAAACAAAATTAAATGCTTAACTTTCAAATACAAACAGGCTTGGATTTGAAACTTTACGACACCTATTGATTTGTTTCTAGTTCAAGGTTTCATTGTTAATTTCTTGTAAAATGTTTTCTTTGATAAGATACTTTTGTAACTTCGCTTTGAAATGCAGCCTTTGAAGTTTAGACAAGTCTCATTAATTTAATAATATCATTGTCATTTCAGCCACAAAACTTCTACTGTTGGACATCTTCGCCAAATGTCGCCATAATGGACGGTCACGTGCGTCTCACATCCACCATATTTCTCTTTTTTTCTTCGCTGCGTCTTTCGGTACGTGGTTGCCACTCTAAAACTTTTCGTCCTCATTGACCATATGTTCTGCGAGCAATTTACCCTGCCCACTAACACTCGATTCTTCGAGATATGTTGGTAACCTTGGTTTTCCTGCGGATACCTTCATTTCTGACGTGTTCGCACAAGAAAACTCCGAACATAGCCCTTTCCATTGCCCTTTGAGTGACTTTAAGCCTTCTGATAGGTATGTATCTAAACATTCGTGTCATTTTGAAGCTTCGTTGGTCCTACGTTCAGGTTATGAGTTATCTAGTTAAGAAAAAAAAAAAAAGTTCCTACATACTTACGTTCTGATAAAAGTCAAAGAATTATGTTATAAGATTAACGAGAGACGTAGAATTAAGCGCTTGCAAGATGACAACAAAATTCACCCATCTAAGAAAAATTGATGCGTAATCCTCAAATCCATCTCCGTACAGAAAGACTATTAAACTGTCAATATTTTATACAGCAACCGAATCAAGAAAATACGTATGACAAAGTCATTCTCATCTTCATGTCTGGAGAATTTACAGACGAAAATTGAATTTTATACGCTCAGTTACAGCTAAGAAAATATCGTGTAAAGGTACTTACGCGTCTCATGAAATATTTTTCTTGACAAGAATCTCACGTTAAGCTGTCAGACACAATAAACGCACATAATATTTTGTACGTCGCGTTCAAATTGTATAGCTCATTCTTTTTTTAAATATAAATGCCTGAATGCTGGTACCGCAGACTGTCGTTAAGTGAATGACATCATTTTGCGTAATATATTCGTCAGATTGTGGTGTTTTGCCTGTTTATTTCTTTAAACGGTCCTTAAAATCCAAAGTCTTCGCGCTTATGCTATCCCTAAATCTAAATAGAAAAATCAGGATTTTTTCTTTTACTCCAATATTTTCGTTAAATGAGCTCAGATATGTCAAGCTAGGCTGACGTACATAATTTAAGCAATTAGTACATATAATTTTACTTTAATGAAGTCCTCTGTCACGTTTGTCAGGCCGTTAGACTGTTTGGATTTTCATTCACAGCATAATCGTAGAATTGATTATCGTTACTGACTTGTAATGATGCGTTACTGGTTTTTTTTATGATGATTTTTATGCGGTTTTCATTAAGAGAGAAAATTAATCTTGAGGAAAGCTTAAGTTGTGTTATAATTCTGTCTTCGGTTTCGTGTAAATTTGTTAAAATATGATGTTAGTTATCTACGACCCCACAAAAGAAAAAACATGAATGCATACTATGCTCTACTGGAAGCCGGGGCGGCTCACTGGTTCACTTTATAAAAACAGTTGGTGTCACAGTCAATTTTGAAACAAGAGGAATTTCTGTACCTACATAATTTATTTGCTTACGTCCGCATAACAACCTCCCTTCATTAGCAACAGTTACAGAGATTTTCCACGAAATGTACCTACCATATGAAGTATAGTTCTGAATGTATCTTATAATACTTTAAAGCTCTTGAAAGGTTTCCGCAACTCCACGTGTATCTACACTACCTACTACGATACAATTTAGACGGAATTCACTTAACGGAAGACGTTACCTTGAACATTTAGGGCCTATTTAGCACAAACTCATTGAAAAGGAGATCTTTATAGTGTCTTTTTTAAGAAAACAGGATAGGGCTAATTATAGAACCCTGTGGTACACTATATTTAAAACAAGTGTTAGAGATCAGAAATTAAGATAACTATGCCACATTCAGAAAGAACAAATCTTATAATACTTATATTATATATTAGCAAAATTTATAAGAAGATATTTGATATAGAAGGTAGCGGTTTAAATTCTGCGATTGTAATCGACAGTTTCAGACAGTAATAAATCAAACTTTTAATTTCAAACTACACTACTAACGGGGGTTGACCCTGTAGTTAACAAATTAATTTAATTTAACCTAATATAGTTGAGAGAACATTGTTTTCTAATTGTTTTCGTTACTTTATTTTTCGTCTAATTGATTTATTTTTTAGCAAAAATATCTAAAACGTCTCGTAAGTTATCGGAACCCAGCTTCTAGTAAGTACGTAAATAAATCCTTCGGCAGCAAGCTACAAGTGTATGCACACACACGTGTTAAATTGTTTATACTGTTCTTAATTAGCTTGTTTCTAAGAAAATTTCAATTTACTCAGGTCCTTTTTGATTAAACTGACGGTTTTTGCAACAAAGAGTAAAAAGATTTAATCTTTGGTTGTACTTTTATGTAAGGTAGGCTACAGAAATGTTTAGTGACCTGCATTCTGCTGGTAAAGTTATATTTTGAATTAACTTAGCTTTTGCATGGTTTTCGCTTCTATGCGTTTTTTCAGGGTGGGTAATCTGAAGTGGCAGGCTTTTATCGGCTAGAACCTCTTCTAGGGCCATGGTGAGTCTTTCGAAGAATCTTATAGGACTACTTCGCTTACATGCTTTGTAGGCCAATTTATAATTAACCTGTTTGCTACATTGATTTAGTTAACCATGCCTCTAAATATTTTGAACCTGAATATATTGCCACTGACAGTCTTAAATTAAACAAACAAATAGACCTAAAATGTAAAGAGCTGTCTGAGATCGGTCTCGGTAATGAATGAGTCACAGTAAGTTTAAAACAAGCTGTTTTTATTTGAAGGGATCATACTCCCGGGTAAAGTATTATAATTATCTGCTACTACAGGATGTGGTCTTACCCAAAAAAAAAATAATTCATTAAAATTTTATTTCATCCAAATCCGTCCAACCGTTCGAGCGTGAAGATGTAACAAACACACTCACAAACTTTCGTCTTTATAATGTTGGATTATACCGTAAAAAGAAAAAGTGTCAAATTTGTTAATAAATCAAAGTGGTTTAACGATTGACAGCGTTCCCTAATATTCAAAATTAAACATTCAAAAGTTTTTATTTCACATAAGCCTACATGGGCACTTATGAAACGTCAGCAGCTAGTGTTTGCTTCTAAATTGGTGCTTTCTTTGGAGAAGAACCGGCAAGAAACGCTTTATAGGCAGCTGCATAGAAATCTTTCTGAGACCTGAATGTACCAGTTCAAAAAAAAAAAAGTTAATTCAAAATTGGTCCAGTCTTTCTCAAGGTCAACATAATGTAAGTTTTTTTTAAAGAGTCATGTTTGCAACTAGTTCATAACTCTGACCTGTTTTGTAATTAGTAGTATGTTTTGGCAGATGGCACAATTTCTTGTAAGCTCTAATACTCATCAAAGAAACTAACCCTATCATATTGTCTCCTAATTAGTCGCTCCACATAGTCATTCTTCAACATGACAAGACGATATACTGCCTTATCATTAACAAGATTGAGTAATTACCCCTGATTGCTATTGATGCTGTGTCATAGGGTTCAAGTACCTTGCATACCTACAATTAAGTAGTCAGCTATGGTTTAATTACTAGTCTATACGTGTTTAGTGATGCCTCGGAGTAACGCCAGTCATTGGTAAATTGATCAGCGCATATATATGCGCATACGTCGTTACATGCATAATGTTGCTACAGGAAATGTGTTGGAATACGCCATACCTATAATATTCTTACTAATATTATTTTGAAAGTGGCTAAAATTTTAAACAGGTTTTGGTATAGACTAGAGAGGTTTTAAGTATAAGAAATAGCAAAGCATAATTAATTAGCTTTATATGTCTCAGACTTCTTCTCTAGGAGAACGAATGGGCCGTAATTTACCATACGCGGCCAGTACGGTTTGGTGAATATCATTTCCCTTCTCATTTTTGGTTCTAAGACATACAAGTTTCCTTTTGATATTTTAACTCAGGTATTATTAGAACTTGTAACTCTAACGCAGGCTTTTACAAGAGAACAAAATTTATCAAAGATGTACATATAGACTCACCTAGTCGTACTATTATCGGAAGTTATGAATAAGGAAGTTATAAAGTAATGAAATATTTAAAAAATTGGCAATTTCAAAATAAGGATGTTTGCTTGTGAAATATGATTCTTTCCATTGAATAGATTTTGGGATTCTCCGTTGGATAGCAACATAAAATTTATAAAAAAAAAATTTGAAGTTACGTATTCTGACAATGAGTCTACTATAAGAAGACATGACTCCAAACTTTTTTTATAGCAAATATGAGTTAACTTTGGCATGAATAAAAGAAAGGATAACAATTACATATTGTACTATATTAATAATAAGACTTTATTGCTTGTTGTAACCACTGCGGCAAGTTAATAAAGACATATTTATTTGGCCTAAATACTTTTGTGAGTCCACTGAGAGCCTTGAACTAGACCAAAAAAATATTGAGGCCAACGTAGTAAATATAAACAGGCAGAAGAAAATTAATAAGATTTTTTGTTCTTTTTCTATCCAATTCTGTTTGGGTAATATAGAAATAATATTACAATATTTTACGTAAATGAAGTCTGGCCAAAAATCTAAGAAACAAAATATTGCATGAAGATCCTAAAGTATTTAAATTTTAATAAGGATAGGGTTTACGAGTTACGATAAATAGAAACAACGGTTTTATGGTTGTAAGGCAGAAAACGGGACTAGTCTGTTTTATGAGGACAACTGTTCTTGAATACTGATTCGAGCGGATTCGCTTTTTCGGATTCATTCATTCATTGATTACTACATTCAGTTTGCATACTGATATAGTTGACTGGTAACAATATTTACTTGTAAGCTATTTTTCCTTTATATCCAAATTCAACAACTATTTGTTTGCTTACTTAATTTATCCAAAGTACGCATGTAATGAGAAAACTTATACAATTTCTAGAGTGCCTCATAATTAACGTGTCTTATTTACAACTTGTATAGTATCGTACTCAAGGACTAAAACTTGAGGCTTATGGGCCATATAAAGTATAAACAAAAACTAAAATCTTTAATAATAATTTGATTCCTTGTGGAATACTTTAAATTTTCTATTTTTTGGTCTTGAATCTTAAATTTTATGTTTTTAGCTTCACATGGTTTATGCACTTATGCAGTGTCAAGTTTTAAAAGAATTTAAAAGATACAAAATACAATCCACTTTATTTTTAATTAGAATAAAAATCTGATAATTTTTAATGCTTTTGCAGTACATGGCAGCAAATTTATCAAGTCAACCTTCCCAGTAAAACTGAGGTAATCAATATCAATAAAATTCTCAGTTCCAGCACTGAGATCGGGTCTATTTCAACATATCGAGCTTTTATGTAGACAGTTGAGAAATAAAACTACACCAATTTTACTTCACAATATTCCTCCTCCTCCTCCTTGAGTCATATTCCTCATTACTGAGGGTCGTGAAGTTCCCACTGGAATAGCTTCTTATTGATGGTGTCTCGCCATCTGTGACGGTTCTAAGCGTCATGAAGTGCGACGTGCAATTGGTGGTCCAGTATGGTGTGGGCCTGATCTGCCCATCTTTTTGGGCTGCGGCCTCTTAGTCGTTTGCCATCAACCATGCCAGTTATGATGAGCTGTTCAAGGTTGTGGCCATTTTTCCTGGCAATGTGGCCAAAGAACTCCAGTACTCTGCGCATTCGGGTAGTCGGCAGTCTGATCTTGATGTTCAGTTCATATAAGATAGAGAGGTTTGTACTGAAAGCAGTCCAGGGAATTCGAAGCATTTTTGTCTAGCACCACATCTCTCACAATATTTACAAGGCATCAATTTACGAACACAAGCCACTGAACTACACTCGAAATAATCGCACCACAAAAGAAAACCTTATATTTTATTATTTAAAGTTTGGTTTCGCACGAAGATCTTCAATTATTCTGCCAAATAATTCATACAGAGACAACAATGTAAATATATAAAGACGTTCGTAGTCTGTACTTAACTTAAGACCTAGCCAACTTGTAACAGCCAATAATTATAAATATAAATAATCTAGGTCGAGACACCATAAAACTAATGTACTTAACAATGTCAGTATAGACTAAGATATAAAATATTATGAGTTATGGCGGGAACTAGACCTTGGCTTATTAGATATAAAGTAAGCAACTCGAATTCCTCAAATAAAATGGACTCAAAACGTCAAAAATCTGATGTGTATAGCTGGATATAGGTCTTCCATAAGGGTCATGACCACGGCAGGTCTTGTGCGTTTCGTATCCAATAGTTTTCGGCGATCCTCACCACCAGGTGTGTTCACCACCTTTTCAGTTGGACCGATGACCTCATCAGTCCAACTGAAGAGTAAGCCATGATTTTTATATGGTTTAATATGAAAACTTATTTTTTTCTCAAATATTACATTGTTTAGGCTTTTAATTTTATCGTCGGCTACACAGTTATCCCTCTCCTAGGGAGGAGGCCTGAGTCCCAGCAGTGGGAACATTAAAAAGGCTGATAATGATGACACAATCATCTGTCAAAACTCGTTGAATTAGATTATTTTGAATCAAAAACGTTTAAAAATTTACTAACAAAAAAAAAACTAAAACAAAAAAAAATCTATAGCGCATTAGTGTTTTTTTAAGTAGCAAATTATCAAATAACTTCTCCTGCTCGGAACGGAGCTAGCAGGGAGTGCCAGACTTAACTGGCGTCTTTTTTTAATGAATCGATAGTTTCTTATCCCTAGAAAAGATGGATGGATTGTGTGACAAGCGATATGTAAGAAAAAGGGAATTAGTGATAGCGTGACGATTGACAGGACAGAATGGAAGAAAAAAACGATGATGATGATAATGATGAGTTTCTTATTCCTCAAAGTATTTAGGCCCACTAGGTGACCAGGTTTATAGTGGTTTCAATAGCGTTTTTAAGGTCCTCTAAAGTTTTTCAGTAGCTAACATATACAGGTACTTATACGTAGTTAAGTCTGAAGATTAAATAAGCTAAAGAATACGGATGACGAGGTAAATAGAACAGATCTTAACCTTTTACATCTTCAAGTCCAAGTAAATTAAAAACCTTTTAGTTTAAACTGTGGACCGAGGAGAGCACTCCGTTTGTCTGTGCGTCGTTACTGGTATTTTATCGTCAATCTCGGCTCCAGGCGGATTAGGATAACTAAGTGATTTATATTCATTATTATAGTTTTAGTTAAGTGGAAAAAAATAGGGCAACAGAACAGTATTTTTGTACATATTTTTTGCGTTTGCTAAACATATTACATTAACTTAGATTCTTATGTAAAGACGTAATTTTTGACAGAAGTTATTATCTGAGGCATTGTAGATGTAATAAGGTTTATTTTTAAGATACCCTTTTTTATGGTAGGATAGTGTCAGACTCTTACTGACTAAAAGACCCACCCCGTTCCTTCTAGCCTTCATACCGGGGCTCGAGCGCCCTTTCGGATAACCCTGGCCCCAGTAGGCTTCGACCCGGCTGGGTCCCTGCTGTTGCTGACAACTCCTTGAGGCGCGCGGGAACAGCGCGCTGTCGACGACTTGGGCTTGGTCCGGACAGTTACCGCACGGTCGGACAGTGAGCTTTATTTTTAAGATACCCTGAAAAATGTAGCCTCAAAGACTCAGGTCTTTGAGGCTACATTTTTTAGTACCAATGAGAACGTGCGACGCCTTGCGACTTACTAATAATAGGAAAAATAGTAGGTAGCTAAATATTTGAGGTCCAATAGTTTCCAAAAACTGCGAGCTAGATAAACTATAGCAATGATTTATGGCACGCTGACTCAATTGGTCAACTAGACTACCTACTAATGTACTCTCGCGTAGAGTACAAATATCGTCCTGTCAGTGATACGAAGTAACAAAAACTGTTTTTTTATTGCAAATTGATGTCTAACTGCTGGGCCATGATGTTCCCTTTCTCCTTTCAAACCTGTCTTACGCGTTTTCCAATATTGATTCGGAAACGTAATCAGGGACCTTAACATGACGTGTTAAAATGTCACGCGTGCGAGCGAGAGAGGGATGAAGCTATATACCCTATATAGCTCCATCCCTTCATCAGTTCAGTTTAGGCCGTCAAATGGATCGCGCGCCGATTGTACATGATTGCACATACGTCTTTACAACTTAGATGTCCTTGAAAAACGCTTAATTTTCGTTTTGTACACACGTTTGTTTGAAAGTTATTTTGCCGAAACTTTTGGTTTCTATATGTATTATTCTATTCACATTATTTGTTTTTCGTAGAAAAATTCAAACATTTTTTGGTGATTTACGTAAATAATACAATTTTCCAGGTCACGTGATCCACTGGCGCTCGAGGGGTGATCGCGGTAGGGTATCTGGCCGTCGCACTTACATAAAATTAGCAGCAGCCCACTTTAACTACTATGTCCTCCCTCCCTCATACGTCCAGTGCTTCTCTCCGTGTACATTCGTGTGACATGGCTAGCCGAAAGACACAGCGTAGCTATCTAAGTTCTATGCGGGGCAGTAACCCTGGGCCTCCAGAACCTGATTAACAATATTTTTGAACGCGAAAAATTCTCCCATCTTCTAAATGTAAATAAAATAGGTTACAACACTACTTTAATTATGGCAACTCGTTTTAGTCAGTTAACGTCCGACACTCCCTCGTGCTCAATCTAGAGTTGGAAGAAGTTAGTCAACAATTTCCAACGTAAAAGATGGGGCCCCAGATGTTTTTGCCCAGGGCCGTTAATCAACTAGCTACGCCACTGCCGAAAGATCGCTATTTCTCTAAAAACTTACTATATATTACCATTCTTTTATCTGCTCGGTAACGTGTTGGAATATGGTAAGTATCCGACAAATTCACGAAAGTTTTAGAAAGTAGAAGTGCTTCACCTAGAGACACATCTTTACTATCTAAGCAGTAAAAAGTCACAGATTCAAAGATTCACAGAATAAAAATAGTAAAAGCGCTATAGCACATAAAACTAACATCAGTAAAAAGGCGGAACGAACTCAGTAAAGACTACATTCTCCTTGAAGTGAAAGTGGGACAAGTCAGGCAAGGACTATTGGAGGCTTATGCCCGAAGGACCAACATTACCAAAGTTAGTCTTTAGGTCTAAGGCCTGGCATTTGGTCTAATGAGTCTAGAGTACAAACGTTGGCAAATTAGCTAAGTTTGAACCCATCAAATGTGGAAGATATTATCAATAATAAGATATGTCATTTGTTTTCATATAATAGAACACAAAATTTATCATTCTTTATTTCTTGTACGGTTAGGACTCCACAGACTTGGTACAGTCCTAATTTGTGGGGTAATTTGTGTGTAATTACATTGGCAATCCCGCAAATGTTCCGTCAATTTTAAGACTCTACTGAGGATTTCTAGATGTAAACTCCAGTTACACTGTATTTATTGTAGGATACGGTGGAGCATACGGTGGAGATGTGCCCCGCTTGGACGGAGTTCCACCGTGTTCTCGTTGGGGCGATTGGCGATAACGACCTCTGTCACCGGACCCTGGTACCGGCCGTGGCCCGGAGTGAGGAGGAATGACAGGCGGTCAACTCCTACGAAGCAGAAATACTAGCAATAGAGGCGGCCGCATACGTGAGGGAATGGACTTTCTCATGGCCCAGCCATTGAGTTCCCGACCCCAATTTCCAGCCACCACCGTAGGCGTGGGCTTGCAGATGGCAAGGAATGGGTAGCTCGCCATCCGGCCGTCCGGTAACCGTCCGACCCGACCCCGAGCCGTCGACAGTACGTAGTGTGTCACGCGCTCCTCAAGGAAATGTTAGCAAAATCATAGAATCGATGCCTACTGGGGCCATGGGCTTACTTCTGAAAGGTAAACCCGGGGTCTTGGAACGTAAGGCAAAGAAGAAACAAAGAGCTTTAGTCAGTAAAAGTCACACGCCTTCCCGCTCCGACCTAGAGCCATTGGATTCTTTTCACCTAAAAAAAATGTATCCCATCTGAAGATTGACCCCAAGATATCATATACAGCAGTAACACTTACGGCTACTAGATCAACGAAGCAGTTACATGAAAATATACTAAAGTGATGGAAAAACTCCAACATTAACCATGTTTGTTATAACTTTTTATGCCTATAATGAAATTGGAGCAAACATTGTCATCATCGTAATAAGATATTAGAGGCACACTAGCTAAAAAAATACGGACTGACAGTTATGAAATAACTGAAGTAATGTCTGCTAGTAAAAATGTTTATGAACCTCTTTAATGTCACCGTACTTTACGGTATAACTTTTTTTTTTACTTTAATTAATATCTATCTGGAGCGTTTTAAATATTTTTAGTATTTATGCAAAGGTCAAAAAGACCCCATAACTCTGTCCTTTTTTAGGCTTCCTTAAGTCCCAAAGGATGAAAACTGGATTCTGTTGCTAAACTCTACTGGCCATCTGTCTGACACTAGGCTATACCTATCTTAAGAACGGTGATAGCTGTTGCCGACTAGCACTAATAACTTCTTTCTTTTTAAAAACAGAATATGCGAATAATATCTAAATATTCAAGTGATAACGGTAAGTGTAAAACAAATGTGATTTGTTTTTGCCGATTTTTGCTACGGACGGTACAGAACATTTCGTGTACGAGTCCGACTCTATCTTGGCCGTTTTTACTAAATTGTCGAGTGCTTTTAAACGTTGAAAGACAGCCGGTCATTAATTGTGGTGGAACCAATCCTTCGTCTCGTGTTTCATTAAGTAATGAATTTTAGCGATTTATCAGAATCAAGAGAAAGCTTCAATCGACGAATCTTACTAAGTCTTCTTGATACTTGATCGATATAGCTCTGATTACAGTTTGGTGCAAAGTTACACGTGGATTATTATACAAATCGATGAAATTTCAACATTCTACGAACTGTTTCCTTCCTGCTATTCATACTTCTTTAGTACGCGAGCTTAAGACCCGGTTGCAGTCACTGAGTATTTTGTATGAACTCTACCCGGGTCTATTTCGATTTCGCGGCCCCGTAACAGCGGTTTAATTTTTATAAAACAAAAAAAAGACGTGTGGCACTCGGGGACTGCCGCGGCAAAGCTATTGCATAGCATTTTTATCAACTTATAATTATAATTTATTTATTTTATTTTATGCAGTATTTTTTTCTTTGTTTTTTTTTTCTTTGATATTAATTGAAGTTACACTTTCACACATTGAATTGAATTTTGATTGATTGTTTACTCATTTGTTTTCTTATTGGTCACCACGCTCAAAAAACAAATGAGTGGGGGGTGTTAGGTTATTTTCGTTACGGAATTTCTGGATTCGGTCTCCACGCTCAAGGCCCGCGATAGAAGCTATGCAATAGCTTAAAAACAATAATTATACAAGATTTATGTTTTTGCGAGGCCCTTTTAAAAAACAAGCTTATTATTTATGTAATTTTCAAATATTTCCGTGACGTAATTTCGCAGACATACACGTTTGAAATCCTAAGTTAGGGTCAGATCCCCGATTTTTTTAGCTAATTTATATCATGTTTTGTTTTTTTCCCGGCGGTTGGTCATATAGTTTTTCATGGTGTTCTCTTTTACGTTTGTGTTCCAGAGATTTAAAAAAGTTCAAAATAAGTAGAACCTGGCCTTAATATTCTACGAACTGTTTCCTTCCTGCTATTCGTATTTCTTTTGTACGCGAATTTATTTCCTCGTAAGATCCGCTCAAGGTTACCCGCCTACATAGATTGGGACAGCATGGCAAAGAATTTTAATTTTTATCAATGAACATTCAAACATATCGAAATGGAAATACATAAATTCTTATTCAACGCTAAAAAGGTAAAAAATACTAAGCGACATTGAGTAAACTTTACAGAAAAAAAAATTAGGAAATAGTCAGATTTAAATATTATTAACATCATGGTAATAGTTTCTAAATCTTACTTTAACTAACAATTATTTTTTTTAATTTCAAATCACTTTTCTGTAAAGTTTACTCAATGTCGTTTAGTAATTTTTGCCTTTCAAGCGTCGTATAATATGCTTTAAAATGATCACGTGGCATCGAAAGAGATATCATTGTAGGGAATTAAAAGACGCGTTACGGGTTTCCACGATTAGATGCTGTGGTGTCTAAATGATTAGTGTGCGCTGACGGCAAAATCTTATGCCATTCCGTCCCTGTCTAGTGGTAGGAGGTGGTAAATCATCTTTCTTCCGACTTCACCCGCTGTAGTTAGGAATGTGTTATACTTTTACTGACTGAAACCTGCCTATTCCTTTCAGCTACCCTTTCAATTCTAAAGATATGCTCGCTAAGTTAAATATACTTAAATAATTATGTAACTCTGTCAGTAAACTTTAAAACAACATACTCACAAATATGGAGAATCAATAGAACCCATACTCAAAGTTACGATGCGGTCAGTTTACTACCTTCGTTGTATGAGCAGTACTTACTTGATTTTATAGCTAACGGAAGTACTTACTTCGTATCCGATGACTATAAAATACAGTTACCAGTAGCTGCTGTTAGTTTAAGACAAGTTCAATTTTTATTTTTAGTGATAACCTGTCCTAACGAAATTGGGCAAAAACAACCACTAACTGGATCCCGAACTGCAGGAGCTGGCGACTCGCTAGCAAGACATTTTTTTCTATATTATTGTTCGGCTCGCGTTTGACCACCATCTCACCTGATGGTAAGCGATGATGTGGTCTACGAGGGAGCACGCTTATCTAGAAGTAACATATTCACTTTTGACTAGTAGAGCTAAGTTGCAGCTAGAGATGACGTAATGTTTTGGACTCTTACCTAAAGCATTGGCCAAAAGTGAAAGCTAAGGACGTAAAAGAGTAGAAGGACGGAAGGAGGGTCTTTGCCTTGCATGAGGCCACAGCAGGCTCATAGTAATAAAATAATAGACTCCTTAGTAGTCCTGAGTTGAGCTTTGCGAATACTGACAAATGCTTGCACTGACTGGACAGGTCCACTCAAATCTGTATGGTTTTTTCTTCAAAAGACCATCTCAGATTAATCTGCATGGTTCTGATGTGATTTGACCATTACATATTTACTGTATGGACCTTAAAGAGACTTTGACCCCTGAGTTTGTTTCGGTGTTTCTTCTCAGTGTAGTCAGCTGGGAAACACCGGCCTCATCTAGCTAAAACTAACGAAAAAAAAATTTGACGTGTAAAAGTGTTTTTTAAACCTATTGGCAAAATAAATATCATTTATCAATATTAACTTTATTCGTAACATACTATACGTACACAGCAATAGGTTTCCTGGCTCCCAAACTAGGTTTATTGCCTGTAACTTGGGAGTCAGTTCCTCCAGACACGTTTCATTCACATGTATGCTTACAAATTGACCACGTCGGTCGTTGGTTGCAATCGTGTTTGAAATCATAGCATAGTGTGGCTATGAGTATACGTATCTGTGTCTACATTCATACACACGTGTGTATTAAAATGGGGGGGAAGTGTAAAGAAATGATACTTCATTCGCCTCAGGATGAGACAGTTATACCAACCTCTTTTACTCTCCGTTCAGACAATTTTGACTTTTATTGCGTTGGTGGCATGATAAATGGCGGCTGCAGTTAATAATTGGTATTGTAACCATTTTTTTTTTTTTGCTTTTAATGCCATCCTAATCCCTACGAAATAGAAGTCAAAGTCGGTTGAACCAACAGTAAAAAGGTTTGTTTAAATGTCTAATCTTGTTGCGAAAGATGTATAGACGTACATAACAGATAAATTAAAGTAATTAATAGTTTTTCTATTTTTTCATAGCTTTTTTCCATCAACCTAGCTTTCAATATAATTCTGCACTAATGTAGGTAAAATATCAGTACCTATAGATAGACAAGACTGTAGGAACAGGAAACAAAACATAGGTAAGCTTGCGATAACATACCTTGACGAGTTTGTACAGTATAATAGTTAGCAAAGTTTTGGGGTACGGATGAATATGTTTCAAAAGGCCTACAAGCTATGTTTCAATTTAGGTAAGAGGTGTACTGTCATGAGCATAAATATGTGACATTTAGAGAAAAAAAAAAAACGATTTCCTTATAGCATTTGTTTATATTTTATTTGCTTGATAGTACAGCTATAAATTTTCTAATATCCGGAAAAACATTATTTACTTGTTTTTATTACATATAGGTAGAGGGGTCAAAACCCTCAATCCACCACGTATTTCGAAGAATTTTATCGTAGATTTGAGAATTAGTGAAACTATAAATTGGTGCAACAATACAATGTTTTCAAATTACATGTTCAATTCCTGGCTATAGATTTCTTTTTAAAATAATTTTCATCAAAATCGGGTCTGAGACTTCTTTGAATATATTTCCGTCCGTTTAAATTTTTCAGAATGGTAAAGTATTTATGCTCGTAAGTGTACCTACCTCTTTGTAAATCGATTAACATTAAAGCTATCGTTTTATCCGATCCTCGTACAAAAGTGTAAGTTACCAGAATATTAATTGGTGTTTTATTCAATCGACCATCTATTTTCAATTTTCTTTATTCCACCTGATCCGGGATTATCCTTAGTGATCAATTCATCATTAAATCGATAAAATTAACTATAGACAAAGGTAGAATGATTTTTATTTTGGTTACTGTTTATTTATAGAATAAATCCTCTGTAACGTCTTTTGGCATAGTTTTTAAGAAATTTACAATGAATTTAAGGTGAACCTGTACTAGATGACTCGGGTTTTTTTAGATGGACAATCATCTAATGACATCTCCTGCTCTTGGGTGGAGCGTGGGCAATCATCAAGGCATGTCAGACTTTTACTGACTAAAATACACTCGCTTGTTCCTTCTTTGTCTTGCGACCCTTATGATTTTCTGACCTCTCTTAAACATTTTGTGCGTACTGTATACAGTATATGAATGCGTGCATTCATGTACTACACAGTTTCCCTTTCCACAAAATTTGAAAGATTTCTAATTTTATTAAAATTAAACAAATTTCAAAACTTCTTTCTATTTGTGATTTTGGATAAAGTTACTTTTTGATACAAACAATAAAAAAACAGGTAAGTAATTTTCATAGGGCAATACTAATGCGCGTACGCACTTAACCCTGCAACGGACGCGGGCTATTCTATCGCGCTATTTGTGGTCGGCCATAACTTAGTTTGTTTTATGAATGTTGTCCATACCGTATCGATATGGGAGGGTTATTTATAGAGATCCCTCATAGACTTCCAATGGCCAGAGCATAGTAACTATTTATGTGATATTTTTATATCAATTTAGATAAATAGGGGGATAGATGAAAGAGAGGGGACAGCGATAATGTCTCAGACGATACGAGGTTCTGATGTTCAAAATCATTTTATTAGCGATATAAGAAAGAGACTGAGCTATACAAGTCGTATAGCACTATCCCTTTCTGACACCGGATTCATGATGATTTTAAGATGACATAGTAGGGCTTCTGAAAGTTAATAAATGTTAATGACTACATGTTGACGCTTTTTTGGTTCATAATGAAACGTTGTATGTTTACTCTGCGTTTACGCTAGAAAAATGATTGATATTGTTTTATTGTAAGTAAAAATTGGTATCATCAACTGACATCCCCCGCTCTTGGGCGGAGCGGGAAATAGTGTCAAACCTTTACTGACTAAAAACCCACTCTTGTGCCTACGTTGCCTTTCATACCAGGGCCCAAGCAGACTCTTAGCCCTGCTGGGCCCCTACGGTTTCTGGTAATAATTACTACTTTTACTATTTCTGCGTAGACAACTTTATGGGTTTGAAGGTTAGTATTGTTTCTATTAGTTTCTAATGCTGATTGTATCGGCTAATATTCCTTTTTTTTGAATATAAGAAATCACCAAATTACTTCTCCTTGTCTGGATGGAGCGAGAAGGAGTGTTAGTCTTATACTGACTAAACTTACTCATGTTCTTTTAGTGGTTTACGTTCCAAGGGCTCGATGACACTTACAAAGAATCCCGCAGCCTTGGTATGCATTAGCCGTGACGGGCCCCGTCAATAACGCTAAAGTCTCATTGTGCACGTAGGACACAATGACTGTTGACCCTGGCCAGGTCAGCGGACAACAAGCCATCATAGCTCACTGTCGGTATGCACATAGATGGCCGAGAATCACCAGAATTCCCTAAGGCATCTTCGTTGGTAGCCAGGGCCTTTACGAAAACATGATGGTGCTCCTCCCTAGTGTGGCAGACCCCCACCGTGTCTTCCGGGTGATCTGTAAAATGGTAAAACCCTAACGTTTCTTCCCATCGAATTTCAAATAGGAACCTACCGAATCAACTGTGTCCGATTAAAACCTATGACATTATAATGCAAGACAATGATATCGAATTTGTGTCCAATTAGGACCTGTAGCATTAAAATGCTAGGCAAAGATATAGAATATGTGTCCAATTAGGACCTATGTCATTAAAATGCAAGACGAAGATATCGAATCTGTGTCCAATTAGGACCCGTGTCATTAAAATGTTAGACGAAGATATCGAATTTGTGTTCGATTAGTACCTGTGTCATTAAAATGAAAGACAAAGATATCGAATCTGTGTCCAATTAGGACTGGTGTCATAAAAATGCAAGACGAACATATATCAATCAATAATCTTTATAACGCAAGCAAAATAAACGATTTCGTAGTTCTCTTGTAAAATTAAGCACAACCTGTTTGTCAAACCACTGAAAAGCTTGCGTGTATACAAAACTAATTATAGTAATGGAATTCCGTATGTTTTCAAACTGTTTTAATAACTTTGTTAATTAGGTGACTGTTCTCGACGCACTTAAGCAGTAATAGGGGTAATAAAAGAGTGATGGCTGAATGGAATTATGAGTGAATGAGACGTTGTCATGGGACCACCATATTTTTTTTTTTGATGAATGATTTATGTTTATTGTTTTATTTAAAACTATTTGTTGAACGCTCAGAAAGTTTTCTGAGACCTGAAAAAATAATTATGTTTGTAGTAGGTAATTTCGGAAAGTACTGGTACGATTGCTAAAACTTTTTAACCGATACATAGCTGCTTTATTCTTGAATGACATGGGCTATATTTTATGTACACGGGCAAAAGCTAGCACATTACACATTTTAACCTTACACCTTTATTTACGAGTATATTGACAGATTTATTTGCTCCTACCGTTTTTTTTTTGCCCATCAACGGTGGCCTAGTAGTAACAGCCCCGATTTACGAGTTGTAGGTCGCGGGTTCAAACCTAGCCAGGCGCATTAGTAATCGTCACTGCCCTCAAAACGGTGAAGGAAAACATTGCGAAGAAACATTTTAAAGGAAATGTAGTGTGTTTAAGGAAATGTTTTAGAAACTAAAATTCGAATAGGTACTAAACTGTTTTCGCCAGTCTCTCTCCGAGAGAAGAGGCCTGGGTTCCAGCAATGGAACATTATAAGGCTGCTTTTTTCCAATATCCCTATAATAACCTCAGGAAGGAAGTACTAATACCATCCATCACACCCAAAAACAATTTCAAAAACAAAACTTCGAACATTAATTGGACTAACGAGAATGGTGTTTTCCGGGAAAAACACCGGTACGGAAAAACCGTTAACGTAATCCTTCGTATGAGAAAACTCGACCATGTAACCATTATTGATATGTGCTGCAAAACATTTTTGTGTTGCCGGAGGGCGAATTGAATCTGTTTACACCTGAGGGAGGATATATTATCTGTACGAGTTGGTATCAGTCACCAGGGAAGCACTTTGGCAGGAAAAAAGATTGAAAATCAACTGATGTAACAAAGAAAATAGAATAGTTCGAACTTAATTTTTTTTTTTTGAGCGTGGGAAATTATGAAATAACTAGCTTTTGCCTGCGGCTTTCTCCCGCGTTTTATGCGTTCCAAATGAGAATAGGATCAATTTTCATGTTTTGACGTCACGTCGTACTGTCAAATCGAAGAAATTTTGATAAAATTGAAAATCTCAGAGATGAGCAAAAATGAAGTAAATAAATTAAATTTTAATTATTTCTTTCGTCGATTTGTCGTAAATCGTGACGTCACAACATGGCTATCGATCCTATTCTCATTTGGAATGCATTGTGCATGGAACATTACGCGCTATGGATGACTTGGTTTCGGCCGGACGGTACCGTGACCGTGGAACGCAAAGATTATCTGAAAGAACATGGCAAGAGTCTGACACTTCTTCTTAATTCACCTAGAGCGGGAGAAATCTACACTTAATATAATAAAGAAGTAAAATTTGTTAGTTTTTTTTATAGTAATAATAAATGCTTTACAAAAATACATTTGCACTAATATCATAAAGAGGTAAAGTTTTTTTTTTCTTTGTAGGAAGTAATCTCTGAAAGTATTGGTCCGTTTGCAAAAAAAATTTCACCGATATAAAGCGGCTTTATTCCTGACTGACATAGGCTAAATTTTATGTACGAAAACCAAGCTGAGTATATGGAAAAGTTTTAATAATACGTAGGTAAATATGTATGAATATAAAAAAGATCCTGCCTATAGCATCAATTACTTTGAAAGAAGAAAAAAAAATATTTACGACTTTCACCTAGTATTCGCTATGATGAAAAAATCAACTGTTTACGACTTCCCTATATTCGCTTAATTCGACAAAATGAAGTGAGATTTTCATATTTCAAACTTGGTGCCACGATAAAACTTTTTAATATTCATGAATACTTTCTCGTCCTGAAAGATTGCCATTGAATTAAAAGTTAACGTGTAAAATGGGAACTGATAGAAGAGAAAAAGATTTTTTCGAACACAAGAAAAATTCACTTTCAAACCGGTTTAAATAAAATAACACATTTCTTTTTTTTAACTGCACTTAGGGCGGATCAGTAATAAATCACACTAATATTATAAAGCCGTAAGTTTGTGAGTATGTGTTATTACTAGAGGTCGGAATCAGGTAGAGTTGATTGAAAAAAAATCGGCCTCCCTATACAAAACTATGTAGGGTGACTGGTAATTAGTGTACGATACTTAAACACGTGATTGTGCTCATGATAACCAACCTCATGATAACAACATAACCACAGCTTTAGCAGACCTAAAATCGCGAAAAAAATCAGCTACTGAACAGCTGATATTTTTTATAATTTTTTTTTTTTTGTTATCATGAGCACAGTCACGTGTAAAAGTATCGTACACTAATTGCCAGTCACCCTATATACTTGATTGGACAGTTTGTATGGAGAGGCCAATGTTTTTATACGTGTCCTGAAAAAAAAATCTAGCGGAAATGCTTCCACAAGATTTTATTTTTCAGGACAGATTCGTCTACAGAGCAAGCCCCTAAAGTTTACGGATACCTATTCCCTACATTTTGTATACTCCCGGTATAAAAAATATGTTCTATTTCTAGGCAAAACCGCCGCTAGCCGTTTAAGCATGAAGGAGTAACAAACACACACAAACACACCATTTTCATCTTTGTTTGCTATTAATGGGATAGCAGCCGACAAGGATCACAGAACATCCAGATAATAATTTCCATTAAATTTGCTCGTAACCTAAATTCATTCACGTATCTACCAACTAATAAACTCTACTTACTACTAACTCAATTTACTTGTAGACAGTAGTAATAAAATATTCTCTGTGGCAGCAAGGGCCAGCGGCCACAACCTCAAAACGCCGCCACCGGCATATTTCCTATGGTTTTCATACACTTTATCCATGTAAAGTGTTTTTGCGCTCCAGCGTCCACCATGTGCAGCGAATCCATATTCACGGTTGATGCCGGTGGCCATCACACGCTACAAGTCGCCGCTGCTCACTGCTCTTGTGGCCCGCACTGGCCACCAAACGCCACCAAACGCCATCACACACCACTCGCGCATTTAAACCTTCTTCGTCGGAATCATGATACTGCGAGTATCGGTTAAAAAAAAAAGCAGCCACCGGCACAAATGGCTGTTGCACGCTTCAGCTGCCTTTGTGGCTGCTTCTAGCTACTCGTGCTGTCGTTTGTGGTTGTGGCATGTGGCCTGTATGCGGCGACCCTAAAACATGACGAACACACTCCAGACATAGAGAGATGAAATGTTATCCGTAGACGAGTACAAAAGGACTCGCACACAACAGCTCATTATGTCGACGCTACGACCGTGAATGCCAACGTTTAAGTGAAGACTGATAATATAGGTGATATTGTAAGGGAAACAGTTTTATTTATATAATCATTATGTTGGGACATAATAATACAAATTTATTTTTGTGCTAAGTCTATTTGTTTCCCGGAGGACACGGTGGAGCATAATATGCTAGCGGTGTGCCCTATTTGGGCAGAGCATGGCCGTGATCTCGTGTAAGCTATCGGCGGTAACGACCTCTCGCGCCGGGCCCAGGTACAGACCATGGTCTCGTACGAGGAGGAATGACTGTGCGCTTCCTGCGAAACAGTAATGCTGATACGCGTAGGCTAGCAGACGGGAAGCAATAGGTAGCTCGTTGTCCGACAAGCTCAAGTCGATTTTAACTTTCACAATTTGAACTCTATACCTACACGCGTTCTCGAGATAAAGGGTCTTGACAGACAGACGGACGGACAACAAAATGATCCCATTAAGGTTCCGTTTTTTTACTTTTGAGGTACGGAACCCTAAAAACACGGGTGTTTAGGGCTTTCGCTCCACCCTGGCTGAGAGAAGTTATTTCATATGGGATTATAACTTGTAAGTCAATATTGAGACTTGAATTGCTTAGAGACATGGATTTTTTTTTAAAATCATTATTGTGATGTCAGAAATGACAAAGAAAAATATATCTCAGTATTGACTCCCAAGAAAAACTTCCCGAGAACATAAATATTAAATCTCGCGAATTTATCTAATAGGTATCTACTAAGAACTACAGCCGATGTCAGACATGTAATTATTTAAATTGCATAAGCAACTCAGTAAAAAATTCTACATAGAGAACCAAATGGTAAGAGCAATGTCCTTTAATACGCAGTGTTAAGAAGCCATAAGAAATATTGGAAAGAAACGTAATAAAGACAATCTAAAAATACCTGTCATTCTAGGTCATTTTCCTGAGAATTTTAATATATTTTTTACTGCTTCCAAATAATTTTCCACGTAATACAATTTGACGAATACTTATTCAGAACAAATTAATAATAAATCAAATGACTTCAGCTCTACATATTTTCTTTTACATTTATAAATGTAATTAAGTTTATTTATAAATAAAAATAAAAAACACCTAGATGTATTTTTCAATATTGTGAGATACGAATGGAAATACGAAAGAAATCGAGTTACAACCAATGTCCCATCCATAAGGGTCGAGGAAGAAGGGATAATGTGAGACTGTAATATTGAAATTGTCTGTAACTGAGTTGGAGCTGTGCCAAAATGTGCTTTTCTACTCTAAGCGGAATAAAAGTAACAATAATTATGTTGATGTAACAGTTTGTAGAGAATGTGGTCTCTACCATCAACCCTCGATGCATTGTCGTATATAAAAGCTTGTAAATGTATTAGTAAATGTACTTATTTGTTCGTTTATTCAAGTACACAAAGTATATCTAATAATGATTACAATAACACAATACCACAAGAATAATAAAAGCAGTACAGAATACAAAATGAAGCTTATATTTCTCATGTATAACAATCAAACAAGATTCCTAAATTGATTATGGATTCATCAATATTGGACAAAATAGAATAATAAAGTTAGGGATTTTTGTTGTCCGACATTTCTGTATAATGCTCATCAGATAACATAATTACAGAAGTTTGTAAAACTCTCGTGTACATAATTGATGGGAAGTAGGTCATGGATATCGTGTTCGACGACTCCTATGTGATCTGAATTCATTAATAATACTCCACGAGTAATAAAACTTTGCGATTAAGTACTACTTAGAAAAATATCTTTCATTTATTTGCGACCAAGGTTGGTGCGGAAAAATTCAAAGATGTTTTCGAAGAAATAATCAAATGCTCAATTAATTAGATACGTCTTCAAAACACTTTTCTTAATTTTTCTTGAGTCTAACACAGCTTTTGGGTAGGTAATTAAATTAATTAGTTTGACAAAATGAAATACAATAAGAAAAATTTTGACAAGTTTTAACTGGTTTTTGTAGCCTTCATTTCAATTCTTATGTGATTATGGCCGTTTTTACATTAGGCAATAGTGATAACGGCACGATATTGGGCTGGTAGTTTCATTTATCTGACGCTGTCGAGTTGTCATTAACCAACAACTTGTATACGTTATGCCACCGAGCAGTGTCGAGTCGACCTAGTCGTAGCAGCAACTTACATCGTTCGAAATTAATATATGAAACCACCTGTCCACGATATCGTGCCGTTATTGATATCGTGCCGTAACTGTTAACGCCTTATTTGAAAGCCACAGGTATACAGTATCCTTCTGTTCTGTGTTGAAAACGGCCATTCTGTAACACGTTTAGAAAAGATTTCGGTGTTAAAGTATTTTGTATGATTTCTCACCCTTCTAGGAAAAAAGTAATAGTGTTTGTCTGTGCCTACGTAGACGATACTAACAGAATCGAGATATTGGTTTCTTTTTCAAGATATCTTTAGCATAAATCCGACGATTTATCTTCTCACAAAAAGATGTGATCTGTATTTTACTTCGGGTTTTACCTACAAGAATTATTTAGGTACAATGGACGAATTCAGATAAGTGAGAATTATTTATTGTATATTTCAATTGTGTTTTTAGACGTATCTAACGTAGAAAAATATCTGAATCTTGATTAGTTTTCTATCTTAAAACGAAGTGTGAAAACTACGCGTTTTGTATGAGAATTCTCAGTATTCATTAATATACATGTAAGTAAATTAACTTTATGAAAATTCGTGTTTATTCTGAATGTTATCAGAAAACGAAACCAAGTTATCTAGGTATCTACATATTTAATAACTTTGTCTTCTATATGAATCTTACAAAATGAATATTGTAAGCATTTTGAAAGAGATTGTAACTATAATAGGAGCTATACTTTATTTTTAAGTTTAAAATTAAATAGTTTCGTGAGTAACCATCACCTTGTTTATTTTATTTAAGCTTAGTATTTTAAAGTGTATTGATAAGTCCTACGTACAAAGAACAAGATATCTTGAATGCTTTGCTATTCATTTTAACACTAAACGGACGACGAGCAATAAGTAGCTCATCATCCGCCCTTCCAATAAGGACGAAGCCTTAGTAGTCGACGGCGCGTAGTGCTCGTAGTTCAGATGTCAGTGAAACCGTAAAGGACCCAGCAGGTCCGATGCCTGCTATGGCCACAGGGAATTTCTAAATAGTACACCTGTGGTCCTAGAACTCAAAAGGCTACTGCAGGCATGATATTAGCAGTAAAAATTTGACACGCCATCTCTCACTCTACCCCGGCATAATCAGCCTTTTAATGTTCCCACTGCTGGAACTCAGACCTCTTCTTTAGGAGAGATAATGGGCCGTAATCCACCACGCGGGCCCAGTACGGGTTGGTGAATGTCACATGTCTTCAAATTGTTGGTTCTAGGACATGCCGCGTTTCTTCACGATGTTTTCCTTCACCGTTTTGAGAATAGTCCAGAGTGGTTGAAATCATTGAATGATTCTTAACTAGAAAGAAAACGTATTTATGGTTTGGGGCCTGTCCGTAACCTTTATGTAGATCGCTCGTAGTGTGGTGGAGCATACGGTGAAGGTCAGCCCTCTTAAGTGGAGCTCCACCGTGTCCTCGTGAGGCCAATCGACGGGGGCAATCTACTTAGCCATAATACGTATTATAAATAGTTTTAAACTTAAAACCTCTAAGTCTTCCATAGCACATAATATAACCGAACAATCATGCGCTATCCAAGTTATCTGGTACTAGTTTTTGCCTGCAGCTTCGCCCGCGTACATAAAATATAGCATGTCACTCAAAAATAAAGCAGCTTTCTACCAGTGAAAGACTTAGAAATCAGACGAGTACTTCCAGACCTTCTACAAACAAAAACACAAACTTTACCTCTTTATTATATTAGTGTAGATTTAATAAAGAACAAATTCTATAAAATCAAACATTTCGAATCAGATAAAACAGTCAGTTTGCAAGGCTATTTGTCGATAGATATCTTTAGGGTTACAACCCTAACTTCTGCAGACACTTTAATGAGTGTTGAACAAACTTAAATGGCTGTATGACGCTTAGACACCCCTAATTTAACAAAAGCTATTTTCAGACTAATATACTTAGTACCCTTTAGTGTTCGCTAAACGGTTATTTTCATCATTCCCCGGCTATTTTGGCTTCAATGCAATCTTTGATTAATCTTATTTAGATAGTTTTTCTTTGATAAGGTTTGACAATCACATAGTTCAGCAGAACTGCACTATGTGATTGTCTTTTCTTCTTAGAAAAATAAGTTTGAAACTTTAGAATGCCATGAAATATTATCAGCACAGACTCGCATGCGTATTTGGTATAGTCTGTTTAAAAAGTCAAACGACTTGGGTAGTTCGAATAAAGTTAATAATTATAATCTTTCGCTTCGTGAAGAAAGAAAGAAAGAAAACTATTTTATTTGGCATACACATTTGTAGATACATACAATATAGTAACAACGTGTAGACACTAACAGATCAGATTGTTTTGTTTTGTTTTTTCATCAGATTTGTTTACCTTAAACGGAATACCCTAGACAATTATTGACGTCATTTGTTATCCCTCAGAAATGTAAATAAAAATATAGTACGTCTGCTAAAATTATAAAACCTATTAAAACTCCCAAGTCGTTTGACTTTTTTAGACAGACTACATAATGTTTTTTTTTTAAATTAATTGCGATTTTATTTTAATTCGTGAAACCCCAAGCGAACGTTCGCTATCTCAAAATCTTTCTATTATGTCTCTGATTACGATATTCGAAAGGTTAAGGTGTGAAATCAGCGAATGACTGAGCGAGAAGAAGTGTCGGAGTTTTACTGACTAAAAACCACTCCTTCATTTCCCCTTTGCATCCTAGGGTCACGGCCACTCTTTCAACCGGTCCTGCAGCCCAGGCATCGGCTCTACAGTTGCGGCCATCTGCTTCTCTCGCCTTGCAGACACAGGCACAGCTGGTTATAGCGGCTATTAGGCGCCAGCGCACAGCTAGGTGCGGAAGCGAAGTAACCATATATTTTTACGGACAACCAGTTAACATAACAGGCTTATAACTTTATGATTTTTCATGATACAGTTATGAAATTTTGTACATAGATTCTTTATATAAATATACTAGACACGTGTTTCGGGTTTCGCATATACTAATATTTATGTTGTATACTTAGGGTGAGTTGCACTATTTAACTATAACGATAACCAAACCTTAACCAGCCGTGAAACGGCCGCCTATTGGTTAATTCGACGATTTGACAACTGTTAACGGCTCTGTTATCATTATAGTTAAATGGTGCAACTCACCCTTATTTGATTATGTCACTTACACACACACTCACTCTTTTCACACTGTTTCTTTAGTAGATTCTATAAAATGTGGTTTAAAAAAAAGTAAAAGTCCTTGCATGCAGAGGTAATTTTCCGATACGTTCTATTTTTAAAAAAGGTTCTTGTTCGCTTTATTATCACCAACAAGTGTAATAAAAAATCGATGAGCCAGAACTGGAAAATTGAACGCAACATTACACTTTTTCTCATTAAGCAACTCCCCTTTCAAAGATTCTTTTGTTTTATTTTAGAATCTAGTTTAACTTTCAAATACATTATTAAAAAGTTTAAAAGATTATATTGCATTTTTTTTGGGATTTTATGACCCGGTAATTGAGACCTTTATTTTCAATAATACCGTTACTTCGTTTACTATTAAAATACGGATGTAACATGTTCTAATGTTTTTTGTAGCACCTATTTGGCAGTAAATACTTATACTGAGTCAGCGTTTTTGATAAATTTCGCTGAGGTAGTAAAAACTGCAATTTTTTTTTTACTATTTTTTACCAGAATGGCGTCTGTTCTATTAATTCTACGAATTATCCAGGTATACAGATACTTGAGATACAAAACTACATCAATTTTACATCACAATATCACAACAACATCATTTAAAAAAAAATCAGCCTTACTATATAAAATGTTAAACTTGATTGGACAATTTGTATGGCGAGGCCGATTTTTTTTTTGTTTCCTGAAAAAAATTTTTGTGTAAGGTTGTTCAGTTTCGTCTACTGAGCAAGCCCTTAAAGTTTGTGGAGGGCTGTCCCTTACACCTTGTATAATCCACAGGGCAGTTCTGTGGCAAAGACAATTTTTAGTCCACATAATGTGTTAGTAACACTTATTCCCATTACTTGGGAGAGGCCTACGTCCAACAGTGGACATCTTTTAGCTGAAATGATGATGATGATGATATTCTTATATATATTCTTATATTCTTTATTGTACATAAATTCATACACCATTCAAAGTAAGAAAGCCAGGAGGAGGAGGTGAGGATGATGATCATTTATTCCATCACATTTTATGCTAGTTCAATAATATTACACTGAAGGTATTTTTCCGTTAAAAAAAAAAAAAAAAACAAATTATACAAAGCTAAATACAAAATTGACACAGGTCCGTAAGAATCCTGAAATGAGAAAGATTCAGATATAAGAACGATCAAAATACTCACACTAACTTATTGGTCTGATATCGACAACCCGCTTGAAAGCGTGGTGATTAATGCTTGAGTCTTTTCTGTGTAAGAAGAGGTCAGTGACCTGTAGTAGGAATAATAAAAAAGGAGTAGGGATTGGATCAGTATACCTATCACATTAATAATCTACAGCCTTATTTTAACCACGCCAAACCTGAAACACCTAGTATTTTTATGTACAAAGTTTTCATAACAGTGTCGTGAAAAACTACAAAGTCATAAACTGGTTACCTATATCAGCAAAAATAGATAGTCAGCGGACTATCTGGGCGACTGAGGGGTTGTTTTACACTTGCACCCAACTGTTTGCTAATGCTTAATGCCCGATATGACCTTTTGTAACCTGTGCCGGTGGTGTCCAACTTGTGACCTTTTTAAATATTTTTATTTTTCGGAAAAAATTAACATGGTGTAAAAACTATTGGAATCCATTCATTTACTGATTCTGAACAAACCGTAATTAGGTTTCGCTTTTAAACTAAAAATTATACTGTATTTAGAGATGAAATTTTTACGTGAATGATTTTTACTTTTTCACGCTCTGTGAGTGCAGAGCGGCTCGAGGAGCACATTGCTCGTACAACAGATGTTCATTGCGGCTGAAACGTTCTGAAGTGGCGACCACTTGCCGGAAGACGCAGCATTGGAGGGGTTCTCACAAGGTGCACCAATGGCTTAGTAAGGGTCGCGGGAAGTCGATGGATGCGGGACACAGACCGGTCCTAAGTTACGGTCATACTTAGGGGAAGCCTGTGTCCAACAATGGACGTCTTTCGGCTGAAATGATGATGATGATGATGATGATGAATTTTCAACTATAACGCGAGCGAAACCGCTGGAAGTTGCTAAGAATAAAAAACACTTAGAAAACTTAAATACTTTAGTCGAAAACTCGCTCTTATCCCACTGCTTCTCCCAAGTTTTTTGCACTAGTGCGGAAAAGTGCACCTCTGCCGAAATTTTATTACATTTATCATATCAGACTGGTCGCACATCGACGACCACGAGTCGCGAGACAACCACCGTTTATTAATGTCTTAATAAGTGTATTGAAAAACGTCGTTTGAAACACGTAGAAAGTCACTGCAGCAATCAGCTCCATAACGCCCTCGCTACGGCTTGTGTAAATTCCGCCTCGGATGCAATGACAAACTTTCTCCATTTCTATCAAAATGCAATTTTGTAGAAACAAGAAAACATTGTAGTGAAATTTGTATAAAGTTTTATTTTAGAAAACATTGTCAAGCGCCCGCCGGCTGCGATAAAACGTTCGTTTACGTAACGTTTCGTTGATATGCGCTCTGTGACTTTCGAGGGATTTGTAGAAAGGATTTGGTTTTATCTGTGAAGAGAATTTTGCTGATATTGTAAGTATTTTGTGTCTGAAATTGAAATTTAGAACAATTTGGTGTAGCCTTTTCGGTTCTTGGTTTTCAATAGGTCTGTCTACGTGTACTGATTCATATTGCACTGCTAAGCTTCGCAATCCACTACACTCGTGGATTTTTCTTTCAACATACGGTACGTTAGCGATATAGACATGGCAATATCGCACGATTGCAAATATGTGCATAATGTCAATGTCACCACATTATTATTATTATTATTATTATATCTAGCCTATATTGTCCCACTGCTGGGCAAAGGCCTCCCTCCACTCCACCACATGTCAAATGAAATTAAGTCTTCTGGTTTTTATGTCACAGGTGTGTATAAAAAACTGGCCGAACGGACGAAGAGTTCCGTACTACAAATTAAAGTTGAGAAAAAAGCCAAAAAAAATATAAGGTCGTTAATAAAAAAAAAATCTTGTATGGGATGTATGGATGCAATAAAAAAAATTAAAGAGAGTTCTCTTTGATTTTTTCATTGTATCTATAATATAATGCAGACATCTCTTATGGTTTATTAGATACAACCCACTGACAGAAGCTAGACAGACAGACAAAATACTGACGAATGGATGGATAGACAGCGGAGGTTTAGCAATAGGGTCCCGTTAGCACCGTTCAGTCAGATACGGACCCCTAAAAAAGTTGCAAGTAGCACGTATTTGTCATTTATGTAAAGTAGTTCTTATGTTCCGATCGCCAGATACACGTTATACATTATTTAGTACAAAATAAAAATAACATTTTTCTAAGAACTATCACGCAGTCATTTCAGATACTAAGTAATCTTTCAACGACGCCATTACATTTCAAAGGAAAAAAAAAACATTCTGAGATGAAAACAATAAAAGACAATTTATTTTCACAAAGATCGTGTTTTGTCTCGTCGTATAGTCACTAGTGGCGATCAATCAAATATATTTGGGCCATGTTTGTCCAGCTGCACGGAATGGGACTAACGTTGAACTGGAAGACAATTGATCAATGATGGAGAACCATTGATCAATGGCAACTAGAAGAGAGATCTTTTCCTATGGATTTAAGCTAGAACTACATTAGAACGAAGCACACATGTAACACGCCTGATCTATGTAGAACGACGTCAGATGGCGTGGATCTAGTGTAGCTCTACCAGTCTAGTTTCCATTTAAAGTGCATGAGACCGACGCGCCCAGGTCGGCGTGTGTAGCACACGTGTGCGCAGTGTTGCTGTAGCTTTATAGTGAAAACGTATGGCCTTGTCCGGAGTGAACGTGAAATGAATAGCGCGGGTTTTGGGGATCCATAGTGCATTACAAGTTATTGTAGCAGCTTGGGCTTGCGAACAACGAACAATGAGTAGGCGTGTAGTATTCCACGCGCAATTCAAAGAGATGTCGGTAAACCCATAGGGGCCCGATAGGGCTAAAGCCTACTAGGACCATGGTCCATTCTTAAAGGGCAACCCGCTGTCCTAGAACGCAAAGGACAATTAAAGGCAGACATTCAAGTTTCAGTAAGAAGTCTGAAACTCCCTGCCATGGCCGTCCGAACTGAACCACGAGTCGTCGATGGCACGTAGTGTTCGACGCGTGTCTCAAAAAGATTTCAGCAAAACCGTAAGAGCCCATCACAGCCGAAACCTAATGACGTCATGGATAATCCGACAGGGGGAACCCCGGGGTCCTGAAATCCAAGGCAAAGAAGGGCCTTTTGTGTGGGTTTTAGTCTTTAAAAGTCCTAGAATAAGAGAAGTCATTGGATGAATTCCCACCTTAAAAATAGCTTAAATATAGAAAATTAGCTTTTGCCAGCGGCTAAAAATATAGCCTATGTTACTCAGGAATAAAGCAGCTTTCTATCGGTGAAAAAAATTTAGCAATCGGACCAGCCCCTCTAGCCAAGTTACAATCGAATTCCGTTCTCTAATCGGTAACGCTTCGGTGACAGCAATTGTAGTTTTTAATTGTAGTTGGTAGCCATGTTGACGCGCCTGAGTCGGCCGCTCGTTCTACAATGTAGCGTTTGTATAACAAAGGATGTAGCGTTAAATATTGTAGAAACGATTTTGAACGATGTGAACTTGGCTAATTGTCTATTCGTTTGTTCTGACCATGCGACTTTACGTTGAGATGACGTCATTCCCATACGTTTCATCACTTTTCGACAGCGTTAACGATTGCAGAATAACAACTTGGCTAAGCGTGCAGTACTTCCAAAGATTACCTCCTATAAACAAAAGAATAAAAAAACACACTTTACCTCTTTAATGTATTAGTGTAGATATTAATACATAAGTATAGATAGTATAGATTTTCACCACAATAATTACGTGCTACCGAATTTGAAACGAAACGACGGAGTTGTAAATAAAGTTTGATCATTCATAGGACTACATCATTTAAATTCATGACAATCATGTTGTGTTCGGAATAAATTGCGTTACACTGTCGGTTACTGCTGTTACTCAATTACGACGTAACTGTTGTTTGAACTTGTTTATAATGTGAGTAGGTGTTGAGCGTAAAATGTGAGCGAATTCGCATTTAGTAAAAATGACTTTTTTTGATAGACTCGCACTTGACCACTATTTCACCTACCTACTCTAAAATGAAATTTTGATTTTTTGCGGTGGTACAATTGCCAGTGAAGAAGTGAAGTCAAATATTCGGTCTCTTTAGTGGTGCGAAGTGAGACGCGGGGGCGGGGAGTGTCAGTGATTGGCTCACCGCGCCTTCGCGTCGTAGAAGTCAATCCGCTCCCTGCGCTGCTGCATGTATGTAACAATGACGACGATTGGCTCGCCAATGTATGGAATGCGCAAAGCGATCCCCACTCTGACGCCGAGCGCTCAAGATCCATTTTGGCAATTGTAAATCATCTCTCCCGCTCTAGTGTAGAGCGAGAGATAGAGATATTAGACTTTGCTCTTTGTGTTTTAGGACCATGGGTTTCCTTTGCAAAAATTCTCTGTAGCTTAGCAGGCATCAGCCCTGATGCTGGGCTATGCATGGGTTTATTTTTTGATATCATCTATTTGAAGTAAGCATGGAACACTACCCGCCGTCAATTTGAGCCTGGTCCATGGCCTGAAACACGACCAGGTCAAAAAGATTTAGAGCTATTTATTCATCCTGTAGGTACAACTCCGTCTCAAATTGCAATTATGATAGTTTTAAACCGTCATAGTGCCTGATCATTCGCTATTAAATTACACAGACTCTGGCAAGGAATTTTACTTTTTAGCAAGAATATTATGTTCAGATTCCTACCGGTATTTAGGTACCTAACCCATAAGAGCAGTAAAATTCCAGTGTGACATGTTATATTACTAAACCTAACTTCCATGCCTGATTAATTAAGCTGTTAATAAACTAGTGTGATTCACTATCAACGATTGAATTACTGCTTACCATCAGGTGGGATCGCAGTCAAACGCTAGTTTAATCATCAAAAAACCCGTATTTCATTTAAAAAATAAACTAAAATGTACTTATAAACATTGCTTCGTTAAAAAGATACTTAAACATTATACCTACGTTATCATTACGTTACAAGGTTAATATTGATACCAAGAAAACAGTTTGTTTTACTCATTAAAACTGATATTGATCAAAACAAGTTGTCGCACGTCTAATTACTTTTACTTGGGATTGTTTTTCACTATTTTCTGAGAAAAACTATTTGTTTTGTAAAGCCATTTTGAAAAACAAAAATTAATTAGTGTGTTTAGAAATATCAGGTTTGAGTATCACAGCTCGCTGTCCGGCCGTCCGGTAACTGTCCGGACCAAGCCCAAGTCATCGACGGCGTGCACTGTTCCCGCGCGCCTCAAGGAGTTGTCAGCAAAAGCAGGGACCCAGCCGGGTCCTAGTTTCGAAAGACAGCTCGAGCCCTGGTATGAAGGTTAGAAGGAACGGGGTGGGTCTTTTAGTCAGTAAGAGTCTGACACTATCTCCCGCTCCGCCCAAGAGCGGGGGTTGTCATTGGATGATTTTTTCCCACCATAAAAAAAGGGTGGTGTATCACGTATCCATAAAGACTAAGCACGCCACAATGATAACTACGATTTTTGTAATAGTCACAACTAGAGATGTGCCGTTTTCGGCAATGTTGCCATGAATTGGAAATTTTGGTGAGAATATTTCTGGAAAATCGCCCGAAGAATGAACATTGGTAGCAATATTGCCAGCTATATTCCCATATTGCCAGCAACGGCACATCTCTAGTCACAACAATCGCAGTTTCCACACCGCCATGAGATTCCGCCGCTCGCCGTAGCTCGGACTCAGTATTGTTTATCGAAGCACGGAGTTTCGCCCCGGGTAATTAACATCCTAGATTTTGTTTATAGTTGATTTAGTGACAATTTGTTTACAGCTTTAGGTAACTTAATTAAAAAAAAATGTACGAGATTTCCAGCCTTCACTAATGATGAGTGTACTTACCTACTTCTCATAATAATGTTAGGTATCTATACTAATATAATAAAGAGGAAAAGTTTGTTTTATTTTGTTTGAAGGAGGTAATCTCTCTGGCAGTACAGGGGTGCTATTCTCTAAGAAAACAGACATTGAATTAACAAACCAATGCCCCTTTACATTGGATTGTTAATTCAATGTACTGCGCTCACGACTCGTCGCTGTGCCAGCGCTGAGCTCAAGGCTGTTTTCTTAGAGAATAGCACCCCTGGTCCGATGTCTAAAAATTTTGCACCGATAGAAAGCCTCATTCCTGAGTGACATAGGCTATATTTTATGTGCGCGAACGAAGTCGCGGGTAAAAGCTTGTCGTTTATAAAGACCTGAGATTGATAGAGTCTTGTCAGACAAAATTCATTGAAGAGGCACTTTAGATACATATCTTAATTTTTACCATATGTAGCAAATTGTTTCAGTTCATTACTAAGTCTGCATCGACGGTAGCAATCCGACAACACGCCAATTACAAAATTATTTCTGTCTATTGACAGGCCTGTAAATTGGTCTAGTGGTTAGTGGCCCTGACTTCTATGCCAGAGGTTGTGGGTTCGATTCCCACCCAGGAAAAAAAAATGTGTGATGAGCACGATCTTTTGTTCTGTATCTGGGTATAATTTATCTATAATATGTATGTATTCAGAAATATATAAGTATGTTTATCATTCGTCTAGTACTCATAACACAAGCTCTGCTTAGCTTGAGACTAGACGGCGTTGTGTGACAGTTGTGGATTATTATTATTATTATTGTTTTTGTCGGCGACGGAGGTCCCTTGCAAGCACCAGGGCGCAAGTAGTGGTCGGGGCCACCTAGCACGCAAGTAGTTTTTATGTACATTTTGAACTTAGGATAGGATGTTTTTTACCTCTTATATGTTTATTTTGAATTATTAGGCTTAGGAACTTATGTCTTATTAGGTTAGTGTAAATAATAGACTGAGTTTTACTATAGAATAGCCTCGTGTAACATATTTCTAAGTTTTGTTTTGTTTATGATATGTTTATGAAAGTCTAGGCAAGATTATGTAGTTTAAGTCTCTGTTTTGCCTCTAATTAACGATTTTCTAATTTAGTAAGGTTCAAGATAGAATAACTAATAAGATTCCAATAAGAATGAATGAGAAAGTGCGAACTTATTAGTGAAAATGAAAGTTTGTTTTGTTAACTATTTTGAAAAGGATTTTATCTATGTTGTCGGTACCTGATAAATGTTCTATGTGGTTAATTAGTGTTTTTAAGTCTATTGTAGTATATTAGGAACCATAGATTCAAGATAGCATAGTTTTGGAAATGATCGAATTTTGTAATGTTCGCGATCTCGCTTACGTAATTGTAAACTGATGTTTACCTTTTTTGCTTTGTGTCCGATTCTCACCATTACTGTATTCCTAGTTAAAACTTAACTAATAAATGATAATACAGCCATTAGATTTACAATTGGTATAATATTGGGTGAGAAATCGAAAGAATTGTGTTTCAAAACATGAGCGAAATTGTATCTTTTGCAGTTTTTCTTCTAGAAACTTTTTATTATGTTGAGTTAGGCAAAAGATTGTTATTTTATGTGAAAGTAGACATTGTAACGAATATTTTGATGTGCATATTGTCTATGTTATATGAAAGATTAAATAAATATGGCATCCGAAAGGGCTCGGCTAAAGCGAAACTTAAAGTGAAATAAGTCCGAAAATCACGGTTCACGCGCACGTAAAGTTTCGGGGTATAAAAGGCGGGCCGTTTTTCGGTCCGATCGTCAGTCGAAAACAAGCCACCGAAGAGGCAACAACAACACGAGAAAAAAGGGAACAAGGAAGAAGCTTACAGCCGAACCCTTAGGGACCTTTGTCGAAAACGTGTCTTTCATTTTGTCCTCTTCGGTACCCGAAGCGAGGTGCTACTACGCTTACCCCCTTAGTCGAAAACGTACGCATTCAGGGGTGCGTGGTGGCGTACGTGACCAGCGCAACGAGCAACGTACGTCAAAAATCGGGTTGAACTGTCCCGAGGGCTCGGTAGCCAAAGGGTACTGCCTGCTACCGTCACCGCCTCCTAACAGGGGCTAGTCCGCCACAGTTTTTGGTCCTTCGAGCCGGATCCCTGTAAGAAGATAGAAGAAGAAGCCAGAAGATAAGAAGATGGGTCCCGTAACACGATCGCAGAAGGATGCCCCCTCACGCCCAACGTCTCGCCCCTCCGATAGGGACCAGACAGAGGAAGCTTCCGGGTCAGAAGGAGTCACGTCTGCGTCATCAGGAACGACTGGAACGGGTTCAACGGAGACCACCGGCACAACTTCTTCTGGGACTACGGGTACGGAGTTCACCTCAGCAACGGACGCGACTGTTACGACTGCTACCACAGCGGCGACCGGAACCGGTCAGAAGAAAGGAGCCGCACCAGAAGGAACGACCAAGAAGACTCCAGAAGATGGAACGGCGAAGGGTGTGGTCAGTGTTGCTGCCACTCTGAGGCCAATGGGAGTTGGTCGTCGAGCCAGGTCCACGAAGACCACGAGTTCATCAGCCAGAAGACGCGAGCTGGAAGCCAGGGAAGAGCTGGCACGCCTGGAACTGGAGCAAGCACAGGCGGCAGCGAGACTGGCACGCGTCAGGTTGGAGATGGCGCAATGTGAAGATGATGACTCCGTGGATGAAGACCTGGAAGAAAGAACAGCACAGGTCCAGAACTGGATTCAATCTTCAGTACTGGAAGAATGCAACGAGAAACAACCCGAGACACGAGGACAGCGTCCACCAGAAGCGCTACCTGTGAAGCCTGAAGAGAACTCTGCAACGAAGGGTGCTACGATCGATCTGCAAACGCTGACGAGCGCGTTAAAGGAAGCCCTTACCACAAGAGGAGGATCAGCAGAGCAGCCGAAGTACATCCACGAGTTACCTTACTTCGACGGCAACAGCAGCGAGTGGACAGCTTTCAAGGTTGTTTATGAAGATACGGCACCGATGTTCAACGAAGTGCAAAATATGGCTCGACTAAGAAGAGCACTGAAGGGCAATGCAAGAGAAGCCATCAAGAGTTTGCTGTATTCAAAAGCTTCTCCACTGGAAGTGATGCAGGCCCTGAGAAGAAGATATGGAAGACCTGATGCGCTGGTGCTGGCCGAGTTGGAGAAGATCAAAACGTTACCAAGGATATCAGAGAACCCGAGGGACATCTGCATCTTCGCAAGCCAGATCAACAACAGCGTAGCAGCAATAAAAGGATTAAAGA
The DNA here is from genome assembly GCA_929112965.1 of Mythimna albipuncta. NCBI lineage: Eukaryota > Metazoa > Arthropoda > Insecta > Lepidoptera > Noctuidae > Mythimna > Mythimna albipuncta. The sequence continues at coordinate 8,344,827 of OV815972.1, read as the reverse complement.
AGCCGCAGTACTTACATTCACCAGAGATAGTGAAGCAAATAATTGAGAAGATGCCTACGATCCTCAAGTTTAGGTGGTACGACTTCACTGCAGCAACAGAAGAAGGCGAGTTCTCGGATCTGACACTGGTGTCCAGGTTCCTGAATATGGAAGCAGATAAGTGTGGAGCCTTCGCGACTTCTGAAGAGAAGACATTGGCCAAGAGGACTCATCGACAAGCGGCGCATTCTACGAAGGAAAGGGAAGGGAACTTCAGAGAAAAGGAAGCAAGGATCAGTGAGAAGACTTGTCCCGTGTGTCAGGGCGAACATCAACTCCTGAATTGCCAGAAGTTCCTGAAGGCGTCGGTGCAAGATCGGTGGGCGCTGGTCAAGAAGAGTCGCGTCTGCTTCAAGTGTCTTCAAGGGAAACACCGCAAGGAGAACTGCAGAAAGCCGCCATGTAAGGAATGCCAGAGGTGGCATCATCATCTGCTGCACGTGGACTCGGAACAGAGGATCTCAGAAGAGAATAAAGGGACACAGCAAGAAGTGCCAAGTGTCGCGGCATCGGTGAATGCGGCCAACAATGCAAGGGCGTACCTGAAGATAGTACCGGTTGAAGTCTTCGGGTCGCATGGATCCAAAAGAATTTTGGCCCTGATGGATGAAGGGTCAACGGTGTCACTGCTGGATGAGAAGGTGGCACAGGAGATCGGCGCTCAAGGAAAAACAGAAGAACTGATCATCGAAACAGTAGGAGGCCAGCTCATCAGGAAGAAGGACTCGCAGACACTGGACTTGATGGTGAAGGGGATTCATCAAGAAAAAAGGAAGACCCTCAAGAGAGTCAGAACCGTGGATAACCTGAAGCTGACACCTCAGTTCTTGGATAAGAAAAGGATAGAAGATTGTTCACATTTGAAGAAGATCGCCGACTCTTTACACTACGAAGGAGAGTCACCACAACTGCTCATCGGTCAAGACAACTGGGAGCTCATCGTGACTCAAGCATTGAAAAGGGGAAGACCAGGTCAACCAGTTGCCTCGAGAACAGGACTTGGCTGGGTGCTGCATGGGTTCGACACGGGCGGAATACGACCAGTGCACTTTGCTGACAGGTGTCTTTGTACCAGCACAGAAGAAGAGATGCATCAGACTATCAAGGAGCATTTCGCGATAGAAGCATTGGGTGTGCAACCAAGAAGACCCTCGACAGATGCAGAAGGAAGAGCACTGGCCGTCCTCGAGAAGACCTGCAGAAGACTGGAAGATGGTCGTTTTGAAGTTGGACTGCTGTGGAAGCAAGAAGATGAGGTCATGCCTGAAAGTTACACTTCGGCGAAGAATCGACTCTTCAACATTGAAAAGAAGTTGGATAAAGACCCTCAGTTGAAGATGGAATATTGCAAGCAGATCCAGCACCTGATCGACAATAAGTATGCAGAAGAAGCACCTACCAAGCAAGAGGAAAATAAGAAGACTTGGTACCTACCTCACTTCTCCGTGGTACATCCGCTCAAGAAGAAAATTAGGATCGTGTTTGACGCTGCAGCGAAGAGCAAAGGACGAAGCCTCAACGACGCTCTGCTGCCAGGACCAGACCTACTGCAGTCGCTCTTCGGTGTGCTGCTGCGATTTAGACAAGGACCGTTCGCAGTAGCAGCCGACATCAAAGAAATGTTTTTGCAAGTTCGCATCCGACCAGAAGATAGAGACAGTCTGCGGTTCCTGTGGAGAGGTGATCGACGAGACGTGGCGCCGAAGGAATACAGGATGACATCAGTGGTCTTCGGTGCAACATCATCTCCCTGCACGGCCATATATGTCAAGAATCGGAATGCAGAAGACTTCAAAGAGCAGTATCCAGAGGCAGTAAGGGCAGTAGAGCTGAACCACTACATGGATGACTACCTGCACAGCTTCCATACAGAAGACGAATTCAGAAGAGTAACGGCGCAGGTAGACACCATTCACAAGAAGGCGGGCTTCGAACTCAGAGGATGGGCATCAAATCAACCTGAGCTACTGCAAGGCACGAGCAGCGAAGCTACGGAGAAGACAGAAGTGGACCTTGGCGAGAAAGAAGAAAAGACACTTGGACTGCGTTGGTTCACAGAAAGGGACTCCATCGGATTCAGGGCGAATCTTCGAAACACACCAGAAGAGATAGCAAAGGGTTTCAAGATTCCGACCAAGAGGGAAGTCACCAGCGCTGTCATGTCAACCTTCGACCCATTGGGGTTGGCATCACCAGTTCTCGTCCAAGGGAAGAAGCTGCTTCAGAACATATGGAGAAGTGGCATCGGTTGGGATGAAGAAATAGAAGGCAAGGAATATGAATCATGGAAGACTTACCTGGAGAAGATGAAGCTGCTCCAAGATCTTCAGGTTCCGAGGTGTCTAGCGCCACATCGCACCGAGGGGGAGCTGCACACGTTCACGGACGCCAGCGAGTCAGCGTATGCAGCCACCGTGTATTGGAGAACGGAGAATCAAGATGGGACATACCACGTAAGCTTGGTGGCGGCGAAAGTCCGAGTTACGCCACTGAAGCCCGTATCGATACCCAGACTTGAGCTGCAGGCGGCCCTCCTAGGAAGCAGACTAGCACACTCAGTGGAAGAAGAGACGGATCTGAAGGTGCAGAAGAAAACATTTTGGACAGACTCCAGCATAGTACTTTCATGGATCAAGACGGACCCGAGAACATTCAAGACTTTCGTGGCTCATCGCTTGGCGGAAATAGAAGATCTCACAAAACCACAAGAATGGAGATGGGTACCCACGGCTCAGAACCCAGCAGATGATGCGACTCGCGACGTGCCGGAAGACTTCGACTGCGATCACCGTTGGTTCACTGGTCCAGACTTCTTGAAGAGAGAAGAAGCGCATTGGCCTGCACCAAGAACCTTCAAGAAGGAAGTCACAGGCGAAGAGAAGACCATGGACGTCGCGGCAGCAGCAAGCATCAGCCACCCATCACCCGATCCAGAGAGGTTTTCGTCATGGAAGAGACTCTGGCGAGCTACAGCGAGAGTACTGCAGTTCATTCAACGATGCAGAAAGAAGGAACAGGTCCACGTCAGCCAAGAAGACCCAACCTGGAAGATGACACAAGGAAAGAAGACGAAGACTGTTGAGAAGAATGCTCGACCTTCGAAGAAACAAGAAATATGCTACGTGCCATTGGACGCAGACCTACTAGAGCAAGCTGAAACTCTCCTGTTGAAAGGAAGCCAAGAAAGAAGCTTCAAAGAAGAAATAAAGTGCTTACAGCAAGGAAAGCAACTCGAGAGCAGCAGTAAGTTGAAGAGGCTCGACGTAGTATTGGAAGATGGACTCCTGCGTCTGAAGGGAAGGATCGACGCGATTCAGGGTGTGTCAAGAGAGTATAAGCGACCCATCGTGCTCGACAGCAAGGACAAGACAACGCGACTTATCGTCGAAGATTTCCACTGTCGCTTCAATCATGGGAACCATGCGACAGTTATGAACGAGATAAGGCAACGCTTCTGGGTATTGGGATTGAGGTCAGCAATCAAGGCGGTTCAGCACGGGTGCCAGTGGTGCAAAACGAAGAAGGCGAAACCGCAAGAACTACCGACGGGCAACTTACCTGCTGAGAGGCTGATGCACGGGACACCTCCTTTCACGTGCACCGGCATTGATTTCTTCGGGCCAATGACGATCGCCGTGGGAAGAAGACACGAGAAGCGATGGGGAGCGCTTTTCACCTGCCTAACTACCAGGGCGGTGCACATCGAGATCGCTCCATCGCTCTCCGCCGACTCCATGATCATGGCTCTACGACGGTTCGCTGCAAGAAGAGGGATGCCGAAGACAATCTACTCAGACAACGGGACAAACTTTGTCGGCGCCAACAAAGAATTAAAAGAGGCGCTCGACACACTGAAGAAAGAAGACCTCACCTCAGAAGCGGAGAAGATCGGCGTGCAATGGAAATTCATCCCGCCTGGTGCACCCAACATGGGCGGTGCATGGGAGCGTCTGGTGCGATCCATCAAAACCGCACTAGGCGCCACACTCAAGGAACGACATCCTCGAGAGGAGGTACTCCACACCCTCCTCCTAGAGGCCGAGCACATCGTAAACTCTCGGCCTCTCACCCACATCTCCGAGAACCCTGAAGAAGAAGCGCTCACACCAAACCACTTCCTCATCGGGCGATCGTGCGGCGCTACGAGAATCGGCAGCTTCGAAGATCATGTGCTCGTGGGCAGAGATACCTGGAAGGCTACGCAGCGACTTGCCGATCACTTCTGGCAACGTTGGCTGCGTGAATATCTGCCCACTCTGCTGCCGAGGAAGACTGCGGGCAGAACCAGCTCTACGGACCTGCGAGTTGGCGACATCGTGCTCATCGTCGACCAGAGCCTGCCAAGATGCACCTGGCCACGCGGCAGAATCCTGCGGGTGTATCCTGGACCAGATGGGCGGATCCGGATCGTCGACGTCGAGACTAGAGGCGGTGTGTTGCGACGGCCGAGCTCGCGAGTGGTGTTGCTGGTGCCGGGAGTGTCGCCGAGGCTGGAGGATAGTGCGACGCACGAGGGGGAGACTGTCGGCGACGGAGGTCCCTTGCAAGCACCAGGGCGCAAGTAGTGGTCGGGGCCACCTAGCACGCAAGTAGTTTTTATGTACATTTTGAACTTAGGATAGGATGTTTTTTACCTCTTATATGTTTATTTTGAATTATTAGGCTTAGGAACTTATGTCTTATTAGGTTAGTGTAAATAATAGACTGAGTTTTACTATAGAATAGCCTCGTGTAACATATTTCTAAGTTTTGTTTTGTTTATGATATGTTTATGAAAGTCTAGGCAAGATTATGTAGTTTAAGTCTCTGTTTTGCCTCTAATTAACGATTTTCTAATTTAGTAAGGTTCAAGATAGAATAACTAATAAGATTCCAATAAGAATGAATGAGAAAGTGCGAACTTATTAGTGAAAATGAAAGTTTGTTTTGTTAACTATTTTGAAAAGGATTTTATCTATGTTGTCGGTACCTGATAAATGTTCTATGTGGTTAATTAGTGTTTTTAAGTCTATTGTAGTATATTAGGAACCATAGATTCAAGATAGCATAGTTTTGGAAATGATCGAATTTTGTAATGTTCGCGATCTCGCTTACGTAATTGTAAACTGATGTTTACCTTTTTTGTTTTGTGTCCGATTCTCACCATTACTGTATTCCTAGTTAAAACTTAACTAATAAATGATAATACAGCCATTAGATTTACAATTGGTATAATATTGGGTGAGAAATCGAAAGAATTGTGTTTCAAAACATGAGCGAAATTGTATCTTTTGCAGTTTTTCTTCTAGAAACTTTTTATTATGTTGAGTTAGGCAAAAGATTGTTATTTTATGTGAAAGTAGACATTGTAACGAATATTTTGATGTGCATATTGTCTATGTTATATGAAAGATTAAATAAATATGGCATCCGAAAGGGCTCGGCTAAAGCGAAACTTAAAGTGAAATAAGTCCGAAAATCACGGTTCACGCGCACGTAAAGTTTCGGGGTATAAAAGGCGGGCCGTTTTTCGGTCCGATCGTCAGTCGAAAACAAGCCACCGAAGAGGCAACAACAACACGAGAAAAAAGGGAACAAGGAAGAAGCTTACAGCCGAACCCTTAGGGACCTTTGTCGAAAACGTGTCTTTCATTTTGTCCTCTTCGGTACCCGAAGCGAGGTGCTACTACGCTTACCCCCTTAGTCGAAAACGTACGCATTCAGGGGTGCGTGGTGGCGTACGTGACCAGCGCAACGAGCAACGTACGTCAAAAATCGGGTTGAACTGTCCCGAGGGCTCGGTAGCCAAAGGGTACTGCCTGCTACCGTCACCGCCTCCTAACAGGGGCTAGTCCGCCACAGTTTTAATAAAGATTAAATAAAATGCAAAGGCATAGACGCACTAAATGCAACATGGTCTTACCTACCAGTCAACCTTTGGATTCAAAAGACTACACTGTAGTAGATGTGCACAATAAATAAATAATAGATATTTCAAATAGAATGAAGTACCATTAAATTAAGTGGCACTATCGCTAAGTACCATCTGTTACTTTTAATCTTAGAAAATGTTCAGATCCTGAGGTATTCGCGAATTGGTATCGGGAGCGAAGACGCGATAGATAGCTTGATTATAAAAGGTACCTATAGTTTCTTTTTTTTTAAATAATAAGAACTAGTGCTTGATTGCCATCTCACTTTTTTTTTTTTGATATTAGGTTTGCGCTTAATCGCTATCTCACCTGTCAGAAAGCGACGATGCGGTCGACGATGGAGAGCACTTACCTAGAAGTAACCCATTCACTCTTGACTTAAAGATTCCCGGGGATGAAAGTATAATAGTATTTTGATTGTCAGCAGTGATGAAATCGTTAATGGTGAGGTGCACTAGATTATGAGGACCATATTCACTTTAACCTTGAAGACACTCAAATTATAATCAGATGGGAAGACCGCAGCAGGCAAATTGTTCCAGTCCTTCGATGTACGCGGTATAAATGATTGCAACACAAATATAAACGGTAGGGAATTGCTAAGGAAAAGCTACTGCGAGTCGGCGGAGGTGAACGATATTTTACTTATACATTTTGATACTAAAAAGCGCCGGGCCTTGGTCGAGGCCATGGTCCGGAGCGAGGAGGAGTGGCAGGCGGTCGCCGACTTCTGCGAAGCAGTAATGCTCGCTAAGGAGGAGGCCGACCGCATCAGGCAACGGCGCTCTCGCCGCCGCCGCCGGGATTCCGATCCCGATTTCCAGCCACCGTAGGCGCGGGCTTGCGGACAGTGAGCAATGGGTAGCTCACTGTCCGGCCGTCCGGTAACAGTCCGGACCAAGCCCAAGTCGTCGACGGCGCGCGCTGTTCCCGCGCGCCTCAAGGAGTTGTCAGCAACAGCAGGGGCCCAGCCGGGTCGAAGCCTACTGGGGCCAGGGTTATCCGAAAGGGCGCTCGATTCCCGGTATGAAGGCTTGAAGGAACGGGATGGGTTTTTTAGTCAGTAAGAGTCTGACACTATCTCCCGCTCCACCCAAGAGCGGGGGTTGTCATAAGATGACTTTTCCCATCGAAAAAAAAAAAATACTAAAAAGCGCATACCCATCCTGACTATCACCACTAATGACCATTGAATTGCTAATGGCCCTATGTATGTTCTTGCTCTCTCTTGGGTTGGTCCAAACAGATCCCATCTCAAACAAACCCCTGACCTTAGGACGTTCTCGTTAGGATAAGTATCACTAAATATGTTTAGGGATTTACCAGCTTCTGAGGACTCGTTTGGGCCGAATCGCTATCCGATAATATTTAGTAAACACTTGTGGGAATTGGGCATTGTTGGTAATAGGATTTAGGAGGTCTAAACGGCTTAGTTTTATTGTATATATTGATTTTTTACTTAGATATTATGTAAGTTATTTACTTACGCATATCTAAGGAGTATTGTCAATTTTTACGCTGTTGCTAAATCGCTGCTTGCGGTTACTGGTTCTGCAGTATGCAAAGTTTTCTAAATACTGGCTGACCCGGCAAACTTCGTACCGCTTAACAGTCAATGAATGTAGTATAATTTTCCTATTAGATTCTTGTATATTCGTGCTTAAGTAATATAATCAAGTTACACACAATTTTAGTGTATAAAAATTTTAGTAGAAGTGTGCACTAGCTTCTGATGTTTTATATGTATCCATGTAGGCCTATGTGAAATAAAATATTTTGAAATGAAATATTATTTGTTACTATTTATTATTACAAATGATGTAAAACTACAAATTTTAGCCAGTGCTATAATAATTTGTAAATAGAGCATTTCATTTCATTGCAAACGAGTTACTGTGTCATGTTTTCCTTTAATACTAGAATACTAGTTCAGTAATAAATTATGTACTATGTTTATGAAACATTTCAGTAAACGTCCGGTATCAAATCACGGGGTATTTCTGAATCAAAATATTATAAATAATTTATACAGAAACGGTGTATGGTATTATTATTATAAAAGTAAAATATTGCACAACATGGCAATTGATATATTTTTATGTATTAACGCTCCAAAAAATTGATAAAAAAATTTATAATAATATTTTTATATATATTTGTTTTAATAAATATTTCCTTTTTATATAATATTTTATTTTATTTAGCATCCCAAAATTATATAACACCCTCTTTCTTTTCCATAATATTGCAATAGTTTTCTACCAACCAGGGCCTGTCCTCGGGTACTCTTGCAGGGCGCGAACAGGGATAATATTATTTGTTGACACCACGTGCCGTGCACTCGTAGATGCCCTTTAGATACTTTTGTCTACGTATGCCTTCTAAAGGTCCAGGATCCCAGGATCCAGAGATATATTATATATATCTCTGGATATATATAAGTATATAGAAGTAAATAACTTGTAACTGCAGTGTCTATTCAAACATTGTTGTACTAGTATTTAAATTATTCAAGGTAATCTAACCTAAAATATGGCCGTTGGAGCCGAAAGGTTCTGAATTGGCGACCGCGTATCGGAAGCCGCAGCGCGAAAGGCCTCCTACAAGGAGAACCAATGACCTGGTGAAGGTTGCGGGAAACTGATGGATGCGAGACGCACAGGATCGCTCGTTGTGGTGACGCTTGGGACGACTATCACACAACGCGTCTAGTCCCAAGCTAAGCAGAGCTTGTGTTATGGGTACTAGACAACTGATAAACATACTTATATATTTCTAAATATATACATATTATAGATAAATTACACCCAGACACAGAACAAATGATTATGCTCATCACACAAACATTTGTCCTGGGTGGGAATCGAACCCACAACCTCCGGCATAGCAGTCAGGGTCACTAACCACTAGACCAACAGGCCAGTCAAATTAGTAGTTATTAGTCAGTTATTATTTTATTACTTACTAAACATTAAAGAAAGAAATAATTTTGTAATTGGCGTGTTGTCAGATTGCTACCGTTGATGGAGGATTGGTAATGAACTGAAACAATTTGCTACCTAGGGTAAAAATTACCATATATATCTAAAGTGCCTCTTCAATGAATTTTGTCCGAAAATACTAGAAAAGAAAAGAATACCATTATTAAAACATATAATTTAAATATTTGTCGGTCGTAGGCTGTTTAGGTTGTAAAATCCTTTTAAATCGTCCGCTTAATATTAAAATTTAACCAAGGAAAGTTCTTTGCTACGGGCAGGCATGGGTGCCTACATATTTTATTTGAGAGTTGAGGTACGTTTTAAAATTAAAAAGGTTCTTAACTTTGCCCTTCATTTAAAAAAGGTTCCGGCTTTTAATAAAAAATGTATGAAAAATATTTATAGGTTTTTTTTTTTTTTTTTTTTTTTACAATTTAATTAATTTAATAATTTATAAATAATTACTAGGTAATATATATACAAACTTAAAATAGTGAGTTTTTCCCGTTTTTTAGCCTTTTTTAATCGTTTGTACATATTATTATTTTAAGTTTTTATAGGTTGATAATCTTCTTTGTCTTTATTTTCTTTTATATTTTCCTTATTATTTTATTTTACCTTTACCCCGTAATCGCATTTTACGTAAGATGTATGGGTTTGTTTTAGCCGGGAGCTAATTCATTTTTATCAACAAAGATCTTTAAGCCAAGAATGAGTAGGGATCTTTTAGGTAAGTCCATTATCGACCGCTTCGTAGCTTTTCACTAGATGAGATAACGGTCAAGCACGAACTTATCAACAATATAAAAAATCTTTTTTTTTTGCTATTTACTTCCCGCGCGTGAAAGTAAGTTTCTCTATATTTGGACCCTGGTTTTACCCCTTTTGGGCGTGAATTTAAAAAATAAAAATCTCAAACTCCTAATCCCAATAGTTTCGACTGTCCGTTGATGTATCCGTCAGTCTGTTTCTTCTTTTATATAAAAGTGAACATAATATAGTAACGCAAATCTCGACTGGCCTGTTGGTCTAGTGGTTAGTGGCCCTGACTGCTATGCCGGAGGTCGTGGGTTCGATTCCCACCCAGGACAAATGTTTATGTGATGAGCATGATCATTTGTTCTGTGTCTGGGTGTAATTTATCTATAATGTGTATGTATTTAGAAATATATAAGTATGTTTATCAGTTGTCTAGTACCCATAACACAAGCTCTGCTTAGCTTGGGACTAGACGGCGTTGTGTGGTAGTTGTGGAATATTATTATTATTATTATATTGGGTGCAGGCAAAAGAATCTCCACTAATGGGGTTTCCTGGACGGTTCCGACCTTGAGTGTTTGTGCGGCGTCTGTCCGCAGACCATATCCCACTTTCCATCCTGCATAACGTGTCCTATTTACGTAGGGATCTAATGGCAGCATCAGTGGACGATATTGCCGTGGCCGACTACTGGTCCAGGCATGAAATTTAATTAGTTTTGCCATCAACACTCTAAGAAGAAGATAGTAAAGCAAAAAATTGTAAATTACAAAGATTAATTAATATGAATAGTGTCTGGGACATTTTTAGGGTTCCGTACCTCAAAAGGAAAAAAACGGAATCCTTATAGGATCACTTTATTGTCCGTGCATCCGTCTGTTTGTCAAGACTCTTAATCTCGGGAACGCGTAAAGATATCAAGTTGATATTAAAACCTGTACTCAGTACTGTACTCCCTTTAAGCTGAGAAAAATCAAACTTCTGAGTTAACGGAAAAAGAAGATATGGCCGTTTATGTCGCAAAAAAACGTATATTTCGACACTCAAGAGATCCAAAATTCTTCCCGTTCAGAACTATTTCCCGTTGACCCAGAGTTCTGATATTTTACATAAAGCAAGGTCTTATAACTATAGAAATAAATCTGAAAAATGAAAATTTATTGTTACTTACATCATAAAAATTTTTTGCTATTTGGAAAAAACATCGAGACTCCAATCGGGAATTGAACTCTTTACATAAGTAGGTAAGTTTGGACGGAACACTCAGAGCGCAAGTCCAACTCGCACTTGCCCAGTTTTTATCAATATCAAACATTGCAAATGCCAAGTATTCTGACATATTTATTATGCATACATCTTCCGTATTACAAAATACGCACATTCTAATTTGTAGGCATGACAAAGATCATGATATGCAAACGAACATGCCTGCTATGACTCGCTGTGTTTGTTTAAACAATTTTACAGACACGGTTTACGTATTACGATCACTAGGTTATAATTACAAAACATTGGTAAAATATATTTGAGAAATTATTCTTCGAATTCAATGTTTTGTTCTGTTATTGTCGGTACAATTATGATATTTGCTTTTAGAACAATTACTTAGATGGAACAATAAATAAATACGATATATAAATAGCTTGTACACGTTTTAGTTTTTCTTTTAAGTATGTAATAAACATTAACATAATTATGCAATACTTATAAATTGTTCATTAATTGACCGTCATGGTACCCATAGATTTAAGTTTGTGTAAAAGGTTAGTTACTATTTTTGTGTATAGAAACATTTTTTTATTCTGTTCAACGTGGGAAATATGTATTTTTATATGATATTAACTAGTGCTTGACTGCGATCCCATCTGATAGTAAACAGTGATGCAGTCATTGATGGTAAGACGCACTAGTTTATTATGACTGTGCCTATTCACTTTAGCCTTGAAGACGTCCAAATAATATATACATATTTACACTTATATTATTTTAAAATAATAAAATGGAATTGGTACCTTTTTGTTCTAACGCTTTTTAGAGTTCTCTCACACCAATCCGATTAAATAAAAATGTCTATGAATGGAATAGCCAAGTTCATGATATATATTAAAGAGAGGAAAAGCAAAAGTTACGGGTGAAACCGCGTGAGACAGCTAGTCTCACTATTCACTAGCAATAATAACGACCAAATTTTATAAAAAGTCAATCTTATTCTAACTTTACCCCCAATATCTGATTTAAGCATTTGAAGTCTTTAACACGAATATTATCATGAGCTTCCTTGATTTACTCGTTTAAACTTGAAACTAGTCAAAGTCTTAAAATGTAGCAAAATATAGGTTCATCAACTGAAAAGTGCAAAAAATTACAGCGAGAAGGTGTATCGTTATCAAAATCATTGGCATTATTCACAACGTTCTGATTAATATGAGAAATTCAGAAATCTTGAAAGAAAGCAGAAATCTGGATACAAATCAAACATAAAATACCCAAAACAAGATAATACTGATGAAGATGGGATCTGCCCTAAAAAGTAATGGCTACTAAAAATAGCTCCTCCTGTTTCAAACGGGGAGCACGGCACAATAGCCATAAAATTGATAATTATGATGATTATCTATAAAGCACAACCGTTCTAAGAGAATAATCTGTTTTAATGACCCATAGAGATTCGTATTTTTTAATAACCGAGATATTTATGTCCATAATATTATTTAAAAATAAATGAAGTTGAAGCACACATGAAACTCCGCATTTCGATGTATTTATTTTAGTCAATTTATAAAGTTCTGACACTCATTAACATACATTTAATATTATCGCAGTGTACTTATAACACTGCTGAAATTTACAATTTAGTACCTACATTTTTTTTATAAATTTAATATTTGATTTAAAAATAATCATGTTAAATAACTATAAAAATGGAAATAAAGTTTATTGTTAATTGTTATATTTTTCTAAAATACTCTCCTTACAAGGTATGTTGGAAGAGATTTCTGTAGAAATATTTTCTATTTTGCTGTTTTCATCATGTAGTTTTTATATTATGATAACTAATCCGACAGATGTTGTCCTATTTTAGTAATGAAATGTCAAACACTCAAAGCTAATCGTAGGTTGTCTAATTTTCTGCACAATTATCTTAATTCCGGAAGAACCATCTCCTGACAAACAGCAACCAATCCATCTTTATTCTTATTCTCTTATTTATCCTTATATGCTCTTTTCAATTTTAAGTGTTTGTGTGCACATAAATAAATAACAAACATAACAAAAATATAGCAAAATTGGTCCAGCCGTTTAAGTAATCAATGAAAATAAGGTTTCATTTACAAATAGATGAGTAGGTATGTTAAATAAATAAAATGCTAAAGACTTTTTTATTATTTTTAATAAAGATATGTCACCTAAATAAAGGACAAACACTTATTGTATCCTTTCATAACAGAACTGACCGAAGCATAATTTTCTTTCAGAATAACAACAGCCGGTCACGTCCACGAGATCTCTAAGTATTCAACGAATAAGAAGGCCGCTTTTATCCGTTTCATAAACCCCTAAGAAAATATTATATCTAATCAAATTCCCAACGCCAACGTGTAGGGAATTCCAATTAATGAACAAACTCCATAGCAACCGTCCCAAGTTCAATTAAGTCCAGTTCCGCAACGTAATGAAATGCAGCGCCGAAATAGGTTTCATCATAAATGAAAACAGCAAACACGAAACTCAAGTTTGTTTTGATTCAACTGCACGAAGTAGGAGGCGGCTCTAAACATCGTCCGTACATTCATAATACCAATTGTTGCCACAACAAACATGTTTATAGAAAACCAATGTTATTTACCGTTCTGTTGATGAAGTGAAGCTGCTATTTCGAACTTACACGGTCTTCGTATCGTTAACTTCCGTTCGTTGTCGCAGGAAACTGCCAGTCAAAGCATAAAATTGTATCACCACTGCACGCACCGACGAGCGATTGTTACCAAACTATATCAGCTAAACATCCATTATTATGTCCTCACATTATAGTTTACATTTCATCGAGTACATTAACAGATGCGCTCGAGAGCATAGCCCGATTCACTGCGTACAATTCCGAGTTCGGATTTCAACGACGATTAGGTGCGAAGACGACGTTAATGTCTGAGCATATAGTCTTATAAACTCACAAAAATTTTTACGCGAAGAAAGTTAAAATAATGTTCTAAAAGTTTCACTGCTTTCTCAAGCAACACAAATTTTAATCCAATAATTTTACACTTTAAATTATTTCAACATCAAAAAGTGAGACTAAATTTTTTCGTATAGTTTATCGAAGTTATTTACGCGGCGCGGAGCTTTTAGAGACTCGCGCGGACACATGCGTTGCCTGTGACGGCTCGATGCCGACTGGCGCTTTCCTTCAGTAGCACTGAAAATACAAGCACATGGTGCGGCCTCCCGGCGTTTTTATCAAACGCAGGCTCGCGCGGGGTCAGTCAACTCCGGAGGGATGAGGTCTGAACGTTAAGTGCTCGCTCCTTTGCTGAGGCCAAAGGGATCGGAGGTACAATTACTGGGACAACTTTGATTGCTTTACGGATAGAAAAAGTTTAAGTTTTTGGGTTGTGTTAATGAAATGTTTTTCAAATAGTTTTTGTCAAGATTGGAACAGGATTGGTGAAGGTTTGTCGGGATTGGTTGATGTTGGATTTTATAGCTGTTCAATAAGAGATCATAGAGCAATCAAATAAATCAAATTAATACTGTTAGGCCTAAAAAATGAATGAATTGAAAAGTTTAACATTACATTAATAAACTCAATAACATTACACGTAGGACACACGTGACGTTGTTACTAAACGTTTCGTAAAAATTACGACGTGAACATAAACAGGAATAATTATTATGAGAATCAGGAACTTTATTATATCAGAAATGACATTTACATTCTTGAGTTTAGGAGATCACCTATTAAATACAATATTGAGCCTTTTCTGGAAAACCACTGTGAGTGAAAATTTTTTTTTTGATTACAGTTTATGACCGAATAATGACACCATTACCCACCAGTACGTATACCTGTACACCACGCAACATTTCAATGTCATACTGACAGTAAAGTGTCGTATGTTTCACGATGCTCTTGTTATAAGCATATGCACGTTACTCTGGTTCAAAATTACAGCACGTGAGACTCTGATGGACTGAAGGGGAGGAGGGAGGGCTCAATTCTCTCTTAGGGGGGGTAAATTTTCAAGAAAAAACCAAAAACTTCATTTTATCAAGAAATCTTGATTTTGACTTCATAATTTTGACGTTGGAAGGCCTCCAATAGGTGGACAGATGACCTGGTCAAGGTCGCGGGAATACGGTGGATGCGTGACGCACAGGACCGGTCGTTGTGGCGACGCTTGGGGGAGGCCTATGTCCAACAGTGGATCGTCGACAGTGGTCGGCTGATGTGATGATGATGATGAATTTTAACGATAGTTAAGATTAGGTGGCTATTTTGACTTTTCTCTTTTGAATAGTAGAAACTATTGTAATTAAATTATGTTTTAATTAATTTTAATTAATAAATAATTGGTTTTATTATATTATTTTTTAGAATTTAAATACAAAAGTAATCTGGTTTCACACTTACCGGATATCGGTTCATTGAACCTTCTCCTAATCTGCGAATACTCTATTGATTGTCCTAGTGTAATAAAACTTTGTTAATTTGATCCGTTTTATATTCGAGGGTGGGATTATAAGGGGATGACAGAAAAGTAATAATGTTTTAATGTTGCTTACAATCCAGCTTTTAGGGTAGGTAATAAAAAAAATATTAAAACAAATAACATTTAGTAATTAATGACGTTATTTTAATAACCTTATACTAACATAAGCTTATCAATTTTTTTTTTTTTTAATATATAAGCTAATGCTTAACTGCGATCCCACCTGATGGTAAGCAGTGATGCAATCGTTGATGGTGAGGTGCACTAGATTATAAAAATAAAAACTACAACTATACTACAACAACAACAAAACATCTATACAATTTTTTATTTTTATTTTGTTTTGTTATTTTTTTTTTGTGAATCCTTTTATTTACTTACAAAAATATGGAAGCCAATAATTAATTGAAGCAAAGAATTTCAAAATATGGCAGTGCTAACCGCGTACTGATAGGCGCAGCCTTGGAAGACCATCTACACGGTGAACCGCTGACCTGGTGAAGGTGGCGAGAATTTGATGGATTGTCATTGTGGTGACACTTAGGGGAGACCTATATCCAGCTGAAATCGTCAGTTAGCTGAAATGACAGCGTGTTCATAATCAGCCATAAAATGTTACCACTCCAGCAGTGACTCAGGTCCTAGGATTCATGCTTCCAGTCTAGGAGAGGGAATTACTGAATGAGCCAGCACGCAGGCTTAGTGCGGATTGGTGAATGTTACATATCTTTGAATTTTCGGTTCTAGGATATGCCGGATTCTTTAAGATGTTTTCCTTTACTGTTTTGAGGGCAGTGCTGATGAAATTACACAAAGTAATGCCTCACCTGGCTGGGTTTGAAATTTTGAACCCGTGACCTTCAACTAGTCAGTTGGGGCTGTTAAGAGGCCGGTGACCGATGAATTTCCATGCAAACGTAATACCACGCTCATTTGCAGTTGGTGCATGTTTCCAACATATTATGATAATATTTGGTTATAGACAATATTTATCTAGCTTCCTACGTCTTTCTTTTTTAAAAAACCAAAAAGGAATTTAAGCGAATTGTATTTCGCACTTTTTTACAGCGTAAATAGCAAAACATGCCATTTGGCTTTTCCTGTATTAAAAATAATAATATTTCTAATATTCCCGACGGTCTAGGTTCCTAACCTAGATAAATATTGTCTATAACCGAATATCATCATAATATGTTGGAAATATGCTCCAACTGCAAATGAGTGTGGTATTACGTTTATATGGAAATTCATCGGTCTCCGGCCTCTTAAGTGGGCCACTACCAAATGAGAGCAGTAGTTACCTCATCACCAGATGATGAAGCAACGGAAAGGACGGACGGAGGAGCAACAGGTCAGATGATGATTACTTTTCTCAACAAAAGGTTTGGTTTCAGATTAACACATAATGTTCTTCCAGGCGAAAAAATAAATGACTATCTAGATCGAATCGATTCCACATTTCACCTTTCCGATTAGATCACCGTTTAGATAAACGGACGCATAGTAACGTAAACAACATGTAGTTCTTATCATGCGGGTACAATTTTCACCTTTCAGCAAGGCCTGCTGGGTCGTGGGGTTATTTGGACCGGGACTGCGGTCACTACTTCCACCTATGAAATAGTTGTATGTTATACAAGAATGCGAGGTTGCTTTTTAATCGCGTGCTCAATTTTGATAACCGAGCAAGCGGAGGATTCTAAAATTGAATCCCGAACGCAGCGAGTGCACACACGGTACACACTCTGCCTTTAAAATACTAGTAGCATGGTTATTTATAGTGCATCTAACCTGTACTTCCGTAAAAGATTTGCTTTTTCAGGTATTTTTTTTAATGCGCTTTCTATATTTTTGTGGAACAGTTCCACTTACCTCTATTAAAAAGGATAGATCCTCTAACAAACCGGGTCTGTCTGGTCTGGGCGCCTGCCCTTTTATTGATTTCGGGCTGCTGTTTAACTATGTACTTTTACCACGATGAAGCATTACGAATTTAAGTTCCCGTCAGGTTTCATAAAACGCCCAACAAAACGATTCTATTTTTTTTTTGTTTTTGTATGATTTTATCAATGTTTTATGACTTAGTAAATATCGTAGTAGTAACCAAGTACCGCATACATTGAGGGACTGGAACAATTTGCCTGCTGCGGTCTTCCCGTCCGATTATAATTCAGGTGTCTTCATTGCTAGAGTTAATTGGCTCTTAATAAACTAGTGCGCCTTACCATCAACGACGATAGTTTACATCACTGTCATATTTATAAACTAAACAGATCAGCTCAAAATAAGCACCAAATTTTGCAGGTGGGGCAAGTTACCGAGTGGGGCATGCAAATGTATGCCTGGTTCACTACAGTGTGAATCACGGAATAGATAAAAGAAAATATGTAGATATCTCAGTATAGTGCACTCAGTATATGCCATTAAAGTGGTCAAAAAATAAAGACCCATTTTCACATTTACATTTTGACTACCTAGCAGCTTGTCGTAGTGTGGCTACTACTAAAATAGCTGAAATAGCTACTATTACACCGGACCCCTAATAATTTATTATTTTATTGTTTTTTTCACTTTCGTTCTAAGTTAGGGTTTAAACAGACGGACTGCATTTCAACTGCAATCCAACTGCAAATTGCAGTTTAATCCGGTCTGTCTGTTTGAACCCTTACATTCTAGAGTCTTTTTCAAATGTCAAAACGGGCCTTATATTTTGTAACGAGTTTAGATTATTTAGTTAGACGATACATAGTATATACTATGTAGGTGACATCTCAGTACAGTGCACTTTAATATGCCATTAGACTCTAACTTTACTCCGACTGTATCACAAAGTTGACGGAACTGTTTGGAAATTAGGTTGACACGGAGTTACTTGGTGGAATGTTAATGTGATCCTGTGCGAGACTCATACGGCCGTGAAATGGGACATGCTTTCAGTCTTGTCTTATTTTCTACTTCCTAGAAATGGCATCATGATAAAGCTCTGTTGCTCTATCGAAATTAAATAGTAACGTCTTTGAGAAAACCCATAGTGACTTGTGGTGGGTCTTAATTTAAAAAAAAAAATGATTTTTTAAATAATTTATGTCATTTAAAAAAACATTTTATACACATATAGTGCTTGACTGCGAACCCACCCGATAGTGAGCAGTGATATAATCGTTGATGGTGAGGCGCCTTAGTTTATTAAGAGCCTATTCATTCTAGCCTTGAAGACACCTTAATTATAATTGGACGAATTTGAATTTGTGACTATGAACCTTACAACCTTATAGTGTAGGTTGGTGGAGGTAATTTGTAATTTTTGGTGCTTGAGGATGTCAGTTTCGTCACGATGTTTTCATTTATCGATTTGAGAACAGTAAATGGTGATGAAATACCTGTTTCGGTGTCCTCATGTTTGGGTTTTTTTAATTCTTGTTTTCTTTGAAACCATAATAATAATTTGACAAGTTCTCATGCTGAAATAGGGTTTGACAAGTATTAAAAATTATTTATTTAATTTAGGAAGCATAACTAAGGCCGATTGAGGTTGGCTGGTGGCAGTCGCGTATGGTTGCTTGCCTGTTCTTGGCACAACAGGCAGTCACACGTCCCTTTTTGAACTTTGAACAAATGATCCTGGTATTTTAGGAATTTTTGATAGAGATAAAAAATATTTTACTGTCTTTTGATATGTATAGTTACATACAGAGTCGCTGCTGTTCGTTTAGGAATGGGCCTTATGAATGACCTTGTTAAAAACTAAGTCGAATTCAGTCCCATGTACGTACACATGCCACACACATATATTCACGTATTCTATCTTCCTTCCATTCTGGAATTTGAGAGGATATTCATTTCTACTCTACACCAAATGACGCTTGAATTTCACTCGTTACAGTTTCTGAATATTGCGGCTACTATACAAAATTTTAAAATGGAGAAAAAGAATAAAAATTTAGTTTTTTAAAGTATCTCACTAAAATTCCAGTATTGTATCCAATAGGTTTAGCCGTGTGTGGGATGGGAGGTAGAGATTTTTTTTGTTGTGAGAAATCTTCAAATGACTTTTCCCGACGGAGCAGAGAGAGGGCGTGTAAGACTTTTACTGAATAAAACCCACCTTAAACCCACCAAAAACAGCACTCATGCGCAGAAGTATCGTTTGCGTGGCTCCTACAATAATAATTATAAAGCTTAAATGTTGGAAAGAGTAAACAGTGAATTTAAGCGTCAATTAAAAACGTTCCTTTCGCAACCAGTATATATTATTACAATGTCTCCGAATTTCACCATCTTACATTTTTTATAAGTTTGAATCTATCATAATTTCTCCAAAATACTTTCCCACACAACACTAAATATCTCTCGATATACAGTGGCGCACCTTACTCGAAATATAATTTTCACCCGAATTTTTATGAAGTGTTGAAATGATCTCTATAGATCATTATTGATGACAAAACAAAAGGGTACTGCATAAAAATATGTTAGTAATGGAATGTTTTTGGTACTTAATTTAAAGTTTAATTTCAGGCTGCTTTCAATTTTAATTTTGTTTCTTTACCAATATTGCCACTTTCATATGTCATTTACGTTTGTTTCTGGAAATATAGCTGAATGAACACACACAGGTAACTTTTTAAGTATTAATTTTATTTTCCCTTGATGGCTATTAACAATAACAGAATAAAATAGAATGTCATATTGTTTTTTATATTGTAATTTTCTAATGGAAAGCTTCTATTGTTCGACCACATTGATTCGGCATTTTTAATTTGTGCAAAAGAAAAGATCAATCGATAACCAATTTGGCAAAATACCACTAAGTAAGTAATTAATGTTTTCATTATAATTGTGTTGGAACCAGAATTGTACCTAATTCTTCCACCAATCAAACAAAGCCAAAAAAAGCCTTTTAAAAGTCGTTTGATTTAGCAATTTAAAGTCGAGTTTAAAAATTAAAGATGTCTCGTCGCAAACGGCTCCCCGAGGCACAGTTATATTAAATTAAAAGTAGGAACTGAAGCGAAACGTGACGACATACTACTGTCTACGTCTAAACAAACTAAGGGTTGAATGTTGAACTTAAGTTGCGTTTACACAGAGAATCACACGATTGTTGAAAGGCGCAAATGTGTATTCTATTATGAATTTTTGGACTGCTATTGAAGACTGCAGAAATGTATTACCATTGCCTTGAAAAACAGAAACAAGATTTTTTGCAATTACGTTCCCTAATGCACGTTTCACTCCAGGGTTGAATAAGAGCCAATGACAGCTTGGCTGCAAAAAGTTTGATACCTATCGAAGATACTCTTTAGTGTTTGTTCTTTATTTAAAATTTAGAATACAATTTTATCCAGGTGGCCAGTATTTTGATAAAATCTTCATAGAGCGATAGATGATATTATTTTTGTTCGTTTATCAAAGTTGGTTTTAAAACTTTTTTTTTTCATATTATGTAATTGATTTCATGGTCCAGTTAAAACCACGAGTCGATGACACTTTTTGTTTATTTATTTTTTTTAGTCAAGCAATTAAAACAGGTTATAAAATAATTCTGAGATTTACGTTATGCGAATAAAATTATAATCCTTTTCTTAGAGTTCGTAAAAAGTATTCTTGTAAAATCGGCTTTATCCCAGTGAGTTCTACCCCAACGTGCTCGTAGAGAGGGTTGTATTGTTAGTATTTTTAATTAGATTGTAGTTTATTTGCGATGAGTACGTTGACTTGTCTCTGATTGGAAAAGGAATGGAAAAATCTGTACGTTATTAGAAGTTTTCTCTTGCAACTATGTAAAGCAACTACGATGGTTAATTTTTGTCTGTATAGCCCAGGTTTTTGGATTTCTTCGAGTGAAGTTCGATTGATGTTTTAATTATTAGCAAATTGATTCCTAGTAAATATTGTGACGCTTAATTAGTGTAGTTTTACATCGCAAGGTGTCTGTGCGACTGGACAATAATTATGCGCCATCCCGGCAAAATGGAACGAAAATTTTTATTGTAGTGTCGGTCGAGTGCCTCAGCGAAGTTTGTCGAGAAGGTTGACTTCATAGATTTGCTGCCAAATAGTACAAAAATAATAGAATATTTACATCCATATCCTAAAGGTAAACAAATTAAATATTCATACAAAGCTATGGCTTTCCTAAAGGACATACTACTCAAGCCAAAAACGTAAAGAAAAAAGTGTAGCCCTAGAAATTCGAAATATAAATTCATTTCGAAGTTTTTTGAATTTGCACACTGACTGTGTTAGCTTATCTACCATCTAACCAGTTAGTGTTTAATTTTGCGCGCATCACGTAAAATGTACTAAATTGATGTATAAAAACTTGTACACTTTAAAGTTTTGTGTAACTTGATGTACTTGTATTACTTAAGCTTTGTTTCATCGCAATGAGTTGACTATATCGAAAGATAACTACATTCATTTACTGTTAGGCGGTACCTACGAAGTTTGCGGGATCAGCTATTTATAACAAATATGATTTTTGTTGGATTATATTTGTTGTGATTATATTTGATTGAACTGTATCATGTTTGTGTAAAGAAAAAAATTAAGCAATCGGACCAGTACTTCCAGAGACATCCTACAAAAAAAAAAAAATACAAACTTTACCTCTTTATTATATTGGTGTAGATTACAATATAAGTACTATCCCAAATGCATGAAACTATCATGTTGGGCGTAAGTGTCAGCTGTACTGGACATCGTTGTAGGTAGATTGTAGGCAAAAACGAGATAATGATGTAAAATCTGTCAATCAACACAGTGTGTAAGCCCGCCTTTGTACCTTTGTGTTGCGTAAAGTTTTATTAAATAACACACACACAGATTTCGTCACAGATGACAATAATCAACCGTTAATTTTTTTATATTATGTGGCGGTGACATTTTTTTTACAACCAAGAATCGCAGTTTTTAAGAACTTAGTATTTTATGAAAAAAATTGAGTTTATGAACAGAAAAAAAGCAACACAGCAAAGATAAAAAGAACACATAAACATGATTAATTTATACAATGTTTTGATTTTACAAATATATTTACTTACATTTGTCATTTGTACCTTTATTTTCATAATTGCACTTTTATTAATTCAGTACTTTTTCAATAATAACAAATATTTTAATAGTCAAAATATTTTTCTTATAAAAATACTTACCTATTACTGTGTTGAAAAACGTCGTTTGTGGAGTATATTATTATTATATTAAATCAATGTTTATATGGTTTTTTTTGTGTAAGTAGGTTGGGGGAAGATCGGCATTGGAGTAAGAACGTATAAATAAATATACCTCTTATTTAGCTTTATTTTTAATGCCAGCCACATTACTAGGCTAGGTGGAACATAATGATGCGGCACACATTATATATCTAATTATTAGTTTCCTTTTTTTTTTGTTTTTATTTTTCATGTCTATACACAGTAGTAGTAATAAAAATACATGATATTCTGTTTCCCTGTTTTGTATTCTGTTTCCACACATTGTATTGTATCTTTGTGTTTGGAAAGATTTCCGGAGCTATCTGAACACTTTTAAACTCTTGCGCATCTGCGCATGAGTCAAGGCAATCTTAGCACCCACAAAAGGACAACTTAAGCCATAAACTACCAAACATAACTAAAATTACAGACCAACAACCGCTCGACATCAAATTACAATACACACATAAAAAAGTACGCTCAACCGCACGGGTTTCACACAAATTCGACATTGGCTGTGCTTTTATTTCATAGCGTCGACAACAGTTTCGCAGGACAAGTGTTACCTCGCCGTGTGGTTGACTGTACCTATAAGTAATTCGCAATACGTAATCAATTATCTTGCTAGTCTAACTGTATTCGCCATTTCCTCTGGCGAATAGCCATAGAAATTTTAAGTTCCGTCGACGTGGATCGATTTTAAAACGTATGCAGATGGTCTAAAACAGAGAGCATGGAACTTCATGCCGGCAGCGGCTGAGGAAGCCATTTTATTTATTATTAACTTGATTCTGCAACTGACTTCACCCTCGTCGTAATAGTAAATTATTTCAAGGGATCATGGTCGCGGAATAAAACGTTTTTTATATTCTATTCTAGGTCATGGTCAACTATCTTTCGTGCAGGATATCGTTATGATTAGTACCTACCTATAGAACTATAAATATAATTTATACGAGTACATCTGTGGTCCGGACTAAGCGCTTTGCCTCTTCGCTTATACCGCGTACATCGAAGGACTGTACAAAGCCTGCTGCGGCCGTCCCGTCCGACTATAATTTAGGTGTCCTTGAGGTTATAATAAATAGACTCTCAATCGACTAGTGCGCTTCACCATCGACGATTGTATCTTCACTGCTTACCATCAGGTGGAATTGCAGTCAAACGCTGGTTTATACAATTAAAAAAAATTGGATGTTTAGGCTTTCTATGAAAAGTTTTGCCAATACCGTTTTTAGTAGTGGCAGCTTGAGTATCTCTACTCTGTGGTACAAAAGCTAATTAATATTCGGCAAGCGGTGACTTCTGGAGGCCTTTTGTGTAGACACTGAGTTTGTACGTCCGTTCATTTGCAACGTAAACAATCTAATCGTACTTCAATTTAAATGATTACTTCACCAGACATTTTAACTTGTAATGTTTACATTTAAATTGGAATGGCTGTCGTAGAGTTCGTTTCGAGGGTTTGTGAATGTCTTTTATTAGATTTTTGTAATTGTATTTCTAACTTGAGTGTCTCTGTCAATTATTTCGATGGTCTATTGTCCCATTCTAGGTGTATTGATTAGATATCATCGTTCGTTTTGAGCAGGAAATTCACTGGTAAGAATCGCCCATAGGCATGCATGCGGTCTATGTCCGTATTGTTTAGCGTTTGTCAAAGTTTGTCTATCTGCATGCACTAACTGCATATGAATTTAAATATTGATAATATACTTATATTATTTTATTGAGTTATCAATACATTATGTAACTTTTATTTTTGAAGACTGTAAATCATCAAATAACTTCACCCGCTCTGTTTGGAGCGAGAGAGTGTTAAAATTTTTGTGTCCTCAGTTGCACATTACATTTCAGCCTTTCTTTCTTTCTGTCGTCATCATCAGCCTTTTAATGTTTCTACTGCTGGGACTTAGGCCTTCTCTCTAGGACAGGGACTGTGCCGCAATCCACTACGCGGGCCTAGTGCGGGTTGGTGAATATCATATGTCTTCGAATATTTCGAATTTCTATCTGTATTCGTGAAACTATTGATGATTTAATATATTAGGTACTATCTTCTACCAGCGGCTTCACCCGCATAAATGTTGAAAATTATTCCAAGAAAACTTACTTTCGAGACAAATAGTCATGTATATTCAGTCGTTCGACCGTAAAAGAGTGAGAAGTATATAAAAACAGAGTTTGTAATGTACCTAAGTGTTTTTGATTGACTTCGTTAGTCACATAAACTAATCAGCAAGTCATGCGTATGCAAAGTAATTGAACAAGGAAAGGAACACATATCAATGCAAGAACAGTTGAACAGAACAGTTGACAATGACATGTCACATGGAGCTATTACAGGAAACAACACTTTATATGACACAACACAACAATTTTTAATTTAGCAATGTAACCTCAGCTCAAAGAGGAGGCCATGTGTGACCCTGACCTCGTACCAACAGGGACACTCGGGGGTCCTGAAATGCAAAGCAAAGAAAGAACATAGGAGTGGGGTAATAGTTAGTAAAATTCTGACTCGCGCTCGCGCCCCCAAGAGCAGGAGAATTCAATTGATAACTTCCCATCTCCTCATAGATCATCAGCTCATAGAAGAGGACAGAGATATCCCGTTCGTGATCAGGAGTCGCAATTTTCGGGCCCTGTAGGCGCCGGTTTACGGAGTACGAGCATCGGCCGGACCACTGTTCAGTTAAGACCAAGCCCTTCTGCTCGCTGCGTTCCATGCGCACTTCCTGGAGATGTCAGCAAGATTGACAGGGTCAGACAAAGTCGTACTTGTGAGGACTGCGGATTTATCGAAAGTGCGTAGCCTCCACAAACGGCACCTGAAGAAACACTGTAAGTTTTAGTCAGTAAATATTTGACACACTTTCTCGCTCCACCCATAGAGGTAGAAATCATTTGATGATTACCCAGGTAGAAGAATAAATCAAAGGAACACTACAGGATTGTTCGAAATATAAATCTTTATGATGTCTAAGGGCAGGTCAGTGATATCTCACTACCCTGCCCTTAGACAAGACTTTTCTATGAATGTTTGCACCAAATGCTAAGTACATATATGGTGGTAATGACATTACCTGCAGAGAAGTCACGTGACAGCCTGTTGGAGTGCAAAGGGAAATTGAATGAATACTGGAGGGTTTTGGTCAGCAAAAATCTGACAATCTCTCTAGCTCCACCTTGAGTGCGAGGGCTTATTTAATGATTTCCAACCTCGAGCTCTTCTATGACATTTTTTTTAAGCCATAATGACAACACCAGCAGGCCTAGCCAAGTTACGAACGGTTTAGTTTTGATTGTCTTTCGTCGATCGTCTCGAGTCGGCAACGCCTCCGGTTCCTTTATTCTGACCAATATGAGCGTTGAGATGACCTCTTCTAGCATTAACAATTGTAGATTATCAACTTGGCTAAGTCCACTATAGATGTTCAAGTTAAGCAACGCTACTGATTCGCTGATTCAGACCTCAGCTGATACTAGAATCTAAGTTTGATTGAAGCCAGATTTATGGGGCAACTTTATTGGATTTATGACTAAAGTTTTGTATGTAGTTAGTTTTCGCGGAATAGTTTCATGGTAGAAAAGAAAAAAATAAAAACGATGGCCGTTACTCACGGCACACTCGAAAAGTTTTTCTGCTTTATAAAAACTATTGATTTATTTTAATTGACTGTCGGATTGACTCAGGTGTGTCTCGTGTCTATTATTTTATAGACGTTTGTGATCGTGTTATTGAAGCAATAAAAAGATAGTAACACACATGGTAGAGCATAAGTACAGTGACACTGATTTGTTCCGTTTTAATACCACTCATCTAATACCATTGGTATTTGTTTGAACCCGTGTTAATTGTCTATTCCGAATGGATACCATAGCTCCAACTAATACTAAAAGAAATTCAAGGATCTAAAGTACAGTCAGCCAAAATGCTTTGTATAGGATCTTTCATTGTAATAAAATTCAATTAAATCCAATAAAAGTATTTAGTTTACAAATATCTAGTTTAATAATAAATTGTGTACTGCAAACCTGCTCTAAATAACAACAAGCCATCATTTTTTTTATGCAAGTCAAGGTTTCTGTTTTCCCCCAAGATGTTGAGGGTTGATTATAACTTCCTCAGACATATCTAAAAAAAGTGATTAGTTAGTGAAAGTTTTTGTATAATACGATTGTATAAAAATATTAGGAAACCAAAATTTTATTAGGTTTGATTTGAGCTGACTGTACTAAATTCAAGTCAGTGGTATGGGTTCGTACATTAAATTAAATTATTTAAGAAGTGGTTTCCGTTCAGAATAGATAATAAAATTGCGTTCAAAGAAATACCAGTGGTAATAGATGACTGGTATTAAAACGGAATAAATCGTGACACTCATATGTGTCCATTTTGAAAGGGTTCTAAATCAGCTGAAACCCTGGTGACAAAACGAATGATGCCATCAATGATGGCATGCTATGCTCTCAAAATAGCGTTTTGTGTATATAAAAAAGATTTAATTAAGGAAAATAAGACCAAGGCGGCAGATAGGGATGGTCGCCTTTCGAAGATTTTACGATGATCAGAAATTATTTTTTCAACTTTAACTTTTGCTCCCGCACAGTCAACAGAATTATACCGATGCAGATGACTGGCAGAATTAGTCAAGGACAACATTAATAGTATCCTAACTCCATTTCCAAATATAATTTAGTTACTAGCGGTCATGGCAGAAAACTAGCTTAATGTCAAAAAAAAAAAAAATCGAACCCGATACCAGCGCCACATACCAGGTTCAATTGTATTATCAAACCATCCAGGGACCCATTCATATATTACACATAAATTTTATTCAAATCTGTCAAACCGTTTAGGATGAGTAAAAGTTTAGTCTACTTTTATTAAGTTAGTTACTTAATAAAAGTAGATTTTGTCAAATAGTCCCTTCCATTTTTGAATTAATTCTGAAATCAGAGCTTAGACAATAATCATGGTAGGTCAATGCCCATGAAATCGCCAGATTTTATAGTATATAGTAGTAGGTAAGTTCAAAAAGGACTACACTTATTATTTTCGGAAGTTGTTTGGAAATACTCAGCAATTTCTCATATTTTCCCAATAAAACGATCCTAATACAATATTATTGTTGGTCGTCCTTGTTTATTAAGGTGCACCCATACTCAATAAACAGAGCAAAACAAACAGCTGCAACAGTATCTCGCGACCCGGCGCCACTCGGTCTTAAGCGTTTAATAGCCTGAAACTCGATATCATAGCTCAATATAAGATGACCGTGCGTTAGTGGAGTAAGCGCCATTTTTATTTCGAACCATAGAGCACTTAATCGCCTTATTGACAGCTACTAGTAAATGAAAGTGGGTGCAGTATAGGTAGGCCTCCAACAAGGTGGACCGATGACCTGGTCAGGGTCTTATTACCCACCAGTACATCTACCTGTACACCACGCAACATATTTATGTCATACTGACAGTAAACTGTCGTATATATCACGATGCTCTTGTTAAGCTTATGCACGTTACTCCGGTCCAAAAATTACAGCACGTGAGACTCTGATGGACTGAAGGGGAGGGGGGGCTTAATTCTCTCTTAGGGGGGCTAATTTTCAAGAAAAATACAAAACTTAATTTTGTCAAGAAATCTTGATTTTGACTTCATAATTTTAACGTTGGAAGGCCTCCAATAAGGTGGACTGATTACCTGGTCAGGTTCGTGGGAATCCAATAGATGCGTGACGCATAGGACCGGTCATTAAGGCGACGCTTGGGGAAGGCCTATGTCCAACAGTGGACGTCTTTCGGCTGATATGATGATTATGATGTAATTATATACACCACTAATTTTTAAGAAACAAATTCTTAAAGGGCTTGTCAGAAAAGCTCTTGTTATTATTTACGTAAAGTCTGAATAAATAATATTCAAAATAGAAAAAAAAATATTGCGCGTAGTATTTTCTGTTGGCAATTATTACGAATCCAATTATGACAAATTCTCTTCTAAAATCTTGGAGTTGGTAGAAAATCACCTTAACAGTAGTTCAGAAGTCTTGACGCTCTGTGTTTCGGACCAACCAGACAGCATCGCCCAAAGTTATTCGCTTAGGTATTCAGTCGAAAAGTTTCAGTCGAGACACCGCTAATCACAGTTTAGTTCTTGAATAAATTGCTGTGACTAGACATAGTTCAAGTTTATTTTGATGCAGTTAATTTAACGCCCTGAAATGCAAAAGGAACCGCAGGACACAGATGGGTTTCAATCAGTAAGAGTCTGATACGCCCTCTCGCTTAACCCTAGAGTTTTTTCTTAATTAATAAATTAGTACTTGATTGCGATCCCACCTGATGGTAAGCGGTGATGCAATCGTTGATGGTGAGGCGCATAAGTTTAGTAAGATCCTATTCACTTTTCCTCTGGCCTTGAAAACTCCTTAATTATAATCGGACGGTAAGCCCGCAGCAGGCAAATTGTTCCAGTCCTTCGATGTACGTGGGAAACGACGAGGTTAAACACTTAGTTCGGACCGTTGAGTCAACAATGAAAGAAGTGGAGACTCGCCATACGTCATTTTTTATTTAAGAAAAATGCAGTAACGACTTGTAAACACTAGCCCTGAAAGCTACAGGGCGCTATAAATGCAAAAAGTCACTATTGATGCTTTAAGCCGATAGGTAGCATGGCATAGATAGTCGGCCTTATAATGTTTCTACAGCTGGGACAAAGGCTTCCTATCTAGGAGAGGGAATGGGCTGTAATCCACCACGCGCGCCCAGTGCGGGTTGATGGATGTCTTATGTCTTCAAATTTTTGGTTCTAGAATATGCCGGTTTCCTCACAATGTTTTCCTTCAACGTTTTCAGAGTATTGGTGATGAAATTAATTACCTACACAAAGTAATGTGCCTGGCTAGGTTTGAACGACCTATAGGTCGCGGGGACTCGTAAGTCGGGGCCGTTACCACTCGGCTACCACAGTTTTAGAAGCCGATAGGTACAATAACTATTAAATTATATATATAATAATTATATTAAATATTTAATTATATAATAATTATATTCATCATCATCATCATTAGCCTTTTTAATGTTTCCACCCCTGGGACTCAAACCTCCTCTCTAGGACAGGGAATTTAATATTCCATAATATTGTTGTCGTAATTAAATCGTAAAATCAATGACAGCGACTGGGTTAACTTCTGTTAAAATTTGAATAACCATGTTTAGGCTCGTCCTTAGGAATTAATTCATAGACATTTCCCTTTTGCGTTTCAGTGACTCCATTAGCCGTGGCTAGTTTAACTGGTATAGGTACTCCAGTTGAAATCTGTTAAAATAATATAAAGTAAATAAAGGAAGAATTCTGTGTGCTGGGTAGATAAGAGCTGTGCACTCGAGGCGTATAACTACTCATCTAATATAATAAAGAAGCTTTTTTTTTCTTACTTTTTTTGTTCGTAGGAGGTAATCTCTGGAATTATTGGAACGATTGCTAAATTTTTTTCACTGGTAGAAAGCTGCTTTATTCTTGAGCGACATAGGCTATATTTTATATACGCGGGCGAAGCTAGTTAGATAATAATTAGATTTGTTAAAATAAATATTAAGAATAAAACTACCTACATATAACTGTACTACGCATGTTTCAAGCTAAGACTACATAAGACCGACGCTGCCGACGCACTCGTTGCCACGCCTGATTTGTACGTGTTCTAGAAAGGCGTGGCTTTGCGTGGCGTGCATCTAATGTAGCTCTACAAGTCTAGTTTCCATATAAAATGTATGAAGACCGACGCGCCCAGATCGGCGTACGTGGCACACGTTTGCCACGTACGCCGTGTAATGTGCGAGTGTAATTCTAGCATTAAACTTTCTATTAAAATTTTGTTTCTCTTCAAGCGATTATAATTATATTTGTTAATATTTGAGAAATAAATAAAACATAAACTGGAAAAGTTTTACAAAAACCAGGTAAATATGTATACTGAAAAATAAAGTTAAATGAACGAATCTATAATCAACAGGTTATTAAGGTCTTGATAGAAATATAACGCGCACATTGTTCAGTTCATTTATATTGTTTAAAAAAGTTGGCCGATAAAATTTATCTGCCTGTTGGTTAGATAAAAAAAAACTATTCTATTCTGTTTCCTGATAGCTACAACTTAGAAGTCTTTAAGTCGCGAGTGAATAGGTCATTTCTAGGCAAGCGTGCTCCATCGTCGACCACATCATCGCTTACCATCAGTTGAGATGGTGATCAAACGCAAGCCTATCAATAATAAAAAATAAAACAGTGTTCAATTCTTACTTCTGCATAGCTTCTGCTTTTGCTTAACTTTAATTAAAATAGTAAAAGTTTCATATTTATTCTTTTCCTGTGTCTACCGCGTAATATTTACACTTGAATTGTATTTAATTAGAGCTTGTATCTGTTGGTTAAAAAGTATTACAATTTGAAGATAGAACAATAAATATTTTTTTTAAATTGCCAAAAATGATTTTTTTTTTAAATCAGATGGTATCAAGGCTAGTGCAGTCTTATAATGTTCCCACTGCAAGGACTCAGGCTTCCCCTCTAGAATAGGTAATGGGCCGTAATCCACCATATCGTTTTTTTTTTGTTTTTTTTTTCCATGGGAAAAATCATCTTATGACAACCCCCGCTCTTGGGCGGAGCGGGAGATAGTGTCAGACTCTTACTGACTAAAAAACCCATCCCGTTCCTTCAAGCCTTCATACCGGGGCTCGAGCGCGCTTTCGGATAACCCTCATCATATCGGTCGTGTGCCGGATCGTGGATGTCACAAGTCTTCGCATTATTGCCGGTTTTCTCGTAGTGTTTTCCTTTATTGTTTTGAGAGCACTGGTAATGAAATAAATTATACAAAGTAATGCATCAGGGCAGTTTTGAAGCCACTAATACTACCTGTAAGTCACGGCATTTAGTTCAGAATACTAAGGGGGCGTCCATAAATTACGTGAGGTGTTTTTTTTAATTTTCTGCCCCTCCCTCCCCCCCTGGTGAGATGTCGTGAGATTTTATTCAACCCCCTCCCCCATCTCCCAATCTCACGTGAGATTTTTCAAAATGTGAGTTTCTTACGTAAACGTGTTGGATTGTTGAGCTATTTGGTATAAAACAAATATGGTGGTTTGACAGTAAGTAAATGTATAACGTCGAAGTATGAATGAAATTATTTTCTATTGAACGAATTAGTGAATGATTTTTATAGTATTACGATTACGCTTAAGATTAAATCATATGCATGTACAATCTGGATTAAATGGACCAAAATAGTATATTTTTTTTTTGTTTCAATCAGAAAAAAAATTGCGTGATATTTGCCGAGACCCCCCCTCTCTCCAACGTAAGATTAGATGAGATTTGACTCGACCCCCTCCCCCCCTTAAACACCTCACGTAATTTATGGACGCCCCCTAAATCTAAAAAATCATTTGAACAATAAGTGGAGAAGGTGTATAAGTACACTTCAAGGTAAGGACCAATTTTGCCAAGAGTCATTGAATCCAGCAATTTGCGTGGGTTGCCATCATAATTGGTTCACGAAGAAAAGAAAAAAAAAACCGAGGTTTGTTATACGGTTTTTAACCTTCTCGTCTGATGTCGTATCAAAGGAATAGTTAGAATGAACTTTCTAAGTTGTTTACGTAAAGTTTATTGTTTTGAAATGAAGCCATTTTTAATTATTTATAAGAATGACTTGGGTAGGTACCTACTACTAAATTATTCCAATGTTACAAGGAGCTACTTTTGTTAGACCTTGTACATTTTTTTGTTAATGTTCATTTTTTTTAAGGTGGAAAATTATCCAATAACTTCTCCCAATTTACGGTGGACTAAAACCACCTGTTCCTTCTTTGCCCTTTGCGTTCCAAGTCCACGAATTTCCCTTTTCGGAAATACATGGCTGCGGCCTTGATGGGTCCCTATGAAATGTACACTTAAGGCAGCAAAAAAGTGCTTTGGCATTCGTACTAGGCATTCGTAGATACAGAAATGGCTGGGCAGATTAAATCAAAACGTCAACAATCCTCTTTTTATCTTACCACCTATCCCCAACTCACAAAAGCTTCACCTAAATCTCAACTCAGCTGATTTAAATAAAATGGCGGCCACTCATTACCCGACTGCAAGAAAGGTTATTTTAGTTGCTAACTTTGTTCCCTTTACAGCACTTCTATCGGTTAATAACGATCGTGAAGGAGTTGAAATGTTCTGAATTTAAATAAAAGATTACGGCGATTAACTACTGGGGAAGTTTGATTACTAATGTTCTATTTTCCGAAATCCTAATCGTCTAACGAAGGTGATTATACACCACTTATGCTTTTATAAATGTTTGTACTGTAACAAGCTAAGGTGTGCAGTAAAGTAACAAAAAAACCCCTGAGTTTATTTCGGTGTTTCTTATCAGGGTAATCAGCTAGAAAACACCGGCCTCATCTAGTTTAAAATGACGAAAACAATAATTCACATGTAAATCTCATTGCAAATATCATTTATCACAATTTCATGCCTCATTCGTCATTTTTAAAGGTAAGTCCCAGGCGTCGAGAGACTTAGGGAAATTTCAGGCTGTAGCGACACTATCTCCCGCTCCACCCAAGAGCGACCAACCACTAACCAATAAATGACAACAACTAACCAACAAAAGATTTTAATTTCATAGCGATTAAAGGATAGTCATCTATTGCGGGACTGGCCTGCAATGGTCGAGGACGTGTGTGGAAAAGGAAAGAAAGGCCTTCCCCCAGCAGTGGGACATAATGGGCTAACTAACCAAAAGATAAGTCATGTAAAGGATTCCGTGCATTAAGTAGTCAAGATTTCGGACTGACCGCTAAGGCCCGGTCACCTAATCCCTTAAACACACATTTTGTATCCCCAACTTTGACAGCTTACTTTACCGTAGAAATATCTAAGGAATAGTAAGTGTAGCATAAAAAAAAAATCTGGCTTAGAATAATAATTCAAACGTAAGTACAGTATATACGATATATAAGTAGGTATAGCAGTAGACTTTGAGCTAATGTTTCAATACCTAGAAATTTTTAACTCAGGAATAAAAAAAAACCGGCCAAGTACGAGTCGGACTCGCCCATGAAGGGTTCCGTAGCAGCTAGTAACATAATATAAAAGTTCTTGTAATGTGTTGTAACTTTGATCGATGTTTTAATAATAGTGTATTTTTTTACTAGATTTCGTTCAAACCAATTTTCGTTGGCAGTTTTTATAGTAATGTACATCATATTTTTTTTTTAGTTTTATCATTTTAGAAGTTAGAGGGGGGACACACACATTTTACCACTTTGGAAGTGTCTCTCGGGCAAACTATTCAGTTTAGAAAAAAATGATATTAGAAACCTCAGTATCATTTTAGAAGACCTATCCATAGATACCCCACACGTATGGGTTTGATGAAAAAAAAATGTTGAGTTTCAGTTCTAAGTATACCCCCAAAATTTATTGCTTTTTATACTATTTTAGTTTGAAAATCTTAATGCGGTTCACAGAATACATCTATTTACAAAGTTTCAACAGTATAGCTCTTATAGTTTCGGTTAAAAAAGTGGCTGTGACATACGGACGGACAGACAGACAGACAGACAGACAGACAGACATGACGAATCTATAAGGGTTCCGTTTTTTGCCATTTGGCTACGGAACGCTAAAAAGATAAAAGAATAAAGAAATATGACAAAGAGAATAGTTTAAAGACCAATGAAAAATCAGGCCTTAAATACTAAATAAAAAAACAATACATCTCCGTCACACAGAGTGCCTGTGTCGTGAAATCCAATCCTTATGTGTATTTATACTACTTATTATTATTTTCCTAACATAAATATTTAATAGAACAATAAACAAAAAAACAACTACTAGGTAAGAAAAGAAATAAAAAATAGTAATGTACCTTTTTTTAAGGTGTGAAAGTCATCCAATGTCATCTCCCACTATTGGGTGGATCTCCTAGATAATGTCAGACTTTTATTGACTAAAAACCCACTTCTATTCCTTCTTTGCCATTGTTTCAGGGCCCCGGGATCTCTTCCACATCACCCATGGCATGACACGTTTTCATGTTTACTTGCATAGACGAGTGTGTATTAGTTTGTATGTTTACATGTGTAAGTTAGAATCGGTAGTACCCATATTTACTAGGTTCTTCGAAGCCTGCAATTTTCCATGGCAAGGAATTTGCATAATTTCTATCGCTATTCAATAGTTTCTATTAACGATTAATTCCAACCATTACCTAGTTATAACTTGCTCTCTGATCACGTTCTTACTTAATCGTGTTGTTCCACGAAACATCACGCTTTATCAAATTGTTTGTTAATAAATTGATCCTTAGGAATCGCAAAACTTTGGTATTCTTGGCTTCGGCTTATGACTGTACACAACTTGATTGTTATGATTTTGGTAAATTTTCATCATCATCATTTCTGACGAAATATGTCCATTGCCGGATGTAGGCCTCCTCCAAGTGTCGTCACGACGACCAATCCTGTGTTTTGGATCCATCGGATTTCCACGATCTGGACCAGGTCTTTAGTCCACCTTGTAGCAGGCCTTCTAACGCTACAACCTATAACCTCGGGTATTCGGTTGCCGTTCCAGAAATTTTCGGCTATTTCGATCATCTGTTCTGCGAGCAAATGTGCATTGCCCACTGCCCTTGGCGATTCTTCAGGCAATGACGGTAACCTTAGTTCTCCTACGGATCGAACTTCGTTCCCGCTTCGATCACGTAATGAAACTGTGAGCCCTCTCACAGCCC
Source organism: Mythimna albipuncta (assembly GCA_929112965.1). NCBI lineage: Eukaryota > Metazoa > Arthropoda > Insecta > Lepidoptera > Noctuidae > Mythimna > Mythimna albipuncta. The sequence continues at coordinate 8,309,423 of OV815972.1, read as the reverse complement.
TTTAAGTGACTAAGCCTTTGATGAATTTTACGAGTACAGATCAATTCACGAATGATGGTGGCCGTGAAGTTAGCCTTTGCGAACGTTCGCGCATACTACACTCTTCTTGCACACGCACGTCGCCATTTGGTTCCTAAAACACGTTACTGCGCAGCCTTCTGCACAAACTTCACGGCCGCCATCATTTGTGAATTGTACTGTTAGTAGCTTAACTTTGTTTTAGTAGACCTATCTAATAATAGTTCACTTTCTCTTCCACCGATTCGTCTAAAAAAATGTCAACATATACAGGTATACACCAGTATGTTTGGAATACAATGATCAGTATTTGATCATATTATTATACCTTTCTATAAGAAATCATCAAAGTACTTCTCCCGCTCTGGGTGTAGCAAAAAGACGTGTCAGACTTTTACTGACTAAAATCCACCTGTGTTCCTTCAGCTTTCCTTGGTGTACCGTGGCCTTGGTAACTCTTTCTAACATGAAATGATGAAATCTATTACAGTTTTTGTTCATTCACGAAAACTGTTACGTCATCTATTGAGCTCGATAAGTCATTGGATATGCTACTCGTAGTATAGGTTCCCTTCCTAAAATGTATATTGGATTTTTCCACCTAGGAGCTCTCAGTTACATCTCGACGTTTGGATGTGTATAACAATACACCTGGGTGTTTTTTTTTTTTGGTTTATCAAACAAAACGGCCGATCCTTTTCCGAATTACATTGGAGTTAGCTTCGGGCATAATCAGATGCATTTTTTCTACGTGAAACTACTGTATATCTCCACACACAACTGGAAAACTTTATTCCCCTTAGCAAGACCAGATTTTGTACACTCACCGCGAAAATATTTATTTAACTGTGCCTATCCTAGAATATAAAGCTGCTGTAATAATATTATTCATGAACGTATTTTGTGTAACGTTATTTCATTAAAATCCCCGCTAGCTGTGAAACGAAAGGGCGCTATATAAATCCGTAGGTTGGGAAATCTCGTCAGCCAAATTCCTTTTAGTGTTGTGTTTCATAATAACAACAAATTCATGATTAATTTTACGTCACAGTAATAAGTCACAGTGTTACATTTAAGCTTTTGAGTTCACAATATAACATTACGTCGTATTCTATTTAATTTTAATACAGAGTACATCACTCAAATTCGATTGCCGATGTCATTGTAGTTATAGCTGAGACTACGAAGGAGCTCAGTAAAATGTTCGGTGATCTCAGTAGAAATTTTGAAAGAGAAGGTCTTAAAATGAATATGGGCAAGACCAAAGTCATGGTAAACATCCATGTAGCATCCACTTCTATCAAGATTGGAGACTACATTCGAAGTTGTGGATTACGTTTACTTGGGACAGACAGTCTAGTTGGATGGTCTAACTTCGGGAAAGCGATAAATTGTTGAATCCGACTTGGACAGCGTTTGGTAAGCTGCACGGTATCTTTTCGTCAAACATACCAGCCCCCCTAGCCAAGTTACAACCGTTTCGCTTGCGCTTGACCTAGCCGCCAATTCTTTTGTTCTGACCACGTGACTGAGCGTTGAGGCGACGTCATTCCTGTACATTTGAAGCTTTCTACAAGCATTAACTATTGCAGATTAGCAACTTGGCTAGGGGTACTGAATATACCCACAGTTTCTCAAAATTGAAGTCTATGACCAGTGTATGTTGCCAGAGCTGACAAATGATTCTGAAACCTGGTCGCTCACAATGGGCTGCATCAGACGGCTTAAAGTAACCCAAAGGACAATAGAAAGGGCTATGCTCAGAGTTTCCTTGCGTGATCGAAGAATCGGCTAACTTAAATGGCAATGGACAATGGGCGTATTGCTCGCAGAACAGATGGTCGATGAGACTGAAACGTTCTATAGAAGGCCTTTTCCTATTAATTCTGCGTAGGTACACGAAAAACAAAAAAACCGGCCAAGAGCGTGTCGGGCCACGCTCAGTGTAGGATTCCGTAGTTTCCCGTCCGTCACAATAAGTGTACCCACTTATGAATTTAAAAAAATGCTTGCATATACGATTATACCACAAACTTAGTCCAGAAATTATTTTGTAGAACCTTTTTGTCTTTTTGTACAAAAACTGTTCTTTCCATCAAGTTCAAAATAATTTTCCTAGAAAGTCCTTATAAAGTTCTACTTTTCAGATTTTTTTCATATTTTCTAAACATATGGTTCAAAAGTTAGAGGGGGGGGACACATTGTTTTTTACTTTTGGAGCGATTATTTCCGAAATTATTGACATTATAAAAAAAATGATTTTAGTAAACCCCTATTCATTTTTTAAATACCTATCCAACAATATATCACACGTTAGGGTTGAAATTAAAAAAAAAATCACTTCCCACTTTACATATAGGGGGGCTACCCTAATAAAACATATTTTTCCAATTTTTATTTTACCACTTTGTTGGCGTGATTGATATACATATAGGTACCAAATTTCATCTTTCTAGTGCTAACGTTCACAGAGATTAAGCGAGGACGGACAGACAAACAGACAGACATGGCGAAACTATAAGGGTTCCTAGTTGACTACGGAACCTTAAAAAAATACTGCTTTTTATTACTACTTCATGTAAAGGATCACAATACATATCGATTCAAGACAGCTTTATGTCTTTATTTCCGTTTTTGAAATTTCAACAAATGTAAGAGGGTCAATGACCGTTATTGCACGTTTATCTGAAATATAATATAGAGTAGCGACAACATAGCGGAATGTGTTGGGAAGCTTCCTATAACATGGACCTGGTGAGGGTCGGTGTAATCTTTGAAAACATTGGACTGCTTTTTTTTAATTCTTTCACCATACAGGCCTGTTGGTCTAGTGGTTAGTGACCCTGACTGCTATACCAGAGGTCGTGGGTTCGATTCCCACCCAGGACAAATGATTGTGTGATGAGCACGATCATTTGTTCTGTGTCTGGGTGTAATTTATCTATAATATGTATGTATTTAGAAATATATAAGTACGTTTATCAGTTGTCTAGTACCCATAACCCAAGCTCTGCTTAGCTTAAGACTAGATGCGCTGTGTGATAGTCGTGGAATGTGATTATTATTATATTATTATTACCATAAAACATTAGTGACGAAAATTGTATTGGTGAAAGAATTTTGTAAAATATACAACATTCGTTTTAGTATATAATATGCAAAACCCGAAACACGTGTCTAGTATTTTTATGTAAAGAATCCATGTACAACTTTCGGATAAACTGAAAATAATAATGTTGTATGGCCTACCTATGTCACTCAGTGTAGTGACACAGGCTTATATACTTCAGCTTTCACGCGGGTAAAACTGCTGACAGAAGGTATATTATTTATAATTTAATATTTTCGTTTTTTTTTTTGTCGGTAGATTGACATTTTTTTTTTGTTAGGACAATATAAGAATGTACATGAAACACAAACGGACTTTCTAAAAAATATATAACTTATGTTTTTTATTAATAGGCTCGCGTTTAACCGCTATCTTAGCGCATAGTAAGCGATGATGTGGTTGACGATGGAGCAGGCTTGTCTAACTAGGCAACCAACTAGTGTAACCAGGCTATCGAATAGGTAACTACTTAGACACTCTCTTGATTTAACATTAAAGCGAGAACTACAGGTCCACGTATACTATAGTGTCGGGCTATAGAGACCGGCGCGCCCAGGTGGGCGTACGTGGCTCATGTATGCGCAATGTAGTTCAAAATTAAGTATTCTTAAGTGAAAAAAGGGCAAGTGCGAGTCGGACTCGCGCACTGAGGTTTCCGTGCAAATTACAATTTCCGAATGGAGTCTCGAAGATTTTTCCGAATTCCAATATTTATTAACAAATTTACCATTTTCAGTTTTATTCCTATACCTGTGCTATAAGACCTTGCTTTGTGCCAAATTTCAGGATTCTAGGATAGTACCCTGTGAATTTCGATCTTTGAGAATATTAAAACATACCTTTTTTGCGACATAAACGGCCGTATCTTTTTTATTCGTTAACGTAGGCAGACAGACAGATGGACGGACAACAAAGTGGTCCTACAAGGGTTCCGTTTTTTCCTTTTGAGGTACGGAACCCTAAAAATATTTTGTCGCAAACAAAACTAATTATGGAATGTAGCAGTCCGATATTCTCTTGATTAGAAATATCAAAGAGAAACAGAACTGCCAATTCCATACTACGTTTTTTTAACTGCCTACTTAGAACTTTTATATTGCACCCTAAGAAACTAAATAAGTGACTGGGTTTCATTCCGGGCTACAAGCTGATTTTATAAACTCGTTAAAAACACATTGGTTTGGAAAAGGAGTAATATGGAGTATGACTGTACAGTTTTGGGATTAAGTTTTGAAGCAACTTTGCTTACAATTTGTATATTAGTAGCTTAAAGAGTGCTTGCAGTTTTTTACCTCGATGTAATGAAGTTAAAGTTTTTTCATTTCATTTACTCGAAAGATCGCTTTTATTCCACCGGTTTTAGGCACGCAAAATACTGTTCCTGCACTAGTGCAGAAAAGTACGTGTGCCACAATTTTATGAGGAGGCCGACCGCATCAGTTTAAGGCGCTCTCGCCGCCGCCGGGTTTTCGATCCTAATATTCGGCCACCGTAGGCACGGGCTTGCGGACAGTGAGCAATGGGTAGTTCGCTGTTCGACCGTCCGGTAACTGTCCGGAACAAGCTCAAGTCGCCGACAGCACGCACTGTTCCCGCGCGCCTCAAGGAGTTGTCAGCAAAAGCAGGGTCCCAGTTGGGTCGACATCAGTGACCCTTGGAGAAGCTCACTCCATGTCGTTTACTTAACCCCCATCCTCCCACATCGCAATAGCGACATATTCGGTATCAGCCGGGGCTGCGAGACAGGCGCGGAAATCGAAGAGGGATCATCAGGTCGAGCATGCCTGTCGTCGCTGTTCGTGTACCGAGTGGCTAACGGGTGCGAGCGACGCACAGCTCACACCGAGGGCGAATACTACATCGACTGCAAGGTGTACCGAGCTAATGACGCGCGCAACACCGACTCGCTGGAGCTGTGGAAGAAGGCAATCGTACGTATCGTACTCCTCAGTAGCGAATACTGCAGGAGTTTGTGCGTACTGCAGATGTGTTGTTCCCCGACAAACCCATGTTTTATGGCAAATAAGTAATAATATTGTTTTATTTCAATGAATGTTTTTTATTTCCCTACTACACATTACACACTACTTAATTTCACACACATCTCATACAGACTCAATTAAATATCGCAAAGTTGTGTTTATGACGACACACAGTCGCACACATTCTATGCCACTGTCTATCTAGAATGTAAAAAGGACACGATTCAACAATAGATACGACGATATCAACAGGTTCCTAACACTAAACACATGACATCATTTACCTTTTTCACGAACGCATTGCGTTCTGTACCACCGTCGCGTTGAAACACAATGTTCAGAACGATGTACATTATGTACTATACTCGCATGGTACCTAACGGTCGAGTATAGTGATTGACTTGACAGTCGAGTAGACTGTTGTCACTGTCCTGACGTGGAGACGAACTGGTCTAGCTACTGGAAGACAGTAGATCACACAATGAGCAAGCTACGCATTGTACTACTTTATTAGTGGTTATTGGGCATTCCGAGCCACTGTCCTATAGCGAGGCTTACTTGCCGAGTTACTGGAGGACAGTGGCTCAGAATACCCAATAACCTACTCTTATGATTTACTAGATTTTGCTGGCGTCTTCGCCCGCAAACCTAAAATATAGCCTATGTAATTTAGAAATTAATCAGTTTTTTATCCATTATTTTTTTTTTGTAGTCAGACCAGTATTTTTAGAAATTACCTCCTACAAACAAAAAAAAAACAAACTTTATCTCTTTGTAAAATTATCTACAGTAATTTTACATAGATTTTTATGGGAGTAATCTAAAAATCACGGAAAACATAAACTGTCTACATACAAAGTAGTTGGAATGTCGTTATGATGCGCAATGATTTTGACAAATAGTGACATAGGATATTATGTTATAATGATCTGAGAATCATGTTTAAGATAGATAAGGAATTATTTAAATGTCGAATCCTCCTCAGTATGACTGCCAACGAGGTATAACAATATATCTTATTGTTATACCTTGTTGGCAGTTATACCTATATTCGAGCCGTTCGGGGTTGAAACTTTCGGATCGGAATGCTCACTTTTATAAAGACCTATCTAAACGCCTTGTTGACTCTTGACCCAAGGGTTGGCTTTTGCCTCGGACAGAGGATAAAAGCTATTTTGGGTTTACTTATTAAAACTTCTATTTTTGATACACAACCGTGATAACTTCGGATGGACTTGGAATTCTAATTTCAAATTTTTAAGTAAACTTTACAGGGCATTTTATTTCTTTTTTGTTTCAATATTTCATTTATTTGTTTTTTGTTTTTTTAATATCCCCATATTTATTACTTAGGGCGAGTTGCAACATTTAACTATAACGATAACCAAACCATAACCAGCCGTGAAACGGCCGCCTATTGGTCAATACGACGATTTGACAACTGTTAACGGCTTTGTTGTCGTTATAGTTAAATGGTGCAACTCATCCTTAGAGTCTGTTTAAAAAGTCAAACGACTTGGGAATTTTTAAAGTTTTTATAATTTTAGTAAAGGCTCTTTATTTTTATTAACATTTCTAAGGGATAATAAATGACGTCAAATTGTCTAGCGTATTCTGTTTAAGGTAAACAAATCTGATGAAGCGAAAGATAATAATTATTAACTTCGTTCGAACTACCCAAGTCGTTTCACTTTTTAGACAGACTTATCCGTTTTATAAATCGCTATACAACACTCCATCATTTTTTTTTTCGACTAATTGACTTATTTTAATACTTTTAATAATTTTTAAATATAATAGAGTTTACACAAAACATTTTTAATCTATATGAATTAACTATTTGTACGAAAGCATGATTAAAAGAACTTATGACTTAGTATCCAAGCCAAAAACATTAACAAAACAAAAATCAGCTTCTTCGGTGAAATTCACCCTTAGTTTCCCTCAAAAATATTTTATTAGGCCTTTGAAAGAAAACCCATAAAATATTTGTGTATAAGGAAACAAGCGGGATAAATTTCACGCGTAGGATTGTTAATAAAATAAAAATTCAAAAGCTTTTACGCATCAGGTTTCCTCAATAAGCTGTCGTGGGTGCTCGCCTACTTTTTTATTTTATTCAGTAAACAAAAATTCAATGGTTTTATTTGAATTTTGGTTTACAACGCTTTCATCTTATTGTGATAAGTTTTTAAGTGGTTTTTATTTATTTTTGGCCGGGTCCACGCACACAATCCCTGCTAAAGTCTGTGTTTCCTGATACCTAGCTGTAATTATCTACACCTATATGACCTACACTAATATAGTCAGTAAGAGTTTGACACTATCTCCCGCTCCGCTCATGAGAGGGAGTTGTCATAGAATGATTCTTCCCATCGAAAAAAAAATCTACACTAATACTATAAAGAAATAAAGTTCGGTTTTTTGTTTATATGAGGTAATCTCTGGAAGTACTGGTCCGATTGCTAAAATTTTTTCACCGATATAAAGCTACTTTATTCTTGAGTGGCATAGGCTATATTTTATGAATTCGCGGGCAAAAGCTAGTGTTATAATATACTAATCATTTGGAAATGATATTCACAAACATATACTCTCCTAAAATTCAAAAGTTTCCATAATATCTAGTTTTGTCTGTTCGTTATTTAACACCCGACTTCCGAAATTAAAGTCATTTTTCACATTTTTGTGTTTTTCTTTTACATTAAAGTCGGTTGTATATTCTCTATAAAAGTTTTTAGTTTACAATTTTAGTTATGGTACCACCTCTAAAATGTATCCCTCAGCCAAACTTAAATACCTTATAGCCAGAGTGCATCTCATGACAATTCTAATCCCAAACACGGTTAGATTACATAAATTTATTACAGTGTTCTGGTTCCTACCTTCCGGCTTCATCATCAGATCAGTTCAATATATCCCCCTCTTCTTTCAGTCAGTCATCAAATATAGTATACGTGTTGGAAGCATACCCGCCGTGATTTTTCTCTGACTAAAATTTCGGTCAATTATCGAGCACAATTGACCGAAAAATCAGTGAACATACATGAAAGAAAAATACTTTCAACCAATCATAAAAGCTCCTCCTTTTTGAAGTCGGTTAATTATGGTTCTACAACGAAAACTTGGAACAGGTGATCGTGTTCAAATTTTGCTTCAATGTAATACTAACAATATTCTAGAAGAGTTTTTTTTATCCGGTTTAGTCCGGTTTCAGTCACAAAATTTGTTATCCCGCTCGGTGTGGAGCAAGGAGCAGTCTCAAACTTTCAATGATTACACCCACATATGTTCCTTCAGTCTCCCTTTCGAACAATCCCGCAGACTCTTCGTAATATTTAGAACAGTCAATTTAAATATTATTATTTTCGTAGGAAAATTTGATAAACTGAAATATGATTTTTTTTTTATAGTCATGCAAAAGAAGTGGTCGTTTATGATGTTAGTACCTACTACAGTTCTGCAAGATTGTTATTGTTTTACAAAACCCATAAAAGAGTGTTTAATGTGTTCGTGAGGAAACCGGCATGTCCTAGAACCAAAAATTCGAAGACATGTTGTTCATCCACCAACCCGCTCGGGGCCCGCGTGGTGGATTGCGTCCCGTTCCCCTCCTAGAGAGGAGGCCTGAGTCCCAACAGTGGGAACATTATAAGTGCGATTATGAGTGTAGAACTCCATCACTCTTTCATGCTTGCACGACTGATATGCGAACACAATTATTGTGCGTACAGCCAAGGAGTGGAATTCTGAGTTTCCTGATGGCTACAACTTAGGAGTCTTTAAGTCGAGAGTGAATAGGTTTCTTCAAGGCAAGCGTGCTTCGTCGACCACATCATCGCTTACCATCAGGTGAGATGGTGGTCAAACGCAAGCAACCCGATCATTAATAAAAAATAAAAAATAAATTTAACAGTGAATCAGAATCAGAATTTGGTATTTGGTAAGTTCCTGAAACGAAACCTAACAATCGAACGGAAAATTTCAGTAAAAATATTAAAAAACAATTCGTATTCTTACTAGCGTTATGCTAACGACCGCATACAAATCTTCATGGGTACTAGTTCATTGTTTGCGAAGGTTTTCCTTCGAATCGTCGCACTTAAGCCGCGAACAAACCGAGGCGAACGAAGGGCCGTCGGCATCGCCTTTGTGCTAATATTTAACCGCGAGTCATCTCGTTATAAGGCGTCAACCTCTTTTGTGTACAGTTGAACCAAGAGGTTGGTATACAAGCAACAATGTTGGTCTCTGGGACGTAATAGTACGAGATCCGTAGAAGAAATCTCTTCTCTCATCTGTTATTCGATTATGATAAATCTGGTGCCAATGATGTTAACAATAAAATTTGTTGTTACATTTTTAACATGAATTAGGAATCTCTCATTTGTTGTTTGGAAAAATCGGAACCTATTCGGAATGCACTATCTAGCACATAATTTATCATAATCGAATAACTTATGAGGGAAGAGATTTCTTCTACGGATCTTAGAATCTGATTGAAAATACTTTTTTTAGCCTTTATTTTTTTGTGGAGTTTATCCACAAGGAAACGTCAACTCCGTTGTACCTTTTTATGGTGGAAAAATCATCTAAAGACAACCCGTGCTCTTGGGTGGAGCGGGAGATAGTGTCAGACTCTTACTGACTAAAAACCCACCTCGTTTCTTCGTGCCTTCATACCGGGGCTGAGCTACTCTTTCGAAACTAACCCTGGTCCCAGTAGTCTTCGACCCAGCTGGGCCCCTGCTGTTGCTGACAGCTTCTTAAGGCGCGCGGGAACAGTGCGCGCCGTCGACGACTGGGGCACAGTCTGGATAGTTACCGGAAAGTCGGGTATCGAGCTACTCATTGCTCGCCGTCTTGCGGACGGCTCGCGCTTACGGTGGCCGGAAATTGGGATCGGAATCCCTCGGAATTTTTTTCTAGGTTTTTTATATTGCCTCTTTTATAATGTAAAAAGAAGAACACTGTAGACTCCATGAATTCTTAGATTACTTCATATTTTGACTCACTTTTTTTAAATAATAATTTTATTGTGCTTTTGAGTATTTTGACAGGCCTGTTGGTCTAGGGTTAGTGACCCTGACTGCTATGCCGGAGGTCGTGAGTTCGATTCCCACCCAGAATAAATGTTTGTATGATAAGAATTATGTTTATGTATTTAGAAATATATAAGTATATTTATCAGTTGTCTAGTACCCATAACACAAGCTCTGCTTAGCTTGGGACTAGACGGCGCTGTGTGATAGTTGTGGAATATTATATTAATATAGACCGGTTTACACTGTTCTTAAATAAACCTATTAATATTGTAATATGGAAATATTGTAAGTACAACCATTTTTTTAAAAGAGTAACCATGGAGTTTCTTGCCGGTTCTTCTCCATAGGAAACGACCAATTTGGAACCGTGCACTAGCTTCTATCGTTTTATAAGTGCACATGTAGGCCTATGTGAAATAAAAAACTTTTGACTTTGACTTGACTCATTTATCGACGACCGCCTGCCATTCTTCCTCGTTCTGGAGCACGACCATGAGAGGTTGTTGCCGCTGATTGCCCCCACGAAGACACGGGCGGTGTTTTACAGATTTCATTTTACAGATTGCATTTTGGAGAGTGTGCGCAGGAACTGCTTGACTTGATTCCGCCATCACATTTCTATCATCGGACAAACCGACGCACGGCGAGTATCCACCCTTACGTTGTTGAAACATCTACGGTCCGGACTAAGCGTTTCGCCTCGTCATTTATACCGCGTACTTCGAAGGACTGGAACAGTCTGCCTGCTGCGGTCTTCCCGTCCGATTATAATTTGGGTGTCTTCAAGGCTAGAGTGAATAGGCTCTTAATAAACTAGTGCGCCTCACCATCAACGATTGCATCACTGCTTACCATCAGGCGGGATCGCAGTCAAGTACTAGTTTATAACAGATAAAAAAAAAAAAAAAGCCCAAGCGGTTCATACCTCCACTGTAAACTCAACCGTGTCCTCCGAGCGGTCCTGTTCGATTTGCCTGTATATCTGATAAGTTTACTATCTATACTTGAAAACGCCTCCGTAGCCACTTGCAAGCAAATTGCTTTTATAGGTCGTCGCTATTATGTTGAACGGCGTGGGAACGTGAAGTGTCATCTTAGGGTGAGGCGGTAATTTTGTGGCTTAATTTTGACAAACATTCTATTCAACAATGTTATTACAAAGAATGTGTCGGAAAATGACTTCAGTCTCAGAGTTGTGTTAATGACTTAGTCATGCGTTAGTCACTTATCATGACATCCTTTGATAAAATATAATTTGACTTAACGACAAGGTTGATGCAAGGGTTGAGCGATTGCCTGTCCAGCTACGTGTAGCGGGTTGATTTCCGCACGGAACTATTTATTTGTATATAGTTTTTTTTTTAAGGTAGTAAATCATTAAATGACTTCCTCTGCTCAAGGGATCTAGTGTTGTTCTGTATTTTATAAGTGATCACTTGTTATTGGTTGTAATTTTAACTTATTGTTTCAGCTGTAATTCTTGTGCATCATTTTAATTAATAAATAGAAACCTGGTGCGGTCTTCCCGTCCGATTATAATTTAGGTGTCTTCAAAGCTAAAGTAAATAGGCTCCTTAATAAATTAGTGCGCCTCACCATCAATGATTGCATCACTGCTTACTATCAGATGGGATCGCAGTCAAGCTCTAGTTTATATCATATAAAAAATACCTATCTCCCACATTGAACAGAATAGAATAAATGTTATTACACACAAAAATAGTAACTAACCTTTTACACAAACTTAAATATATGGCGTTAATCTATGACGGTCAATAAATGAACAATTTATAAGTATTGCATAATTAAGTACGTTAATGTATTTCTTGCTTTAGTTTTTTATAATATTTTGATGTTTATCACATAGGTACTTAAAAAAAAAACCAAACAACACTGCCCGACCCATAAACGGACCCAGGAGCGCATACTTTTTTTTATTTGATTTAAACTAGTGCTAAACTGCGGTCCCACCTGATGGTAAGCATACTTAGCAGTGTCCGCCTGCAACCGCCTGGCTAATGAGGCATCCTTCTTTTGAGAGGCGTAGCTACTGCCATATAAACCATTTCAATGGTACGGGGCCCCCAGGTTTCATAGGGTTCTATCTTAATTTATGGAAGCAAAAAATCTTAAAATGTTGTCTATAATTACTTAAAAGACTTTCAAAAACTTTTTTTTATTGTTGATAAGCTCGCGTTTGACCACCTGATGGGAAGTAATGATGTGGTCGACGATGCAGCACGCTTGCCTAGAAATATCCTATTTACTCTTGACTTAAAAATTCCTAAGTTGTAGCTATCAGAAAATACAGAATTCAGGCTGGGAATTCTGTGCTAGTTAGGCTTATATCCTATTTGAGCTTTGGACTGTAAAAGGGGTCTCCATTTATTATTTATTATTCAATGGTACTAGCAGGATGTGCATGTCCCCTGCATCCTTTGATTACATTATCATCATCATATCAGCCAAAAGAAGTCCACTGTTGGACATAGGCCTCCCTCAAGCGCCTCTAGGCCTCGCCACAACAACCTGTCTCGTGCCTCACGCATCTATGGAATTCCCGCAACCTTGACCAGATCATTGGTCCACCTTGTTAGAGGCCTTCAACGCTGCGTCTTCCGGTACGTGGTCGCCATTCCAGAACCTTTCGTCCCGGTCGACCATCTGTGCCCTGCCCATTGACACTTAAGTTTAGCGATTCTTCGAGCTACGTCGGTAACCTAATCAAGGTTACCGACATAGCTCGAAGAATCGCCAAACTCGGATATCTCGTGCGGATATCTTCGTTTCTGATGTAATCACGCAAGGAAACTCCGAGCATAGCCCTTTCCATCGCCCTTTGGGTGACTTTGAGTCTTCTTATGAGGCGCATTGTAAGTGACCACGTTTCGGAGCCAAAAGTCATCACTGGCAACACGCACATACATTGTTTACATAGAAAAAGAATTACAGCAAGCCTTTAAAATACAACCTACTACGTGCCTACGAGTGTACCTAATTGTGGATCGGATAAAAACTAAATCTCTCAATTAAAAAGTCGAATCCATCAAATATTTTCACATGATCCTGTGCAAAGGGAATCGACCTTACGATTGTTTGTTCAATTTTATCTGCGGATATTTTTCCACCGCTTTTGTACGTGCTCTCATTTCTGTTTGGCGCACGTAAATTAGGTATGCAAACAACCTTTTTTATATTAGGAATCTTGGTTTATTGTTCTACCACAGAAAACGAGGTGTTAGGTTGATCCAGTTTAGCGAAACTTGAAAGGTTATGAAAAGAAAGCAGCGTAGGAAGGTACCTTTTTGAGTCTTTTATTTAGTTTTGAGTTGGATCTTTAAGGGTACTTCAACATATTTATTAAAGGTACCAGATAAATTTGCATTAGTCGGCATTGGCCCTACTGAGCTACTACTGCTTTGCTGACATCTCTTTGAGTCACGCGTCGAACACTTTGCGCCTATTTAACGGCGCTTGAGCTCGGTTTTTACTGGGCAGCCTCCTATGGCGGTGGTTGGTGCGTGAGGCCCGTTTCCGTTCCCTCGCAGTTGTGGCCATCTCTTTCACTATCATTACTACTTCGCAGAAGGAAGCGACCGCATTCCATTTCCTCTCGCTCTGGGCCATACCCTGAACTAGAGCCCGGCACGAGAGGACTGGCAATTGACTCATGGTAACTCTTTCAAAGTGATAGTTTGACGGGTGACAGGACAGAATGGAAGAGGAAAACGTGTTGCACCGACCCCAAGTAATATGGGATAAGGGCAGAAAGAAGAAGAAGAAGAAGAACTCTTTCAAACGTTCCCGCAGCCTGCTTGTATGTTTTAAACTCTCTAAGGCTTCTATGTTTTAACAAATGGAAAAAAAATTATATTAGGATAGCTTATATCCTGGATAATTATTTTGTAAAGGTGGGAAATACTTTTTTCACGCGGGGCGGCAGGTAGTTATAGGCAAGTTTGGTAGTAATAATTATATCTTATACACCAAAATATGGTGTGTGTGTCATAGGAACTAAATGGCAAAATCCTGCATCGCGGTATTAGAGTTCTTCACGCGATTAGAACATAATAGGTACAATAATCCAAAAATACTGGTGGAATTTCGCGGAGCATTTCCGACGTCTGGCTCTCAAACTGAACCGGACTGGGGCTGCTCTCAAGCGGCTCCTATCCAACCTGGGGGTTCCAGACGCCTCCTGCCGGAGGCTTTACGCAGGAATCGTTCGGTCCATGGCCCTTTACGAGGCGTCAATGTAGGCGCCATCGCTACGTCAGCAACCGAAGGCCCAGCTGAACGCATGCCAGAAGGTCTTGGCAATACGGATAGTGCGGTTTTAACAGCGAAAAAAAAAACAGAAAATCAATTATCATGCAGTTGTTACACGGAGCAAATATATCACCTATTTGGTCCGAGAACCTTTTTTCAAGGTACGTATGTATATATAAGTATATGGGACTTTACACACTGACCACATACCCTCTAAATGGCAAAATTTCCGATGTACTAGTTAAATGACCTTTCCACATCTCCAGAATTGTATCTGTCTTCTAGCGTCGTATTAATGTAAATTATCTGGCATTAAAAAGCCATTGACACGAGGTCAGTGGGTAACTACGCCAAATAACATCGAATTAGAGCTGGGATATCGCCAAAAACCAAGTTTATATAGGATAAATAACACATAAATCTGACAATTGGTTGAACTAACGAGATTTAAGGGTTTTACAGCACTCAACATAGCATTTATTTCCTAACTTAGCTGAAATCTCATGCAGCTAAATCACCCATTGATTTAGCTGCATGAGATTTCAGCAGCGGGATTTTTCGACAGCGTTACCGTGGCCCTGGAATGCGTCGGGCATCTTAAAAAGTAAAAGCTTGACACGTCCTCTCGTTATATCTAAATGCGGGAGAAGTTTTTTAATGATTTTCTACATCATAAAAGCCTAAATAAATCAATAAGCCTTTTACATAGAACTTTAAAAGAAAGATTACTGACATATTAGACGACAAAAATCTTTCATTTCTTTGTCTCTTGGCGTAGGCTTCCTCTAACATCCGCCACTATTGATTACAACATCTATCCTTTGTGAAAGCTAAAGTTTAAACTGGGTTTAAGACTTGTGTGACAGACCTCCAGGCTCACACCTTCACAATTACATTTCGATTGCACTTACGTAGGTACTCCTGACATTAAAGCGAGTAGAGAAGATGTTTATACAAAATAAAATCATGATTTTTGCGGTTCCGTAGCCAAATGGCAAAAACGGAACTCTTATGGATTCGTCATATCTGTCTGTCCGTCCGTTTGTCACAGCCATTTTTTTCCCGAAACTGTAAGAGCTATACTGTTGAAACTTGGTAAGTAGATGTATTCTGTTAACCGCATTAAGATTTTCACACAAAAAGAGTGTAATTTTTGGGGTTCCCCATAATTAGAACTAAAACTATTTTTTTTTCATAATTCTCACTATGGATAGGTCTTTAAAAATGATATTAAGGTTGCTAAAACCATTTTTTTCTAAACTGAATAGTTTGGTTAACCCGCGACTTCGTCCGGGTAAATGTCGAATGTTGCGGACGCGAAGTTGAAGTCAAGCCAGATAATAATATGTCCTTCCTTGAGATTGACGCTTACTACTTACCAAATTTCATCAAAATCGGATAAGTAGTCTAGCCGTTAATGCGAATCTTTTCGCCTTGTCGTTTAAACCGTATACATCGATGAACTAAAACGATTTGCCTATCGCGGTCTTTCCGTCCTACTATAATACAGGTACGACTAGAGATGTACCGTTGTCGTCAATATTGCCCGAAGTGGCCCCAGTAGTTCCCACTTCACGGCATCACACAACCATTAAAATATATATATATATATATATATCAGTAAGTACCTATGGATTTTAGCAGAGTCTGTTTCTAAGTTTAAACCACACTTACAATTTATTATCATTGTTGGTATCACTACTCGATATACAGATTGGTACTCATTAGATAGGTTAAAGGGTACTTGACGCTGATAACAAGCATATCAAATAACCTATTTGATTCAGATATAAATTAGTGGTTGACAACCAGTCCCTAGGAGCAGCTACATGGTGCTAAATCAATCCAAAATACTTTAAAAGTGAGTTTTTTTTTTAAATTACTCTTCTTCTTCTTCCTGCCCTTATCCCATATTACTTGGGGTCGGCGCAACACGTTTTCTTCTTCCATTCTGTCCTGTCACCCGTCAAAGTATCACTGCCTTTTCTTTCATATCACTTTTCACGTGTCAGGCAGGCGGCCGAATGTAAAATATTTGCCAAATCCCTAGCAACATATCTGGATTTTTTTTAAATTACTATTTATATTAAAAAGAATGAACCGCCAAATGCTTTGCTACACGCAAAATATATGGAAGACTGGACTAGTTTAGATGTTTTTTTTTTTGTCTTTTTTACTATTTATTTAAGTTACAAGACAGTTCTAGAAGAGAAAATTGTAAAAAAAATAATTATATAATACATATTGTAGCGACAAAAATTTAAAAACCTGCATCGCGCTATTAAAGTTTTCAGCGAGATTAGAACATAAATATAAAACCGAACCAGACGCAACATCCGCCTGGTCAGAAAATCTTCCTTTTTCAATTAAGGTTTCTATAAAATACCCTGTTGCACATACTTTTATACTAAACTCTATCAATTCTTACTTTACACTACTTTAGCTTTGATTTTAATGCTCATACTTTAACCGTAAACATTCCTATAAAAAATTACACTCTTTAAAATATTCGTGCCACGGACTAGCACAAGTCTGGCCACGTTTGTTCTCATAAATAGTTCAGATTCCAGATTTCTGTTAATAGAAACTTCCATTATCTTGTACAGTTAAGTGGAGGCCTGTTTTAAAGGTTTCAATACAGCAAGTATTAAACCACTCCCTCTTCTCTAGCATTAGCCAATTCGAACTTCCTATTAAGAAAGGACAAAGTTTGAATATTTCTCGAGAACTACATTTGAATGAATACAAAAAAAAACAGTTTTTTTTAAATTATTGGCTGTTTTATTTTTCTTCAGATGACCATCCGCTGGGGTATTGTGTCCGCGGGCAAGATTTGCAGTGACTTCGTGAACGCTGTCAATTCTTATCCTCAAAAAGGTGATCAAGAGATTGTTGCAGTTGCAGCCAGGGACAAGAAAAAGGCTGATGAATTTGCTAAAATTCATAATATCAAGAAAACATTTGGTTCCTACGAGGAAATGGCTAAGAGCGGAGGCATTGGTGTGTAATAAACTTTGCTTATTCTACATTTTGGTAAAAAAATTATAAAGATGTATTGAACCCAAACCAAAGTTGTTGTTCACGATAAATACAAGTCAAATCAAATCAAATCATTTAAGTATTTCAAATAGACCATTTGCAGGCACTTTTGAATGGTTAAATGTCGATCAGTCCAAGTAAAGTGAAGCTAAATTGCACCAATAATTTAACATTTAGAAATAAGCCAAATTAAAATTAGAATGACTACGTTTTTTTTTTTATAATGGATAGGCTCATGTTTGACAACTACCTCACCTGATGGTAAGCGACGATGTGGCTGACGATGGAACACGCTTGCCTTGAAGCAATCTATTCACTCTTGACTTAAAGACCCCTAGGGTATAGTTATCAGGAAACACAGACTCCGGCAGGAAATTCCACTTTTTAGCTGTACGCATAAATGAATGTGCTCCCAAAACGCTTTGTACGTATGGGTGGGATGTCCACCATGTACCGGTGGCGCAACGCCGTACGTCTTGTAGTGCGATGATGGAACGGACGTGGCGGAATTAAATTGTGTAACTCCAGTGCACACTCCCCGAAGTGTAAAAGATAGAAAACAGACAAGCTAGCAGGTCGGCGTCGATTCTCAAGACTTTGGAGTTTTGACTTCACAAGCCATCATTGCCTATGATCTTCTTGGCAAGCTTTTTAATCGACTCTAGTGCATCCAGCTGGTATTTGGCTGACCCATCCTAAAGATGAGAGCAGTACTCCATACACGATCGAACTTGCGCCATATAGAGGTTGAGCAGCTGTTCCGGCGTGAAATACCGTCTCACCTTTGCTAAGATCCCAAATTTTTTGGCAGCTAGTTGGGCTTTCGCCTCGATGTAGGAACCGAAATTGAGTGTCGACGTTTGAAAGTGTATCTAATTTTCTAATTTTACCATCATCATCATCCCTAGTCTTGGCTTCCAGTCTAGCCGGATACGGCTAAATACGGTCCATGTTATTATTTTTGTAATATTTATTTTAATTCGAATTTTGCAATTTTAATCGTTCTTCTTCGGTTTTTTTCGGTACGTTTTTTTGGTCCGACCAATATCACAATATTCTATTATATATTCGTCGCTTCATTCTTCAGATATCGTTTATTTACAAAGTAGTCCCTCTATCCTACGGGCAACCTTCGCACGATTTTAGAGTTTTTTTTCTTTGACTTTGTGTCGTCTGTCATATTCTTCATTCCTTTTTCGTGCGGGGCAACGAACGATTGATAAAAATGCCGAAACGTAATGCCCAAAAGAAATATACAAGAACAAGATTAGAAAACTAGAAAAAAAGAATAAAAAGACAGAATGGCGTTGTATACGACGACCATTAGATTCATCGGAGGATGAAAACATTGGAGGTTAGTTGAAACTCTATTAATAAGTGTTACAAAATATTCAAAGCTAAATCGTGATTGACTGCGAGTCAATTGCGGTAACATAATTAGCTGCGAGCTAATTATGGGTCATATTCATGACTATTCATGTATAAAAAATGTGTCATCTTGAGAAGATATGCAACATTGTCCGCCTGACATTAGCACCAAAAAATAAAAAATGTGATACATGTTAATAATTGCTACAAAATATCCACAGTTAAATCGTGATTGACTGCGAGTCAATTGCGGTAACATAATTAGCTGCGAGCTAATTATGGGTCATATTCATGACTATTCATGTATAAAAAATGTGTCATCTTGAGAAGATATGCAACATTGTCCGCCTGACATTAGCACCAAAAAATAAAAAATGTGATACATGTTAATAATTGCTACAAAATATCCACAGTTAAATCGTGATTGACTGCGAGTCAATTGCGGTAACATAATTAGCTGCGAGCTAATTATGGGTCATATTCATGACTATTCATGTATAAAAAATGTGTCATCTTGAGAAGATATGCAACATTGTCCGCCTGACATTAGCACCAAAAAATAAAAAATGTGATACATGTTAATAATTGCTACAAAATATCCACAGTTAAATCGGGATTGACTGCGAGTCAATTGCGACAACATAATTAGCTGCGAGCTAATTATGGGTCATAATCCTATGACTATTCATGTATAAAAAATGTGTCATCTTGAGTAAATATGCACATTTAACTAAATACTATTAGCCGCGAAAATGTGTTACACATTATTAAGTGCTACAAAATACTCATAATATATCGGAGTTGACTGCGAGTCAACCGCGATAACCCAAAACACCCAAAGGTTGACTTGTAGAGAATGCCTTGTGGCATTAAATCCGTCTATGTACCACTATTGTACATGAAGTTTAAATAAATAAATAACATAATTAGCTTCAAGCTAATTATGGGTCATGTTCTATGACTATTCATGTAAGAAAAACTTGTCATTTTGAGTAAATTTGCACATAAATCATCCTGCCAATTTGTTCGCTTAAGGATCGCATCGTATGCATATCGCTTGCAAATGTGAGCAAGGTCGAGCTCCGGGAGCCACAGAACGGTCCGCTAAACCTTCAATATGAAGAAGACCAACCAGTGGTGGTCAAAGATACACAGGTTAACCCAGATCTCGTGGACCTCGTGGAAGTGGCTCAAGTTTGGGACCTGGAGCTATTGTCTCCGTTTGGTTCTTCAACGTTCAGTACACCAGACTTAGGGGTAAAAATCCACGAAAGATTAACCCTCCCTATTTAAAAAAGGATTAGACAAAGAGGAGAAAGATAGACTCCTAAAAGACCACTCTATACTCGCCAATTGCAGACTATTGCGAGCTCCAACGTTGAACGTGGAGATCTCAGCTGCAGTGTCAGACATAGTCAGAGGCAGAGACAAAAAATTACTTGGTTTACAACAAAAACTGGGAAATGATAACGCAGCAATAAATACATCAATGGACAATCTGCTCAAGTCAGACAATAAAGTCATTACTTTAAAATACTTAGCGACAGTTGTCGCTTGTTATCAGATCTACATTACTGTTTGTCCAAAGACAGAATAAAATTAATAGCTTCGAACCTAAAAAAGAAAGTGCCTTCATATTATTAAAGATTCAGAACGTGATGATACCCCATATGGGAACTCATTATCCGAAAAGATAAAAGCCAGCAAGGCTATCGAAATGCAAGGGTATCTATCAGATACGAAAAACTGTACCAAATTAGAAAAATTATATTCCGTAGTCATCAGTTACTCTCCCTGGCCTTTAGGAAAAGTGGCAAGGACCTCCTCGCTCCCCGTCGTTCAAAGGGGGGGGGGAGGGAGGACAGAGGAGACTACTAGTGACGCCACGTCGGTCATACTCATGGCAGTGTCATCCGCAAACGAAGAGCCCTTACATATCAAAGACAGTACAACAAAAATGTCTAAGGTATATGCTGGTAGAATACAATTCTTCCTCAGTTTATGGTCTTGCGTAACCAAGAACACTATTGACCTATCATGGATAGAACATGGTTTAAAAATTTCCTTGTGTACTCAAGTAACTTAGTCAAGCATATCACTATCGAACTTTACTTATGATGAAGCTCGAGATATGCAGATAGCAATTAAAAAGTTATTAGAATTAGGCACATGGCATGCAACGTGATATGGCCATCACGTTGCATGCCATGTCATGATCAGTATCGTCAAAGATCTTTTAACCCCTAAGGCTGGCGGAACTAAGTGATTTATTTTAACCCTAAAATCATTTAATAAATTTGTTAAAAGTACACATTTTAAAATGGAGGATCATATAACAACAGCTAAATTAATCCCCCAAGGTGGTTTTTTGGCAACAAGCGACCTAAAAGAGGTCTTTTATTGATTTCTATATCCGAACCTGACAGAAAATGCTTAAGATTTCATTTTCAAAATCCTGATTCTAAAAAGTTAGATTCTACTAGAACTGGTATGTCCAGTTCACTGCCTAACGGCTTAACTGTGGCGCCCAGAATATTTACAAAAGTCATGAAAGAAGTTATAGCCTATCTTCGAAAACAGGGATATAAATTTATTATATAATTAGATGATACATAATGTATATAGACGATAAATGTGCTCATAATGTACGTAAAACATTGAAACTTTTGGAACGTTTAGGTCTCGTCATCAGTTACGTTAAAAATTCATTGAAACCATATAAAACTGTAAATTTTTTGGATTTCTGTATAATATTTCCCTGTCGTTATCTCCCGATAAACGTAACAGCATTAAACAGCTGGTGAAGTAAGTTTTCGGGGGTGCCTAGATGTACAATTCGCGAGTTCCAGACGCAGCCTGCCCAGCAGTTCGATATGGTTCCCTTTATACAAAATTGTTGGAACACCAAACATTCCTAGCGTTACAACATCACTATAATAATTACGAACATAAAATTATTATTTCCGAGACAGTCCTTGATGATTTACATTGGTGGCGTAATCATATTGTTACAGCTACGTGTCCCATTACAAACAAAAGTTACAAAAAAGAAATACACACAGACTCGTCTAGAACAGGTTGGGGTGCCGTATGTTGTGGCGTTGAAGCCACGGTGTTACGCCTAGTACATTGAAAGTCATAGAAACTGATTGCAACTCCTGCTAGTGTTTCTAGTCATTTTAGTTGTCCTGGTCTGACCTGACCTGACCTCTTTGTGTCTCAAAATAATGTCAAATGTGGCTCATTTGTTTCTTGGAAACAAGAACCAGCTGCATACTCCGTAGAAGCATTTACTGGAAATCTCAATATATCTACGCGTTCCCGCCATTTACTCTGATATTAAAATGTTTGCGCAAGATTATTGAAGGCGGTGCCAAGGAAATTTTAGTTTTTCCTTATTGGCCCACCCAGCCATGGAACCCACTTTTACAGGGTATACTCGACTCACATACTCTTTATTTGAACCCTAGCAAATCTCTTCTTCAGTCTCATCAAGGAGCACCATCCCCTGCACGCCAAGCCCACCCTGGGTGTTGCGAGGCTTTGCAGACCGCGTCCACACGCTAGGGAACGCCACTCGACTCACTAAATCTAACGATGGCTTCTCTTGCTAACAATACGATCAAACAGTATAGCGTCGCACCAAAAATCCGGTGGCAGTTTTGTTCCTCACATAACATTGACTTTTTTAATAGTTCAAAAACTTTTGTCCTTCTTTTCTTAACTGATAAATTTAACAAAGGCTGTTCATATGGTGTAGGTTCCGATGATTGTATAAAACGGTTACTGAAAGGAACTTATAAACTTAAGCCCAATAAACCACAGTATACCCCAACACCTCACATTTAGAACTTAATCAGGTATCTAAATGGTACCTTAATTCGGAACTCAGTGTAGTAAAAAATACCAAAACATTAGTTATTTTATTAGCTCTCTGCGCAGCGCAGCGCGTTGAATAAACCTTTTGTTTAATAAAGTTAGAAATGATTTCGATCGAGGGATCAAGCGGAGTTAAAATAGCCATAGCTGATATTATAAAAACCTCCGCACCCGGACACCAGTCGGTTCTATTCCTATCATTTTTTCATGAACATATAAATGTATGATCTGCTTCAGTCCTCAAAGATTATATTTTTGTTAGCAAAAACGTGAGGACAAGCAACGTAGGGAATGTAAAATAAATGAATGAATTTAACTGATAAAAAGCTCACCATCTCTATCAGTCGATAGATTAAGCATGTGCCATCCGAGAGTGGTGTGGATGTGAGCACGTTTAGCGCGCACAGCACGCGACACACCGCCATTTCGGCCATGTACGCTACTAGACTTAGTGTGAACATTATTAGGAAGACAGCTGGCTGGACCAGTTTATCTTTAGTTTTTGATAAATCTTATGACAGACCGATCATAAACAATGATGATATTGCAAACGCGGTTGTATTCCAAGGAATAAATTAATTAAGTTAATGATGTCAAACTAAGATTGTAATTAAGTTATTAAAATCACAGTTGATTTTATTAGAATTAAAAGTCCAGTTCAATTATAATCACACGTTTCGTTTTTTCACAAAATAAAATATACATTAACTGAACAAAACTTGTGTCTCTAAAAATCTACTTTGTAAATAAACGATATCTGAAGAATGAAGCGACGAATATATAATAGATGATCAAACGAGCTTCCTGAAGAGAAGTTCGATCATTATTATATGAGTCGCTTCATTCGAAGATATAGGATCCCTCCTCTCCCGTCATAAACTCACATCTCATAAATTTCTGTGATTTTAACCCCAACAAGTTTTGTTTACAATAAGTCTCTAAAAGAATGAAGAATATGACAGACGACAGTAATGTCAAAGAAAAAAAAAAAAAAAAAACTCTAACATCGTGCGAAGGTTGCCCGTAGGATAGAGGGACTACTTTGTAAATAAACGATATCTTCGAATGAAGCGACTCATATAATAATGATCGAACTTCTCTTCAGGAAGCTCGTTTGATCATCTATTATTTTGGTTAGATTTTAATTGATATTTTTTTAGTTATCATTTTAATTATTGTTTTATAATTTTCATTCTATTTGTGTAACTCATTTATTTTAATCCTTATTTTAATTTGACATAATAATTGGAATGACTTAACCCTATTAATGTTTTATGTTTCAGGTGCACTGAATCGAATGTATTGACTAGGATTCTGTTCAAAATATTAATTAAAAAATTGATATTTTTTATGATCTTTTGTAAAAATACCTTAAAAACTTGGGTGGTACTAGAATTTGAATTTCGTTTTTGATATAATTATAGTTTGGAATTACAAATTCGATAATTGACCTGAATACTGAATTTAAAATGTACTTGATTTTACTAGGTCGAGTACATCTATCAGTGCCAAATGATCTGATGATAAATGGAACTATTAGAGTATAAAATATACTAACACTCGTCTTTATCAATCCTTACTTCATCAAGTGACACTTAAAATTACCTTGTAGTAAATGATTTTCTTCGAGCGCTGTAATTTTGTCGACTACTCAGGCTATTGAGGCTTTACAAAAATTGGGTAGTTCTCTCATTTTTTTATTATTTCCATCAATAATAAATTTATAATCATAAATAAATAAAGTCAAAGTTATAATATAAAAAAAATCCAGTGCCACAAATAAAAAAAAAACAAACTCAGTGAAAAGGGAAATAGTCAAGTAAATAAATAAGGATACTGAAATATGACGTCATTGCTATTTGGTTACGTCTCTTGAAAAGAGATACTTAACAAGATAATCCAACCTCGCCCTCACTCTTCCTCATTCCAATATTTAAAATGCTAATTGCTACAGCATTACCACTTTTAATGCGATTTTCAGAAAAAATATTTTATTTTTAACCGACTTCGAAAAGGAGGAGGTTCAATGTACGGCTGAATGTATGTTTTTTTTTTATGTATGTTCAACGATATCTCAGTCAATTGTGGACCGATATTGAATTTTTTTTTTAATTGAAAGTTTATATGTCTAAATGACTTTTCTTGCTCTGGATAGAACTAGAAGGAGTGTTAGACTTTTAACTGCAACCCCTGGTAGGCATCGGCCCTGGCAGGCCCTGTCATACGCCGAAAACTCTTTAAAATGTGTTCTTGCTCTGGATAGAACTAGAAGGAGTGTTAGACTTTTAACTGCAACCCCTGATAGGCATCGGCCCTGGCAGGCCCCGTCATACGCCGAAAACTCTTTAAAATGTGTGTGGAACACACAGCACCGTTAACCCGAGCCGGATCCTATTCGGATGACTACCCATTGCTCGCCTTCAAAGGCCCCTTAAAGCTTGATCCCATAAATAACAATCATTTCTGTTTCATGTTTCAGACGTGGTGTATATCGGCACTTTGAATCCATATCACTTCGAACTTGCCTGCCTCTACCTGTCGAATGGAAAACATGTGTTATGTGAGAAACCTTTATGCATGAACACACGTCAAACCGAGACCCTGATAGAATTTGCTAAGAAGAAGAAGCTGTTTCTTATGGAAGCCGTGTGGTCGCGTTTCTCTCCCGCATATTTAGAAATGGAGAAGGAGATAAAGAATGGAGAAATTGGAGAAGTGAAGTTCTTGGAAGCAAACTTGGGGTTCTTTAGTGAGAGTGATAGGGTTAAGTGAGTGATATTCTACTAATTTTCTTAAAAAACCAGTATCATTTGAAAGGTTAAAAAAAGGCGCGTGGCCGCCTGTAGTGTCACTAGGCCACTTATGGTGCAAAGAGAAGTCAAGCAGCCAAACGCGGCTGTAAGCGGCGTCTTCACGTCTCTCTGCCAGTTCCAGTCGAAATATGTACTATATTCGCGCTCCGCGCTCCTGCAACTGCTCCTCATAGTGGATACGTTCGCGCTCCGTGCTCAGCGCTCCATTCGGTGGCGCTTTAAAGTAGTTTTTTCATGGACGTACGAAAAATACCTTTAGTACGTATGTATGTTATGTTGGATGAAAAATATTTGCAAGGGGACTGCGTATTTCTTATGAAGATGCGCGTACCGTCTCCATCCGTGCAGTTGCAGATGTGCAGGGCACAGTTATTTCGCGAATATAAAAGATACCCAACTTTAGACTCTGTGTTACAACAGTATTTTCACAAAACCTAGAGAGGAAAAGGGTTATGTGAAGCTGGTCTTACTAACATAACAGAATCAAAACTACAATATTAACAGCGACTGGCAAATCTGTTTCATTAAACTAACTTAAAATAATTATTTTCAGTAAAAAACAGTATGGCGGCAGTGCTGTCCTAGACGTTGGAGTATACGTGTTGCAACTTTCGCAGTTCATATTTAAAGAATGGCCAGTCAAAATAGATATTGTCGGCAATGTAAACGAAGACGGAGTTGATTACACGGAGACAATTATCCTGGAATATAATGGTGGCAAGCGGGCTGTGCTTAATACACACACTCAATTGCAGCTAATTAACAAAGCAACGGTGTATGGGACTAAATCACGCATTACGGTAAACCATCATAGCATTGTCAGCCTTATAATATTGCCTGGCCTCCTGGTCAGGGTCCCAGCAGGCCAGTCCTAGTGCCTAGAAAGGATTCTAGGAGAAGGAACCGGCCGTAATCCATCATGCGGGCCCAGGCCGGATTGGTGGATGTCACATATCTTCGAATTTTTGGTCCTTGGATATTTTTTCGTCACGACGACGTTTATCTAAACCGTTTTGAGAGCCGTGTTCATGAATGAAATTATACAAGTACAAGGTAATGCACCTGGTTGAGTTCGACCACTCGACCACCACTGTCCATAAGCCATCATCACTCAGATAAGTGGATGTCTTTTGGCTGAAATAATTATTTATTTTGATAGAAAAATGTTAGGTTAGGTTAAGGCTTTTATCCAAGTGTGGGCCACTCAAAGAGATTTCTTAGAAGATATTCAGAAGTATTTTTTTTTACAAGCGACCACTTGTAAAAATGTTATGATTAAATGACATTTTCTAATTGCCACAAAGTTATTACATACTAGCGGCCTGTCCCGGCTTCACAACGGTAGCATTTTCACTCAGGGTGAATGTAGCTTTCCAATGGTAAAAGATTTTACACACAAAAATACAAATTTTCCCTCTTTATAATATTTGTGTAGATATAGATTATGAAGGCAATTATCTTATTTTAAAATAATAATTAATATTTCTAGTATACACAAATTAATTCTAACCATTTAATGGCTAATATTATTTTTTAGTTGAAGCCACCATTTAATTTCCCTCACAAAATAATTCGCAGCGATGGAACCGTAAAAGAATTCAAGCTACACGTTTCGAAAATTCCATACAATTTTGAAAATAGTGCGGGATTGGTGTACGAGGCAATTGAAGTTGCTCGGTGTATTAGAGAAGGTGAGTTCTAAGATCTATTCCTAGCATTTTTCCTAACTAGCTTTTTTTGGGTGGAAAAATCATCCAATGAGTTCCGGGGGATCTCATTGGATGATTTGTTTTTTTGGTGGATAAATCATCCAATGATCCTCTGATCTCATTGGATGATTTTCCCACCCAAAAAAGCCGCTCTTGGGCAGAGTGAGGGATGTCTTTTGCTGCCTTTCATACCAGATTCAGCTGGGCCCCTACGGTTTGCTGACATCTCCATGTGGCGCGCGTGGAACAGTACGCACCGGATCGAGCCCAAGTCGACCTACCCTTTGGTCGCCGTCCGCAAGCCCGCGCCTACGGTGGCCGGAAATCGGGGTCGGGATCTCGGCGGCTGGGGCGTGAGGGCCGCTCCCTCGCTCGTGCACGTGCGTCTTCCTCCTTTGCTAGCATCACTGCTTCGCAGAAGGAGGCAACCGCCTACCATAGCTTCGGATTGGTTTCCAGTCTATCTAGATGCGGTTGAATACCCGTATTTTACATAGAACGACTGCCTATCAGACCTCCATAACCCAGATACTGTGCAACACGATACTCCTTGTACCTATAGACTGATGGTTAGCAGGTGAGTTCTAAGAATTAATTAATTAGTAATTTTAAAGCTTATAATTGTTTATATTTCTAGGTCTGACAGAGTCACCACGAATGACACTGGCCGAAAGCTTAACTTTAGCTGTTTTGGAAACTAAAGTTCGAGAGAAGTTGGGAGTGCGTTTTGATTGTGACGACGATTAAAAATAATTGTATTAAAATTCACTGAAGTATTATAAATAATGGTTACATTAAATAGCTGTTGTTTTTTTTTTAAACATAACGTGTTGTAATTACTGAAACTTAAGTTAGCTGGTAGACAACGCAGACGCATTACATTTTTTGTACTAAGGTTCTTCAGTCAGGAAGCGATTATATAATCCGCAGAGAAGGCGTTTTGAAATTCGTATGACCAAAGCTTTTATCTCTTGTCTTACTAACACTAATGTCTTGCTATACAAAATGCATTTCAGAGAGAGAGAGAGGGAGACCAAAGATAGACGGATTGTGTGAGAAGTTTCTTTCATATAGAAAAGGGAGTTAGTGATAGCGTGACGAGTGACAAGACAGAATGGAAGAAAAAAAAACGTGTTGCGCCGACCCCAAGTAAAACAGGACAAGAGCAGCAAGATGATGGTGACTTATACATTTCAAAATCAAATTGTTTTATAAGTCATGTTTGTTAATTAAATGACAGTGACCCCAAACCTTTTGCCCAACAATGATACATAACAGAGTAAAAAAAAATATATGAAAAACAAAACAGTGTTTTAAGAATTAGTCCACTAAAGACTGATAAATACAAATTTATTAACATAATAGACGCAAGTGGGCCTAACTTTCAGATAAACGAAATCACAGGTTAAAGAAATATTGTATCCAGTCGACCACAGCTGACAAAAATATAGTATCATAAATTGGCGATGGAACATAAATTTCAAGTGAAACGTTCATTCAGTATAAATCCGGTCTATCGAAGAACTAATCCGGTACAATACAATATGGTTCACTGTGGTAAATAGCGGAGATTAGCCCCTTTTCAGAATGGGGAAGAGCGGAAGTAAAGCCTGCTTACTGTTAATACTCCATTTACTGATGATTCGGAGATAAATAGTGTTTGGTATACTGACAGAATAAAAGAAGATGTGAAACATGTTTACCGAACAAATAGAGTTTGGTGAAATAAGTACTCGTATATTATGAGATTTATTTCGAATGGGTATTTAAAGTCACATTATTTTTAGGGTACAAAGTATGAGGAATTCGGTCGGGCTTCGACGATTCACTCCATTAAAAAAAGGCTGTGGGTCGTTTGTAGGCGTGTGTAACTTTTTACTGAATTTACTCACTGTTCCGAAATATTTTAGTGTTTCGAAAGATTGGAACGTCAGTAATATTTTAAATGCATCATTTGGAACAATTGGAATACTAAAACAAAATAATAATAATAATAATATCTGTTTAAAATTCGGTTTGCTGTTATTCTTTCTGTGTTTGTATCTTTTGAGCAGTTGTTCCAAATAATACATATCATCTAACATTTCTGTCTGTGTGAATATGTCGTGACAAAACAGATCACAATTCATTTGAGCTGATGTTCCAAATGATACCTACATACGTATCACTGTTCCGGAACATTCAGTGATATTTTTTTTTTAATTCAGATAAACTAGTGCTTGACTGTGATCCCACCTGATGGTAAGCAGCGATGCAACCTTTGATGGTGAGGCGCACCAGTCTATTAAGAGCCTATTCACTCTAGCCTTGAAGACACCCAAATTATAATCGATTCAGATGCAAATGTACCATTCTCAAAAATGACATACTTTGCCCACGCCTAGTGCTTTGTACAGGCTGCTCAACCTCACCGGACCTCTGGAAACATACCCACACCATCTTCAAGTGGGTGACATGCGACCAAAACGACAATCGGTCTTGTAAGAGCCAACGGGCCCCTTATCATGGTAACAACCACAGTGATTTTAGTAAGGTAAAAATCTCACACTCTGGCTTTTGAAGGTTTTCCCCTGAAAATAAAAAAGCACTCTAAATTGCGTTTGACTTGTGTTTTCAAGAAGCTACTATTTCAAAAATATTTTTGTTAATCTCATTTTATGTATGAGATTCGTTCGTCACCTTAAAAATGAAATCCCAACCAATTTACGAGAACTCTATCGAAATTAAAATCAAACCCAAATCAGTAGGTATCGTACGAATGAATGGAACATTCAATATGATTATGATTTTTTAATGGGACACGCTGTGACGAATAAGACAACGTCAAATATACTTACGTATTTTCGAAATTAAAACATATCACAACGCAAACAATATATTAAATTCAATTAAAATAAAATCAACATGAAACCTAATCAAACACATAAAAATTAAATAACTATTGGTACATGACAGATGGCAATATTTCTAGAACAAGCACCACAGAACGTCCATGAATTTTAAATCAATTTTGAAACGGGTTCAAATGTATTCCCCGGGATCAAACAGTAATACAACACAGGCTCTAAAATAAATCTACAGGTGATTGGAGTGTGACCTTTCAGGATTCAATTATTTTTTACATTAGGTAGAACGAGTTTTTTTTTTAACGACTGCATGTCATGGTACAAGCTATATTTTCAGGGCCAATTAGATTATTTATTTTATGATGAAATTACAAAGGGTAATGAATATTTTGCCACACATAGCTGGCATGACTTTGCCTTTAGTGAAACATAGGCCATATCTAAAAGGACTGTACGAGAAATAAATAGCAAAAAAATTATGTATATCAACTGTAACCGAATGAAGTTAGAGACTATTAAGTAGATCGCTATTGCTTTTTTATAAGGCATTATTTTGCTTAAATAAAAATACTCCGTGTCTGATATTTTAAGTTTCTCTAAATGGTTAATCTGCGTATTTCGCTTCTGCATATATCGCCAGATATGGTAGGGAGGCGTTTAGTTTAGCAAAGAACCCGAGTCCTCAAGTCGTTAATAGGCTAGTTGCCTTAAAAATGTAATTAGTCCGTCTTTTAGATTATTCAAAAATAAGGGACACCTATTTTTTTATTTATAAATTAAATAAAAAATGACAAAGACCCATGTCACGCCGTGCTGAATTTTTCACACAGGGTGACGTCACACGTAGCTTTAATGGGCTATATCTTGGTTATTTTTTATTAAATTGAAAAAAGAAAAAATACGTGTACAATATTTTTTTACGATCTAAAATACGGACTAAATAAGATCTAATTATTTGACCCTGGAAACTACCCTAATAAGAAAAACAAGTAACGCCTGACAAAAAAGTACTAGCAATGGTCCTATAGTTAATATTAACGTCTTCTTCGTTCAGTTACAGTTTAAAGACCTGGTTCTTTTTGCTATTGAATTCTCATACTGTCATCTAACTTATAACCTAGGTATCATTTCTGGCGAAAAAAAAAAGTAAATCATGCTAATATTTTGCATTGGTTTTTACAGTTTCCAATTTTCTTTCCCTTAACTTGAGCTAATTGTTACTTTTTGCCAATTTCATGATTCTAATCCATTAGGAAGCAGCCTTATAACTTTTGATTCTCTTGCGAGACAAAATCCCCATACAAGGTAATGTTTTAAATAAAAACAATTCATCGTGGAATACGCCTGAAATTTGAAAGTACCAACAGATCCTTTACTAACCCCGATCCAACTTTGTCAAATTGCGACCTAGAATTAGGAAATTCTCAATAAATCGTTCAAATTATACAGGATTTACTAAAGGCAACTGACGTTATCAATTAATCAAATGGTTCGTTAAACAGAACACTGACATAGCTAGGATTACAATATCACAGCGGCTTCGGGAATCCCGAAATTCGGCAAAACTTGCCGCGACCTTTTCGAGTACCCGGAGATTGATGAATAGTTCAGTTGAAGTAAGTACTCCAATAATTCAGATTGTCGAAAGAGGGATTTGAACCGTCCGTCGTCTAAAAAGGAGGTCAAATGCAATGCTATTGTGCTTGTAGTGGCAGGCATCTGTATATATACATATATCGACACGTATGAACCACGAAATGAATTTGACGCCACACAAACCTAATCGTGCAAGAATCGTCATAAGGTTGAGTAGCTTTTACATTTTAAGTTTATGCGAAACCTGAATAAAGTTTGTTCAGAATCAATAACTGAATGGATTTCAATAATTTTTACACCGTGTTACATTTTTTCCCAATAATACTTTAAAATGTTCACAAGTTGGACACCACTGCCACTATGTCAACACAGGTTACGGCAGTTCATAACAGGTATTAGGCCCCAGCGCACACCTGGGAGTGGGATCAAAACCACCTCTCAGTCGCTTGGATGGCCCGGTGATCATGTATTTGTGTGGACATTCGGGTAATATAACAAGCTTATAACTTTGGGATTTTTCATGATACAGTTATGTTTTGTACATAGATTCTTTATATAAAATTCTATAAGTGTTTCGGGTTTCTCATATAAGTACTAAAACTAATGTTGTATATAAAATTACAATCGCCTGACAACAAGCATCGGGATCTACAAGATTTCCATTCTAGGCATACTCTCGCGACTTCCGATGACTCAATTACCCTGCCCCAAGAGAGTCGTAAAGAAACCAGCAAACTTCAAACAACAGACACAGACCTTCCGTCCTTGGGCCGAAGCCTACTGCGTTGACTTCCAAAAGGGAAACCCGGGGTCCTGAAACGCTAAGCAAAGACGAAATGGTTTTAGTCAGTAAAAGTCTGATACACCTTCTCCTTCTACCCTAGAGAATCACTTAGTGCAGTAGGCAATCGCTCAACCACCACACCAATCGTGTCGTTAAATTCAATGAAGAATGCGAAACTTTCAACCCTGCTCTACATGCCTTTGAATTTGCGTCTGGAATTCCCATCAGCCATTTTGAATCATAAGCTTCGGTTAGACTATAAATATTTGAATTATATCTTTTGTTGGATAAACCTCTCGCTCCGTAGAACATCGTCAATGACCTGACCAGGGCACGTATATTCATTTCCAGTCGAGGTAATTTATCTTCGCTTCCAAATGGACGTCTTCTTTTCAAAAGAGTATTTTCGTCAGAATGACGGAGCGTCCTCAGTGGTACCTATTAAAGGTTATTTGCCGTTTTCCCTGTCAGCTAGACTTTATTCATTTCCTAGGGCGCTTTTAGAAAACAAAAACAAATCTGAGATAAATTAAATAAAGATTACACATTGATTACACATTGGAGACTCATCATGGTCTCATTAGCGATAACAAACTAGTTGCAGAAGAATTTGTAAATTTCTTTACCAGTATACCAATTAAAACTACTGAAGCCCTAAATTCGTCGCCATCGCATGCTTTTGATTTATTACAGGCGAACGTTGCAGCCTGTTCAACTGAATTTAACTTTAAACATATAAACCCCATAACAGTAATAAAAGCTTTTAAAGAAATCAAGATTAAATTGACAGAAGATCTGTGGGGTATGTCTATAAAAGTTTGTACCTCAATTATTGAGACTATAGCGCCGTACTTGGCTTTAATATTTAATTTGTGTATAGATCAAGGAGTCTTTCCAGATCTAATGAAATATAGTAAAGTGATACCGCTCTTTAAATCCGGGAATAGTAAAGACACTAATAATTATAGGCCGGTGTCCGTTTTGCCGGTTCTTAGCAAGATATTTGAAAAGGTAATGTTAAATCAAATGCTTAGTCATTTTAACTCCAATAACATCCTACATGATAAACAGTATGGCTTCACCAAAGGACGTTGTACAACTGACGCGGGTGTTTCCTTACTAAAACACATTTTTAATGCGTGGGAAGAGGCACAAGATGCTATAGGCATCTTCTGCGACCTATCTAAGGCGTTTGATTGTGTAGTTCATGAAACATTGCTTCGGAAACTCAAGCATTACGGACTAGGCAATGCAGCGTTAAGCTTATTAAAATCTTATTTGAATAATAGACAGCAATTAGTGCAAATAAACGGTGTCAATTCGTCTGGATTGAATGTTGAAATGGGGGTGCCCCAAGGTTCAATTTTAGGTCCTTTTTTGTTTTTAGTTTATATTAATGATTTACCTAATTTGTTGCAAAATAAACTTAATATGGTGTTGTTTGCTGACGACACTTCTTTGATTTTTAAGATAAATAGAAAAATTAACAATCTTGACAACGAAAATAGCGCCCTATTGCAGGTTCAAAACTGGTTCACTGCTAATAATCTGGTTCTAAATGGGAAAAAAACTAAATGCATAAGATTTTCCTTACCGAATGTCAAAAGTAGTGATTGTGACATTGTATTGAATAATGAAAAACTAGAATTTGTTGATAAAACGATTTTCCTGGGGATTACGCTTGATTCAAGGCTACAATGGGGTCCTCACTTAACTTCTCTTGCAGGTCGGCTTAGCTCAGCTGCATATGCTGTTAGAAAAATCCGCCAATTTACGGATGTTGATACCGCTAGACTAGTCTATTTTAGTTATTTTCATAGTGTCATGTCGTACGGTATCTTACTATGGGGACGGGCTGCTGACATCGAGTCAATCTTTATATTACAGAAAAGAGCCATCAGAGCGATTTACAATCTCCGCCGGTGCGATTCTTTAAGGGAACTGTTTAAAGATATTAACATAATGACAGTACCTTGTCAATATATCTATGAAAACATAATGTATGTTAGAAAAAATCTTCATCTTTTTAGCAAAAGAGGCGATAGACATAATTATGTTACAAGAAATAGGGATCAATTAGTTCAACCAGGTTTCAGACTGGCTAAAGTGGCCTCTTCTTTCATGGGGTACTGTTTGAAATGTTATAATAAAATACCTCCCCACATATTAGAACTCAATGAAACGAAATTTAAATCTTGTATTAAACGCACACTATGCAGACAAGCATATTATAAGTTGGAGGATTATATTCAAGATAAAAATGCTTGGCTCAATGCTGGTCCAGCTCCACTACCACTAGGGCGTACTAATTAGTTGATTAGTTGGAAACTAATATTATTATTTTTTAATTTGAAAGACACAATTGCATTGTATAATGTAGAAGCACTTTTTCCAAGTTTGTGAATGTGAAGCACCATGGAGCATTTTTATTAGGTTACAACTCTTTTTTTTTGACATTACGTTCATGGCAGTTGAGAGTTTGTCATGCTCACTCAAATGTCTCGCTGTTGGTGGCACGTGTTATTGGGTCGTTCGGTTCCCTTCAAAATGGTTGAGCTGAGTGGGGCTGATGCACGCGTCATGCTCGTGAACGGGTGCCGTCAGATGGGACTGGTCATCTCTGGTGGTTAGCTGCCAGTGGCTTAATTCAGTTTCTATCTTTTAATTATTTTACATTTTTATTTCACTATCGACATTGTGCTCACATGATAGAAGCAACAAGTAATATGTAACCAAGCATTATATGTAACACATATATGATTTAAAAGAGTGTCCATGGAGTTTCTTGCACGTTCTTCTCCATAGAGACCTACTCTTTGGAACGTGCAATTTAGCTTCACTTTTCTTGGACTGACCGACATTTGACTATTCAAAAGTGCCTGTAAATGGTCTATTTGAAATAAATGCTTTGAATTTGAATTTGAATTTGAATTTGAAAGTATTTTATACAGTTTTTTTTTTTAGAATAAATGTTTATTTATTTTTTATATTTTACTCACTTAAAAGAATCATAAACACAATTTAATCCAGGTACTGTGTTATTTACTTTTTGGTTTTTAATATTGCAGCATATATGTGATGTTGAGATAGGAACTTCTTAGCCTCGCCAGGTCTTTTATTTTATTTCTTTATTTTTAATGTTGTATTTTTAGTTTATGTTTTGAAATACATTAGTACGCATTTCTTAATTTTATTTGTCCTGTGCGAGTTATAGATAAAATATGTCTTTCTTTTTCTTTCTTATTGGTGATAATACTAGTTAAAATAAACAACTTACTTAGATTATATAATAAGTAAGCACAGCTATAAAACAGCTATTCGACTCTTTAAGTGACCAGAAAGCTATTTTTTTTAACCTATGAATTGTTGGAACGGCAAGTGCTTGCTAGCGTTCGGTGGAGTGTCCACAATCCATATATATATATGTCCAACCAATTATTGGACTGGCCTGTTGGTCTAGTGGTTAGTGACCCTGACTGCTAAGCCGGAGGTCGTGGGTTCAATTCCCACCCAAGACAAATGTTTGTGTGATGAGCATGATTATTTGTTCTGTGTCTGAGTGTAATTTATATATATATATATGTATTTAGAAATATATGAGATTGTTTATCAGTTGCCAAGATGAAATGGCGACAGGTCACGGGAACAACTTGTGACCCACGGATGCCCCTCAAGTTGAAGGGTAAAATCTACAAGTCTGTGATAAGGCCTGTCATACTGTATGGATCAGAATGTTGGGCTGTGAAAAAGACGGATGAAAAAAGATTGCATGTAGCGGAGATGAGAATGTTAAGATGGATGTGTGGTGTGACGAGAATGGATAAAGTGAGAAATGAGTATATTAGGGCAAGTTTGAAAGTGGCGCCAGTGACTGAAAGGTTGAAAGGAAATCGTTTGTCTTGGTATGGTCATGTAAAGAGGAGAGATGAAAAGCATGTTGCTAAAAGAGTTATGAATTTACATGTGGATGGATGGAGAGGGAGAGGGAGGCCAAAGAAAAGATGGATGGATTGTGTGAGAAGTGATATGAAAGAAAAGGGAGTTAGTGATAGCGTGACGAGTGACAGGACAGAATGGAAGAAAAAAACGTGTTGCGCCGACCCCAAATAAAATGGGACAAGGGCAGGAAGAAGAAGAAGAAGAAGAGTTTATCAGTTGCCAAGTACTCATAACACAAGCTCTGCTTAGCTTGAGACTAAACAGCGTTGTGTGATAGTTGTGTAAAAAAAAATATTGTGTAGTGATTTATCTATGATGATTGTTTTATTAGAATTAAAAGTAAGATTACAGAGAAGTGTTAAAATGAATTGATTTGATTTATAACGAGAGTCTATTCCCTTCTTTCCTTGCCGAACAAACCAAGTCTTAGGCTGCCATCAGACGGACTGCATCGCAGCAACTTTTTCGACTTTGCGCAGTTGCCGCCACGCATCTAACCCAGGAGCTTAGTGTATGATTAATTTGATCTTTAAGTGCCTCACTAATTGATATTATGACTGCACGAAGTCGAACGTATAACTTACTGCATGCAGTTAAATATATCGACCGCGTGCGATCGCTGCGATGCAGTCCATTGATGTCAGCCTTATTACAAATCAGTTTGAGGTTATTGATCCGATCAACATTACTGATATGGTCTGAAACCCTTCAAATATATTTATTTAATTATATTGTTCGACTTTTCCCACGGATTCTAAGAAACAATCTAAGAAGACAATTTAATTGGTTTGGTTTTGCACAATCAATGTTGACATAAGAAAATATCGTATAGTTTTGCCGTCTGTAAGCCAGATACGTGACTAGTTCGCCGGCTTCGGTATTACGCATCAAAACAAAGTTTTCGAACTAAATTCATAGTAAATATTTAAATGGGATTTGTTATAAAAACATAGATCACGACCACTGTCTTTAGCTTACAGATAAACAATATAGAATATAAAATTGATTGACTGATGATCTAACTGAATTTATACAGAGTTTCATCATCATCATGATTTCGTCGGAAAGGCGTCCATTGTTAGACAGGCTTCCCGGAAGAGTCACCATAATGACCAGTCCTGTGGGTCTCGTATCCATCGGATTTTCGTGACCCTCACCAGGTTATCGATCGGTCCACCTTAACATCCAT
Organism: Mythimna albipuncta; assembly: GCA_929112965.1. Lineage (NCBI taxonomy): Eukaryota > Metazoa > Arthropoda > Insecta > Lepidoptera > Noctuidae > Mythimna > Mythimna albipuncta. Next base: position 8,271,838 of record OV815972.1, on the reverse strand, counting down.
AACTGCCAGCAGGCAAACTACTGGCAGACATCTGGGCATACTCATTCAATATGCCACCAACAGCCGTGTTGATTTGGTCAGTCCATCGCATCGGTGATCTGCCACGCGGCCTTGTTCCGTCCACTTTTCTTTGTATAACAAGGCATTCGATGGAGTCACCTCCACGTCGACAAATATGGCCAGTGTCAGTCGGTGTGAAATTTTGTTAAAGAGAGAATCTCACTCGAACTCCATAATTTAATCGGTAATTAAATAACAAAATATGTCTTGTCTTAAACGATATTACTATTTGAGTTCACTTCCCTAACGAAGTCAATTAATGTTTATTTACTTCCTGAAGCGCTTGTTTAATTAGCACACGGAAGGTACTGGCTGTACCTTGTGTTATTTGATATATTCTATACTCGGAAAACAAGACTGATTAACCTCTCGTATGCCGTAATTAGAGACACAATTAAAAAGCCATTGTGTCTCGCTTAGATCTGCGTTCAATACAACGGGTTAAGGAAAAACAGTTTAAGTGATTCTTGAGTTACCATAACAAACAATATGTCATTATACTTTAATGTGTAAACAGAACTCGTCAAAAACTAATAGAAATTTTCTCAATATAACAAACACGGGGCAATAATCTCATAATAATGCAGACTTTTTGAAACTTTTAATGGAATCTGGTTCTATGTATGTCAAACAAAGTGAAAAAGTTAAATTGTATATTGTCAATCGGAATGAGTCACGAAATGTGGGATTGACGAGTCAACGTTATTAAAAGTAGTATAGTTGACTAGTAATCAGCCCCGGCTCCGCACGGTTGCAAATGATATCCTATACAAAACAATTGTAGCGACATCTATGACACCATATAATAAGTGAAATTCAAAACCCTGGATTGTATTAGAACATAAATAATGCTAAAAGTCAACTATCTAGCAGTTGCCCAGACCAGACAAGATATCCTAGATGGATATCTTGTCAGAGGATCCTCCCTTTCCTTCCTCGTTCTGCATACGTCTAAACCGTCCTCATTGATCGCTTTTTCTATGAATGAAAACCGTATTAAACCCATAACGTGGTTTTTAAGGTGATCCTGATACGCAGAAAGACAGATGCGCAAAAAACAACAATGTTCTTAGTGTGTAGAAATGCTAGAAGTGGTTTTTGATTAGGTTCCACTTTTTATTCAGTTTCACTTTTTATTGGTAGCCTCGTGCTCGACCACTCACCTGAAGTTAAGCGTTACTATTTTTGTCTATTCATTGGTACTTAAAATACATGAATTTGGCTTTAACTGACACAGGTTTCATGTGCTTCTTAGTAGACCTTTTTTTTTCTCGTTTGATAAGATGTTACAGATATGTGTAGCTACGAAGCGTAGCAAATGATCTCAATGCTACGAGGCTACGGTTTCGTAGCACCTCTGCTACGGGTGTGAGCATATCAGATCAGCTAGTATAAACTTTATAAAAACAGACGTCGAAGAAAAGTAGTGGTTTGAGTGGCAACTAGGGCTTTCAAATACCGGACTTTTTCAATACCGGTATCAATACCGGTATTAGAATATTCAATACCGTGATCACGGGATCACGGTATTGAACTCATTTTTTTTTTTTTTACTAGTGCAGTCACTAGTGCTAGTGACTGTAACCCCGTCTCATAGGAACTTTAATTAGGAAATTAATAAAACCATTTAAATACGTATTTTTGTTTTCGAATCAGTGTTTATTCTCTCTTAACCATTCTAATAAGGTTTTAGTAAGCATGGCGCTGCCGTACTGATTGTTTACCGGCGATTAGCAAATAAGGTTTATTAAAACCATAGATCTACGTAGGTTTATTTGACGCTGTAACTTTTTTACGACATTTCTAATAAGGTTAAAACGCAGTTCTCAGGTTCAAGTAAGCATGGCGCTGCCGTACCTATAGTTTACTGCCTGATACATTCGATGCGTACCTATACTGCCCTTAGAGGTCAGCAAGCGTCAAGACTCGTGTCTTACTTATTATTATATGATTATTTCACATGTACTTGTTGTACCAAACTACGAATTAAATATATAATTTTGAATTGTTACTTCGAACACGAAAGTAGTTAATAAGTACTAATTAGGCAAAATTACTAATATTTGAAGTTAAAAAAGAAAGCCACGCCCAAAGCGCTCAAATATTCAATTTGTACTTTTTAATTGTAGATCTAACGGATAACGTGATTCGTTAAAGTAAAAATGATATTAAACAAAGTGGAAAATGACACAATTCTAGATACTTCAATTTGTTGTTAATTCGTAATTCGTCATTAGTTTTTACAAAAAAAAAAATACGATCGCGTGATTCGTTGAGAATTGAGACAAACCCCATAAAATACAAGTATTAATATTATGTACCATGTTGCTCGTCAAGATTACAAACTTATCAAAAATACACAATGACCAAGTTCACATGCACATGTTACCCGGGCGCCTTTGCGATACTGACTAACAAAACAATAACGTCGTATAGGGCCTATTACACTACGCGTTTTTAGACCATTTTAGTCTATGGTCCGACGTATCGCGAAGAGTTGGCGCTTAATATAAGTGTGAGAATAATATTACATCGTAATTTATATTATATAATACAACTTCTTGCTACTTATTACAACAAAACACAATAATATATATTAAAGATTATAATACCGTAATCACGGTATTGGCTCGTCAATACCGTGATTGAAAAAAGACCAAAATATATCCGTGATCACGGTATTACGGGATCCCGTAATACCGGTATTGAAAGCCCTAGTGGCAACGCAGAGAGCCTGCTGCTCCTACGCACTCGGCTCTCAGACGCGGTCCGCTACAACCGTGCTGTAATAGCCAATAGTATTCAATTTATATCGCAGTATAGAAATCTGGATTACTTGGAGCTCAAGGAACTTATATTTTTTTCAGTTATAGGTTGGTCGTAGCGTGGTGTGTTGCCTTCCTCAATAAACACGGGCGTTAAAAAAATACAGTGATTTTGAAATGTAAAGGGCAATTGAAGAACGTAAGTGCATTTTAAACTGGACAAGTCATTTGATAATTACAAGCTTTCCTGATAATTACTATTTTTTTTTTATTCAAACATTTCGAGATTAACGCGTTCAAACAAACAAACCCTTCAACTTTATGATATTAATAGTATAAATTGCCTTTCTAATAATAATAATCTAGTAAACCATCCATATTTTCTTACCAAGTCAACCGGGATCAGTAGACAACTTTGTGTTAGGTGTAGTTTTAATGAGAAAACGGCTGTTCACCTAAATTGAGTCTGGAACTTTAGTGTAAAAAAGTGGTAATGGAAGGCTGAGGTCGCTGTGGGTTTAGACTTCAGAGTAGGGATGTTAAGGATATGAACTTTCAAATCCGGATACGGATATGAAATTTTTTCGGATTATTCGCTAGTTCCAGATAATTTCGGTTACGGAAATAATTTTTTTTTTTTTTAATATTTAACTTAGTAACCTTACAATCCATATCGGCGGCAGCATTTTCTCGCGCCGGGCCTTGGTACAGGTTATGATCCGGAGCGGGGAGAAGTGGCAGGCGGTCGCGAGAAGTGCTAGTAAAGGAGCCCGATTTCCAGCTACAACGAGGTGCCGACTTGCGGACGGGCAGCGATGGATCTCGCCGTCCGACCGTCTGGTAACCATCCGGACCGAGCTCAAGTCGTCGACGGCGCGTAGTGTTCCACGTGCTCCTCAAGGAGATGTCAGCAAACCCCGCATTCTGCAGAGTAAAGAGGCCGATTTCTGTCTAACTATGGTGTGGAAGCCATCAACGTATGTCTCTGTGAATATATCTGATGTATTGCTGAAACGGGGCAACCACATCAAACTCCTGAACACGTTGGTAGTGCAGGGCGTTGATAGTCCGCTGAGTATAGTTGATCCACAGGTTACAACACAGGTTACGTCGTACAAAATACTTGACAGTACCCTTTAAAAAGTGTTGTTATTTCTAGTCTAGATTATCATTGGTTTGGCCGGGCTTGAATTAAGTTCCAGTGTCTTCTAGAAGGGGCAGAGAGCGTCCACAGTTCAACGCCATCACATTCAGTGTTGAGCTCCACGTTTCATTTCGCTCCAGGTCTTCTCTAATTTCTTCGCCTCTGCGATGACCGTTCGCCGCCAGGTTTGCTCAGAGCGACCACGTTTATGCTTCCCGGTTTGCCTGAGCAACACAAACAAAAACCTGTCATAACCTTTCATTTAGAGTCCATCTTTATCCGAAATTTTTATATCGGTTTCGGCTACGATTACGGATATTTTTTATTTTGTATATCCGATAATGCCGGTTACGTTTATAGAGCTCTATAACATCTCTGCTTCAGATGTTTTGCGATATAATGAATGTTTTGTGTTCAGGCTGTGGATTAAAGCAATTAATCAACGCAATGATTCGACACTTCTCTCTGATTGCGACCGGAGCGTGTGGTTTGTTTAAGATATTCGGATACTGAGAACTGTGAGAGTGTTCATTTTATTCTATACCATTGAAAATATTGATGAAATAGAAATAGCTATGGCACTAAAGAGCGTATCTTTTCTCCTTCTCTGACTAATCCATCTTAAAGTCGTCTGTAAAAATGGATTGCTACACCCACGTAACGTATTTATTTTTAATTTATTAAACCTCAAGCGACTGGTCTCTCATTGTCTTTCTATTGTGTCTCTAGTAACGGTATTCGAAAGGTTAAGTTTATTAATGTGTATGTTTCTTATGTATATAATATATATGTCATGACCAGATCTTAGAAATTGATCACTTCATGATATGGACAAAACTGGCCAGATCAGATCGTTTTAAAGATTAAAGTTTGATGATATTTCAATCTACCTTTGGCCTACATTCTTTAGACCTTTTATTATCATTGAAATTCTACATCAATGATATACCCAAGTGAGGATTAACGTATCATGAAATGCCAACGTTAAAATGATCTGGCCAATTTTAATTGGCCATATCTTGAAGTGATTAATTGTAAGATCTGGCCACGACATACATACTAAATGTACTCGCAATAGATTCATTAGTTTCCGCACTAACTTTTTCATGAAATAGCCATATATACTGACCTGTAAAATGTAAAATAAAATTTGAATTTCTCGAGTCCACCACTGGTACACTGGTCAACCAAAAAATTTAAGTTACAATCGAATTTGGACTTTATCTTGTATGACATAGAGTTTATTTTTCGACAATTCATCAATTCTGCCAAATTTTATTAAAATATTATTCAGGTTTTTTTTATTTACAACTCACATCTTTAATTCCCCAAAGAGCTTTAAATGCTACATTTTGCTGGTTTAATAATATTTTTACGAAATGTCTCTCTATGTCATTTAGATAATGATTTTCGCCAGTGTGCGGTGCTCCCATTCGTGTAACATGAAATGCGAAGTAATTAATTACATGGATCGCTTCTCGCTAATGTTCCCCGTTGTTTTAGGAAAATGCTATTTAAATTATGTGTAAACTAAAAAAAAAAGATCTACGTCTGTATACGACGGATGGACGGTATGAAGTTGATAAATATATTTGGTAAATCGGTGACTGACCCCACCCACGCAAAGGCATTTCCTTAATTTTGAGGTCTCTGTCACACTCAACTGGATAAACTTAACTCAACTGGATATAACTATGGTCATTCGAGGTCGGTCTTATTTAACTAAGACGGTACGTTCTGATTTCACGCCCAATATATATAAAGCAATTAATTAGGAATTAATCGACCTTTGTGATTTTAAGGTTATCGTACTTTAAGGGTAACTAATCAAGTCGCCGGGATCCCGATCTAGATTTCCGGAACGGCTACGCCGGAAATATACTCGCCGTAGGCGCGGGCTTGCGGATAGCGAGCTATGTGTAGCTCGCTGTCCGACCGTCCGGTAACTGTCTGGGCTGCCCAAGCCGTCGACGGTGCGTATTGTTCCACGCGTGCCTCAAGGAGATGTCAGCAAACCGTAAAGGCCCAGAAGGGTCAAAGCTTACTGAGCCATGGGTTTACTGCTGAAAGGAAAACCCGGGCCTGATATGAAAGGCAACTAAGAAACTAGGAGTGGGTTGGGTTTTAGACAGTAAAAGTTCTCCCACCCCGCCTAAAGGTGAGAGCTGTCAATGAATGATTAGATGATTTTCTACCTAAAAAAAGAGGGTAACTAATCAACATTAAGGTATGCTGCGCGATGCTGTAGTGAACTATATTGTAATAATCAAGCAAATCCACGTACAATGACTCAAAAAAATCTACTGACCCATAATGATGACATCTAGCCGACCCACAGCGACCACATTCCTTAACTCTTCATGGTTGTGAGCTTAGATATTGTGCTACTGTGTTATGTGACCTTATGTGACTTGCATATCCAACTTTAGTCTGAAAACTCCAAGCACAAACCGATCATGTCAGAACACCGTTAATAACCGGATAAATGATAACTGTTGGTGATCTAGCTGTAGGGTTGTCGCATTTGTGGTCTCATTCCAACCTCCTTTTATTTTAGACCTGCACTACAGGCTCAATACTCAATACTCTATACTTTATTACATTCCATATTGTATACATAGGTGGTATAACATATTTTGAAGATCAATATGGACCCTGTCGGGCACAGTAAAGTTAGGATTGGATTAGGAGGCTGATTGATTCATGCATTTATTCTGACATAATCCGACAAAATGCAGCTGTTTACCAGGGTTTTTTGTGAAGTCACGAATGGTTCTATAGTAAAAGTTATATAGAATGATTAGAATTTTTAAGTTCTGGGCTTCAAAAATGTTCGAAAGATATAAATGTTAGCAAAACCATATAGGCCCAGCAGAGCCGGTGACTACGAAGTCCATAGGTTGACTTCTGAAAAAAGAAGAAGAAAGAAACAAAGGTGTGGAAATAAAGGACATGCCCTCACACTCTGCCATAGAACAGGAGAAGTCATTAAATATTTACCTTAAAATAAAAAAAAACCTCAACAATTAGGTTTTTTATTTCAGATTTGTTTTTGCTTAGATGCAATACCTACTTTACTAAAGTAGTACGAGTGGGTTCTGGGTAGAAAAGTCTGACACTCCTTTTCACTACTCCCAGAGTGATCATCATCATCATCATCATCAGCCTTTTTAATGTTCCTACTGCTGGGACTCAGGCCTCCTATCCAGGAGAGGGAATGGGCCGTAATTTACCATGCGTGCATGTCATATCTTTTCGAATTTTTGGTTCTAAGACATGCCGCTTGTTTCCGCAATATGTTTTCCTTCACCGTTTTGAGAGCAGTGGTGATAAAACAAGTTAGTTAGTGCCTGGCTGGATTTGAACCCACGACCTACTACTCGTAAGTCGGGGCCATTACCACTCTGGCCGAGTGGTAATGTTCACTGCTCTCACAGAGTGATTGGAGTTAGTTTTAGGGTTCTTAGTGTCCGAATAATCATCGAATATAATGAGATCATTCGTGTACTGTCTGACACAGTCAATTTAATTAGATTCTTTGATAAATAAAGCTCAAAATGTTCATATAAATCTAACCACTCTTAAAAATAAATAGTGTACTAGATTACTTCGACATCCAACGTTTTTCATGATTTTCAAACTTGATTTAATCCGTAGGTCAAATTCAGTTTTTCTATTAAACTTGATTTGATTCGAATGGACGGGCTGCCAACTCACGTAAGTCCCGGCTGTCAAAATCGACCTATTTCATCAAAAACTCAATACCACCCTTAGTAACAGAACTTTATTATTATTTCGAGAGGGTCCTCTAGTAATAAAAATGTGATTTTCTCCCTCATGCTTAAAGGTACAAACGATGCGAAAAATCTGTTTTAGAAATAAAAATCTGCCGTGGTCTATAGTAAAAACGACATCATGGTATTGTTGGCATAGAGCTACTGAAGGCCAGGTGGGGTTTTAGTCAGTAAAAGTCTGATAAGGAGCAATACATCCAGAATGGAAGAAGTTTTCGATAATTTTCTTATATCTTTGCCTGCTGCGGTCTTCCTGTCCGATTATAAGTGGTAGGTGTCTTCAAGGCTAGAGTGAATAGGCTCTTAATAAACTAGTGCGCCTCACAACAAAATAGATTGGTACAGAAGACAATCTCACGTATGTACTTCACTTTTTATATCTACGCTCGGTGGACGCACACTAAAGACTGTTTGACAAGAAATTGTTGGACGAGCGGGCCGAGACGCTCCGAGATATCGTGTCCGTGAGCGGTGTCTATGTGTGCGTTGCTCGAGCGTGCTTTGTATGTAGATTGACTTCTGTACCTATCTATTTTGTGGCCTCACCATCAACGGTTGCATCACTGCTTACCATCAGGTGGGATCGCAGTCAAGTACTAGTTTATATCAGACTAGCTTTTGCCCGCGGCTTCGCTCGCGTTAAATTCGGGGTAACACGGTTCCCCTTTCTGTGAGGGGTTAGAAAGAGACAAAAAGTACCCTATGTCACTCTCCATCCCTTTAACTATCTTCACTTAAAAATCACGTCATGTCGTAGCTCCGTTTTGCCGTAAAGGACGACAAACCGACAAACTTATTATTTGTGGTTGGTACAGTAATCGGGTCTAGGGATCGAACCGCAAAGTTAAGTTTGTTTTTATTGCATATACTTTTCTGGGATAAAAAGTACCCAGTGTGGTGCCCAGGATATTAAAAAATAATTGTACCAAGTTTCATCGTAATCGAACCGGTAGTTTTTGCGTGATGCCTGAACTAACAGACAGACAGACAAAAATTTTTTAATCACATTTTTGGGTTTGGTGTCGGTCTAGTAACACCACCTGCCATTTATTTATTTTTTGATATTTTCAATGTACAGAATTTTTAATTCTACAGATTTATTTATTTATTTATAACTTTATTGCATACCTTAGCTTAATACAGGATAAACATTAACAGATTATCAGATACAGATTATGCGTACAATAGGCGGTCTTATTGCGCAAGGCAATTTCTACCAGACAACCTTTGGATGGACTGAACGAAAGGAAAAAGATTTGGGGCTGTCAGTGTACAACATAAATATTATAGTATAATAATATAGTACAATAGAAATGTATATATATATAAATATATATATATATATATATAATACATAAATAAACTACCAAATAATAAACTAATACATATTAAAAAATACAATAGAGAAAGGGGAAGAACAATTAAAGTGAAAGGTAGTGCTCCTTCACCATTTTTTTGAAGTTCGGTAGCGTTTGGGCACGCCTCACTTCTTATTTATTATAAGTGTAGATAAAAAAACCCCAAAAAAGAAGTGTGGGTTTAAGTGAACAGAATTTACTCATTATTTTTTATATACAAAAGCATCGAATCGAGTACCTATACAAAATGTCACCGAAGCAATTGTTAAACTACTCAGACGGTCACCGCTCCGTCTTTTTAGTTCGTCTCACACTTTGTTTATCTATCTAATACGTGGTCTGCAGTAAACCAATACAGCTATAATATTGTCAGTGCTTCAAATATTGTCATAACCGTAAATAAATATACAATACTGGACTGGAATACAGAGTGTGATTGAATATGAATCTGAGACTAGTTTATATGGCTGCGAATCACTAAGTAATGGGGTTTTCTGTCAGGGATTTATTATTGAAATGTAGATAACTTTTATACATAAAAAATTTGTGTAACTTGATCTATAACTTAGGCTTTGTTTCATCGTTATCGATTTTTTTTTATGGTGGGAAAAATCATGCATTGACATCCCCCGCCCTTGGGCGGAGCGGGAGATAGTGTCAGACTCTTACTGACTAAAAGACCCACCCCGTTCCTTCTAGCCTTCATACCGGGGCTCGAGCGCCCTTTCGGATAACCCTGGCCCCAGTAGGCTTCGACCCAGCTGGGTCCCTGCTGTTGCTGACAACTCCTTGAGGCGCGCTTATCGATTGACTTTATCAAAAGATCACAATCAATGACTGTGTTTTGACAGGCCTGTTGGTCTAGTGGTTATTGACCCTGACTACTATGCCGGAGGTCGTGGGTTCGATTTCCACCCAGGACAAATGTTTGTGTCATTTGTGTGATAAGCACGATCATTTGTTCTGTGTCTGGGTGTAATTTATCTATAATATGTATGTATTTAGAAACATATAAGTATGTTTATCAGTTGTCTAGTACCCATAACACAAGCTCTGCTTAGCTTGGGACTAGACGGCGCTGTGTGATAGTCGTGGAATATTATTATATTATATTATTGTTCGGTGGTACGAAAGTCACCGGGTCAGCTAGTTAAGAATATATTAAAGACACCAGTTTTCGCCAGAAGATTGGTTCTGGTTACTGGTCTTGTTTCAAAATAGTTATAAACATAATGGCTTCCCACAAACCATTACAGATATATTGGTGAAAACCCCTATTATCTACTGTTCGCATTTTTTAAAGTAAGTACTTACATAATAATACTCGTAACAGCTATTGCGGTACAACTTTTCAAAGAACAACAGTTCAACTTTGTAAACAGATCAAGAAAATCAGAGTAATGTGAAAACCGAGAGTTTGAACAAGTCTCACTTCAAGGACTTCAAAGTTCAATAAAACTAAACTAGAAACTGTAAAAAAAAACCTCTAACGCATACAAAATTTCAAGAGAGATACGAAGTCAATAAAACAAGATATCCCCTTTCGTTTAGTCTCTCGCCATGAATTAAGGATTAAGTCCGAGTTGGGTACGGTAAAGTTCTTCAAGTTAATCAATTAAATAGCTACTTTTGTTCTAATTCATCCCATTTAAAGTTTGAATGAGGCACCGCCAATCTATATTACGAACGTGATTTACTTACCTTCCTTACGTTAGGACGTAGCTACTTCAAAATTTGAGTGAATGATTTCTATTGTAAAACGCAAAGAAAACAGTTTATTTTTGTTAAAAAACTATCATACTCATCGATTGTCGATTGTTTTAATAGATAAAGTTAAAGATAAAACAAGCTTTTAATGAAAATCATTTTTTCATAGCAAGCTTTTATAGCTCGGTATACCTATGTAATTAATACTCGTCAAGATGAATCATACGAGCCCAAAACTCGATGAGGTTGTGTCGTCTAACTACCAAGTTCCTATAGCCACCTTCCGGTTTCATCATCAGATAAGCTCCTTGTCACAATAATTTATTTTGCATTGTCATCTGATTTACACATGCATGCAAAATTTCAGCTTAATCGGTAACCGGGTAAAGTGGGTCAAATTTAATTTACAAAATTTGATGACAGACAAACATCGGGACAGGTGAAACTATAATAAATAAAAGCTTGTAATGAGCCCACGAATGTCACATTTGCTACGCATTATTTATCATTATTATTTATTATAATCTTTATTGTACACCAAATAAACAAAAATACAGACATCTAGACTCTTTAATTACGCGGGACTCGTGTGGCAGCGTAGCGTATGCGCTTTCCAAGCAAACTCAAGAGTTTAAAGGTCATAATGCATATCATGTGGCATACGTGGACTCAGCTTGTCTTTAGCTTTATAATCATATGTACGGCTATTAAGTATCTGTTTCCTGATAGCTACAATGAAAGGCTCTTTAAGTTCCTATTGAATAACTTAGTTCGATCTTGTATGGAGTATTGTTCTCATCTTTGGGACGGATCTGCCCGATACCAGCTTGTCATCATTTCTGGCTCGTCTCTCAAGTGCATACTTGAGAGACGAGCCAGAATGATAATTGGTGATGAGACACTCGTCGAGTCGAGGCTTCAAAGTCTTGAGCATCGACGCCGAGTTGCTAGCCTATCGGTTTTCTACCGGTTGCATTTCGGGGAGTGTGCGTCGGAATTGCATAACCTAATTCCGCCTAGCCCGTTCCATCATCGGACTACCAGACGTACGGCTATGCGCCACCGGTACATGGTGAACATCCCACCCACAAGCACAAAACGTTTTGGGAACACATTCATTGTGCGTCCAGCTAAGGAGTGGAATTCCTTGCCGGAGTCTGTGTTTCTTGACAGCTACAACCCGGGAATCTTTAAGTCGAGAGTGAATAGGTTTCTTCTAGGTGAGAGTGTTCCATCATAGACCGCGTCGTCACTTTCCATTAGGTGAGATGACGGTCAAGAGCGAACCTATCATCAATAATAATAAAAATAAAGTTGCCTCTAAGCAAGCGTGCTCTATCACACCATCACTTTATTGTTTACCATCAGGTGAAATAATGGTCAAATACGAGCCTATCCATGATATAAAATGACTTTGAGTAAGGTACTCTAAAAGAGGAACGTAAAATGTAGCCTTGGAACGCACTGGGTAACTGAAGGAACATAAGTTTAGTTCAGTCAGTAAAAGTCTAACACGCCTTCTAGCTCCAACCAGAGTTGGACAAATATCAGTCAGTAAATAGCCCCAATCAGAGCGGGAGAAGTTATTTAATATTTCACACTTCATAACTAATATTAATTGACTGGCCTGTTGGTCTAGTGGTTAGTGGCCCTGACTGCTATGCCGGAGGTCGTGGGTTCGATTTCCATCCAGAACAAATATTTAATTGATGAGCATGATCATTTGTTCTGTGCCTGGGTGTAATTTACTTATAGTATGTATGTATTTAGAAATATATAAGTATGTTTATCAGTTGTCTAGTACTCATAACACAAGCTCTGCTTGGCTTGGGACTAGACGGCGTTGTGATAGTTGTGGAATATTATATTATATTATATAAACAATAAAAATCGAGCATTTTCTCTCGTAAGCTGTAAACTCATTGTGCCATTTTAACGACCGCGTACTGTAATATGATAAAAATTTAAATTTTCACAGCACACTTTATAAACCACACGTTTATGTAACCTTAATCTTTTATGACTTATATTCAAAGGTTTCAAACGTTCAAAGGGTTGGAAAAGCTAACACAAACAGGCTTCATATGATGGTCGTTTTGCTTTAAATAAGTATAGCATATTGCCTCTGGCTTCCATGTTTGCGAGACAGTTTTCCTCTAAACTATATTTTATTAAAGAAACTCTCTCTCTCTGAATCTTGGCTCGGAGCCAACATTGCAATAGTGAATAAAGTTATAACAATTTACTATAACATGCAAATTGTTTATACATACGTATTTATTTGGTGTTTTATTTGTATGTTTTTATTTTTTTATCCTCAACTTCTTCACTAATAAAAGACGTAGTTTGTTTTCTTGTTTGTAGGAGAAAATCTGTGAAAGTACTGGCCCGTTTGCGAATTTTTTTTCACCAATAGAAAGCTGCTTTATTCCTGAGTGACATAGGTAGCTGCGGGTAAAAGCTAGTTCTTTATAAAGATTTCGTTGAAGTTCTTATTTAAAATATTCCAAATTTTCTTGCGAACGATTTTTTCTTTGGTAGTTATTAGTACTAGTGTTCGGTACTCGTAGTTAAGGTTTTTTCCATTAACAAATATTACAAAACGTGAAAATCTGTATATTTTTTACTGGGCGATCAAGATTGGTGTATTAGGATTTAAGACCCAATTTTATCCATTCCATTCCATTTTATATCAGCAAACAGCTGATCTATTCTTCTTGTAACCTGGGTTTTTCTGGTCAAAGAATCAGCATTGCTATCCAACGTGGCAATGCTGTCAGTGTTCTGGGTAGTTTTTCCATTGACACAATGTAGATCAATTTTTTCATGTCCAATGAGTTGTTTTTGTACCCGTTTATTTATTACTTTATTATTACATATTAGGCTGTAATATTTTATAGCTAAGACTTTCACAAGTAAATTTTATTATTTCACATTTTATCCCGGTACTTAATATTTTCATGATTCTGGCAGGTAAAACCGCTGACAAAGCATGTTCATAATTTTATTATTGTTAATAATAAATTAAATGTGGACATATAAAGACATATTTAGCTACTTCTTTGGGAGTGCTGTCGTGATGTTATGTCTTGTTAGTTCGAAAGATATAAATATGTACGTTATGCTAAAATTTCTGTGTAACATTCACACTGAAAATAAGTACCTACATTACTAACAGTTAAAATCACCGTGAAGACCAAAACCAAACTGGTACGGACACTTACTAGTCTTCTCGATCTTTTCGTATGGCACTGAGACTTGGTCGCTTAAGGTTGCAGACCGCAAACGCATCGACCTCTTTGAGATGTGGTGCTGGAGAAGGATGCTCCGTATCCCTTGGACAGCATTTCGGACCAACGTATCTATTTTGCAAGAACTCAAAATCTCCTCACGGCTGTCGTCCGAGTGTTTTCGCAAGGTTCTGAATTACTTCGGTCATATTGCAAGGAAAGACGGTGGCAACCTCGAAAGGCTAATATTGTGACCGGTAAAGTGGACAAGAAAAGGCCTCGGCCTCGGGCGCAGCCCAATACGTTGGTCCGACCAGATCCGCACCGCTCTTGACTCCACGATGTAAAATGCCCTTCACACCGCCAAAGACAGGAACAGATGGAGGAACATCATCAGGGTTAGAGTGACGAAGCTGGGAGGTCATGACCCTCAGCATTGAGGATAACGACGCAAGGAGGAGGATTTTCATTACTTTTCAGACTTTGCTATTAACTTTTAAAATTCTGCAATTATAATAAAACTTTGTGTTTTGTTGTTTCGTTGATGGTTTGAAAACTATCTTCTGAAGACTTTGATAGAATTGTTAATGTAATTCCACTCTTTTAGAATTTTTAATATATTTTTATAAAATTTTCTGTTTTGTAGTATAAATTATATTGAAGGTTAATGCTCACCAGTTATCTTTAGGGAGGCTGAAAATACCTAAAAAACTAATTGATTTTAGGCCTTTTGTTCTTTTGTTTTTTTTTTGTTTTAGAGGACCATTAAATTTAGATACACTAATTAGCCTTGATAATAACTTATTTTGGGAAAAATCTAAGTAGATTTTATCTTTCTAAAGAGGCAATTAACTATAATACTAAAAAAGCCTGCCATAATGAATTTCGATAATATTGTGTACTAACTTCTGCCCACAGCTTCGCCTACGTATATAAAATATAGCCTATGTCACTCAGGAATAAAGCAGCTTTCTATCTGTGAAAAAATGTAGCTATCGGACCAGTAATTTCAGAAATTACCTCCTACAAACAAAAAATAAACTTTACGTTTTTATAATATTAGTGTAGATAAGAAAACCGTAGACTTGTTGAGAATCCAGCAGTTGGATTGGCCCAATCTCGAAAGATTCGAAATGTCCTGATTTATTTGTTTATTTATTAGTAATAAGCATACCAATAGCACAATCACTTACAGTAAAATAAAACTTACATCTTAAAAATGACATTTCAGTAACCACGCAAATAACAGGTATGCGTGACATTGAAAAAATAAGAAATTAGAGACAAAGAAAAACAAAAAGTGTGTCCAGTACAACTTGATCCAGACCACTACAAAGACAAAACACACCAAAATATAAAAACGTACACTATTCACACTGTCATATATACAGGTGGCGTCTGTATGAAGCAAAACTCATCGAGAAGACATCGATAGGGTAATCCAACAAGTTGGACCTTTGATTGTGACAACCTGGGGTTTTTATGTAATAATATAAACAAGTGCTTGACTGCGATCCCAATTGGAATATAAGTAGTGACGGAATCGTGGTGAATCGCTCAATTTTATTAAGAACCTATTTACTCTAGCCTTGAAGATGCCTAAATTATAATCGGACGGGAAGACTGCTGTAGGCAAATTGTTCCAATCTTTCGATGTACGCGGTATGAACGACGAGGTGAAAAGCTTAGTCCGGACCGTAGAGGTATTAACAACCTGGGTCTTTAAGTGAAAAGTGAATTGCTTACTTCTAGGCAAGCGTGCTCCTACGTTAACCCAATCATTGCTTACCATCTAGTGAGAAAACACTCAAACGCGAATCCATTATCCGTAGGCGCGGGCTTGCGGACAGTGAGCAATGGGTAGCTCGCTGTCCGGCCGTCCGCTAACTGTCCGGACCAAGCCCAAGTCGTCGACGGCGCGCTGTTCTCGCGCGCCTCAAGGAGTTGTCAGCAACAGCAGATGCCCAGCCGGGTCGAAGCCTACTGGGGTTATCCGAAAGGGCGCTCGAGCCCAGGTATGAAGGCTTGAAGGAACGGGATGGGTTTTTTAGTTAGTAAGAGTCTGACACTATCTCCCGTTCCGCCCAAGAGCGGGGGTTGTCACAGGATGAGTTTTCCCATCGAAAAAAAAATCCCATCATTAATACAAGAAAAAGTACTGCTAGATAGCAGTATAGTTCAGTAGTAACCACAATATCAAACATGTGTGTGAGAGTGATAAGTGTTTGTAATATGTGTGTGTAGAATGTTTTGCAGTTCTTATTATTTTGGTATTAGATTCCTGTTGCTATTTCTCTCATCTGTGGTTTGAACTAGAGTCTTAGACTGTTATTTTGTTACTACAAATTATTTTAGGTACGTCATTACCTATCTATTTTGAATTACAAGCCACCGGGCGCAAATAAGTGCCTTTGACACACTTATTTATTTATTAATTTATGTACACACACAAACACTTAAAAATAAAATGAAGAAATACAGATAGAAGAGTACAAAGGTACTGCTTATTTCGAATGAAATTTCTTCCAGCAGATCTGTGACAGGAAAGTTGGATAAGTGATGTAGACACAGTATTTACAAATGAGTGAGAAAATTAAAAATATACGATGTTATCTCAACTAAATCATATACTTAATACATTTATTAAACTATCAAACCAGTAAATGAAACACAAAAATAGATAGGTACAATACATATATTAACGTAGTTATCGTGAGAAAACTAATATGCAAATAAAAATATCAAGTTTTAAAGTAAAAACTAAACCAGATGAAAGACACTCCCGGTTTCAAGAACCACCCTTTAACTGAGTCAAGAGACAAATTCAATAAATTATAAACAAATTCGACATATAAACAATTCATTTTCAGCGCTGTAATCTTGAAAAGTTACTTTGGTAAGTCCAAAAAGTACTTATTTTCAGCGCGAGAAATCAAGCAAGAAGATACCGGAAAACTTACTCAACTTTGCTAATATTTCAGGCAAACAAAATACTCGTGAACTTACTCAATATCTCAATTCAACGCTCCTAATGCGTCTCTATAAATTATCCATTACTATCTAATGCTCTCAGAATCCGTTTAGAAATCTTTTTTCCCCACAGGCGTAATATTTAAGGCTATGTGTTGAGTGAGCGCGCGGTGACTAAGGCGGCAGCGGGTGAGGTGGCGGGTGCGATATGAAAGAAAGAAAGAAAAGTAATTCAGCACACAGACACACAAAACTACTACAACGATTTTAAAAAATCTTTCACCAATATAATGTTATTTTTGTCACTGAATGACATAGGCTTTTTTTATCATGGATAGGCTCGCATTTGACCACAATCTCACCTGATAAGCGATGATGTGGCCGACGATGGAACACGCTTGCCTAGAAGCAATCTACTCACTCTTGACTTAAAGACCCCTAGGTTATAGCTTATGGGTATTTTTCAATACACTTACTCGAAAATCTGCTCTTATGCTTATCGCTTTTAGACACGCAATTTACTGTTTTTCGGACTAGCGCTGAAAACCACAATTGACTGATATTGTCGTATCGGGCTGGACGTTAAGCGACCCCTACGAGTCGCCGGTCAATCCTCGTTTATGAATTTCTTGGTATTGAACGTCGTTTGATATACATGGAAAATCACTGCAGCACACGTCTCCATATCACCTACGCTTCGGTTCGGGCGAATTCCGCTTCGGTCATTTTGACAAATTCTCTCCATTTGTGTAAAAATATACCATTTTAAGACGTCGCTGTTAAAAGGTAGTTTTAATAGCACACACCTTTTCTGTACTCTTATTCTTCTTAAAAAAAATCTTATAGCCACTTCATATTCGACGGAAACGATGGTTGTTGATGTTTGATACTTAGCACCCACGACCTACCGTAGCCTTCCAAGTCGTCAATGTCACGTAGTGTTCCACGCGCGCCTCAAGGAGATGTCAGCTAAAGCGTAGGGGTCCAGCAGGGTCGAAGCCTACTGGGGTTATTAGTACGCTTCTGAAAGGAAAACCCGGGGTCCTGGAACGAAACAAAGAAGGAACATAGGAGTGAATTTTAATTAATCACGTCTGACACGCCCTCTCGCACCGTTCTAGAGCGGGAGAAGCTATTGGATAATTTCCCACCTAAAAAAATCGCTATAGCATCCTCGCAAGCTTCTCACCCTGTACGTGGCTTAGGCGCTCGTATATCGCGGCCATTACTTATTGCCGTGTCGATTTACAAGGCATTAAAGTGCCATCAATACGTGAAAGGTATTGATAATTCCTACGCCCTTAAATCTCTTCTTATAATTGTGCCTTTTGTTTTAAATCAATTTTTAACCGACTTCAAAAAGAAGGAGGTGTATGTGTGTTCACCGATATCTCGGTCAATTACGGACCGATTTTGAAAATTAATTTTTGTTGAAAGGTCATGGTTTGAAGTTGGTCCCATAGAAATTTTGTAATGATCTGATCAAGAACTTTGAAGACATGGAACAAAACTCCTCATAGGATCACAGCAGAGCTGTCGTAACAAGTAAAATTGCTTTGTTTATACGTGTATTTATAATCTATTCAACGGCGTGCTACCCATTGCTCGCCGTCCGCCTACGGTGGGTTGACATCTTTGTGAGACGCGCGTGAAACACAAAGTGCTGTTGATTCAGGCTTGGTCCTTACTAGCCGCTCAGTGAGGAGGTCTACCCTTTTTAATTCCTATAGAAGTTATAATCTGTCTAAAAAGTCAAACGACTTGGGAATTTTATATAATGTTTAATCATTTGAAAAATACTTATCTATATTCGATACTTTTTATGGGTCTTCTCTTAGTAAACTATGGTCAAGATTTCTAAATCAACCTTGATTATTGAACCAGTGTTGACTACATCATATTTCATTTTGCCGTAATAAATACCAAAGTCGTTTAACTGGAAGACAATTTTATGATCCTACTGTAGTTACTTAATACCCTATTACTACATCTTAAATATAGTGATTAAAATTTCAGCTAAAATTATGTAAAATGTAAGGTAATAATTCAAAATGAACGTTAAAGGAAGCCGTCTAAATACCAGATTCATTTTATGTTAATAGTCTAAATTCTGAATAATACCTCATTGCTCTAAACTCTTTGTGTTACGGACCTTATAGACAATTTATGACAGAACTCTGTAAGCTGTGTCAAGTCTTGTATTTTGAATATTATGTCCTTTCTAAATACCTTGTTTTATGTTTAAAATATCACGTAAATCATGAACTAGATAAATAGTTCGTGATTTACGTGATAAGTTTGTGGCCAACCGTTTTGATAAGTAGTACCTGCTTGTAAATCATTTTCGCTTGAAGTGGAAATACAGAGGTAATTAAGGTGAATGTCTCTTAAAATTGTATTTTATTATATTTTCCTTTTACAGTGTTAAAATTGTGCTAGCAATAAGCTATAGTTTAGTTGTAATAACAAACTTAAATATTGTGTGTTATTATTATGTTTTTAACTCTGTGTTGTGAGCCTCTGGTCGTCCTAAGATGGGAAAGGATTTTTTTTAACTGTTTCCCCCGTCTGGCGGGATGCTCAATCAGTGATGATAGTCATTCCAAGGGCGGATTCAGGGGGGGTCATAGGATCATGACCCCCCCCCCCTGGGCTAGGTCCAGGACGGACCACCAATTAAAATTGTTAAACATAATATTTTTATTTTGCACAATATAGATGTACCTACATTCTACCTGTATTTATTATTATAAAAATTAAATAATAACTTCATGTGGCTTGACCACGACTATGTATGTGACGAGGCTGCTCTCAAGCGGCTCCTGCCCAACCTTGGGGGTCTAGACGCTTCTTGCCGGATGTTCTACGCGGGAATCGTTCGGTCCATGGCCCTTTATGGGGCATCGCTTCGTCAGCAACCGAAGGCTGCCCCCCTGGCGCCAAAGCTGGATCCGCCTTTGAGTCAGTCATCACTGATTGGACATCCCGCCCCTGCAAACAAATCGCTTTGAGAATACTTTCAATATACGAGCAGTTTAGGAATGGAATCTCCTGACGAAGTTTGTTTCATTTTGACTACATCATCACTTAACATCCTATGAGTTAGTGAAGAGCTTATCTTTAATATCTAAATGTATAGATAAAATTGAAATGTCTATCTGTATTATCAAAATCATATTTCTTGACTAAATGCACACGAATGTTTAATTGTATTCGATGCATAAGGTCGGAAAAAAAATGCTGGTTTGTTCCGGATAATCTTCAAAACGGCTGGACTGATTTTGACGAGACTTTCACTGATAGAGAGTATTAGTATTTTAGAAACAGAATAAGGGATCCAAGCAAACATAAAAAGAACATGCAATATTGTTTTCAAATGGCATTATCGACGGCGAAGTGCCAATAACTCCTAACTGTCGAATTAAAAATTTCCTGTCCCAAAAATGTTAGGAAGTAATACTATAAATTGACACGTTGCTTTAGTTAGGAAGTGTTTCCAGAATTATCTTGATACAATTGCAACTAAATATCTGCTTCAGAGATTACACAAAAACATGCGGAAACACACGTTTAAATTATTATAAGCGCTAAAAAGTAATTTTCTCGAAGTGTCTGTTAGAAGTTATTGGTACTTCACCGTCGTTATGACGTTTTAAAAGTCTGACTCGAATGAAATCGCAAACACCAGGTAGTCAATAATATTATTAAAAAAAAACATTACGGCCGATTCAAATGGGTCTTTTTTCGATGGATTTCCGGTCCAAGAGTAACAAGCCATATATATTCACACAATTCATTGGATTCATGGATCCGGAAATACATCATAACTCGTGACAAAATTTCGGATACCGTTACAAATTAACATCATCCTTCGTTAGGTGATAAATTATTATCCTTTTTTAATTTATTTTTGTTAGGCACGCGTCTGACCTTCTCTCTTGCTGGTAAGCAATTTTTTGGGTTTGATACATAATCAAATTATTTACTATGATTTTTAGGGTTCCGTAACTCAAAAGGAAAAAAAACGGAACCCTTATAGAATCACTTTGCTGTCCGTCCGCCTGTCTGTCTGTCTGTCGCTTTCCCCAGATAAAGGGTCTTGACAGACAGATAAACAAACAGACTGACAGACAGGCGGACGGACGGATGGAACGGACCTATGTTCTATGGAACGGACAGACAACAAAGTGTTCCTATAAGGGTTCCGTTTTTTTCCATTTGAGGTACGGAACCCTAAAAAGGGAAGAGAATCCTGGGTATACCCCCTTTGGAGTGACAGGCTACTACGTAGAAAGTTCTATATAGGTAGGTATAATATTATGTATTATAAACTTCGAGAACATCCAAAGATATTTTTTTTGAATACCTACTCTTTCAACTTTTTATCATACCGAGCTGGTTTTCCATTTCTTCTTCACGAATGCTTACGTTTTGCTTAGATGGTGACGCTATTTTGCGCGGTCTATAGGTCGGTAGTCAGAATGTAAATAGCGAACGACCGGCGATGAGCGCTTTTATTGTTCTATTCTATTCTATTCTATTCTATTCTATTCCATTCCATTCCATTCTATTCTATTGTATTCTATTCTATTCTATTCTATTCTATTCTATTCTATTCTATTCTATTCTATTCTATTCTATTCTATTCTATTCTATTCTATTCTATTCTATTCTATTCTATTCTATTCTATTCTATTCTATTCTATTCTATTCTATTCTATTCTATTCTATTCCACTCCATTCTATTCCATAGTCTATACTATAAGTACCCTATTGATATATTCACTCTTGACTTAAAGACTCCTCAGTTTATAGGGATCCGGATATACAGACAGACTTTGGCAGGGAATTTCATTCTTCCACGTTTTATACGTATGAATAAAACATGTCTGCCGTTGCTTTGTTTCAGAAGACAACAGAAATGAACTCAATCATCGTGGTCAATGGACCCGATCACCAGATCTGTCATTGCCATTGTAAAGTTTTCGCACAAAATTCTCAAAGGACTTATAAGAGCATTGATTGAGGCCTACATGCTAATTGCACTTTATTCTATGCTTGGTACCAGCTGTTGTTTAGTGGGAATTTTGATTATAAGGTAATTTCCTTTTTTTTTATTTGTAACTAGCTGTGCCCGCGACTTCGTTCGCGTGGACTACAGAATTTTGAATTTATTTTTTCTAAAATAAAAGATGCATATGTTACTCCTTATTACATCAGCTACCTGCCAAAAAAGTCCCGTCAAAATCGGTCCAGCCATTTCAAAGATTAGCCCGGACAAACAAACAGACAGACAGACAAAAATTGTAAAAAAATGTATTTTGGTGTATGTACCGTATATTCATATGCATGTAGTTAACTGCGGTTATTTTAATATTACAAACAGATACCCCAATTTTATTTATATGTATAGATAACAGAAAAAAGTTGTTATTTTGTGTTGTTATTGTAGTTGATAAATGTCCCTTTGTAGATTGTGTTGCATGAAGATTAAATAAATAAATTACGATGATATCTAAGAAAAATCTCCTAATCGAACATGTACCATGAACATCATTGGTACCAGATTTAGCTACGCAACGTATTCGGAATGTCTTAATAAACGTATTATCTAACAAATAATATTTATCATAATCGAATATCAGATGAAAGAAGAGATTTCTTTTACGGATCTCGCACTCACTCGCTTAACATGCAGCGAAAGAAGCTATTTAAAATTTTCTTGCTTAAAACAAATATTTTTTAAATCTAAACATATAAAAATGAATCCCTTTTTCCTTGGTCACGGCATCACGCGTGAACGGCTGGACCGATTTCGCTAATTCTTTTTTTGTTGTGATTTTTATTGTCAGGAGAAGGTTCTTATGGAAAAATGAAATAAAATTAGGGTAGTGTAGGGTAGTGTAAGGTAGAGTAGGGTAGAGTAAGGTAGAGTAGGGTAGAGTAAGGTAGAGTAGGCTACAGTAGGGTAGATTAGGGCAGAGTAGGGTAAAGTAGGGTAGAGTAGGGTTGAGTAGGGTAGAATAAGGTAGAGTCGGGTAGAGTATGGCAGGGTAAGTAGGGTAGAGTAGACATTTTAGAAAACTAGCCGCATTTGACTGTTCGTGCGTTTGATAGTTCAAAACTAAGACAGGACAACGTCTGTCGGGTCAGCTAGTATAGAATATTGTCAACATTCGCGCTGGTGGAATTGCTCTCAAAAACTAGAATAGGCATATTTTTATCCTGAAAAATGCACGTGATATATGGTGTAAGCCACGAGAGTGAAGTCATGGAAAAAAGCGAGTCTTTATTAAAATGTTGTATGATAGCACAAGCTCTTTGTAACTGGGTTAATGTAGAATTACAAAAGTGTTGTTTCGACTTATTTCTAACAAATTAGACTTATAGTCTCAGTCTGTTTTGTTCCTTCAGAATTGTTTTATGTAATAACCTCGTTCCAATTTTGCTTGATATTTACTTATTTAACTTTATAAAGATGCTTGCGAGTGGCTTCGCTTGTGAGAAAGTAAAACATTATCCCAAGGGAACACACTCACGGTATACTAAGTTGTATATTTTACAATACCTACTCTATTAGGCTCTTTTATATGTCATACAACCCTTACATAAAGTAAGCCATTATCATCTTCAAACTGGCCACTAACTAAAAAAAAGTGGTTACTTTTGTCTGAATAAACAAAATAATTAAAGAGCGAGAGCGTTGATATATAATGATAGCTTAAAATTAACTTTTAAATAAATTTCTTGAGTATAATATTGTATTTTAATTGTGTCACAACTATAAAAACTAGGGGAATTATAAAACGAGCGACTAAAAAAAAAACTTAGCGACTGATGATGAGATACTGTTTTAATAACTTAAGCGGTATGAATTTGAGTAAGCGACACATTAACTAAACTAACAACAAATATTGATTAACAATAAAATCCAGAACGAGCTTACTAAAAGTGGGTTATTGAAATCCTAGTAAAACGATTAAATTAGTATGTGAGCGACCAAAATAATAAGTGAGCGACTAGAAATAAAAATGAGGTTTTATATAAGGAATTTACGCTAGCAAATGTTTTCATCATTGTCTAAGTATCTAGTCGCAGGTAGAGCTGTGACCTACCGCGCGTGAGCCAAGTGAGCGAAGCGAGCGGGGCCGCGGCAGAGGCCGGCGAACGCTACGACCAAGTTGCTCGCAGATTTTATTTCACCATTTTTTAATTATTCGGGTTTTCGCAATATCCGGATTATCAAATTACCTTGTGACATACATAATACATAAATATCGGTATTTAGGACATTCGATACTGTGTACATTTATATTTAGGACATTTGAAACACTTCATTTAAGATAAAATGCCGCTCAGTATAAATAAATCATTGGCCAAATCTGGAAAAAAAATGCAGGACAAAATATTGACACTCAAACAAATATTAGGTCACTCAAAAATATTATGAAGCTTCTCATTTTGTATTTTAAGTAACTCAAATTAAAGTTTGTAAGTCGCTGTTCTATTGATTTCTCGTCACTCGCAGTCAGTCGCTCACTTATTATTTCTATAACCCAAAATAATTATTTTTGTCACTTAAAATTTTAATTTACAGTCACTCGTTTAAATACTACCCTAAAAACTAGCCGTGGTTAAAACTGTCTTTGTCTTGGACGGTTTAAATTCCTCACTATACTCAGTTTTTCTATAGTAACTCTCTCACAGTCCTCACAGTCCTCAGTTAATGATATAAATTTCTTACTGCGTTCGGAATTTAAACTTAGCAGTCTTCGTTTCGTTCGAAATTCAACATGCCATTTGTAACTATAAGACACTGCTTTATCCCAGTCTCAATCACACATTCTAGTATTTTACTATTCCAGAACATGGTTTACATTTGTGCTGAATTTCAACCGTTTTAGGGGTAGCCTTTTTTTTCTGTGGGAAATCATCCAATGACATTTCCGCTCTTGGGCGGAGCGGGAGATAGTATCAGACTCTTACTGACTAAAAACCCACCCCGTTCCTTAGTGCCTTCATAACGGGGCTGAGCTATCTTTCGAAACTAACCCTGGCCCCGGTAGACATCGACCTAGCTGGGCCGCTGCTGTTGTTGACAACTCGACGACTTGGGCTCGGCCCGGACAGCTACCGTAGGTCGGACAGCCTATGGTTAGGTAGGCTTCGAAACTCAAATAATCTTATTTTTATCTTTTTGTAGTTTGATTGCAATTAGAAACAATTAGACAATTTTTTTTATTGAAGGGGTCATACCGATGATTTTAGTTGATCATTCCGTACATAAATATATGTTACGGTCGCAAATTCGTTTAGCATGTTACACTGAAATTTTTACCTTAACCGTTTTACCTTGAAGGAGCACACATACGTTCAAACATTCACATTTATCATAATATAAAATAATATAGAAACACTCTGATTTCTCAGCTCCTGAGCTTTCTTCGCAGAAATAATATTTGCCTAATATTATACTTTGAACGCGTGAGTTTTGTTTTCATCGTGTTTTCACGTATGTTTTCTCGTTGCGTTCAATCCTTTAAAATATATGTACTTTGGTACATTTATCTTTATATTATGTGTGTATGCCTTTTTTTATGGTGGGAAAAATCATGCATTGACATCCCCCGCCCTTGGGCGGAGCGGGAGATAGTGTCAGACTCTTACTGACTAAAATACCCACCGCGTTCCTTCTAGCCTTCATACCGGGGCTGGAGCGCCCTTTCGGATAACCCTGGCCCAAGTAGGCTTCGACCCGGCTGGGTCCCTGCTGGTGCTGACAATTCCTTGAGGCGCGCGGGAACAGTGCGCGCCGTCGACGACTTGGGCTTGGTCTGGACAGTTACCGGACGGCCGGACAGTGAGCTACCCATTGCTCACTGTTCGCAAGCCCTCGTCTACGTTGGCCGAAAATCAGAATCAGAATCCCGGCGGCGGCGGCGGCGATAACGCCGTTGCCTGATGCGTTCGGCCTCCTCCTTAGCGAGCATTACTGCTTCGCAGAAGTCGGCGACCGCCTGCCACTCCTCCTCGCTCCGGACCATGGCCTCAACCAAGGCCCGGCCCGAGAGGTCTCCGCCGCCGATCGCCCCCACGAGGGCACGGCGATGCTCCGCCATGTGTGTATGCCTGTACTTGTCTCTATGTTTTTGTAATAGGAATTGAATTATAAATTTAGTGTTGTCTTTTTGTTTAAGAACCGGTTAAATAAATTAAAACACACACAGTTAAGACTACTGGGATGAATTATATTTATTTTTCATCGTTATATTAACGATGAAAAATCCATAAATGTGATAGTAACTCTGTCTGTCTGTTACGCTTTCATGCTTAAACCATTGATCCGATTTAGATTTAATTTAGTACAAAGATAAAGAAAGGACATAGGCTATAAATCATCACTCTATTTTCTATAAGGGATGAGTTTTATTTTGTCGGTATAAAACGAAATTGGCTGGGATTTCAAAAAAGACTGTCCATACCCCGTATAATATAGCTTCACATTCAAATTTATTAAGAGCATATTCACTCTAAAATGTAAAAATAAAATTTAAATATAACAGTAATATAGGCTATATTCCATAGGCTATTTTCCATAGGCTATCTTTCATAAACTATCTTCCTTAGGCTATCTTCTATAGGTTACCTTCCATTTGCTATCTTCCATAGGCTTTTTTCCATAGGCTATCTTCCATTGGCTGTCTTTCATAGGCTATCGTTATCTCTCTTTTTTCGTAATGTCGCCTCTTCATCAAAAATTGCGTTGGAAGAAACAACAAGCTGAGTTAAAAATCATGTTCACGTTGACGGTAGATGGAGGAAAGGGCCCTCTCATGGCTTATTTCTATATTCTTTTATGTATCTCCAAAGCTTACTATATTAAAAGATTATATTGTTAATCAGAGCTACCATTACATATTCCATCCATGCATAATGTGGTTTCAGCAATTACAGAGGGCTTGTTTTCATTATGTACGTGATTCCATTATAATAAAAATATAAACAATATGAGGAAATTGTTCGGTGAGCATGGGTCACGTTTTTACGGAATGAGTGAGATTTACTTGTCACTCGTAAACCTCCTCTATGTTTGTTTTGTTGAGCTTTTTGATATCCAGGTAATACTTGGGGTCTTTAGATTAAGATCTATATTTCCCCGGACACCATGGTGGCGCAACCGATCGCGCGATACCAAACAGACATCAGAGTCGCCACATGTCCGAGCTGGTTGAGCAACCAATTTGCTGGCGCAACCAACCAGTCACCAGGTGAGTAGGTAACTCTCTATAAAAGCTGTACACATTTTGTTGGTAGGGGCGACTGGTCGCGCCGCAATGGTGTCTCGGTGAAATATAGCTCTAAGAGTAAACATGCTCCATAATCCACATCATCGCAAAAGAACACCCCATACGCATATTTAAAACTAATTTGACTACTGTTACAAAAATGTTAATATTCTGTTAATGACTTCTTGAATGATAAAGATTTATAATTCTACTTTTTTTTTGACATTTTAAATGATAAAAATTTATTATATTTTTTAGGTATACGATTGTATTGATTTGTAACTGATTAATTATTTATTTGACAATTGACATATTTTTATAATTTTTAATACCAACTAAGTACTATATCAGTTATGTTTAATATATTGTAACTTTAAAAAATAAAATAATGTTTTTGCATGCCTTAAGGCAGAATGTAGCGGAAACACCCAACTCTGTATCATCTTAAACTTGTTGTTAACATTGCTTGCAAATAAATAATTCTGATTCTGATCGCTTTCCATCAAACGCGAGTCTATTACACTAAAATTATACAGGCGTATGTCGATGAGTGTGTTTCATGCTCTACCAGTTAAACGATTTCAACAAAACTTGGCAGATGGGTAGACCATGTCCTGGCATAGCTTTTAAGTTGTATGGCTGACACTGGCTTGCTCAGAGCAATGTCGTCTCGGTGATTGAGGAGGGTTAATTTTGCTTATTTCGTTCTGCTGAAATTACAAATGATAATTTGAAAACTCTGCAATGCGCATTGCTGTTAAATCTCTTTGTTCCGCAGTTGTAAACCTTTCTTTATCAGATAAAGGCACAATGTCTGACTTATTTAAAAAGCTACAAAATAAATTATCGGAAGCAAGAAACACAGATATATTATTAGACCACAACTTTAATAACGCACTATAAGAGTAACACATGCTACTAACAAATAGGGGGATTGCACAATACAAATCAAACCTCTGCACTCCGCAAATTGGATATTAGTCTGTATTTATTTTATAGAATATTTTATAGTAAACAGCAAATAACATTAAAAAGACATCTATTTCTAAAAATATTTGTTAAATGAAACAGCAATCAGTATATCAAACTATTAGTATGAGTTTGGGTGCGAGCTTGATATGTGTCTCACTCTTTTGTACGCGTGAAATCTAATGGCAGTTTTTTTTTCAGTTTCTTCATATTTTTTCTATTACTGACATTTTTTTCTTTCCACCACTTTAGATATGTTTTTCTCTCTTTATTATTTTAAACGGTATTTCCAATTTTAGATTGTTACTTTTTGAAACCAAATACCAACTTATTTGAAATAATTAGTCAACTACCTCCCTATGTCACGATGCTTGTTACTTTCGAATGGGGAAAACTAAAGTATAAAATTAGCAACCAGTAATTTATGCAATTTTTGATCGCAAGTTCAAACCCTGCCAGGCGCATTCCTTTGTGTAATTTATTTCATCACCACTGTTCTCAAAACGCTGATAGAAAAGATCGTGAGAAAACCGGCATGTCCTAGAACTAAAAATTCGAAGACATGTGACATTCACCTACCCGTATTGGGCCCGTAGTGGATTACAGGCCATTCTTTCTCCTAGAGAGGAGGCCTGAGTTCCAGCAGTGGGACTATTAAAAAATCTGATGATAATGATGGTGAGTTTATGCAGGCTAGACTTCATTCGTGTTTTAATAATAATAGGTATCCTATGACCTACTCCAGAACATGATCTACCTGTCCGCTAAGCGTCTCCGCACACGGGCCTCACGCCGACACAAAAAAACGCTAGAAGCAGCCACAAAAAAAAACCGCTGAAGCGCACGCGACACCTTTTGTCCGGAAAAGCTTGAAGCCGTTTCAAGCGTTTTTTTTTGTGGCAGCACCGCACACGAGCCACTAAAAAACGCCGCCTCAAAAAGAAGCTTGAAGCAGCGTTTTTTTGTGGCCCGTTGCGGGGACAGTAAGTTTCATGCAAACCTACGGCTTTACGAAGCCGTTTGATTATCCAAAGAGGTATCGAACAGGTTGACAGATTCTGTCAATAATAACCACTTAGAAAATGTTGCAGCTGCACTAAATGAATCAGCCTTACCATGATATATGTTAAAATGTCAAGCGTGTCGACAAGAAAGATGAGTGGAGTTATACATTTTATATAGCTCCATCCCTTTTACAGTTCAATTGTAAGTCATCAAGTAGATCATGTCAAGAATACATGGTAGTGCCTCAGATGGTACAAATAAGATGATGTATGGCCACTGAAAAAAATACTGGCAAAGTAAAATAAAGTTCAAAAAAAAATTAGTTAAGCTAAATTAAATAGGAATAATAAGATGTATTTGGAAGCACCTTTAGAACAACGCAATAATAATTTTCCCCGTACTCATTAGTCTCATACAAATGGTTCCACGCCGCGTAGGCGTCGTAGCGTGGCGTAGCACAATGCTACGTCACCCGTAGCGAACATTTCCTAAAGTAATTTCGAAATGTTTGTGTGATTTCGTGTAGATTAATGATCGTTGTTTTGCTACGAAAATGACTTACGATTTAAACACAGTTTTATAATTGTTTTAAATTATTATCGTTTGGTTAAAACAAGTCTCAACGCAAGAGATGGGGTAGCGTAGTGTTCCACGCGCGCCTCTCTTAGAAGTTTAAAGCCACTCCCAACATATGATGAGACCCATGAGGATCAGGTCAACACTAGTCCGGGGCAGCAGAAATCATACTGCACCTACAGCCAAGGAACTCCAGGGTGGTTTTAGTCAGTAAGAGTCTGACATGAGGATATCCACCCCGGAAAAAAAGCCGCAAGCCCTGGTCCCGAAGGAGATGCTCCTGGTGTCGAGAATCGGAGAATGAATTTCCGGCCACCATATGCTTGCAGACGGCAAGGACCAAGTTCGTCCGGTAAGGACTATGCCTGGGTCGACGGCGCGTTGAGTTCCACGCGCGCATTAAAGAGATGCCGATTTCCTTATGACGTCTTCCTTCACCGTTTTGGTAGCAGTGGTGATGAAATAAATTTCACAATTTGAAGCGCCGTGTCCTCCCCTGACCTAGCCTTTCCTAGAGAGGAGGCCTGAGTCCCAGCAGTAGGAACATTACCATGGGTTGTTCAATAGTGTACCCCGGGGCCTGGAACGGAAGCAAAGAAGGAACAGGAGCGGGTTTTAGTCAGTGAAAGTCTGACACGCCCTTCCGTTGCACCCAATTTAATGATTATTACCCACCGATAAAAAAGCATTGGGAACATTAGAAAGCTGATTATGCTAATGCTTATGCTTAATGCGCCAGCCTGGGCTTAAACCCGTAATCACTATTCGCTAAAGTTTGTCTAAAAAGGCAAACAACTTGATAATTTTGTATAATATTTAATCATTGAAAAATAAATATAGATACTTTTAATAAGGTTCTTCTATTAGTAAACAATGATAAAGATCTCTTAATCAACCTTAATTATTGAACCAGTGTTGACTACATCAGATTTCATTTTACCTTAATAATTACCCATACCCATTTATTTTATATACATATACAACTTATAATACTTAATGCATGCGGAGTTTACCTTTAAGTGATTGTTACATCATTGTACTTTATATATTTCATGTTACTTTTACCATAATACTAGTGTAAACAATTGTTGGTGAACCAATATATAATAGTAGTTTATGTGACTAGGGGATAAAGCAGTGTCTTTAAGTCACGGGCGGCATGTTAAATTCCGAACGAAACGAAGGTTGCTGATTTTAATCCCGAACGATAGAGTTAATAAAGAAACCTGAGTGAAGTGAGGAATTTAAGCCGCCCAAGACAAAGACAGCTTTATCCCCGTGTTGCAAACTCTACTTTTTACACCATCTGTGAGATAATCAAAAGACAATTTGGTCGACCAAATCATATATTAGAGAAATATATTATGTATTATATTTACAAGTTCATCAAACAAACAAAATTCACTTCTCCAAGGTTCTAGTTTCAATTTTCTATAATGCTCCCGTCTCGTCAGTACCTACGCACGTTTTATTCTTTTTTTTTTTTTTTTTGTTGCCAGTTTGAATCATAGTGATTACATACTCTTTGGTTTGAATTTCGAGTCAATTTGTTCGATGCGCCTACATTTTAATTCACAATGTTGACGATTCTTGATGCTCCAAATTCAAATAATGACTTGCTTTAACCTTTCGAATGTCTTAAGTTACACTGTCCGACATAAGGTAATTGTCTTTCTATTGTGTTTCTAATTACGACATTCAAAGAGTTAAGTGAGGTTTGTATGACGTGTAAAACGACATTATCGAGCAGGTGGTGTAAAAAAAAATACCCAAGTCGTTTGACTTTTTAGACAGACTCTAATACATTAATTTAGTTATATCTTTGAAATAATAAATGTTTTTCTTTCTTCCCCAGGTATGGAATTTGTGAAGACGAACGTTGTTTCTCTGAACACCCAGCCGGCAAACTTGCGGTACTGGCTGGTATAACCATAGCATTATATGCAGGCTTATCTTTTGTATCAATGTTCTTCTCAACATAGTTATTATTCTTATGCGTAACCTTCTGTTTGACAATAATATCTGACCAGTAAAAAAAAAAGAAAAAAATACTTTCGATTTTTCCAAAATTTTAGAGCTTTCTTACTCTAAAAACCTTATTCGTACTAATTCCAATTTTTTTTTTACAATTTCGATCCAGCCGTTGTAAGGTGATGTCGTCAAAACAGAACAGCAATTCTTGTTCATGTATTAGCAATATGATAAAAATTATTATTCAAATGTGTAGCGTTTTATTGTGTTACAATAGAAGTGTAGAATAGCTGTCCCCCGCAATTTCACCCGCATCTATGGTAGCCTATTCTAACCTGCCCCCCTAGCCAAGTTACAACCGTATCGTGTCGAATTCCGTTCTCCAATTGGTAACGCTTCGGTGTCAGCAGTTATAGAAAACGATAAGTGGGTAGCCATGTTGACGCGTCTGAGTTGGCCGCTCGTTCTATAATGTAGCATTTGTTTATCAAAGGATGTAGCGTTAAACGTTGTAGAAATTCATTCTATCATTTTGAACGATGTGAATTTGGCTACGAATTTTCTATTTGTTTGTTCCGACAACGTGACTTAACATTGAGATGATGTCATTCATGGGAATGACATCATCTCAATGTCAAATGTCAAATGTATGGACATTTGATTACTTTTCGACTAGCGTTAACGATTGCAGATTATCAACTTGGCTAGGGGTGCTGGATAGATAGATAAATCTTGATAGGTTATCCGATACTAATTTTTTTAATATTCGAAACTAATTCATGAGAAATTCAAATGCATCACTTTTTTGCTGTGGTTACACCCATTGATTTGTTAATTACTTTTTTTTTAATTGATATAACCTAGTGCTTGACTGTGATCCCACCTGACGGTAAGCAATGATGCAATCGTTGATGGTGAGGCGCACTAATTTATTAGAAGCCTATTTACTCTTGCCTTGAAGACACGTAAATTATAATCGGACGGGAAGACCGCAGCAGGCAAATTTATTTATTCATAAGTCTTTCCCAATTTTAATAAAAACATTAAATTCATAAAGGTTTATTATTTATTTTGGCTTATTATAATCTGAATTCAATAAAATACCGGCTTACATGCCCACGCAAAGAAGATTTACCGATACCCTGATATCTTATTATTTCTCAAAACGTTGAGGCAAACGTAATTTGATTTATAAATCGAAGTCAATAAACTTTTACGAATGAAATTACGACTTTATTAGATCTCGAGAAAATAAGATTATTTGGAAGTATTTTTACATAAATGATTTAATGAAATGACAATACGTTGTAAACCGGCTTCCTTAATATTCAGATGATTGGAAAACTCCGAAATGAAACTCATTAATCATTCCTCAAAAACATGGAGACAGTAAAATCAACCGTTTTGTTAAATAAATTAGATATATTGGTACTTACCTTATTTGATAATAATGGGTAACTGAAAATAATATAAGACTTCAAAAAATTATGACTGGTGGAAGTGGGTGTTTATGCTGAAGTAAGACAGCTAGATTTATACATAGCCTCTTTTTTATAATGTAAATGTAAGAACTCTGTTGATTCCATATTATTTTCTACAAATCCACTTTTTTTATTACAGTTATCGTGCTTTTGGGCTCCATAGGTACCTTTTTGGGACCACCAGCATGCCTACCTGGTCATACCTGGTCATCACCTTCAGCCTCATCAGCGGCCTTGGCTTGGCATACCACACCTTCGGCCAGTCACATGAAGAGCAATGAAGAACCTCTCCTGGTCGACGCCAGCAGTCAAGCCCTACGTCGCACAGCATCGTTCCGATTCACTGGAGCCCGCAGCACTGCTCCGCCTCACTGGAGCCAGCAGCACTACTCTGACTCACTGGAGCCTGCAGCATCATCCCAACTCACTGGGACAGCACCACCCCTACTCACTGGGGCATCATCCCGACTCACTGGGACATCATCACCCCGACTCACTGGGGCATAATCCCGACTCACTGGGATAGCAACACCCCGACTCACTGGGGCATCACCGCAGACAGTTCCGACTCACCGAGAACCAACCTACACTGGCCTCGCACGCGTGAAGAACCATCGATCTCCGATCTCCGGAGGGGAGTGATGTAGCGACATCTATGGCGCCACTTAAGAACTACGAAGAGTCTGCTACGAAATCCTGCATCGCGCAATCACAGTTCTCCACGCGATTTGAACATATACGACAGCCCGAAAAATCATCTATTGGGCAGTCGCTCACCAGACCATAACACCTGTCTGGTCAGAGGATCCTCCCTTTTCAATGGAGGCATGCGGGACTTTACTCTCTGTTCCGCATACCTCCAAACATGTATCGGCAAAAAACTCTTAGTGACAACTGTCTAGCCTTAGTCTAGTTCAATAATTCTGCTTAGCATTTTCCAAACTGTTTTAGGGTCGGGTTCCAGTCACATCAGGGGTCATCATCATCATCATCATCAGCCTTTTTAATTTTCCCACTGTTGGGACTCAGGCCTCCTCCCCAGCAAAGAGAATGGGCCGTAATCCACCACGCGGGCCCGGTGCGGGTTGGTGGATGTCACCTGTCTTCGAATTTTTGGTTCTAGGACATGCCGGTTTCCTCACTATGTTTTCCTTCGCCGTTTTATGAGCAGTGATAATAAAATAAATTACACAAAGTAATGCGCTTGACAGGGTTTGAACCCGCGGCCTACAACTCGTAAGTCGGAGCCATTACCACTCGGCCACCACTGTACTCACATCAGGTGTAGCTGAACATTAACATTTTGTACGGAGCGACCTGCAAACAATATTCCTTGGAAAGACTGGTGTCAGTTTTTCTGGTTTCTGACTGTCCAACCACTGTCAAAATTGACTGCTAGGATCAACGGCTTTCGTGGTGGTAAGTCCCTTCTTTGAGGAGTGACTGGAGAGGCGTCATGGCGTCCTCACCTTTCGCATGACGCCAGTCCTCAATGGACCTGGTCAGTTCGGGAGGTTCCTGCATCGGATTAAGGGTTGCAAAGATTCCGGGTGTTATCAGACCGCCCAGAAGATACGGTGGAGAAAACTGTGAAGGTGTGCCCAGCTTGGACGGAGCACCGCCGTGTCGGCAGCAACCTGTTGCGCCAGGCCTTTGTTCAGGCCATGATCTAGAGCAAGGGAGAATAGCAGGAGGACGCGTCCTGCGAAGCAATAATGCTGGCGAAAGAAACGGTCGCTCGCGTGTGGTAACGGACGTCTTTACACATCAGCCGCGCGACTCCGATCACGACTACTAACTAGGCAGGCTCTAAACTAGAGTGGGAGAAGTCATAAGACGATTTCCCACCTCAAAAAAAGGCTTTAAAAGATTTCCGAAATACGGAATAGCGTCAATATGTTAAGCTGGTCACCAATCCACAAACCAACCTCGGCCAGACTTTCTTAACTTTGGAGATTGCTTCATGCTGCTATTATTATTGCGATAAACTACGTTTGAATCATATTTAAGAACATAAAACATAAATTAGATAATCATTTTTTTTTATCCAAAAACATGGCATAAAACAAGACTTAAATAAAAATATGAAATTAGCGCAAAAACTTTTAATTTCAAATCAGTGAACTCGACGGATTTGTACAATACGATTCCTGAAAAGGAAATAAAAAATGTACGTTCAGAAGAAACTTTTACACGACCTACATAAGTTAGACAAAAACTGGACAAAAGATCATTATTTATTTAAATATAAGTTATTAACTATAACAGAAATTAGGAACTTCTGAGAAAGTGTGTCAACGACGAACAATCTCTAATATGAAACTTAGGCTTAAAGTTACGAAATGTAATTCTGGAAGGTACAAAACATTTGTATGCGTTGTGTTGTAATATAGTTTTTTTAATTTTTTTTTTATTGAGATAAACTAGTGCTTGACTGCGATCCCACCTGATGGTAAGTAGCGATGCAATCTTTGATGCCTTATTAAGAGCCTATTCACTCTAGCCTTGAAGACACCCAAATTATAATCGGACGGGAAGACCGCAGCAGGCAAACTGTTCCAGTCCTTCGACGTACGCGGTATAAACGACGAGGCGAAACGCTTAGTCCGGACCGTAAAGGTTTCAACAACGTAAGGGTGAATATTCGCCGTACGTTGGGTTGTCCGATGGTAGAATTGCGATGGCGGAATCAAGTCATGCACAAAAAAATGCATCCAGTAAAACACCGAAAGGCTGTAGTCATGAGCATAAAGTACGATTTTCTCCAAATCTAACAGTACCTACACATTTCATCGTGTTATGAAAATAAGATTATATGCCTTGATATCAAAATACGTTAGTAATTTCAATAAAGTTTTTATGAAAAAAATAGCCATAGATAATAGTAGGGGAGTAACGGATGCTAAACTTGCAATATGGTACTAAAGCGTCATAAGGACTTATTGGATTATGAAGATCTTTTTTATTGATATAATAAATACTAGTGTTCGACTGTGATCCCACCTGATTGTAAGCAGTGATGCAATCGTTGATGGTGAGGCGCACTAGTTTATTAAAAGCCTTATTCACTTTAGCTTTAAAGACACCTAATTATAACCGGACAGGAAGACCGCAGCAGGCAAATAGTTGCAGTCATTCGATGGGTACATTGCACTTCTCTGTAGGAAATAAAACAGACCCCGCCATTCCCTTCCTGGTTATTTTTATTCCACCCAGAAGCCGCAGCCCCGCCAAGCGTAGCTCCAGCAACCATCCTCCAACAACATAGGGGAGAGAGAAATCTTCCTTCTTCTCTTAAATCCACCCAGGAGGGGATAGCGAGTCCATATACCGACTCGCACTTGGCCAACTTTTGGGTGGCTGTTCGACTACATCCTTCTTTAAAGGCTAAATCCACTCTTGACACAGTCCAATGGAGCGAAACGAAGAAGGTTCTGTGATATTCGTAGCACAAATAAAATGTTGGGTCAAAAGCAATAATTCAAACCTTTGCCAATATTCATGGCAAGATATAGAATATATTGGAACTGCCTATATCTGCCGGACCTATGAATCTCATAAACTCATAATTCTTGGGAAATAAATTGGTTTGTACGGTTTGTTTGTATTGACTTGAGTAACGCCTACGTTAAAATGTATAGCAACTAGTCCCAGATCTAACAAAATATAAATCCGACATCTACGGTGGAACTAGGTACTATGCATTCGTAAGACTGTTATTAGCGAATGAAAACTATAATAATGAATAGGTATATATATTTGACTGGTCTCTTGGTCTAGTAGTTAGTAGCCCTGACTGCTATGCCGGAGGTAGTAGGTTCGATTCCCACCTAGGACAAATGTTTGTGTGATGAGCACGATCATTTGTTCTGTGTCTGGGTGTAATTTATCTATAATATGTATGTATTTAGAAATATATAAGTATGTTTATCTGTTGTCTAGTACTCATAACACAAGCTCTGCTTAGCTTGAGACTAGACGGCGTTGTGTGATATTTGTGGAATATTATAATATATTATATTATATATATATTGCTTTATGTAAAAGTGAGTAACTCACTTTAAAAAATTGAGTTGATTTAGGCCTGTTTACCGGACCTGTGAAAAATTACGCTATTTACAGGTAAAAGCTTTTTAGTGCGTAAGTCATTATTTTAAATTGTATGGTATAGTAGCAGGATATTCTTGTAGGTTTCAGGTACCTACCTAATGTAGAGTGAGTGAGAGAGAGTTATGCTAGCATCTACTTTCTTGTCGGTATCACTCTTGACAGAGTATGGCCATCTTCCTCGTGCATTCGTGCAGTAGTGATGAGCCATTTACTGCCACCTTTATCTGGTCATTCCACCTCATAGGCGATCTTCCTCGTGGCCTGGTACCGTGGCATGCAAGCATACAGACATGGAAATATTATTTTGTATAACATTTCTCCACTATTATTTATTTGAACAACTTGATATTTAGTCTGGAATACCCATCCTTCTCTCGAGGAGTCAAGAATTGATAACTGCGCCTCACGCCACAGTTTTAACTTATATGCAGCTATCATTGTTTCACATTGCAAGAATAAAGCAGCTTTCTATCAGTGAAAAAATTTTAGTATTCGGACCAGTACTTCCAGAGAAAAGTACTTCAAGAAAAAACAAACTTTACCTGTAGATCAGTGTATGTATATATTTTTTATTTTTGAAATATTCATAACAGAGTGTAAAGTCCCGCAAACCAGACGGTGTTATATCTGGTTTGGGTAACAATCTGATAAATGATTTAGGGCTATATGCTCAAATTGCACTAAGAACTCTACTGCGTGATGTAGGATTTCGCAGTTTAGTGCCTTGTGACGTCATAAAAGTTACTACATTTGAAATAAGCTATTATTATAAATATCACACCTACCTTCCCTAAAATCGGCAACACAATAATTAACGACTAGATCTCCGAACTCTGAAGGTGGCAAATTAAAAAGTTAATTTCATATCGAATCGAAGTTGTTCAATCTACGATGGAAGTCTTACAAGATCTTAGCGCGTTACCATGGCAACCTGAGTCATAGTCCTCATAAACGAGGCTTTAAAGTTGAAGTTGCAAGCTGCTGCACTTCATTTTCTTTGACATTTTATTACTTTAAGGTTCGACCACAATGAAAGCTACACTTTATAAATGTATCTTTCGTGTAGTTTTTGAGAATTATAAGTGCTAAAAATTCTCAAAAACTAAAAAGATATAGTATTCAGTTAATTATACATTATTGTGCACAGAGTTAGTTTCTACATAAAAAATAGCTGTACGTCTGTATCTCGGAGGACACAAGAGTGATATTTGTATCATGTCAAGTGGGACCCACCTATTAAAATAAAGTTCAAGTTGATCAATATATTTTCTTCATTCAGATTCTAGAGTGGTGACTGTGCACCGAAAGGTCATCATCATCATCATCAGCCTTTTTAAAATGTTGCTACTGCTGAGACTCAGGCCTCCTCAGGCACCGAAAGGTGCAGCGTTGGAATGCCTCTCAGAAAGCGGACCAGTGCCCTTGAGAAAGTCGCGAGAATCTGATGGATACGAGACACACAAGACCTTTCGTTGAGATAACACTTGGGGGAAGCCTACGTGCAACATTGGCCGACTTTATTATGATGATGATGATGATGAGTAATATAGTCTATATCCGTGGTAGGTCTACACTATAGACTGGTCCTAGGACTTCAGCTATAAATAATAGAAAATACAACGTTGCAGTAGCTTTTAATGTGAACTTATCCTAGTACCTACACGACACACTTTGACGTTTCACGTGCAAAAGTTTCATAATATATGGCTTCCGTTAAATTCATTTATGTACACCTGCAACGCATGACGTAGTAGGGTAACGTGTTGCCTGAGGTACCATACAATATACTCCTTCGAAACGGCTTGGATCTTTAGCAACATTTTTACACATAAAAATAGGTGGTTAAATATTCTTCAAAGTGAACATTCTTTGCGAAATATTGATTGATACATATGTAAATCAATCAATATTTCCTGCATATTGGCCGCAAATAAATGCACAGATTTGCGTACTGCATAGGCCGCTTAGGTGAGTGTGAGAGGTGCGTCCACATAATTTTGGCCAGATGGTTCAAGGGAGTATAAGCCTTAAGGATTCGTACTATAGTTACCAATAACGAAACACTTTTAGAATCATTTTGTTGTCCATTGTCCATAAGTCCATCTGTTGAGACCTTATTCTCTTTAGCGAGAAATCGTCAAATAACTCCTCGCGATCTATGTGTACCGAGAGTAAGTAACGAAGACATTTATCAAAACCCAACTATGGTTTTTCAGTTGTCGCTTGCTTTCCAGGGCTACGATAAATTGTTTCGAATAATCCCGTCACACAATTAATGGCCTTATTTTGTATAATTTTTTTTCAACACTCATTGCAAAAGGTGAGGTGAGTCAGTGGTGACAGTAATTTGTGGGTTTTTTTTTCAATTAGTTATCTGCATTTTTCATTTTAAAGTTTTTGCCTAAAATAATAATTGAGTTTTTTGTTTATTATGGACCTCGCGATTATTATTTATTTTATTTATTTATTTTATTTTATTTTATTTGGGTGGCTTACAGCTGATAATACAAGATAAACGTTAAAATAGATCACGATGAGCCATTTACAAGCCTCCACATATAGTATGGAAAGCGATTAGATTATGGATTGGGAGATTATGGTAAGCGATGTCTTTATTTACTCGTATTAGAATCGTCAACATTGCAGATACTGGAATATTACAGGTATTATTTCAACACTATTCAAGTGCTACAACACTTAGTGACACTAGTGCGAGTACAATCACAATATTAAATTAAAACATTCGATGATAAAACACATAAGACAAGTGTTTTTATTTCATCTATTCATTTATGAAAAGAGACACCTAAAAAAATAGTGGCTAAAAATATAATTCATTTACAGTCGAACGCAGACCGTGTGCGCAAGCTTTTTACCATTTTCAGTTCTGTCGTCGGTAAAATTGAATCACACAATTTGTAGCGACCTTTGATGTAATTAATTGATGTTGGTAATTGGCTATTAGAAAATGAAGTTAATAGCTCCGAACATAGAGTCAATTCTAATGAATAACTAGATATATGAAAAACTAGCTTCTGTCTGCGGTTTCGCTTGCTTGAAAGTAAGTTTTTTTTTATAATGGATAGGCTCGCGACCACTATCTGACCTACCCCTAGCCAAGTTGCTAATCCGCAATAGTTAACGCTAGTAGAAAGCTTCACATGTACGGGAATAACGTCACCATCTTAACGCTCAGTCACATGGTCAGAACAAAAGAATTGGCGGCAAGGTCAACTCGAAGCGTTCGAAGCAAACGAAACGGTTGTAACTTGGCTAAGGGGGCTGATAGTACGCGATGATGTGGCCGACGATGAGATATGCTTGCCTAGAAGCAATCTATTCACTCTTGACTTAAAGATCTCCATTTCACCCCATATAAGTTGGATTTTTAAAAATCCCTTATTAGTACTCACCTACGTCATAACAGGAAGCTTTTGCAAAACATTCGCTTTCCTAGGCCCAACGTAGTTTCGGCTGACTGTGTGTTGATATGCGAGTCAGTTATTTTCTCCTTTTATTTTTTATATATATTATAGATAAGCAATTTTAGTAGAATGTAAACCACTAACTTTTGCCCGCAACTTCGTCCGCGTACATAAAATATAGCCTTTGTATCGGTGAAAAAATTTTAGCAATCGGACCAGTTCTTCCAGAGATTACCTCCTACAAGCAAAAAAAAAAAAAAAAACTTTACATTTTTATTATATTAGTGTAGATTTATATACTTGACCACTTTTTCACCTGATGGTAAGTGATGATATTGTTGACGATGGAACATGCTTGCCTATAAGTAATCTATTCACTCTTGACTTGAAGACCTCCAGGTTGTAGCTGTCAGAAGTAGCGGGAAAGACTTCGGCTGAAGAAAAACGTTTCCAAAACATTTTACTCCGGT
Organism: Mythimna albipuncta; assembly: GCA_929112965.1. Lineage (NCBI taxonomy): Eukaryota > Metazoa > Arthropoda > Insecta > Lepidoptera > Noctuidae > Mythimna > Mythimna albipuncta. The sequence goes on along the minus strand of OV815972.1, from coordinate 8,230,517 downwards.
CCAATTAGCCAGCTTGCGCGTTAAATGCTGTATTAGATGCCCCGACTTTTTTATTCAGGTAAGAAATTATTGAATGACTTCTCCCTCTGGCTGTAAAGCGAAGCTGGAGGGTGTACCAGCTGGCTAAAATCGCACCAACCAGGTTTTTCCTTTGAAATTCAACCCATGGCCTTAGTAGGCTTCAAAACCGTCGGGGCCCTGCTGGTCCCCTACGCGGACTACGCTGGGTTGCCGTCATTTTCCTTGAGGCGCGCGTGGACCATACACACCGCCATCGACTCTAAGTCAGTCTCGGTCTGGACCACTAGCAGCCATCAGACGGCTGGAGACACATCAGCAGAATATCATTGAGGTGGAATTTGGCTGTTCAGTTATCAGGCTAGGCTAACCAAATGGTAATAAATTAAGCCAGCTGGTTTCAACAAATACACAAGACGAAATGAACGGAATTTTCCGCCGGATTTAATACCAAAAGATATGATGGAAACATTCCTGCAGAGCAAAATTAATTTACAATGAAGTGTATAATAATAATATAATATTAGATATAATAATATTTCATTTCAAACGAATTTCTGAATAGTTGAACAAAATATTCGAGTCTTTTGCTCTATTATGGAATGGTAATTAGTGAATTTTCCGCTTGAATTTAATAAGGAAACTAATTGTTTTAGTACTCACAAAGTCCGATAAGTTTTAAAACTAACATTTATCTATGGGGGTTCATCATCAACATCATCCGACCGTCCGGTAACTGTCCGGACCGAGCCCAAGTAATCGATGGCGCGTACAGGTCCCGCGCGACTGTAGGAGTTGTCAGCAACAGCAGGGGTCGAAGCCTATTGGGGCCAGAGTTTATCTTCGAAAGGCAAGAAGACGGTGTGGGTTTTTTAAACAGTAAGAATCTGACACTATCTCCCGCTCCGCCCAAGGGCGGGGGATATCACAAAAAAAAATCATCAACATCATCATTTCAGACGAAAGGCGTCCACTGTTGGAAATATGCCTCCCCAAGTGTCGCCACAACGTATGAACTTGTGCGTCTCGCATCCATCGGATGCCCGCAACCATCACCTGGTCGTCGGTTCATCTCGTGAGAGACCTTCCAACGCTCCATCTTCTAGTACGCAGTCACCACTCTTGAAATTTACGGCCCAATCAACCATACATTATACAAGCAATGTGCGCTGGCCATTGCCAAGTTTGGAGGTCCTTCAGATTATGTCAGTAACCTTGGTTTTCCTGTGGATATAATGGTTAATGAGCACTAAACATCTTCAAGGGAAATTCTTGTTAAATAAAATTCTGAAACAGAGTTTTCCACTAACAACTCAGAAATCCCGAGCGAGAGCAAACTAGACCATCTTAGTAACCAATTTTATGCAACCTGTAGCATCGTGTCCTTTTTTGTACATTTTTAAAGTGCTTCAATTTTACTTTGGCAACACTTTGAAGAGTGCTGCTTTGGAGCGCATCTTGTCTGATACTCTTTGTAGAACTAACTACAACTTTTTCCACATCTGCGTGTACAGGCGCTTCTCTTTTATTTTTATTGGAATTGTGAGTTTTCTCTGTTTGCTATTGCTGCATGATTACATGAGTAAAATATCTGAATTTTCTAAAGTTTTTTTTTTCAATGAATGTGTTATTTTCAGCATGTTGTAAACAACACATATGATCTACATTGATATATTAGCCAAACGTCGTCCACATGTGGATGAAACCCTTAAACTTGTATATTCTAGGTTGCCTGGAAGAGATCGCGGAATGCGATAAGGCCGCCCATTGTACGTGTTTTAGATATAAGTTTTTCTTTGTTATGTTTGGTATATACAATAAAGTATATAATAAATAAATAAATAAAATAAATAAACTTGTACCTAACACATCACGCTCCGTCCGAATGCGGGGGATGTCATTAGATGATTTTTCCCACCAAAGAAAAAACTAGTAACATATGAAAGTATCTTTAATCTTTTGAATACCGTAATTAGAGACAATAGAAAGACATGAGAGAGCGAACACCGGCGTTCGCTTGGGGTTTCATGAATTAAGAGGCTGCTTTTCCACTCGCCTATCGTCAAAAATGAAGATATCTTAAACATCGAGCATGGTTTAAAAGCCTGTTACTTCATCTAACGCAATCCAACGCGATGTTTGACGACAAGGCAAGACGAAAAAAGAGAGATAACGCCTGAAAAATCTGTTAGCATTCGGTAATTCTGTGATTTACTCGAATATTTTATAAAACTTGTTTTTTTTAAACCCTTAAAAGTTTTTGAAAAACATTGACATTATTTAGAATCTTGATAAAATTTGTTAGGCTTGTATGGTTGTATTTTTTTGACTTTTTAAATTTTTTAGTAAATTATAGTATCAAAGTTCATGCAAAATAGCAGATTTTTAGAGGTCTTAACTGGATTAGTTTTACATAAATTTATAAATTGATTTCCATAGAAGCCTAGATAATATCCACAAGATACTGTGTTTCCAAAATTTCTAATGAAAAATGAAAAACGTCATAATCGCGTAAGAGCGGTTGTATGAAAAACAGTCAATTTATGTCAAAGTCAAAAGTTTTTTATTTGACATAGGCCTACATGGGCACTTATAAAACGTCAGAAGCTAGTGCACGGTTCGAAATTGGTCGTTTCCTATGGAGAAGAACCGGCAAGAAACTCCATGGTTACTCTGTATGTCGAGATGCATCCCCTTAAGTCATAGAAATACCATCATCTACTAGGAGCCAAGCTGTCAGACATGACTTATTATTAGAACATATATTTCTTGGCTTTCACATTTTACATTGTTACTATTTTCTTATTCTGAAAAAAACCTAATTGTCATTATAAAAATAATCATTGTAAACATAAAAAATACTGCCATCAGTTTTTTACCTTCAAGTCGTTTAATGAGAATGTAAACTTGTGCGCTAATGAAGTATTTAAAAAAGAAATACCTTCAGCTATTCCGATAATTGAATCGATTAGATGCAGGTATATTATCATTCCGTTAGGGCCACGAGAACTTCTGTAAGGGATACCGTAGTCCTGGAATGCGAAAAGCAACCGAAGGACACAAGTGGGTTCTAATAAGTAAAAATCTGACACACCGTCTCGCTCTACTATAGAGTGAGAGAAATTACTGGATAAATCCTACCTAAAAACGAAGTACGTATATCTATTATTGTATAAGCAGATAAGTATTTAGAACTTAAAACTCTACCGTCTGATTTTGACCGTAAATTAAACTTTCAGAAATTTCCAAGACAATTCCGTTTCACAGCCATAAGTCGTCTTTAATTTCCGACTTAACTCTTTGTAATTACTCTAAACTTGGGCTAGTAACGACTGTTTACCGCGTGTGTGGTAATTAACAGGCAATTAGGACATACGCAAGACGATTAACTGCCTTATAACCAAGCTCAAGTGAGGACTTTATGAAACTAAGGCCCGTCGTCCACGACGACGTTTTGTAGCGATGCTGTCGCGCGTTCGCTTCGATACAGTTGCGATGCAGTCGCTAGCAGTTAGGCAAACTGCTAGCGACTGCATCGTCCACATCATGATACAAATGCGATTCTGTCGCGCTTCTGTCGCGATGCAAACGCTATTCAGTAACAAAAAAATTTTTAAGCTATTGCATAGCTTCTATCGCGGGCCTTGAGCGTGGAGACTGAATCCAGAAATTCCGTAACGAAAATAACCTAACAGGGGACTCATTTGTTTTTTGAGCGTGGTGACCGATAAGAAAACAAATGAGTGAATAATCAATAAAAATTCAATTCAATGTATGAAAGTGTAACTTCAATTAACATCAAAAAAAAAAAAAACAAAGCACAAATAAAAAACTACTGCATAAATAAAATAAATAAATAATTATAATTGCTTAAGTTGATAAAAATGCTATGCAATAGCTTTACCGCGGCAGTCCCCGAGTGCCACACGTCTTTTTTTTTGTATGTACCTATAATGTTATTTTTAATAATGTTTGTCCTGAATTTGTTTACGTTGTATACAATAAAGTATACCATAAATGAATAAATTATGTTTCATTCATTCCGTTTTCTCCCTGATGTCGTCCGTCAAGGTCGCGCGTTTGCATCGCTACAGTCGCGATGCAGTAGCGCGTTGGTTTCGCTTCTGTAGCGCGTAGCAAATGCGACTAAGGCGCGTTAGTATTGATGATGTAGCGCGATTACAAAACGCGCGACCACATCGCTACAAAAAGCCGCCGTGGGCGAGAGGCCTAAGTTCCTAACGATATGTAAATAAATAAATTCGAAGTTGTTTGAATAATCAAAGTTTTGCTTGTTGAATAAAGGCTTTTCCTCTCTTGATCAAGTAAATTGAACAGGAGAAAGGCGTATTTGTTTAGTCTTAAGCACACGGTTGGTTCTGACAGCGTACATGTGCGTGAATAGGTAGGTATACAAACTTAATTAAAATCTTTTCGTGGTTTTTTATCGAATGGAAATTCTCGGGCTTATCTTTTGGTCTGGCTAATGGATTTATCGTCTATTTTAAATCTTAAGTTCTGTTTGTAGGTAAAAGAGCTTATTGTACAATTGGTAAAATACGAAGATACTATAGTATGTGCCAAATGTGTGTCATCATTTTAGCCGAAGACGTCCACTGCTGTATACAATTTTAGTATACTTTGTCCAGAATCAGTAACTGAATAGATTCCAATAGTTTTTACAACATGTTATATTTTTTTACCAAAAATATTTAAAAAGGTCACAAGTTGGACACCGCCGACACTAAGCAAATACAGGTCACGGCAGGTTATAGCGAGCATAAGGCACCAGCAAACAGTGTGTCACTTAGTCATTACTACGTATATCCGACATCAAACGCTACCAATGTGTATATGTACATCCAATTCCAGCACGATAGTGTTCAGGAATCATAGTTTTAATATAGGCACATCTTATAAATATTTGACCACGTCATCACCATCCTATGAAGCATACCAATACGGTATGCTTCATAGAATCGTGGTACACTTACATTGAATTAATTTAGTAATACTCAGTCAAACAAGAATTTAAAACGTTTCTGTCGTTTGCTAATATCTCTTTGAGGCGCGCGTGTAACATTTTACGTCCTCGAGGACTCGCTTTAGATTAGGTTAGGTTATAAGACGAGCGGACTTCAAGCAGCTCTTTGCACGTTGTCCTCAAGCCCGTGTCTTCAGTGACAGGAGATTGCTCTGTTCCGACACCTTCCATCTTGTCGCGGTGGCTTGGGCATGAGGATGTACGTACCTTCACTCTTACATTAATTAGCGATGGGCGTTGAATCAACGAACTAGTTGAATCAACGTTGATGTCTCTTCAACAGAATTTATTAAGGTTACCGTGTACAAACCAACTCGTTGAATTCGTCAACGAGTTACGAGACAACGACGTTTATGAATTCAACTCGTTTCATCGTTTGACGAATTCAACGAGTTGATTTGTACACGGTCAACGTTTAGTTATTTTCAACGTACGTAAATTGTATTTCATTAGGGACAGTTATTCTTCACGCTCGTTTACGAGTGTATAACCGTTTTACCGGTCACACTACACAACCGGAAACACTCGTAAACTTTCATCTTTATAATAATAGTGTGATTAACCATCTCCACCTAAACTGTATCAAATGGTTCGTAAATTAACTTTACAACAGCATACGTTAATAAAAGCGTTTAGGCGTTTATCGTTTATACAAGTTGACTTCGTAACACGTTAACTCGTTAACGAAATTAACTAGTTGATCAACCAGTTGACAAACGCAATTCGACGTTAACGTTTCGTTGATGGAAAAACCTTCAACGACCCATCGCTAGTATTACTGCTTGTCAAAAGGATATGATACACTCGAACCATTGCTAAAGCTTTCCTTCAAAAACTTTCGCTTAGTACTTGGTAAAAAGATAGGTAAGTAACAACATACTAGGCACTTCTCAATCGACACTCCGTACTAACGTAGAGAAAAGAGCAAAAAATAACTTGGTACGGATACCTTTAAGTAAAGGAAACCTAATAGGTCTATCTCTATAAAAGATCAGCACTTATGGGGCCTCTGAATTGGAATTCTTCGTCGTCCCAATCGTAACGGATTTGAAAGTACCCGTAGAACAGTTTTTATCCTATTGAAATGGCCTGAGCCCGGTGAAGTAGTAACGTTAAACCTTCAATATTATCACTTTAGAATATTTATCTCAGACTCCAAATATTCTTAGAACCAGATCCAAAAATGAGCAAGAGTAGGCTGACGAGCGTATTTGCTGTGAATTATTTATTTATCAACGGTAAAAAGATCATCCAGGAAATATTTTTTTAAATGGAAAATAGTTTCAGTGTTTGCCGTTTTGTTGAAGAGCTACAAAGTAAAATTATAGTTAAACGATATGTCGTTAATACTGAACACTGTTCTGTTTCAGGTAAATAATATATTTATCTTGTATACCTATGTGAGTTTACATGTTTATAAACGTTCCTAGCCACGATGCGGGAGTAAGCCAATATTTTTTTTTTTTTGTTGGATAGTAGTTATCAAAATGCCTTCGTGTGCTTTTATGCGTTGAAATCATACAAAAATAAAAAAAACAAATAACATGGAATCACATTTCACCTGTGCATGTAGTTGTGCATAGAGCTCAGGTTTTCTGATTGCAATGTTAACGCGTAACGTCTCTTTCCTAATAATAATATATTAATAGTCTAGGGTGGGATCGAACCCACGACATCTAGGTAGCAGTCAGGACAACTAACCACCAGACCAACAGGCCTATCACTTCTGTCAGATTTGTTGCTGTCTCATTCTTCTCCGTGCGGGCTCTACAAAGTGTACTGTCTGAGTAAAGGCAGATACAGCAGACTTATCCAATTTTATATGGCATGACGTCGTGTCACAGCACGGCGCTTGAGGGAACTTGAAACCATGTCAAAAATCGGGCTAAATTTTATTTTTAGTTACTAACACGACATTTTGCAAAAGAGATATTCTGCGAAATGAGTGGACATTATGCAAAAGAAATATTCTGTGAAATGAGTCGACATTTTGCAAAATAGACGTTTTGCGACTAGCCATTCCTAGTGCGAAGCTTTTTTTGGAAAACCTTCTGGATGTTACTAACTGTCGTAAATATTTAATATTTACCATCTCTGGAAGCCTTTTGTGTTGTAGAAATTTAATTGTAGATTATTTCAACCCACGGGATTTTCTGTTACGTTAATAGTACCTTCCAAATAACAAACAAAATTAGGTTGGTATTGTGTCTACCTCCCACTAACTAGTTGGAAACTATACTTAGTAGTTATCTACATAGTTACGTGCTGGTTAGTTGACAAAAACAGACCTTTAAAGGTCAGGCCTAAAATTGAAGGGGAATGTGGACATTGTCAGGTCACAGAGAGATGATATCAAAAGGATTGGACTGCGATATTGCTTCATATCTATGCAAATTATGGGCACCACGAAATTGGAGACGGTACAGTTCGTTCAACATAAATTAATTTGGTAAAATATTAAGGATTCAAAATGAATAAACATGTTTTGCGAGTCATTTGTTTAATTAATTTACTTGGCGAGTTGAATTTCTTCGACTGCTTTGATTGAGGACAATTTTCATAAAATGGCTAACCATAATGCTTTGGCTACAATATTCTATATTTTGGCTATATTTTAATGGTAATATTTTTTAAGGCAAAACAAAATCAAAATCATCCATAATCCCTACGCCTCAGAGTGGAGATGGTGGAGGTATGAGGTATGCACAATTGCACACACTTCCATTGTATAGAAAAGATCCTCCAACCAGACGGAAGTTATGTCTGATCCGGGCAACTACACGATAGTTGATTTCGGGCTGTTGCATATGTTCTTATCACGCGGAGAACTTTGGTACTTTGGTTTGAGGATTTTGAAGTTTAGTTCCTATGAGACGTCGTAAATATCGCGACAAAGGAGTGTAAGACTTTTACTGACTAAAACTCACACGTATCTCTTCGTTTACCCTAAAAGTTCCAAGGGAAAGGCAATTCCTTCGAACAAACCCTAGAGCGCCAGGGCACGCCATAATCATGGCGGTAAGTGCCCTTTTAGAGAAGTGGCTAGATAGACGTCACGGCGTCCTCAACTTCTGCATGACGCAGGTCCTCACCGGACATGGTAAGTTCGGGAAGCTCCTGCACCTGATTCGTGCATAAGAAACGTCCGATTGTCCCGCTTGGGCGGGGTACCGCCGGATCCTCGAAAGGGGCGATCGGTGGCAGCGATCTCTCACGCCGAGTCCTGGTACAGGCCATGGTCTGGAGCGAGGAAAAATTCACGGCGATCGCCTCTTTCTGCGAAGTTGTAATACTAACGAAGGAGGCAGCCACGCACGTGAAAGAACAGCCCCCCTAGCCACCGTTCTACCGTTTCGCTTGCTATATAGACCTTATGTTACATTGAACAACTACCTAATCATATAATACCAACCAACTTCCTTCAACAATCGGTGTCACAGCGAGTTTCTCACTGTCTGAATGCATGTCACCTTGGCACAATGTGTTACACGCCATTTGCTCAGCCCCCCTCGATCTAATGAGGATGTGGCCATGTGGCTCCCCGCACGGGGTCCGCATGTCGATGCCGCTCATAACTAGGCTATTCAGGAGCCAGGATCTCGGACCTAGATTATAGTAACCAAATTGGAATGCAGGATGAGTTAATATTAATAATAATATTATTGTTTTTTTTTATTTATAAAAAAAAAAAAACATTTAGAAATATTACTTATAAGTACCTATCTAAATGAATATAAAAAATATGAATACTGTTATAGATATATATATATATATATTAACATTTATTTTTATCTTTTATAGATACATATAATTCATACTTACTTACAGGTATTTAAATGAATAAAGAAATAATTATTTATTTATTTTCTGACTTAAAAATAAATAAATGTCATATTGTCTCGCGGTGGTGTGCATTTTTCTTGTCACAGATTTTAAATACCCATTTATTGAGCTTTTTCAGAAATAATATCGCAAGCAACGAATAGCATTTTGCAATTATAATTTTTCGCATAAATTTATTTAGATGTTGATTTTTGTTTTTTTTTTTATTTATTTATTAAAATTTCATGCTCGACAAAAATACAAAGGTGGACTTGATTGGCTTTCTCTTTCATAGTTAGAAATGTATTTTTCCTAAAAAGGGTCGATATAACATTAAAGCCAGCCTTGAAAAGCTCTTGAGGTTTATTAAGTGTGTTATAAGAGCTGTTGCAAATTAACTAATAAACTAACTTTTAACCCGCCTACGACTCCATTGGGCATGGAGTTGAGAAATATCCTTTCTTTGCGTTCCTACTTCTTAATTATAGAAAGCTTTTTGAAATTTTAATTTTTGGGCTGGTGGGTTGTGCACAATCCATTAAAGAATTCAATTTTTTTGTACTAAACTTTTTAGGATCTGCAAAAACAAAAATCTTGAACAGTTACTATTTTTTTTTTTTATAAAAATAAAATGGCTGTTACCGAGCCACGAAATCTCTGAAATCCGACGTAGACCCGGGCAAAACCCGTACAAAATACTTTTTGACTACAACCGACTCTAAGTAGTCAAGTAGCCTCTTTTATATTTGGGCTGGGAAAGTTCAATGACATTAAACAATTGGGACTGGCCAATTCTTTTCCTTTGATTTGAAAAAGCTAAGATTAATTTGTTTCAATTATAAGCCACCCCGCTTCCTTATTGTGCTCATGTTTGTGTAGTTTTGTCTCCGGTCGACGACCTAGTTTGAAGGAAATCTTTTCTTTTCCATTCTTGTGGTTAGTGTTCAAATATTCTATTTGTCGCCATTCCTAGCTATCTCTGTTTAGTGGTTAGATTGAAGACGCGCAAAAGGTAGAAAAATCTAGTTAATAATAATATTATCTTCGTTTTGATGACTTGCATGCGTGCGAAAATTGACATTGCAGTTGAGGTGCGATTGCAGTCCGGCTCGAAGGCAAAAAGGAGCCAGTTGAGAGCAGAAATAAGTGAGTCAAAGTTAAAAATGGAATTTACTATTTTTTTTTTATCAGTGTGAGTTTTGGAGTTATTAATAAAAAAGTAGCTCTTCCGGGATTTTTTTTTTATTCTTTATTTATTTAGGGACATTTACAATCGCTATGCGTATGTCAGTCCCATCGTATCCTAAATATATATATTCTACTCATACTACTCTTCCGGGATGTCGCAGAAACAAATAAAAATTACGACATGTGACTTCCACCAATTCGCCCAAACCCGAATGGTGGATTATGTACTGCTTACAACTTCGCTTCCTTAGCTTACCAAAACCGCTATGATAGACACACATATCAAGAATGTGAGGGAACTAGCATCCTCACACTCTACACACTCTTCAAAGAGATGTCAGCAAAGACGGGCCCAGCAAGAGCGATGCCCACTAGAACCGCGTAATTAGTTAATTTTCTAAAAAGGAAACCCGTAGTCCTAGAACGCAAAGGGCAACTGAAGGACACAGTCAAAAAAATAATCATCTCCTCCCGCCGTACCCAGAGTGGGAGAAGTCTTTGATGATATCAAAGCTCTTTCTTTTCTTTACAATTTCGCTTCCTTGGTCTAAGTATAATACTATGATAGAGACTTACACGTATCAACACTATTGCAAAGAAAGAATTAAAAAAAATTAAGTCACTTATGTTTTGGTACTTTATTCAAACATCTTCTTTAAGGACCATTAAAATCTTTGTCATTCTCGTATAGTCTCGAATGTACCTTTCGTTTTCAGCCGAAAAAAAAATCCATTTGTAGTCTGTCTCCGGAGGCAACACAAAGATAGAACTTGTTTTGAATTCAACTGTTTAAGTGCATTTTTAGTATTAAGTCTCGCCGTTTATACCGTGGACATCGAAGGCCTGGAAAAATCTGACTGTGCGATCTTCCCATCCGATTATAATTTAGGCAAGTGGGAATACATTCCAAATAAACTAGTACGAATAGAGTAGGGTAGAGTAGTGTAGAGTACTGTAGTGTAGAGTAGGGTAGAGTAGAGTAGAGTAGGGTAGAGTAGGATAGGGTAGGGTAGAGTAGGGTAGAGTAGGGTAGAGTAGGATAGAGTAGGGTAGAGTAGGGTAGGGTAGAGTAGGGTATAGTAGGGTAGAGTAGGTATAGTAGGGTGGAGTAGGGAAGAGGGGGAGCGAAGCCGCGCGGGCAAAAGCTAGTAAAAGATAAAATGGAAAAACAAGCTGCCATCTAGATTCAATTCAAACTCGAAGCGAAAAACTAATATGTACAGTCACCGACAGCAATAATGTTTTACTAACCGTACTGCAGTAAAATAAAACCAAATAAATGTTATTATCATAGTGCATTCTGGTCGTTGGTCCGTTAAATTTATTTTTATCACCCTATAAAATGCAACAATAAAGTATTTATGATAAAAAAGACTATGTTCGGCGTTTCATTTTGTTTTTATTACGATGCATTCGTAAATAATGTTCACAGAAGCATACAGCATTATGCTGATAAAAAATTTGCATCGGAACATCACAGACATGAAGTCAGCAGATTTTTTAATGAATGTACTGAAGTGAGCTGTAAGTAAAGTAATAAGTCTGAAAAAGTTTAGATGGGTGCAGCGAATTTTATATTAATAAAGCGCTCTCATGAAAGTGAAGTGAGATAATGTTCAATATTGCAGCGATCGTAAAGTCTAAAAGTTCGGGCTTCATTATTTTCTCCTTATTGTCTCCATTTTTACGTGCCTTGTAGAACTAAAATAATTTACCTGCTCCATTCTTGCCATACAATTATAATTTAGGTGTCTTCAAGGATAGAGTGAATAGGTTCTTAATAAACTAGTGCGCTTCACCATCACCGATGTAATCACTGCTTACCAAAACAAAGGATTAACTTAGAGAAGAACATAATTCCAAAGACATTAATTTATTTTGATGTTAATAATCATTCAATGACTTCTCTTGCTCTCAGAGGCGTAACTACACCATCTGGCAAAAACATTGGATGCAGCTCCAGGAAATTCGCCAACTATGTAATTTAATTTGAATAAATCACTTTTTTTGGCCCACCGAGCCAGGTGCCCGTAGCATATTGCCAGCCTAGCCACCCTACAGTTACGCCACTGCTAGCTCTGTCATAGCGTGTCAGATTTTTACTAACCAAAATCATACCTGTGTCCTTCAATTTTCCTTTTCGTTCTAAGACCACAGGTTTCTTTTTCGGGCATTAGCCCTGCTTGGCCCCTACGGCTACGGCGCACAAGGAAAACTGTGCACCTGCCTACTTGGGCTTAGTACCTGGACGATTGGACGGTGATCTACACATTTTTTTGTTCCAGCACTCGGTAGCCGTGGAGGCTAGGGATCAACCTCTGACCCCCGACGCACGAGACATCTCCTGTTGAGGCGTGATGAGGATGTCTGTTCCCTCACGTTTGCGGCCATCGCCTTTGCTAGCATTTCTGCTTTGCAGAAGGCGATCGCATCCCATTTTTTCTCGTTACGGACTATGGCCTGAACCTAGGCCTGGCGCTCCCATCAAATCTTTTGTAGAAGATAAAAGGGTACGGCGATGCTCCGTTCAAGCGGGGCTCACTTTCGCCGCATGCTATACGCAGGAGAAGTCATTGGACGATTTCCTCATAAAAAAACAAAAACAAAAAAAATATCCGGAGAGTTGCTTTTGATAGTTTTCGACTATAACGTGGGCAAAGACACCGGCAGAAGCTAGCAGATATAATTATAATAATTATCTAGAAGCGCGGACTATAAATTTCAATTTTGGCCATTTTATTTTCGCTACAGTATATGGAAAGATGGTAAATAAAAGCAACTGGTAACTGATAATACAATATTTTTTATTATGTACACATATTCTAGTGTAGATTCAGATTCTACTGTAGATTCTACGCATAACAATACTAGCGCAGAAAGAACATAGGAATGGGTCAAAATTAGAACGCCCGCTGCATCTAGTGTTAAAAAAAAAACACATATAAAACACCATCGACATAGGTATCAGCATACTCAGTCCGGACCAAGACCAAGTCGTCGACGGCGCGCGCTGTTCCCGCGCGTCTCAAGGAGTTGTCAGCAACAGCAGGGGCCCAGCCGGGTCGAAGCCTACTGGGGCCAGTAACAGCAATGTTTTGTATTTTATCAGCAGTTCACATTCCAGTGAAAATTCAACTCAACAATAAAACACAGCCACGCTTCATGCGTGACTCCACAATTTACTACTGTTCCTGATATCAAATGGATTCACCTGAATATAAATTAAGCCTCTGTTTGAAAACACGGAAATGGTTATTCTTTATCGAGCTCCAGACCATTGTAAATGGAACTGGGTGACAAATGATTGGATTTGTTACAAAATCAAAAATGTTCCGCGTCCTTTCCGGTGATGTCAAGCTAATGACGACTTAACTGTTCCCGCACACGGACTACAAAAAAATGCTAGAAGCAGTCACAAAAAAAAAGCTAGAAGCGGCCGCGAAAAACAGCTGAAGCGCGTGACACCTCATGTGTCCGGAGAAGCTTGAAGCCGCTTCAAGAGTTTTTTGTGGGTCGTGTGCGGTGACAGTTAAATCGAACTGCTAAAGGGTAGCTATATTATGTGTTGTGTTTTCAAAGTCTAAGACCTTTAGAACTTTAATACCAAAAAAAAAAAATCGATAATTGTGAGTTGACAAATATCTCTGTCTGTGTAAATATGTCTGTATGTTACTATATAAATACATCCCAAATATTTGCAAGCTTAACGAAACGTGTTTGTTAAAGAGAACGAAGAAAGAACCATAACAATTTGAGTGGACCTGTCCAGTCAGTCACGATTTTAGCAAATTAATAATATAAAGTCCATCACTCTTTTTCGCTCCCACGACTGTCATTTTAACACATCATGGTAAGGTAAGGTAAGGCTCCATTAGCCTGATTCATGTAAAATCAAACAAGCCAAATATCGATGAAGTTTTATAGTCGTTTGATCGAAGTTCTATCCAAAAGCGGTATTCACAATGAATCGACTTATTTCCAGTTACATTAATAAGTATTCTACCAGGATAATTTAATACAATTTTTTTTAAATCGACGAATTTCAGACCACTTTAAAATCGGTGTCGTTCAAACTCAATTGATGGATGTGAATACGGAAATGGTCTAAACGACTAAATCGCTACGATTTCATTACGTAAATCGGGCTAATAGCTCGTTTTATTTCGATGTTTTCTGTGCATAAAGTCGTAAAAAAATGTTAGTTAAGTTAAACATTATAATTTCTTATTACTTATTAAACATGTTTCAAAACTTATTAAAAATTACATCATTAACAATTACGAGATCGGTCAAGTGCGAGTCGGACTCGCGCATGAAGTTTTTCATACCGTCCGAAGCAAAATAACGGCAAAAAATCAAGGGAGCCTACTTAAACATTTATTTGATTTTTTTTATAGTATTTTTTGTAATAGCAGCAATAGAAATACATCATCTGTGAAAATTTCAACTATCAAGCTATCACGGTTCGTGAGATACAACCTGGTGACAGACAGACGGACAGCAGAGTGATAGCAATAGGGTTCCGTATTAACCTTTAGGGTACGGAAGCCTAAAAAAACGGCTCAAAGGAAAATATGCACTTTTCCCCTACGCCGTTATGCGTAGGAAGCATCAATTTTATTTCCCATTTTGTACGAACCTCTCTGTTTTCAGCTGGAGGCGCGGACATGATTAAGCGTCGCACGATAACGTGTCCCAAAAAATTATTACTCTCATTTCCTTCCAGCGTGAAGAAAATGACGATTTAATGACTACATTCTAGGAAAGAACAAAGGGCAAAAACTGGTATCTCTACGTATTCAAGTACCCTTGAGATATTTTTATTTATATTTGTGTTGAAGCTTATTCAGTCGTTTAGAAGGCCAATTTTCGTACTAAAGAAGGTCCTTCCCGATTCGTCTATCGGCAATGTGAGTTTGTTATTTCATCCATAGATAACTAGATAATATCCACAAAATACTATGTCTAATCATCAATCATTAAATATCATTCTTTTAATCATTTAATCTTCATGCAACACAAAGTATTGCAGGGGTTATTACATGGGCGATTATATTGGGCTCATTAGATTCGTCTTAACAATTTCTAAATATTTTTCACGATGACGAGGACCTGATGCTCGACCTCCCTGACGGGGTCAGCGAGGTCTGCTACGCAGACGACACGCTGGTTCTGTCGCAGGGAGAGTCATACCGGGCGGCGGCCGCTCTAGCGACACGCGAGGTTGCGATAGTCGTTGATAGGATCCAGGAGTTTGTAACGTAATGTGTAACGTAAAGGTAACGTAAAGGAGTGAGTGTAGTGTTACATGAGGAGGAGGAGGAGTGTAGAGGAAAGAGTTGAGTATAGGCAGGCGCGGCGGGGCAATCTCAAACATAAGAACTTCATTTGGGTGTAGGGCACGCGGGTGCGCAAAACCCGAACACGCGCCGCTCCCCGCACCACGAGTCCGGATTTCCCACACCCGCGTAAATCAGAACCCAGCAGTGCCCACACAGAAAGCACCGCGCTGCCAGTGTTGCCGGGTACTAACAAAATATTTATTTAATCTAAACAATAAAAAGTATTAACTACCGAGCTAGGCACCAAAGAGCCAAATTTCTCTAAAAACAAAGACCTTGTAAAGGTCCCCGACTCATAATAAATCATGGAACGTCACGCTTGGGACCGTCGCGGGAACTTTCCGAAAGGCTGATGCGATAAGCGAGACAGTAATGTCACGAACTTGAATTGTGTGTAAAAAGGTGGAAAATTGTATGCTTCTAGTCCACAAAATAGCGGCTTTTTTCAGTGATATTGAGATTTGTAAGATGCTATAATAGCAGACTGCTTTTTTGGCGACGAAAAAATAAAAAAAATACATGAAAAAGTTAATAAGCAGCACAAATAGTATTTTTTAGTTAGTTTTATTACTAGGTAAGATGTCAAAAAGCCACGGACACTCGCGTAACGTTTGACAGCCCTAGTGTAAATCAGCACTGTGATATGTTTTGTTTTAAACACTGCAGCAAACGCTGCGTAAGGGCGTATTCAGATGACACGCGCCGATCACGCACAGCACCCGCGCACGCGTTGTGCCCGCCTTAAACACGCACACGCGCTGCATCCGCCTCGCACACGCCTCGCGCCCACTTATACTACTAGTAGCTGGACTCCTTCGTTTACTAGGCATTTAGCAAGAGCGCGGGCGCTAAACGTACGCGGGGAGGGTGCAGAGCGTGGGCAGGGCGAGCGCAGGGTTGGCGCGAGGCGGGCGCGGGGCGTGCGCTTGGCGTGCGCGTGTAGACCTCGTTAAATGCAATTTGAGATCTATTGATGATGATTATAAGACTCAAATTCTTATTTAACAAATTTCATTGCGAGCTGAACGCGGGTGGCGTGCGCTGAGCGTGCGCGTGTCGTGTGAACGCGCCCTAACGCTTTTTTTACCCTCGCACTTTTTTTCATAAGTAAGTATTAATTATAACACATCACATGCACCACAATCCACATGCACTTTTACCACCCACCGCCAACACATTCACCTCGCTCCATCACAAAACCATTGACTGCTTTGTTTTTGTTTGTTTTCTTTCTGTTTTTTTTTTCTTTTCTTTTGTTAATTTTTTTTATTATTATTATTGTTTAATTGCATATTTTTAACTAACATTTATAAAATTTAATTTTTTAATTTTTGCGTTTGTTCAGTGGAGTTCATGTTATCTGCCAATAAACTTGGGTGAGGCCGTAACGTGGGTCCTAGTGACCTGTAGCACAGGTTTCTTCGAAACCTACAACCAGCTCTCGCAATGCTAATTCATATAATTATGTAGTTCCAAACTGTTAAATGCAACAAACCATTGTGAGAGAAAGTAAATGATATTATTTATTAATTGTTGGAATCAATGAGTTTTTGTATGATGAAAAATGCATCACACTGCGTAGCACGACCATTACTCAGCGAAGCGTTGGTATTTTGGAGATATGGGGAACAGGAAATAAAGTCCTGCAAACGTCCACTGAAAAAGGAGGATCCTCAGTCCAGACAGAGAGGTGTTGTATCTTATCCGGGCAGATACCTAATGTTTTTGCACTATAGTATCTGTTATAATCGTGCAGAGAACTCTAATAATCGTGATACAGGATTTTGAATTTTAGTTCATATGTTGCATTATAGATTTCGCTACAGCATGTCTGTTGCAATAGTAGAAGTACAACATTGCTCGACCTTGTTTTTTCTTCTGCTATATTGACGATGATTGGAATTGGTATTATTACGCTAGTACGCTACGCAAGCAGAAATACCCAACTCCTCCATCAGAACATCTTACCCCTGGACGTAAATTACAGTGGCTGATCTGGAAATCTCTAAATCGACTGCGAACCCTGGTTGACCGCTGCAAAAACAATTTGGCCAAATGGGTCTTCCTTATCCATCTCTAAAGCAGTGGCAATGTGGAGACACTGCTCAGACGTGCGTCAACACCCAACCACTTGCACTTTTCAGGATCTATACAAGGCCAATAATAGAGCTGTACAGATTGCCAAAGACTGGTCAGAAAAAATCTAGTTTGAGAATATCATAACATTCACCGTGTAATTTCTACCTTTACCTTTAAAAATAAAAAACTGTTAAGACAGAACATATACTTACGTAAATAGGAAAATTCTGTATACCAACTCACTAAACCTGTAAGCCGCAATAAGGACAAATCTTCCAAGACAGAGACAGCGTCTCGACAAACTACAAACTTGCATTTATTCCTAAAAACTCATCATCTTCATACATATAGTTTCTTCTTGCTTACATCGTTTAGTTTCTATCATTTCTTCCACACGAGGAAACTGTGATTGCAGCTCCATAAAATTGTGTTTACATGTGGATATAAACACACGAAACTGCGAAAAAGATACACAAACTAATGGTAATCTGTGTAGTTTTTTCGCAGTTTTATGTTTGCAATATAATGTCCTCCTTGATAAGGGTGTATTTCCAGTGGCGATATATACGAAACGCTCGAATAGAATAGTTTCAATTTTGTGTTTCAGTTTTGTTCTATCGAAGAAGATGGCCGCTAACGTGAGGGAACGGACATCCTCACGCCAAAGTAGCCGCCACAGGAGGCATCCCGGGCGTTGAGAGTCGCATAGTGATCCCCGGCACCCGTTGTCGCTTGCAGACGACGAGCAACGGGTATCTCGCCCTCTACCCGTCGAGTAAGGACCGAGCCCGAGTCGTTGAAGGCGCGAAGAGATCTCAGCAAAACCGTAGGGGCACAGTGGGGTCTAAAAACAAAACCTGTGATCCTATAACGAAAAGGGCAACTGAAGCACACAAGTGAAGTTTTGATAAAAGTCTGACGCGCCCTCTCGCTCAACCCTACAGCTCAGAAGTTATTGGATGATTTCCCACCTCCGATAAGGAAATCTTGTACAACAGTCTTATATTGAGTAAGCACTGTACTGTTAGGTATGCTGTATCTCGAATTCCTTGCTCAACAAAATTCACCATTCGTTCACTCACAACTAAAATAAATGGATACGTGGAGCACAGAAGGTGTATTGCCGTGCTAGGGTTAATACTCAGCTTTACTTTTCTTTATTCACTATGCATCATTATATAGGAATTTTTGCACTTTATACCACACATAAATGCACTATGAACTGAACCAAACTACGAGTATGTTGGATACATTGTATGCAATAGTAGTACCTTTTATACGGCAAAATTTACATATCAGGCATTATGACCAGTAGCTAGTAAAATGTCGTTTGAAAGAAGATGTTGGTGCTCTTCTTTTATGTATTTCGTGCTTTAAAATGCAGTGAGGTCTGAAATACGAGTACGAGCTACTCGTAACTAGTGCTCGACTACGAGTTACATCATAAACTGACGAAAGCTTTTCTAGGTTCATGTAGATTGGAATAGGTAATCAAATAGTAGAGCTGGGAGCATGTGGTTAACAGTTCTGTTAAAGTGTCCAAGTGTTATAGGTAAGTAAAACAAAATGGTGGCCGTCTTTATATATGTGAAGTCGCATTTTTGCGTGACACAGATATATAGTATCAAAATAAATGACATGAGCAGACCATTCCAAAAATGAATAAAACAAAAAGAAAACACTTGTTAAAAAAGTTGACTTTAAAAACGACCGATAGTTCCAAACAACTCACTATTCAAGCCGTCTAAAGAAGTTGGTAACATTTAGACATTTACAGGGAAATAGCATTGTAACTCAGTTTTGAGGCAATTTGTGTTACAATTTCAATATGCTCTACAAAAAATTCAAATTGCCTAAAACTGAGTTACAATGCTATTCCCTGCAGGGGTTAATTTATTTCAAAATAGTAATTACAGATGTGGTTGTACCAACTGTACCAAGTAGTTTGTTACGAATTGCCGAAACTCGCTGATTGTTTTACTTAAAACAGGTGTTCAAATAACTTCACCCGATAACTTTTTTTCAAAGATTTGATATTCGAGACTAAGGATGAGTTGCACCATTTAACTATAACGATAACCAAACCATAACCAGCCGCGAAACGGCCGCCTATTGGTCAATTCGTCGATTTGACAACTGTTAACGGCTTTGTTATCGTTATAGTTAAATGGTGCAACTCACCCTTAATAGGAGTATTGTCGCGTGAATGAAATACCTACCTAGCAGATTATCTACATCGAGTGAACAGTATTCATTGTCGAACCTCATTCATTCATTCCAGCCGAAAGACGTCCACTATTGAACATAGGCCTCCCCGAGCGTCGCCACAACGACCGATCCTGTGCATCTCGCATCCACCGCATTTCCACGACTCTCACCAGGTCGTCGGTCCACCTTGTAGGAGGCCTTCCAGAGCTGCGTTTTCCGGTGCGCGGTCGCCACTCTAGAACCTTTCGGCCCCAACGACCATCCGTTCTACAAGCAATGTGCCCTACGTACTGCCACTTTAGTTTGACGATTCTTCGCGCTACGTCGGCGACCTTGGTTCTCCTACGGATATCTCGCATATTATCGTACCTACTATCACATAAAATCGTAGTTTGGAATTCAATTTGAAATGATTCAATTTGCGTCAGTTCAAGCATTGTGTCTACTAACTTTTGCTGCAACTTAAACAAGCGCTGTCAACCGTCACTAAATGGTGAAACATTCATGAACGTTCGCTTTGAATCCGAATATTTTAATCAATTACTCGTGTCGAATAGCTACTCGGAATATTTCGCAGCTTTATTAAGGTTCAGCGATGTGAAATCTAAAGTTCTGCGCACCGAAGTTAATTTCAAGTCGTGCGGGAAAATGTACGTTTCACGTCAGTTTGATGTTTGCTAATTTGAGAATGATATTTGAATTATTATAGCATGATATATAGACCAGTGTCGATAATTTTTAAAACAAAAAAAACTAATAGTAGGATGAAACCCATCACAAAAGGAGGAGAATATTATAAAAATTAAAGGAAAAATAATTTACGGGCGATCTGAGGTCGGGAAGGGGGTGGGGGTGACTTTTTAAGGGGAAAAAACGGTTTTTCTCGATTTCCGGCAAAACTAAAAGTCCTATGGAAAAAAGTCAAATGGCAAAGTTGTAGGTAATAAAAAGATCTAAAACTTTTGTATTAACACTTTTTTCACATAACCTCAAAATTTATGTGAAAAATTCAAAAAACCATGTTTTTGGTTTTTTATTTTTATCTCTTTCAAAAAACAATATTTTATCACGAAATTTGGTGAAAACTTACCTTTTTATGTCCCAAATACGCTGTAATTTATTTGATTAGAAATATTTATTTTTTCACCTTATTTTGAATAAATATCGAAAAATCACCCTAATTTTCAATCGAAAAATCACCCGTCAAAATATCTTTTTTTTTCAAAAAGTTTATATGGTGTCTGTTCATTGAAATCTCTACTTTCCGATGGTGAAAAAAAATATATATGTTACCATAGTAAATCTTCTCAGCAAATGCAAAAAACCGAAAAAAACTCGAATTCGAAATTTTTTTTCAATTATTATATTGAATGTAGAGCTATTTATTAAAATTTACACTTTAATTACTCAAAAAACGTAAAATTACATGTTACATAGATAACAAAAAAAAATAACAAATCAAAATATAGTACTATAATTAACAAACAAATAAGTTGATAAAATTAATAATTAATAAGACGTCTACAATATTTGGAGAAAGGAGTCGAATCTTCTTTAAGTTATATGCGTAGATGCCTATTTATAACTAGTTTTAGATAACTTATATTTATCTGAGTGACCTACGAAAAATTTTAGCCCATCAAAAGGTATTTCATAGAGGAGTGGGGAAGGGGCTAGGCGGGTCCGGGTCTTACTACATACATACCTAATATTTCGTAGCAGCTGTAACAACCGTTAGCCTAGCCAGTATTCGAAATACAGTATAGTATACAACATCGTTTATAAAAATACACGTGCACGTTGAGTTTCTTGAAGATAATTATGACAAGTTTACAAAAAAACTAAGAAGATTAAAAAAATAATAATCTCCTTTATTTTTCACAAACAAACTTAGTTACTCCCATAAAATATATAAATATATAAAATACATATCGTAAATATATTTTTAATAACTAACTTATGGCCTATTTTCATATATATTTCATATATTTTAAATATATTTTAGATACATTCAAAATATATCCTAAAAGACATAAAAAACATAGCTAAAAATAAAATAAAAAAATTGAATATATCTGAAATATATTTGAAATGAAATGAATGAATGAATATATATATGAAAATCGGCCAAAAGTTAGTTAGTAAAAATATATTTACGATGTGTATTTTATATATCTTATGGGAGTAACTAAGTTTGTTTGTGCAAAATAAAGGAGATTATTATTTTTTTAATCTTCTTAGTTTTTTTGTAAACTTGTCACAATTATCTTCAAGAAACTCAACGTGCACGTGTATTTTTTTAAACGATGTTGTATACTATACTGTATTTCGAATACTGGCTAGGCTAACGGTTGTTACAGCTGCTACGAAATATTAGGTATGTATGTAGTAAGACCCGGACCCGCCTAGCCCCTTCCCCACTCCTCTATGAAATACCTTTTGATGGGCTAAAATTTTTCGTAGGTCACTCAGATAAATATAAGTTATCTAAAAATAGTTATAAATAGGCATCTACGCATATAACTTAAAGAAGATTCGACTCCTTTCTCCAAATATTGTAGACGTCTTATTAATTATTAATTTTATCAACTTATTTGTTTGTTAATTATAGTACTATATTTTGATTTGTAATTTTTTTTTTGTTATCTATGTAACATGTAATTTTACGTTTTTCGAGTAATTAAAGTGTAAATTTTAATAAATAGCTCTACATTCAATATAATAATTGAAAAAAAAATTTCGAATTCGAGTTTTTTTCGGTTTTTTGCATTTGCTGAGAAGATTTACTATGGTAACGTATATATTTTTTTTCACCATCGGAAAGTAGAGATTTCAATGAACAGACAACATATAAACTTTTTGAAAAAAAAAGATATTTTGACGGGTGATTTTTCGATTGAAAATTAGGGTGATTTTTCGATATTTATTCAAAATAAGGTGAAAAAATAAATATTTCTAATCAAATAAATTACAGCGTATTTGGGACATAAAAAGGTAAGTTTTCACCAAATTTCGTGATAAAATATTGTTTTTTGAAAGAGATAAAAATAAAAAACCAAAAACATGGTTTTTTGAATTTTTCACATAAATTTTGAGGTTATGTGAAAAAAGTGTTAATACAAAAGTTTTAGATCTTTTTATTACCTACAACTTTGCCATTTGACTTTTTTCCATAGGACTTTTAGTTTTGCCGGAAATCGAGAAAACCGTTTTTTCCCCTTAAAAGGTCACCCCCACCCCCTTCCCGACCTCAGATCGCCCGTAAATTATTTTTCCTTTAATTTTTATAATATTCTCCTCCTTTTGTGATGGGTTTCATTCTACTATTATTATTTTTCACTTTTTATTATTTTTGAAGGCATCTACCCTGGTCTAATAGACATTTATATGGGGTGCCAATGCAAGAAAAATACTGGTATAATGCAATGCAGCAATGGGCACTATTCCTATTGACATCGATGTGAATGAACTTTATTGGAGCCCAATGAGTTCTTTTTTAACTGTTTGCACATATTATAATAAAAATATCAAATAAAATTGTCGACGTTATATTAAAAATATTTTCTAGCTGACTAATTTCATAACAATATGATTAATTAATTCATTAACCTGAACAATACTACATTATTAATAATAGAACCAAAATAAAATTAAAAACTGGTCAAGTGCAAATCGAACTCTGTCTTGGAACTGTCTATCATGAATGATAAAAAAAAAATGTATCCTGTAGTAGGTATATACGAAAGACACAACATGCATAAACAAATATTAAAACTAAAAATATTTAACAATTATTATAGCGCGGATATAACACTTAATATCTAGAGTTGCGTATTTTTTTTTTGTTATACAGGCAATCGAAATTAATATAATATAATAATATTATAATATTCCATAACTCACACAACGCCGTCTAGTCCCAAGCTAAGCAGATCTTGTGTTATGGGTACTAGACAACTGATAAACATACTTATATATTTCTAAATAAATACATTAATATAGATAAATTACTCCCAGACACAGAACAAATGATCATGCTCATCACATAAACATTTGTTTTGGATGGGAATCGAACCCACGACCTGCAGCATAGCAGTAAGGGCCACTAACCACTAGACCAACAGGCCAGTCAAATTACACACTCTGTGAAAATTTCAAATGTCTACCTGTGTATTAGTATGTCTATTTCAAATATAACGGTCCATGATCGAGATACAGTCCACTAACTAACAGACGGACGGACAGCGGAAGTTTGCAACACCTCAAAAAAAGGTGCCTATTCATATCTTCATTCAATAAAAGGCCTGTCACATTAAATCCTGATTTATTTTATTATTATTTTTTTTATACTTTTACTTATCTCAGGACCATGAGGTCCTGGACCTTTGGAAGGAGCCGAAACCAACTCGCAGAGGCCTTTTTAGCTGCTTCTAATGGAACGTGGTACCAACCGGCGATTATCCCTGTATACAGTATGCGCATGCTAGTGCATCCAAGGACAACCCCCGGTTGAAAGGAAACTATTGCAACATGTGAAAAACTATATTATTATATATTATATACTTTAATAATAATAAATCAGATTTACCCACAGAGCATACATTAATTTTTAACGTGCGACCCTAAACGACATTTCATTTTAATTACGAATGTAATTACACCTTATGGGTAATTTAAAGGGCCGTTGAGTGATACTTAATGACCACTGGGAGTTCGTATAACACGTTATAACTACTTTGAATATCGCTTTAAACGGTAAGCTGCCGTGTAATCTTACCGTTACCTAATTATTCTACATAATTATAATTAAGTGTAGACAACATACTTTTACTAGTAATCGTTAATTAAAACTTTATTAGGCAATATTGTTTACAATGAGTTAATTAAGTACTTAGTTAATATTGCCCTTAAAGAACGTAACCTTTCTACCAGTCTGTAACTTTATTTATTTTAGACTGGCTGGGACCCGCGATTTTGTCCGCGGTCACAATTCCATAAAGATTTTTTATGTGCGGAACTTCAATTATTTTCTATTCTATTTCTATAAAAAAGGAGCCTTATGATATCAGCTATATGCCATTGAAAGTTTTGGAGATTAACCGGAACAAACAGACAGACATAAATTTAAAAAAATGCGTTTTGATTATAGTTATTAAATATATGAGTATCTAGGTACATACTTTTAATATTTTACGCTTTAGTAAAAAAAATATATTTTGTCATGCTGATATTTAGTATACTACTCGTATTTTGTGGGATTCTTCAAAAAAGTTATCGAAGCCCTGGACGCAATGGATAACTGAAGGAACACAGGTTAGTTTTAGACAGTAAAATTCTGATCTGAGAGAGAGAGAGGGGGATTTCGCTCCAGGACTCCAGTTAAGTAGGTACACATATTTTTGTACCATAATTTCATCTATTTATATGTATATTATTATTTTTTGTTTCTTGGTATATTATGTACTTATGATATAATTAAGTTATTTCAAGTTTTCTAAAAAATCAAAAATTAAGATATCCGCAGGAGAACCAAGGTTACCAACATAGCTCGAAGCATCGCCAAACTTAAGTGGCAATGGGCAAGCCACATTACACGCAGAACGAATGGTCGATGAGGGCGAAAGGTTCTAGAGTGGTGACCATGTACTGGAAGACGCAGCGCTGGAAGGCCTTCAACAAGGTGGACCGATGACCTGGCCAGGGTTGCGGGAATCCGATGGATGCGTGACGCACAGGACCGGTCGTTGTGGCGACGCTTGGGGGAGGCCTTTGTCCAACAGTGGATGTCTTTCGGCTGAAATGATGATGATAATGATGAAGTTCTCTAATCTATTTATATATATACTGTGTCTACATGTCTCGCCTAACTCCCCTGTCACAGGTCTGCTGAAAGACATAGGTAAGTAAGTATCTTTCGAAATATAAAGCGCCTTCTGTTTCTCAAAAAGAAAAAAACGTAACCCTTAGAAGATCATTTTGTTGTCCATCTGTCTGTCTATGAAGACCCTTTATCCCAACCCCCAATCCCCCGACCCAGCATAGTTTTAGATAATAAATAAAAATAATGTTAATATTATTTATTAATTTACTGTTTTTAGGGTTCCGTAGCCAAATGGCAAAAAACGGAACCCTTATAGATTCGTCATATCTGTCTGTCTGTCTGTCTGTCTGTCTGTCTGTCTGTCTGTCTGTCTGTCTGTCTGTCTGTCTGTCTGTCTGTCTGTCTGTCTGTCTGTCCGTCCGTATGTCACAGCCACTTTTTTCCGAAACTATAAGAGCTATACTGTTGAAACTTTGTAAGTAGATGTATTCTGTGAACCGCATTAAGATTTTCACTCAAAAATAGAAAAAAAGGAATAAATTTTAGGGGTCCCCATACATAGAACTGAAACTCAAAAATTTTTTTTTCGTCAAACCCATGCGTGTGGGGTATCTATGGATAGGTCTTCAAAAATGATACTGAGGTTTCTAATATCATTTTTTTCTAAACTGAATAGTTTACGCGAGAGACACTTCCAAAGTGGTAAAATGTGTGTCCCCCCCTCTAACTTCTAAGATAAGAGAAAAATAAAAGTAAAAAAAATATATGATGTACATTACTATAAAAACTACCAACGAAAATTGGTTTGAACGAAATCTAGTAAGTAGTTTTTTTTTCATGCGTCATAAATCGAAAAAAATACACTATTATTAAAACATCGATCAAAGTTACAACACATTACAAGAACTTTTATATTATGTTACTTGCTGCTACGGAACCCTTCATGGGCGAGTCCGACTCGCACTTGGCCGGTTTTTAAGATTGTTATTTATGTAGGTATAGTGTCTATGGGCCTTTGTAGCCTGAAAAAAATATCAATAATAATTATTATTATTAAAATATCAATAATAATAATAAGAATTAGTATATGTTTTTAATTTCAACTCGGTACCGATAGTACCGAGTTGAAATTAAAAACATATACTCAAGTCTGCGGTCCCTTGATGCTATGAAAAACTTAAACTTCTGAGTTAACGAAAAAATCACCACTCTCACCTGATGGTAAGCTATGAATGCTATGCTGTGGTCAAAAGTGGAGCATGCTTGTTCAAAAGTAACCTACTCACTCTTGCTATCCATACTCTTGCAAACTCAGTGTGGTTTTAGCAAGAGTGAATAGGTTACTACAGTAAACCTTTGCGATCTTTTCGATTGGATCACAGGTTTCCTTTTCATTTCGAACCATAGCCTCAGTAGGCTTCGACCTTGCTGGTTAAGCCCCTATAGTTTAGCTGGCATCTCTATAGGTTGTAGCTATCAGAAAACAATCTTTCAAATAACACTTTGTTTGGATAAAATGTCAATAAGTTATGCATATTTAACTTACTTCATTCCTTCTAGTTTTACAAGCATTAATTCTAGACGTAACGTTTTAAAAACACGGAAGCACGCCAAGTCTTTTATTATTTAAAACGGTAGGTAGGCGATTTCTTAATGACTATCCATAATCTTAACATACCGTGTAATTTAGTGTCCTTGAGAAATACGACGCAGACGAAGACTCATTAAGCATATTGCAATTACCAATTCCAGGACTAGACATTAAAAATTAAAACCTGACTCAAACATCAGGATATGCATTCACACCAGTAAAAAAAAAAATAGAACATCAACCATTGTGAGAAAACAATAAAATATTACTAAAATCAATTGAATGTAAGCCTTAGTGTGACGTCATAACAGCGAAATTATAATGAGAAAAAATTATGAATGACGCAGCCAGCTGTGGGTCTGTATTCGAAGAATGAGTCACGTTGTCCCGTTTACTCGCGTACCTTAATTTGTTTGGTGATTTCATTTTAACCTTTACGTTTAAAGCAGTAGAGTCGAGGTTAGATTGGCTGTGAAAATAAATGTGTACAACTTTATTGACAATGCTTGCGCGAGCGCATTGTGCGCTACCGTCGTTATGTCAGTGTAACATATGGTGCCGACGACGACGCACGCTTGTCTGATAAATAAAATAATTTGGCGCGAACATAATTTAACGAACAAAAATTATTCGTGACTGTTACAGTGAAAGTTATTTTGATAAGCAAGTTTTGTGATGACAGAAACATTCAAATACGTTACGAGGATTATTTTTGTGACAATATTTTACTATACTTTGATATGCGTGTTCAAAGAAATCAAGCGATTCTGGCCCGCAATTGATACGACAAACTCAAATTGACATTGGATTTCTCGTTTATTTCTGTTTGCAGTTAATTGGTGAGTACTACCCACATTTTTTATAAAAGAGTTACGTACTTTTTACACATAGTAAAATATAGTTTATTGAAAATAAATTCATCCGCAAGAAACATTGGTAAATTTAAATTAAATTTTTTGGCAGTGAGCTTGATAAAATTTATTGCGTACCAAAATACTTAATAAACTTGCGCCCGAAATATTTAACCAATAAAGAACTTATTTTTTGTGAAAAATACATTTTCGGCTTGATTTGCAACAAAAAAAAACCATTGATAAACAAGACCATTCCATAGCAGATTTGTAGCATATACTCAACAATACTGTTTCCATATCAAGCATTCCTCGCATGCTACACAACAAAATCAGTAGAAACAAACAAACAAAATTTGTCAAAACGAAATTTTAAATGATCGCAATAATATTAAATTAAACTAATGTTATGTTTGACAACAAATATGATCTTCCTAAAACTAAAACCTCTACTTTTATTTTATATACGTAAGTAAAGGCCATGACCGTGTGTACTGTAATATTGTATAATATGTATAAGACTAACTATAATAATAACATTTATAATTATATAATATAGGCTAATACAAAGCTTATATTCTCATATGACAAAAACAGTGATCACCACTGACATGTTAAAGGCAACAATACAACCAAACTTAACAAACTTGCTTAAAGATATACATATGCAACTGTAAGAACATATGTATATGACTACTTATATGATAACATTCATAAATATATAATATAAGTTAATACAAAGCTTATATTCTTATATGATAAGAACAATGATCATCAGTCTTGTCGAACGGCAACAATACAACTCAAAGCCAACAAACTTGCTTAAAGATATACATGCAACAGTAAGAACATTTCTAAAAATACCGTAACCATAGGATATCCTTTGACAGATAAAACAAACAAGTTCGATCGGATGTCCGTCGTCACAAAACGATGGGTAAACGTATTCATGTTATGACAGTCATTCATTCCTAATTTGGATATACTGTACTTCCTACATTTATTCTTACTGACATTCAAAGCAATTGGAATATTAATTGCTGTTGTTTGTTGTTTTGTTGTTAGTATTGTGTCTTGCATAAACTTCATCTTTCTCTTTTTTTTAAATCTATTTTAAACTATTACTTGACTGCAATCCCACCTGATGGTAAGCAGTGATGCAATCGTTGATGGTGAGGCGCACTAGTTTATTAGAATAAGAGTCTATTTACTACTACTACTTTACTTTGTTGTCTTCGTCGCTGTATTCAATGTAAGGTCATTTAATGTGGTACTTATCATTGTCTTCTCTATTCAAGTCATTAGCGAGGTCGCTGCGAGTAATTACCAAATTAACATTAAAATTTGCTTCTATATTTCATTTTTATTTTACGTATCTTTAATATTACAATTATTTCTTGACTATTCATTTTGTTTACAATCAAAGATGCTTTGTCAATTAGATAACTAACATGACCTACCCATAAATTAGTTAACACTTTTGCTTTGGATACAATAGTTTCTACTTATATTATTTGGAGACAAATGACAAATTTGTTCAACCTTGTACCATTTTAATATTAATTTTATTCATTCTCGCACTGATATCGTCAGATTCGCTACGTAAACGTAACGTAAGCCACGCTTACCTACTTCAATTCCTATTAACAAACATGTTTATTATAAATACTTATACTTCGATAGTTATGTTTATTATTCATAAATTCAAATCCCGTAATTGTTTATTTTAAACTCACCAGTCACACCACAAAGCTTTGATTAGACGTAGTCCAAACCAATAAAACGAATGTCGTACGTAAATGAAATGAATTGTGACTGACGCTTATTTGCTTAAAGATATCAAAAAACTTAATAACAGGAAACTGTGAGAGTAATATTTAGTCATAAGCAAAGAATAAATTCAAAGGGTTATGAGTAAAAACATTAATAACTTCTTCGGAAGGGAGATGTAGGACGTCCCGCGTTCAAAGGTTTCCATGAAACGAAACTTATCTACACTCAAACATAAATAATATAAATCCCTTCGAAATACTTCTTTAATGTCTACAGTGGGTGTGCGGAACTCATAAAAAATATGTGTCTAATTATCCACATAATTTAATTTTGAACGCAATAAAATCCCTGTGATTAAATGTTTAGAAATTGGTATCGTGAATCCGAGCCAACTCTCATGCCAATATATCTTTCAGGTTATTTGTCTAGAGTTGGCCAACTCGAATATAAATGGTGACACAAACCTTAACAGTTGTGATCACGATCAACATTATACCACTGTTAACTATGTTTTTATGACAGAACTTGGCCAAATGCGTTAGTTAAACTACGACTTATTTCTGTGGAACTCTACGTGGTTACTAGAATTCTACGAACATCGATCATCCGGCTCGAAGGAACATTTTTTTTTTTTTAGTTTCTTTAGATTCGTGTAAACTAGACGATAGAGGCCCAAATGTTTGTAAGTACATACACAAGCGGCTATGTTTTTTTTTTAAATTATATTTTCTAAAATCAAAGCTCCTCAACTCGTTTGTAAGCACAACGTAGGTGGGGGTGGAAAAATATACACCAGTGCAAAAGTTTCTTTTAGAATAAAACTGGAAGCGGTCCTTTCGGTAGGTGACTCAAAAGGTGTTTTTGATGTGACAAGTAAGTTTTTTAATTTACTTTGCCTGGAAAAGGACTCACTCGTGGAAAAATTCAAACTCAACACTCTCGTTTCGTGTTACTTAGAAAATTACGTATAGTATCAACTTCCACAAAATCCAACCATTGTCTTCTAAGCATAACCAGTATGACGAATCGTACCGTCAGTTACAAACCAAGACAAATAGTTTCAAAACAATAATGTAATACAATAATGACGTCACAATACAGTAGTTTCATAATAGCATTATTTCAGACGACATTGTTCTGGCCAGAGGTGTTCATCAAATTAAACAGCTGTATAAATTGTCGGGTACCTATCTATTTACTCAGCATGTAGGTCAACCCACGTTTTGTTAAAGGTGTACTAAATTTAGTATTGTTTCAGTGCGCAAATGTCTGGAATAGGCAGTGTCCTTCAAAAGCGTTATTGTTAAATATTTTACCACAAAATGTAACACTTTATCTATAACTTTCATACGTTCTACTTGTTTACAAAATGGTTCTTGTGCTCAGATTTGGATTTTATCAATTTTGATAGGGACTAAATATACTTTTACGTTCACATATTTTTAATAGACTTGTAAGGGAACAAAGTATATTCAAATACTCGTAGTTCAATGACAATCAGGATAATTGATGAGACTCGTTAAGGCCAATGCCTGCTAGAGCTACAGGATTTTTTGAAAGAGTCATCGGAGCCTTAGAAACCAAAAGGCTACTGAAAGAACACGGATCAGTATTCATCAGTAAAAGTCCCTCCCTCTTCGCCTAGAGCGAGAGAACTTATTTGATTATTTTGAATCCCACCTAACTCCATCTAGAGAGAAAGAACTTGCTTGATTTAGCGGTCTGTTTAGTTTTAGGTTGAAAAGGTTATGGGGAAGCGAAATAAATTTATACAAATAGACCATAGACAGACAAAGACGAGAAAACTTCAAAAACTTAAACGACTGAGGTGCGCGGCTGCCTCGATTGCCCGTGTGCCCCTGAGAGGCACATGACCTTGAAGCCTCGACTGCCCGTGTGCCGCTGAGGGGTACACGGGCAATCGAGGCAGCCGCGCACCTCAGTCGTTTAAGTTTTTGAAGTTTTCTCGTCTTTGTCTGTCTATGGTCTATTTGTATAAATTTATTTCGCTTCCCCATAACCTTTTCAACCTAAAACTAAACAGACCGTGTATCCAAACCATCAAAAAAAAATTAAAAAAAAAAGTTGAAGTTGGAAAAAAAAATAAATGTTGCGTAATTGTCAGTGTCGTGTTACGCTTGTGTAAACAAAAGTGTTTAAATAGTTTTAGTGGCTCGATTTGCTTGGTGTTTGTTTTATTTTCAAGGTAAGTTAACAACTAATACGTAGATATAAAGTTTTTAGCATGAAACACGAAATTTACTCGTCATAACCCGAAACTTGGCGGTACGGTTTGGCGAAAAATTTGAATTTTCTGTTGTCACTAATTGTCTTATTCATCAGCAATGGTAAACGCTATTGCTATGACTATTGTTTATTTAATAAGGATATTAGACTACCTACATTATTGTATTACTTTTATTCTAGGCCTAAATGTGAATTATAACGGTAAATCAACACGCAAAATTTAACGGTTTTACGGCGCGCGCCGCCAGATGTTTATGCAAATTAAAAGGGCTTAAAATAAATTATTTTGTATGGACGGGTGTATGGTATTATTTTTTTTCTTAATCTATATACCCTAAATATCGTAATTAAAACAAAAAAACACTATGTCATCGCTTTAGTTTTCGAGATATGATTTTTTTAAAACAAGTCATGCTTAAAAAGCGCTTATCTCTGTGTTTACAGTATCATATTTCGACTCCGTAGTCGACGAAACATAAACAAAACTCTTAAATAGGACGCCCCATTCATACTAATCACAAAAAACATAACACTTACGAGTTACAATAACATCTTGACACTCAATGGATTGTTTATTTGAAATTCGAACCCGCGCGGCGGGAGGCCATAAAAAACGTCTCAAGTGGCGGGCATAGGTGACGCAATCGGCTGGGGGGCGGGGGCGAGCAAGCGGATAGTTCGATATAAGCAATTGTCTTTCTATTGTGTCTCTAATTAGAGCATTCGATGAGTTAATTTAAGTGGATTAGGACTCGCTCGTGGACAAATTTTATAATTTCCTTGCCAGAGTCTTTGTTTCCTGATAGCTACAACCCGGAAATCTTTAAGTCGAGAGTGACTAGGTTTCTTCTAGGTAAGCGCGTTCCATCGTCGACCGCATCGTCGCTTTCCATCAAGTGAGATAGCAGTCAAGCGCGAACCTATCTACAGTAAAAAAAAAAAGTACTAGTTTATATCAGTTAATTCGAATACCGTAATTAAAGACACAATAGAAAGACAATGAGAGCGCGTTTGCTTGGGTTAAATGAATTAAAAAAAATAAGGCCTATAATACCTAAATTATACGACTTTAGAAATAAAAACTTTCAACAACATGTAGTAATTATGAATACCAATATTTCGTTAAACTATTAAGGTTTCAATTAACGCTAACGTGAAAAGGACTTTTTCGGAGAACTTAAAATTAAAAAGTCAATTAAATAAATAGGATAGTAACACATAATGAAATACTAAGAACAACATTAATAGTCGTCGGGCGAGCTTTCAATACTATCGAGGCTATTAGCTAATTTCACTTTAAGTTCTATCTAGAATTGCGACTATTGTAAAGGTATTTACATACTAAATGTTTTGTAACCGTCCGTTTTATAGGGTATCTTATGCATAGTGCTGTTCAATTAAAGCAATGAGCAACTTTAAGTTTCAGTTCGAATGTGAATAGTAAAAAATAATAATACAATTTTTTATTCGTTTAAGACGATTCATATCTTTATTTATTTAAACTTTAAGTACAATAGTGGTATATAGATGGACTAATGCAACATGGCATTCTCTATCAGTCAACCTTTGAGTTGAAAAAGACAATACTGTGCTATACTCCATCAGTTTAGGTAGTTAACTAAATGTAAACAATCTTAAGAAGTCTTTTCGCGAAAAAAATGTATGAAAAATTATCTAAAAATGTTTACAATTAAGTTTTTACCTAAACCGATGTTAGGTAATTAACTAAATTTAAATAAACTTTGTATGTCTTTTACACAATTTATTTTAAATAAAAGACTTATCAAGATTGTTTGTTAACCTTTAGTTAACTACCTAAGCCGATGGAGTAGGTGTGCACAATAAAAATAAATAATAGATATGACAAATAGAATGAAGTATCATGAAATTAATTGTAAAAAAATAAAATTAATTACAAACTAATACATACTATGACAAATATCGAAGAGAACTTAAAATATATATACCAATAATGACAAAGACCAAACTAAGGTCTTTACGCACATTCTTCTCGACATTCATCTATAATACACAATGCCAGGAAGTCCGCTTGACCGGCTACTACACTAAGAATCTTGTAGCTAATACCACGAACACGACTTAGTAATAAAAGTGGAGCCAAAAAAACAAATGAATTAGATGAAAGATGACATAACTGGAATTGTGAAGCGAGATTATTAATATGAAGAAATTTTACTAAAGCCGATATTTTTTTATTTATTGTAGTTTTTGTGACGCCTATCTTTTTAATTTTACATTGCATAAGCCATAGATAAATTGAATCAAAATTGCAACACACGCATCAGTAATCAATATATATAAAAGGGGAAACTGACTGACTGACTGACATATTAATGTACAGCCGAAACTGTTGGGCCTATGATTGTTAAATTTTGCACTAGGTTTCCTTTTATGACGTAGGCGAGCACTAAGCTTGGATTTTCAAAAATTGACCCCTTAAGGGCCAAGCGCCTAAAAAGTGCCATAAAACAGTGATTTTCTGAGGCCTACTCCTCCGTAACGGCTCGGTCAATTGGTTTGAAAAAAATATATGTTTATTATATATATGTTGCGGATGTATATAATGTTGCGGAGTTTTTAAACGAAAAATTTTGAGTCATGACTATTTAATATTTCAATTTTACTTTTAAATTTTATTATTCTATTTTCTGTATTGACTGTAATTTTTATTGATTGAATTTTGACTATATTATGTAGACTATTATTGAATTGACTGAATTTTGAATGTTTTTATTTGTATATGTTGACTATTATTGAATTGACTGAATTTTGAATATTTTTATTTGTATATGTTGACTATTATTGAATTGACTGAATTTTGAATGTTTTTTATTTTTAAGGAATTGTTGTTTTTTTAATTAATTTTGTACGCCGATTTACGGCAAAACATGTTGAACTGTATTCTTTTTATCACCATCTTAACATACACATGTTTATACAAATAAACGATCTTATCTTATCTTATCTTATCTTATCTTATAGATTCATGAACAAACATGATTTTCGTGCAATTAACACTTTTGTCAAAAAAAAAAAATATTTAGCAATTTCGCAACTTTTCGCAACTTTTCCCTACTCCTTCGAAACGGCTTGGACCTTTAGAAACATTTTTACACATAAAAATTGGTGGTTAAATATTCTTCAAAGTGAACATTGCATATGTAAATCAATCAATATCTCGCAGAGAAAATGGGTTTAAAGCGCTTTCCGGGCACTTCTGGCCGCAAATAAATGCACAGATTTGCGTACTGCCGCCTAGGCGAGTGCGAGAGTTGCGTTCACATAATTTCGGCCAGATGGTTCAAGGAACTATACGCCTTAAGGGGGTGAAACGCATACTAAGACGCTGGCAGAAAACTAGTAAAATTATATATTCATCGTTGCGTACCGCTTTTCAATGTGAAAGGCCATTAGATTACTGAATATTGCACGTGGCATATGCAAAGTGATCAAACGGACGCCACTTAGTTCTAATGAGAGTGTGAGATAACCCCCTAGTGCACAAAGACCAAGATTATAGCTTATTTAGCAACGATGCAGAAACAAGTGTTCTACGA
This sequence comes from Mythimna albipuncta, assembly GCA_929112965.1. NCBI lineage: Eukaryota > Metazoa > Arthropoda > Insecta > Lepidoptera > Noctuidae > Mythimna > Mythimna albipuncta. Next base: position 8,194,955 of record OV815972.1, on the reverse strand, counting down.
AAATTGGGGTTGTACGTTTCTGTGTTTAATATCTGCACATGTGCACGATTATACTGTTTGTGTATGTACTTAACTTTAATTATTCTCTGTAGTATTGCGCTAAATATTATTTTACACTCGGCGAACAATTTCGCTAAAAGTCTAATGGCGTACTTTTAGCGAAATTCATTTATCCGAATAAAAAGTTTTAAAATATACTTTAACTACTGAGTACTCAGTAATAGTAAATTACTTTTACGACTTTTGTACAAGTATAATAATTAAATGAAAAATATGTAATGTATTTGAATGCATTATTTATACTTAATTAATTAGTTATAGGTGTCAGTATAAATTAGTTAGGAAACGCGCATTAATCGCATTTAGGACGAAAAAAATGCAAGGAAAGATGTAGGATGAAAAAAAAAAACGCAAAAGACAATGCACAAAAATGTATGGACAATGTGCCCTCCCTTGTAGCACTTTAAAACCTATGTTAATCGAAGAGTCACAACCAATTCAAAATTTTATTGTATGACAGCAAAACTGAAATGTCTGTGTGAAAAAAGTTATTTGATATAAACTAGTGCATGACTGCGATCCCACCTGATGGTATCTCTGATGGTGAGGCGCAATAATAATTTGTTGGATGGGACCCAAAAAAATTGACATCGTGTTATTTTTATGATTTAATTTTATAAAATTTAGTAAATTACGTTGGGTTACTTCCTGGAGTTTGCGGCCTCACGAACCGGGGTTCCGTTGGACCGGGACTCCGTGGCATTTTGCCAGTCTTGCCACCCTATCGTCTTTTCGTCCCTTAAAGACACCATTTCTCAGGAGAATTTTGCTTTGTTTAAACGTCCTCGACCTAGTTCCTCTACCAGTTTGCAATGGGGTGACTATGGCTGCTTCCATAGAAATAATATTAACCCCTTTCGTGTAAATCTATTCAGCAGTTGAAGCGTGGTCAAGTAATAAACATTTAGGTCCCTCGCCAACGATGACTTTTTGTAGCTTGCTCACGAAACGCGCAACAGCATCACTACTAACGCGCGTTAGTTGTGTTTGCAAGCGCTATAGAAAAAAATGGCCTCGTCCTAATAACGCGTTCAACATCGCAACTGTATTGATGCGAACGCGCTACAGCATCGCGACATTGCTACAAAACGTCGTGAGCGAGATGCCTTTAATTCGCAAATATGTTAGGCGGTCGGATGATATTTTTATCATTCAAATAGTAGGTACAGTCATAGAGTAAAGTTCATTGACCCTATTGTGATCATAAAAGCAAGTGTTCACTGACAGCTGCACATCTTCTCACGCCCGCTGATTGAGGGCAGAAGAATGTTCTCAAGATATCGTTCGACGTCTCCTTTTACGTTGTATCCAAAAAATATGTTGAGGAATTAGGTCTTTAGGATGGAACTAAGCTTACTTAAGTCCTATAAAATACTAGCGTTTAAATCATTTTTTTTGGGCAAAAAAGGTTTTAGTAAAAGGTACCGTCAAGTGTAATCACAATCAAGAAATAAGTAGTTTATTTCATTTAAAAATAATATCGTGGAGTGATTATGCCAACTTTGAAGTTTTAGAAAAAAACATGAAATTAATTTAAAAAATATAATTATAAAGTATCTAATATAGCTTTTTCCGCGTCTTCGCTTCTGGAATTAAAAGTAACCTATTATTTTTTTAACGACAGTGTAGATTTCTACTGCCATTGTGAAATAATGTCCGCAATCAAATCAGTACTCACTCACTTCTTGAGATCTATTATCTACCTTATACGTAACGTATACGTATACGTATTAAGTGTAGGTATATGGTATAATTTATCTAGGTAAGGTAAAATTATTTTTTCACAAAAAAAATCATTTATCTCAATCAAATATTAGTCTAAGTAGCATAATCAGCCTTTGTTCCCACTGCTAGGACTCAGGCGTTCTCTCTAGAAAAGGAAATAAGCCGTACCTCAATCGAGCCTTGTGTGGATTGATGGAAGTCACATCCCTATCTTCAAGTTTTTAGTTCCAAAACATGCCGGTAACCTCACGATATTTTCTTTCACTGTTTTGATGTTTTGTTTGTGGTGATGAAGTTAATTACAAAAAGTAGGTAATGCGCTTGGCTGAGTTTGAACCTCATAGACACCATTATTTTACTCGGCCTAGTTTAGGTACCTATGTCAAAAAATATGAACACAGCTTGACGCTTTTTCGGAACTTAGGACCAATTTGGAACACACACATTCGTCATGAAAACGTTTCCTATTTCCCATCATAACCGAGTCGAAATTTATTATTTTCTGACATTATATTTTCCTTAGATAAATTTTCATAAAAAATACGAGTATAAATAACAAATAATGTGCATCTGTTTATCATTCATATCACGGAAGCAGTTTCGGTTATGCCCCAATAAGTATCTTTTCGGCGTCGATAAAATTGATTTACGCACAGTTTATTCTTTAATAATAATGTGAGTTTTGTTCAGGCCTACTATTTTATTACTTACGTGACTATTTTCAGTACAATATTAACTAGCTTGTACCCGCGGTTTTGTTTTCACATTCTGTCTCATAAGTGCCATGCGTAGGTATCAAGAAAATCATCGACAATTATTAGGCCAGTTGGCGTAAAAAAATTAATTAGTCCGTCTTTTAGATTATTCAAAAATAAGGGACACGTATTTTTTTATTTGTCAATTAAACCAAAATTGACAAAGATATAGCCCATTAAAGTTACGTGTAACGTCACGCCGTGCTGCATTTTTTCGCACGGGGTAACGTCACACGTAACTTAATGGGCTATAGCTTTGTTATTATTTGTTTAATCGAAAAAAAAAAACCTGTCCAATATTTTTTTATAATCTAAAATGTGGACTGAATAAAATGTAATTGTTTTCACCCTGGAAACTACCCTATTACGGCGATACGCCACCGGTACATGGTAGATATCCCACTCATACGAGCAAAATATTTTAGAACCATATTCATTCTGCGCACAGCTAAGTAGTGAAATTTCCTGCCGAAGTGTTTCCTAATAGCTACCTAATAAAAACCAGCTTAACCAAAATAATAGTTTCACAGTCTTGAGTGCACAAATAGTTCAAGGTGGCTAAATATTGATAAACATGATAAAAAAAAAATAACAACACATTATATTATTACTAGCTTTTGCCCGCGGCTTCACCCGCATGGCACTTAGTACTTAAGGAATCGGGATAAAAGGTAGCCTATGTTCTTTTCCATGTCAAAGGCTATATGCATGCCAAATTTTATACAAATCCATTTAGTCGTTTTTGCGTGACTAAGTAACAAACATCCAAACATCCACACTTTCACATTTATAATATTAGTTAGGATTTTAATGACAACAAAATCAACAGAGGTTTTTTCTTCAGCGCTTTATGGAAATTTTCACTTTACTCTTGTTTTTCTCCTGACACAGAACCCGCATCATTAATTACTTCGCCATAATTAATGGCGAGATACCGATCAGCTGTTACTTCACGCGTTCATGATAACAGAAACTTAATTACTCTGCCTACTCCAGATTGGATTACAAGCTTAATGGCACTTAAGATTATTTTGAGCTGCAATAATGCATATTTTTTTAAATTATTGATATGATATTATCAGCGGCAGTAAATGAAAGCTTTTTGTGTTTTTTAAGTATCGCTAACCCTTTAATTGATAAGTTGTTACTAACCATTGGACCTATGTAGTCCTCTATCCATCTATAAACATATAAATAAAATTGTAGTGTCTGTTTGTAATATTGAAATAACTGCTTTTTACTAAATGCATATGAATATAAATACGGTACATACACCAAAATAACATTTTTTACAATTTCTGTCTGTTTGTCCGGGCTAATCTCTGAAATGGCTGGACCGATTTTGATGGGACTCAACTAAGTCTAAGCGAACGAAGTCGCGGACACAGCTAGTTTTTAAATAAATATTATAATTATTATAAATGGTCAACAATGAAGCGCATTTATCTAGAAATTCATCATATTAATTTCTGCCATGGTCCTGTGTTATTTGAGGTCGAACATAACACATTTTTTTTCCTTCCATTCGATCCTGTCACTTGTCACGTTATCACTAACTCCCTTTTGTTTTATAATTTCACTCACACAATTCGTCCACATTTTCTTCAACCTCCCTCTTCCTCTCTATCCATACGCTTTCCCAGAAGTTGCCTATAAAAATAAATTAAATAAAGTATGTAAAACGTAAGCTTATGTAAATTCCCATCGATTTGTTTTGAAGAGTAAATTAACGGGGATTTGATTTGATTAAACCTTTCGCATAATTTCTAATTATTCCGAAAGTGTGTGTGGCGAGAGTCACACACACTCAGGGACTCAAACTGCAACCGTAATAAAGTGTTTTAACACTGTTTTTTTAAAACAGTTTTAACAGAAAAACACTTTTAAATGTAACAGATACAATAATGTTACCGAATGAAACTGTAACCTTTTATATGTGTTATGGAGTGCAACCGAATCAAACTGTAACCTGTTTATATGTGTTAATAAGTGTTAATATGTGTAACTGAAATAATCAGTTTTAGTGTAGCTTTGTAAATTGTAACTTTGGCAACGCTGCGTTTACCTGTTACACTTATTAACACTGTTAACACGTTTATATCTGTTACAGATATGTTAGGGTTACACTTTTGTAAGTGTTTTAGGTTAACACATTGAAAACACATTAATAAGTGTTACATATTTGATTCTGTTACCAACTCAACATGTAACACTTATAATTCTGTAACATTTATGAAGGTATTTTTAAGTCCCTGCACACACTTTCGGAAATCCGATGGATGCGAGACGTAAAGGACTGTTCGTTGTGGTGACACAACTTGGGGGGAGGGGTAAATATCCAACAGTGTATATTTTTTGGTTGAAAGGTTGATGACGGACGATGATAATGATGATGTTTTCTAGGGAAGATTTCTTACTTTTACACAGCTAAAGCCCTAGTAGATGCTAAAATAACAATAAATTTAAGAGACAGTTCTGTTAATGTGACAATAAATTAAATGCTCGTCTAATTTGTATAATTAGTCAACTACAAGAGAAACGACTAGCCCACCCGTATTTTAACTAAATATAGAAACCTGCCGCGAAGAACATTCTATTTAAGGCGAAGTTATAACTTGCATAAATAACATTCAATTAGTCTAGCTCCCCACAATATGCAACAAAGCACATACCTCATTCAAGGTTAAGACCTTATAACGAGATAAATTGTGTGACTAATTACGACAAATGACATATTATTTATTCAACTGTAGAATAGTCGGTTTGTGATAAATGTTAAATTTGACTCCAGAGGTTATCTTGGCTACTGTTTATTGTTAGCACTCACACTTCGTTTTTAAGGACCATATTGTGGCCTCATTAAATTGTATCTGTTACTAAATTAATATTAACAAAAATAATAAAGTAGCTTCGAAACTTTGTAACAAAAGATAAGCATTATTTTTAATACAAACAACAAGGTCTTAAAATTATTATCTGTTCGATATTTTTTTTCATGTTATCGAAATCTTTTTAAATAAATAAAAAATCTGTCTACAATCTAACCAGTGCTATATTTAAACTAAAATATTTATTCCTTGTGTGTTAAGGTTTCTGGTAATCATAAATAAATAATATTGTTGACTCAAGGCGTCTTGCACTTAAATACGTATCGTCTATAAATAAAATATGATGTTAAATTGAATCTTGACAGAATTATTAGATATTGGACGTTGGTGGCACAGTGTTGATTCATCGAAATGTTTATTCATAACAGTTAATTATTCCGATTAGTCTTAACCGGTTAAAGTTTGAGTCACTTGTGATCCTAAACATTATAGTAAGAATTTTCCAATGATTTACCGCGGTTTGAAATTGTTTACCAGCTGTTTTTTGAGGTTGGGAAGTGATTAAATATTTTTTCCGCTCTGGGTGGAGCGAGAAGGATTGACAGACTTTCACTAACTAAACATACTCGTGTTTGTTCAGTTGCTCTTTGCGTTCTAAGACTACGGTAACTCTTTTGAACAATCTCGCAACCCGAAATATTGGACGTCAGAGGCACTCATTGTGTTGACTCATCGAAATATTTATTCATAATAGTCAATTATTCTGATTAGTCTAAATTGCTTAAACTTTGAGTCATTCGTGACTTTTATAATATCCAGAGTTTTGCTTTGATCCGTGTTTTGGGGATAAAATGAAACTTTTTAAAAGTCGTAACATTTTACGGTTTACCTGAAGACTGTAATGTTATGTAAAAATGGTTCTGTTTATGAAGGAAACGTTCTCCACTCATTTTATAGTCTACAAATATTGTGTGTGTCACTTTTCCTCCAATAATCTAAGTTTTATGTCTTAGAAATAAGTATCAATTTCTCATTGAAAGCTTTTAGTTAACTTTGGATGAATTCCCAAGGAACACCAAACTTCCTTTTCTTAGTAACTTTACTAAAAGAAAAGATAAAAACTTTTTAAAATAAATCTTTTAAATATTGTCTTTGTAAATGATATTCATATTAAAAAGGATCTATTCGATATATTCAATATCTGGACCAACCCGCACTGAGCCCGTGTGGTAGATTACGGCCCATTCCCTCTCCTAGAGAGAGGAAGCCTGATCCTCAGCAAGGGAAACATTAAAAAGGCTGATTATACTATTCAATATCTTGCTTAGATTTCAAATCAGAAAAAAAAAACTAACCAAACCTTAAAAATAACAACAAACAAACCAACAAACAATCACAACAACCAAAAAAAAAGCAAATAAATAAAAAGCACCACCAAATAAAAACAAATAAAAATAAGAAAAAAAAATAAAATAAAAAAAAGCAAATAAGCAGCACCTTTGTACTCTTTTTTTCTGTATTTGTCTATATCATTTTTAAGTGTTTGTGTGTGTACATAAATTAATAAATAAATAATAATAAATAAACAACAACAAATCCTTAGATAACTTAAATAATAACTTACAAACAAAACACAAGTACGTTAAATATTGCAGGAACTAAACTTGATTACTGCGAGAATCGATTAACTTTATCTGTCACGTTCGACGGTTCGTCGTGAATATTGCCAACGAACCGTGGCATAGCCGCATAGCACACAGCGAGTAGAAGGCAGCCAGTGACTAATATAGTATTATAATGTATAATACAACTCTGTTTACTTGTCGAGGACTGCTTGCTAAGGTGTGCATGGTTTACATGTTTTGTGTAAGGTACTAAATCTTATTTTGTGGGAAATCAACAAAAACCTAACAAGGGTCAGACTTTTACTGATTAAAAACCACTTGTGGTCGTTCTCCTGACTGAAAATCAGAGGCCAAAGTCACTTCGTGATTTTTCTATGGAAACTAGCGAGAAAACACCAGCCATAAACTAAAAAAAAAATAGAAAAAAAGTGTTGATATTTATAACTAATTTGCAAAATAGGTACCTACAGAATTTGTTAATCTATTTTATTTTATTACTGTTCGGAAAATTTACAGCTACTTGTTACAGTAAAACTTAAAATAGGTAAAAAACGGCCATTTACAAGTTTTTACATAAACTAATGTCACTAACTAATGTGTGTGAATTGACACAATAAAGATATAGAGTTTAAGTCGCCCAATGGGCAATGGAGACTTTATGTACTCAGAGTTTCCTAGTGGGATCAAACCAGGAATAGCTCTAAGAATCGCTAAACTCTAGTGGCAATGGGCAGTGCATATTGATCGCAGAACAGATGGCCGATGAGGCCGAAAGGTTCTGAAGTGGCGATGAAGCGATGGAAGGCTACCTACAAGGTGAACCGATAAACTGCTGAGGGTCACGAGAATTAGACAAAATCAGATGTAAGATGCACAGGACCGGTCATTGAGGCGATAGGTACTTGCGGGATTCAATATCACTCTTAACTCTTAGTTTTGGATTGACTCCTACTAAATTCAATAACTGGATAACGTAATATACCAAGAATGTGCCGCAGCAAATCGCACAAAGTAGCCACCATTCCTACTTGCTCAGTTATGCAAATTAAAGAACATCTTTATTGAAAACAATACCTTACCTCTGACTCATGCTTATGGAAAATGGCGTCTTTGTGCATAATTGTGTGCCAAGTAGGAACTTATATTAAACTAGCTTTTGCCCGAAGCTTCGCCCGCGTCCATAAAATATAGCCTATGTCACTCAGAGGTAAAGCAGCTTTCTATCGGTGAAAAATTTTAGCAATAGTACTTTCAGAGATTACCTCCTACAAACGAACTAGCTTTCGCCCGCAGCTTCGCCCGTATAGGTATATAAAATATAGCCTGTCACTCAGGAATAAAGCAGCTCTCTATTGGTGAAAGAATTTTAGCAATCTGAACAATACTTCTAGAGATTACCTCCTACAAACAAAAAAAACTTTACCTCTTTATTATATTAGTGTAGATACCACACACGATGTGTTCAAACAAGGCTTTAGTAAAATTATACGTATGTGTTCAAAAGGTGAAATAAACGACGGACTGTTTTGATATCTGAAGACGGCTGTGTTTACGATATCACTACTTCCACCGGACAATATTTTAACTGTAGTACTGATGGATTATGGCACGGTAATATGAACTTTATTGTTAACGCGATAAGAAATGACGTATGGTTTTAATGTGTTTGTGATGGTTTGCAAATATTATTGCAGTGTTCACGGTGTATGAGTAAATGTTGGTTATGCGTAAAATGCAGAATATTCTTTGATGACATTTCGTTTAAAAACTATGCAATACCTACCATTCCAGTAGTACTTTAGGTACTACAAGGATACAAGAGTACATTGTTTATACAATATAATCCCCTCTGACCGAATTTCGATCATATTGGCCTATCTTAAGGCCAGGATCCTGACCGAATTTCGATCATGTTGGCCTATCTTAATGCCAGGTTCTAGGTACTCATTTTGAACTTTTTTAAACTTCCACAAATATAAAAAAAAAACACCATGAAACATTATTTTATTAAAATCGACTAACTATAATTATGACCAACTGCCGTGCAAAAATCAAAACATGATATAAGAAAATTAGTTGGCTATATAAAAAAAAATAGCGAATCTGACCTTAACTTACAATTTGTAACATCTACACGTCACGGAAATATTTAAAAGTTACAAAAATTAAGCAAGTGTAACTGAAGGTAAACGGATGTTCGTAAAAGTACATCCAACGGGGGAGAAGCATTTGATGATTTCAAAAAGGTTCTGGAGTAGCGACCACGTACCGGAAGATGCAGCGTTGGCACGGCCTCCCACGAGCTGAAACGATGACTTGGTGCGGCTCGCGGGAATCCGATGAATGCGAGACGCATAGGACCATTCTTTATGGCAACACTTGGGGGAGGTTAATGCCCAACAGTGGTTTATCTTGGGGCTGAAATGATGTTGATAACACAGTAGTGAACCTGAACATCTTTCGGCTGAAATACTCGTATGATGAATGCAGAAAACGTTACCAAAACATGTCCTGAACATGAGACACTTTCACAGTACTAAAGCAAAAAGTGCACGGTACACATTTACAAAGCCAACTAATTAAGTTATGTAAGTTAACATGACCAAATTCACTCCATGCGGGGTGCATTTCAATACCGAGAAAGTCATGTAACCCTTACATGTCATGTGCACTATTGCGTCACAAATTAGACCATCAGCAATGATGACGTCATTGGTGTCCTTTAATTAGAATTCATGAGGCCTTTCACCATTTGTTAAAGGAATGGATTTCCTTATTGATGATTCATTCTTTTCCGCTATGGCTGGTCACCCTGACAAAATGTTTTAGGATGTCGATTTTTTTGTTTTGACAGCTGTGTGACTGTTGATTATGTGTCAAGGGTCTTTGGTGTTTTTTATTTTTTATTGATAGGCTCACGGTCTCACGGTTGACTATTTCATGTGATGGTTTGAGCCAACCAATTTTCTTTAAAGACAGTTCAAACAACCTGGGCGTTGTAACTATCAGGAAACATTGACTCTTGTTGGAAATTCCACTTTGGGTTTTTTTACGTACTCACGCGCGTAGTTTCTTTTTGTAGATTTTTACGGCCTATACTCGATGGTTTTCTAAATTCTATAAGTAGGTAGGTATACCTTCTTAGTATGAAATTGTACGCAATAAATTATAGTTGTAATTTATGTTAAATAAAAGGGTCTTTCTAGAAACGTCTTTTATAAATTCTGACTTTTAAGTGTTCCTACGTCAAAATGGGCGTAATAGACGTGGGCAAAAAGGCTGCCAGGTTCAAATGGGATTTGGCGGGTCACGTCAACCGCATGAGCAGTGTCCGTTGGGCAAGTGTCGCCACGCAGTGGGTTCCTGGGAACGGTAAGCGCCATCGAGGTAGAAAAAGGTGGCGAGATGATCTAAACGCGTATCACGCGAACTGGTTTGAGACGGCGCGAGAGAAGAATGTCTGGAAGGACTTGGGGGAGGCCTTTGCCCAGCAGTGGGACAGTTACGGCTAATTAAAAAAAAAACGTAATACTAGCTTTTTTTTTTTGCGATGGGAAAAATCATCTTATGACAACCCCCGCTCTTGGGCGGAGCGGGAGATAGTGTCAGACTCTTACTGACTAAAAAACCCATCCCGTTCCTTCTAGCCTTCGTACCGGTATCAACTTTCAGACGTTATCAATAGATAAATGAGACGAATGAGATGAATGAGACGTTCTCTCGGTTTCAAAGAATCACCCAGACTGTTTTTTGCCAAGGGCTATAATATCCGTAACAGTAGTTATTATAATTTAAGCCACAGTTTGTTTGGTGTTTCGATACAAATAATAACAACAATATTTTCTCCACTTCCTTCCTCAACGTCAACCAATGCTTTCAAGCAAGCAAGGTTGAAGTTACGAGCTGGCTCATAAAAACACCTAACTATATTTCTTAATAATCTTTTTTTTTTGGGGACCTGCCTTGTTTTCTCTTCACCACCCTTGGTTGACTGGTAGAGAATGCCTAGGGCATTAAGTCCGCCTTTGTACCTTTGTGTTGTATGAAGTTTTAGTAAATAAATAAAACAACATTATTTTTGTATATGCGAAATCTGAATATAGAGTCATTAGAATCAGTAACTGAATCGATTCCAATATTTTTTACACCATTTTATATTTTTTCTCATTATTTTTAAAAAGGGCAAAGTTTGAACACTACCTGCACTAAGTACAACACTAAAAAAAAAAAGATCACGGCAGGTCATAAGGGACATCAGGGCCTAGCACAGCTGGATGCGGGTGCAAAACAACCCCACAATCACCCAGATGGCCCGGTTACCATGTATTTATGGGGACATAACAAGCTTAATAAAATTTTGCATATAGATTTTTTACACAAAAATACTAAACACGTGATTTGGGTTTCGCATATAGTGAAACTAATGTTATATATGTATAGATAATTATATAGGTAATAATATTTTGGAAACATCTTCCAATTTGATTTCTATAGGTCGTTAATATCCACTAATTTCACAAGTATTTTGTACAGTTACCATCACGGATCTTGAGCGTTTGCGCAGAGGTCAAATATTCGGTGTCTTTAGTGGTGCGAAGTGAGACGTGGGGGCGCGGAGTCTCAATGATTGGCTCGCCGCGCCATCGCGTCATAATCGTCACTCCTAATTCGTTCCCTGCGTTGCTGCATGTATCTAACAATGAAGACGATTGGCTCGCCAATGTATGGAATGCGCAAAGCGATCCCCACTCTGACGCCGAGCGCTCAAGATCCGTGATGGCAACTGTAATTTACTATTCCAAATTTCTTAATATATACCATCAGTATTGTACTACCTTCATCTGAACTATCATTTCTACATACCACCTAAACGCTACCACAATACTAGCCATTGTCCAAAATTTAAGGACCATTTTTTATTGGACTGATAGCCTAACAAGATAAAAATAAACTTTAAAACAATACCACACATGACAGTAGAAGCTGAACTGTAAAAGCCAGTGTAAAATGCCCGCATTGGTCCTCTGCCCCTCAAATGATACCAATTAGGATTAATTGTCGGTCAGCCATCCATTAGAGTCCACAGTCCATCTGATGCTTAACAGGGAATCAAATTGTGTAATCTCATTTGATGTACCATTTTAGGGTTCTTGTATTGAAATAATTTTAACCACTGATTGGGTTATCAAAAAAAGAATAGGGACGTTTAACTAGATAGGGTCGCAGGTCATTCACCCATCAAATTTTAAGCGATATGTAATTTTTTGGTACAGTTGGAATTGCTTTGACGCTGAGTCAAGTATTATAAGGCTGATTTATTGTACTTTTATTTTTTACTAGCTTTTACCCGCAGCTTCGCTCGCGTAGGTACATAAAATATAGTCTATGTTACTCAGGAATAAAGCAGCTTTCTATTGGTGAAAGAATTCCAGCAATCGAATCAGTACTTCCAGAGATTACCTCCTACAAACAAAAAAAGAAACTTTACCTCTTTATTATATTAGTGTAGATGTTCAGTAAAGAGTATATCTATTTGTCTATGCTTTAGGTGTCTAATATAAAACAAAGTCGATTTCCGAGTCTGTAATACAACAATACAATATGTCATTCGCTAACTCCCTTAAATTAAAAAAAAACCGGCCAAGTGCGAGTCGGACTCGCTCATGAAGGGTTCCGTAGCAGCTAGTAACATAATATAAAAGTTCTTGTAATGTGATGTAACTTTGATCGATGTTTTAATTTATGACGCATTAAAAAAAACTACTTACTAGATTTCGTTCAAACCAATTTTCGTTGGTAGTTTTTATAGTAATGTACACTACCGGTCAAAAGTTTTTGCCCACACCATAATCCATTAATTAAATTTCGAAATAATACACTTTATCAAATTTCCTTTTTATATTATCAAGCGAAAGCCGAAACGATGTTTTACAAACCAAAAATAATAGCGTCCGTTATTTGTTTTATTTGTACGAGCGCATTTTTATATTTTGTCCGTAAGTGCGACAAGTTAAAACTTACAAGTGCCGATGGATTTGTTTATTATTCTATAACTGTGAATTATTTCTTCGGTGTTTATAGTTTCAGATTAGCCCCAGTTAGCCCTATGAAACGCAAGACCGTGCTGTGATTAACACTTTTAGTACCAAGACATCTTTTTGTGAAGTTCGTATACGAATTGTTTTCGTTCTCGCAAATTGTGACTTGTAAGTTTTAAAATGGGTAAAATCGAGGAAGTAACGGTTGAAACTCGTGCATTAATCGCAAGTCTTCATAATTTAGACAAAAGTTACCTTATCATTGCTGCCGAATTAAAAATAACTCGTCGTATCGTGGACACAACGTGAAAAAATATGCATCGCCCAGGAGCTTTGGCGATAGAAAACGTTCAAGGCGATCTCGAAAAACCATAATAAATGAAGATAAACGTATTGTATTGATCAATAAACGTGATCAATGACTCACGGGTCCAGAGATAGCAGCTCAGATTAATGAATATAGGGATCTGCCTTTGAATACTTTTACAGTGAAAAGTAGATTGAGAAAAGCTGGCCATTTTGGAAGGGTGGCAGTGAAGAAACCTCTTTTAAGATGTCAAGATAAAATTAAGAGGATGCACTGGGCTAAAGAACATAAAAATTGGACGCACGAACAGTGGGAGAGAGTTTTGTGCAGTGATGAGTCAAAGTTTGATGTTTTTGGGTCTAAGAGAAGAGTCTTTGTGCGCAGGTCAAAGGAAGAATGGATGTTAGATCCTTGTGTAATCCGGACTGTAAAACACGGCGGAGACTCAGCGATGGTTTGGGGATATTTTAGAGGACGGGTGACTTGAGACCTGGTAAAAATTTAAGGGATTTTAAAGAAAGAAGGCTATAAAAAAATATTAAAGGAAAATGTAGTACGTTGTGGCTAGCGTCTGATCGGCAGAAAATTTTTCTTTCAGCATGACAACGATCCCAAGCATTCCTCGAAGCTATGCAAGAGTTTTTAAAAAAATTAGAAAGGAAGAATCTACTGAAAGTTATGATTTGGGCGTCACAGTCGCCCGACCACAACCCAATTGAGTTGTTGTGGGACAAATTGGACAGGGTAGTCGGAAAGCAGTGTTCTACTTCCACTTCACGTCTTTGGGATATCCTGAAAAACGAATTGAATCAAATAGACGACGATTATTTGTCGAAATTGTTACAGATATTGCCAAGATTGTGCACCAAAATAATAAAAGCAAAAGGGGGTTACATCGATAAATCTAAAATTCAAATATGCAATAATTACAGACTGTAGTTTTATTATTACTATATTCTTATCTATCTATGTTCTTTAAAATACAAATATCAAAATCGCTCGTATTGCCTTTATTTGTTGTGTATCACGCAAACTATAGGGTGGGCAAAAACTTTTGACCGGTAGTGTACATCATATATTTTTTTTAGTTTTATCATTCTCTTATTTTAGAAGTTAGAGGGGGGGGGGCACATTTTACCACTTTAGAAGTGTCTCTCGGGCAAACTATTCAGTTTAGAGAAAAATTATATTAGAAACCTCAGTATCATTTTTGAAGACCTATCCATAGATACCCCACACGTATGGGTTTGATGAAAAAAAAATTTTTGAGTTTCTGTTCTAAGTATTGGGACCCCCAAAATTTATTGCTTTTTTTCTATTTTTGTTTGAAAGTCTTAATGCGGTTCACAGAATACATCTACTTACAAAGTTTCAACAGTATAGCTCTTATAGTTTCGGAAAAAAGTGGCTGTGACATACGGACGGACGGACAGACAGACAGACAGACAGACATGACGAATCTATAAGGGTTCCGTTTTTTGCCATTTGGCTACGGAACCCTAAAAAGGATTTTGATGCAGTTTTTACGAATAGAAAAAATAATAAGGAAAGTTAAATTATATAACTTATACCCGAGCAAAACCGGGGTGGGTCATTAGTATTTTCTTCCAGGAAAGCTCGAAAAGGATAACCACAAATTAATCATTTGTATGAAAAGGAAAAAAAATAAAACGATAGAAGTTTCCTTTATCATACAATTTTGTTGAAATTATTAGCTTAGTAACAATATTTTTATTTATAATTGACTACCATGACGTACGTAAGTCACTGCTTTCTACTGATATTTCCAGTCCGGTGACCACGCTAAAGGCGGAAAAAAACGGACAGTCAATTTTTTCCATTTATGGAGTGAAATTTTTACTTATGAATGTTATTAATTTAAAATTAAAATTTAAAAAAAAAACGTGTTTCTACACACTATTATATACTATTCTTTTAATCTCTCTCTCTCCTTCCGCAGATCTGCTGAAAGAAAATTCTTTCGAAATAAGTACCTTTGTATTTTTTTTTATAAAGATCTGTATTCTTTTGTATAAAGTGTGTACATAAATTATAAAGTAAATAAAGACTTAATGAAAAAACATTGGTATTTTTGTTCATAATGAATAAACTCATAAACTACTTGACCAATAAAAAAAATCTTAGACTCTCTAGTAAAATACTACTTTACACCATTGATACACAGATATCTAAGTTCGCGTTTGAACACCATCTCACCTGATGGTAAAGCGATGATGTGGCTGACGACGGAGCACCCTTGCTTAGAAGTAACCTATACACTTTTGACTTAAAGACCTTTAAGTTGTAGCTATCAGGAAATACAGACAGTTTGAAATACAAAAGAATTTGACAAGAATTGCCCCACTATTGTTGGCTAGGTATGGAATGATTACAAAAACTTATTTTAGTAATATTTCACTACTTTTTGCTACCTAAGAACCGTGACAACACATTGCGTTGTACTGATGAATTACTGTTTTGGAACATGATTGATTTAAAAAAAATATATTTTATTTTAAAGTTTTGATATGGCCACCCTATAAAACGAACACTGCCAGTCATTTTAACTTGCCTATATCCTCGGCTTACATCGCTCCACTGATAAACTTAAGTAATATTAATTACAAACTGTAGAAGCATGTTATCCATCATAGTTTTCATATAGCCTTTTGAACTCTAGGGACCAGTATTTGGGCCACTAACAAATAAGTCGGTAAGGTTAGTGAATTAAATTTAGGGAGCCCAAGATATTTAAATGTTCGATGGATATTAGAAGAGATCTTAGCATAAGCATAAGCCTGTACAGAAGCTAAGTTGTTACCTAAATTAAAAAAGAAAAGCCTTGAGCATGTTATTTATTGTTTTAAAATAGAAACAACCACCAAACAGAAAATGCCTGGAAGAGCTACTGGTCCATGGATAAACGATTTAAAGATTCTTTGTCTGCGCCATTTAAGCATAAACTTGTATATGTCTATAAGAATACATGAATGGTATTCGCCCCGTTATCCCCCGATACCTTTGGCACACAGACTTGGATTGGACCCGGACCATAAAGTGTTATAAAACAATCTTATTGCAGGAGAGTTTTGTTTCCATCTTAATGTAATATTACTTCATTTTGTACCATGAACTAAATCGCTCAGTATGATCGTATTCCAGCTAAGGTCTGAGAAAGAATAAACGATTTTAAAGGTTTTTTCTATTATCTGTTAAAACAGAGAAAATATGCGCAATTCTGTTCCGAGGCCACTGCTACGTACTCCCTGATACGGCTCGTATTGTGAAGAGGTTTCGATCTCTGGAACCCTAACCACCGGTAGCTTGGACCCTGCTCCGACACTATATTTAACCACTAATTTTATATATATATTTTTATATATTTTCAAGATTATGAAAAATATGTATAGAAGATAAATAAAGGAGATAATATAAAAGAGGAATTGTCAAGTCCCTACGTAACACAAGACTGATAAATCACAATAAACATAACTGATATTCAACTGTTGTGTTATGTTCTACACTCGCTCCTAACCACAAGAGATCTACAGCAAAGCGTCGAGAAAAGCTAACACAATATTTTGTATAAGACACAAAGTTAAATTTGTAGCTCGTACAATTATTAAAGTACTGTCTGTTCGGTCTGTTCCCTTGAGTATGAAACAATTTACATGCCACATTAAATGTACCTTTCAAAACTGAACGTAATTTGGAAACGTGAAAGCTCACGAAACTTATTCTTCTCAATTTACATTTTCTTTCATCAGAAGTTAAGCAAGATTCGTTAAAATTATTTTGCATCTTATCTGTAAGCATTTCTTTTGCTAGAATTGTTTTACGTTTTGAATAAAAATCTGTCAATCGACTTAAGAGCGCCCAACCTAAGATACATTTTCACACAAACGCACTAACGTGATTATGATGTTATACGTCTTACTAATCATACGTCTTACTCCAGATGCTTTAGAAACATGATATCTTGTGGATATTATCTAGGTATCTATTGAAATGAAAACAAAACTTTAAAAAACCAATTTAGAAAAGACTTTTGAAAATCTGGTATTTTGTGTTAACTTTGATCATTTAAAACTATTCTAAATGATTGCTATTAATTCTAAATGACGATTTTGTTTTCCAAGTCCTGAAACAAGTTTTGTAAATATTCAAACGAGTGACGGAATTACTGAATGCCAATAGAGTGTTCAGGCGTTATCTTTTTTTTTTCGCCTTGCCTCTTTATCAAAGATTGCGTGTTGGATGAAAGAAAAATCTTTTAAATCATACTTACGTTGACGATAGATGTCTCAGAAAAGACCCTCTTAATGGGGTTTATTAAAATAAATCAGATGAAATAGATCATAAACTTGTTATTACATTGCAAAAATTAAATTCAATATTCTTTTTATCATTTTATTCTGTGTATCGGTGCTGGGAAATCTAAAACAGGATATTTAAATAAGTCCTTCACTTCACGACACGGCTTTTGGACACCGTTGTGAATTATAATGTCGTACACGTGTGGCGTATCGTGTGGTGCATACTGACCTTTATATGCTGAGTGTCCGAGACCTATTTTTACTAGGCTGCATTTAGCACCAAAATAAGAACCGGCTTAAATGTTTCTAATATCTAGATGGCTAAAAGAAGCCACCAAACCACTAGGTTTTTGGTTATTGAAGTATCAGGACCTTTAATTTTCATTGTTATCATTGACTCCCAAAAACTCTTTTATGAGTAATTATATATATATTAATAAAAACTTCTGATTCTTGTTAAAAACAAAACTCGAGACAGCTGCTTCGGTCGCGGTAAATTTTACCAGATTTGACTTACCAACATAAATATAATCATCATTATCATCTTCTTCACCCTGTTACATGTTGTAAAATTATATATGTATATCACGAAAAAAATATATAATAATAATACAAGACTTTATTCACTGACCATATTACTGTTTATAGTTTAGTATATCTGTCGCTTCCATCTGGTTAAATTAGCCATCCAATTGGACGCCTAGGGCGTTCGTTAAACGCCAAAAAATTAAAACACATATTTTCATAATTTTATTGTTACCGCTCGCCGCCCCGTGATTTGCATGAAATTTGGCGCACGAGTAGACCGTATAAGGATGTGGTCTACCCATTTACTATAATGGATGTAATAAAAAGTATTCTATGGCAGTCAGGCAGTGCTATTCCAGATAAAAATAGCTCCTAATAACTTTTTTTCTATCTTTCTTTCTGTCCTTTTGTTAGTTTCTTTCTTTATCATCTGATACTTTTTTTCCGGGAATACGTTCCTTTGAAATAATTGTCTACTTTCAAGCATGCGAAGCCACCAGTAGAAGCTAGTGCTATATAAGCTCTGGTATCATATGAAGTAAAGACTTATAATGGTTGAATTAACATCAGTTTCTAAGGATACATTCTTACTGACCGATATCTTTTACTCAAAGAGCATTTTCTTGAAAAATATCTTAACTCCATCTTGATTTCTTTCGTTCTATTTATTAAAGTATAGGTAAACTTGTAAAACTATACCCACCTGTTAAATGTACAAGTCTTCTCTTAGTAACTTAAGACGTCGACTGTTGGACATAGGCCTCCGCCAAGTATTGCCGCAACCACCGGTCCTGTGCGTCTCGCATCCATCGGACTCCGGCACCCTCACCAGGTTATCGAACCACCTTGTAGCAGGACTTCCAATGCCGCTTGAGTTACTTCATAAGCCTTGCGAAATAATAAATTTACGGTTCTAGAAATAGATCTTGACTGCTTCTCGATCTGATGGTCACAACTTCTACTACTGAGTTTAGTGAGTTCTTAGATTTGATCCCTAGACAAAAAAGGATTCTTGAATTTTCCCACTATGTATTTCTACTACCTGTCTGCAGTGTGTCCAGTGCGAGCTGTAGTTTCCCAGTAGCCTCGATTTACATATTTCACGCCGTGGGTTCAAACCCAGTAAGGCGCTTTTCTTTTTGCACCTAATCTATTAAATCACTAGAACGGTTTAAAACGGTGTAGGAAAACATTGTGAGGAAATTGGCCATCCACAAATCAGACCGGGTCCGCGTAGTTTAAGACTGATTTCCTCTGCTAGTGAGCAGTGAGTTTATTATAAGTCTGATGCTATTTGGCTACTGCGGTGGAGTTTTGATTAGTGCCCTTAGTCTCAGGCGTGCCTACTCTTTTACCCACATGATAGGTATTCAAACTTAAATGGCGATATGTTAGTGTCGTAACCCTCCAGATAATATCTGAAAAAAAAACGAAGCTTTAGATGTCCAATGGTCCCGAATTTTCCCGAACGCAAGAATTCTCTGAAATAATGTACAGCTGATGAAAAAAAGTTTTCCCTATACTTGAGGACGTGTGATTAAATAACATTGATGGATGTATCAAGTTCCCTAATTTTACGAGTATGTTGGCGAAGCGACAGACCGTGGCGCCTTCTTGATTGATAAGCTTGTTTATTTTGGGATACAAATTACGATAAAATATCTTATGATTGTGAAGGTCTCTGAACCCGAAATTGCAATATATTTAGAAATAGGAATGCGGATTTAAACGGCAAAAATTTAAACTAAGGAGAAGATGGATAGATTTTATGAGGTGTGGTATAAATGCTAAGTGAACAAGAATGACTGAACCAATTTGGATGGATTTTTGTTTTTAAACTATTTGTTGAAGTCTCAGGAAGGAAGGAATACATTTTTCTTTATTACATTCAAACTGTTTCTAGTCGTATAGAATAGAATAAATTTTATTGTACACCAAAAAGTAATACATACAGCTTATACAAAAACTTAAATGTAACGTCTGTCGTATGTTAGAGTTAACACGCATTTTGATATGGCGATGTCTGATGAGTCAGCTAATTAATAAGAAAGATAAAAATATGTGCACCTCATTCATGTTGATGATTCCATGTTCATCGACAGGCTTAGCGATAGCCTTACAAAAGTCTTTCATGGTCCAGATAAAAGACTTATTAAATAGGTATTGTTTCGATTTCGCTCTGTTGCGAATTGGGAGACTAAAGATTGCTTGAAATGATACCAGGAATTGCCTTTGACTTTGAATATATTGCGACTATTACATGAAAATATAGTGATATTGTATATATGGTCTAGTGCGTACGATACAATGAACAAAAAAGATTTTGAAAAAAATCGTTGATGCGTAGCTCGGTGACGTCATAAGTGGGCGACCAATCGCTGTGAGGTAGATTGCAGTTCCAGTCGTTAAGGCGATGTCTGAACAGGTATACTATGTAATATTTTCGATATCTCATTAATGACAGTAGGTAGTCGAATGTCTTCTTAAATCGGTGTTTATAAGTCACTTGGTAATCAAAAAGCGTTCTTCGTGAGAAGTGTAATAATATATAGGTTATTTTCAGTGATATTTTTCGCGTGGTCGAAAGAAAAACATTATATCTAAGATTGAACCGTCGGCTGGTTGTCTTCCCACGCATTGTGGTCCGTGGGCCTCTATCAACAATGTTTGTTTATAGGCGACGGCTTGACAAGGGGTAATCAATCTATTACTGTTCGAGCCTAGCCAAAAATACTTTGATGGTGCGAGAATTAGAAGATAGAAACGGTCGCCTGTCATCGTAAAGACGGTCGTCCATAGCTAGAAGGGGAGAATTTTAAAATTGGAAAGATCGGAAGAACCGGTACATGGTGGACATCCCACCCATACGAACCAAGCGTTTTGGAAACACATTTATTGTGCGTACAGCCAAGGAGTGGAATTCCCTGCCGGAGTCTGTGTTTTCTAAGAGCTACAACTTAGGGGTCTTTAAGTCGAGAGTGAATAGGTTACTTCTAGGCAAGCGTGCTCCATCGCTTACCATCAGGTGAGATGGTGGTCAAACGCGAGACGATAAATAATAATAATAAAAAAATTACCAGAGTCATCTCGGCCCTTCAACGCAAAACGGAACTGAAGGAACACAGGTGAGTTTTAGCCGGTATAAATCTGATACTCCTTTTTTATGGTGGGAAAAAATCATCCAATGACAACCCCCGCTCTTGGGCGGAGCGGGTGATAGTGTCAGACTCTTACTGACTAAAAGACTCCCTTTCGGATAACCTTGGCCCCAGAAGGCTTGGACCCGGCTGGGTCCCTGCTGCTGCTAACAATCTAATACTCCTCGCTTCACTCAGAGTGGGAGACGTTATTTGATGATTTTTTATCTCGAAAGAATAAAGCTGCGCGATTCATCTGGATTGTTCGAAAGAGTTATCGTTGCCTTAAACCCTCCTTTGTTCTTTCAGGTAACTGAAAGAACACAGGTGGGTTTAAGTTGGTCAATATCTTACCTCTCGCTCTGGGTCGCATTAGACAATCCTGGCTATACTTTAATTCAAAGCGAGCTAAGCAATTCACTTACGTAACTGCGTAACTTAGCTGTGGACTGCTATGGAGAGGCGTCTTGTACCTTGGTAGTATAGTTGCTGAATGGTATTAGGTCCTAGATGGTTCTCATCAGCTGGCCAATCCAGGCTTCTGTTGATCGAGTGGAAAGGAAATAAGGTCTTTGGAAATAAATATCATTTCAATATCTATTGATATCTGATATCTGTGAGAACTGTAGCTGTTGATATTTTATTGATAATCTTTATTAATAAAAATGTTTGTTATTGATCGGTTCTTAGGTGTAGCTGGAGCCCTTCTTATTAATCTCTGAAATATCTGTCAACAAATTTGAAAAGATAAGAAAATCTTAAGACAGCTTTCATAGATTTCTCACCTTCTCACCTTTTCAAGTTTATTTGCATGTGTGTGCGTAAGTACAGATCTACGCGCACACATATTACGTACAGCTAAGGAGTGGAATTCTCTAGCAAGGAGTCTTTAAGTCAAGAATGTATAGGTTATTTCTAAGCAAACGTGCTTTATCTGACGTTGGACGGCGAGTTACCCATTGCTCGCTGTCCGCAAGCCCGCGCCTACGGTGGCCGGAAATCGGGGTCGGGTACCCGGCTAGGAAGTAAAGGCCACTCCCTAGCGTGTGCACATGCAGCCTCCTCCTTTTACTATCATTACTGCTTTGCAGAAGGAGACGACCGCCTGCCACTCCTCCTCGCTTTGGGCTTGATAATCATTTCGTATAAAGTCGCTACTGCATATAGCAAGCATGCAAGTCATATATTTTCCAGTCAATTACAATGCAAGCGTGGTTCAGTGGGCATGCACAATTAACGATGAGCTGACCTGCACGGAGCTGGTTTGTTACACACGCCGTTAAGCACTTCATTATACATACCACGAGCCGGTTAACTAACTGAACAGTGTTACGTATCTCTGTAAAACTCCGTTAAGTAATTGTTTCGATAATAAAAGTGAAGAGGTTAGCGAAGACCCCACATAGTTAGATAGGATTAAACAAAATTAAAAATTATTGAAATCATTCAGTTACCTACTGATTCTGAACAAACTATATTAGGTTCCGCATATACTAAAAAAAAACCTATGGTGCCCTGGAGGATTAAATACGGATGACTAAAACCTTACCTATACAGGCGTGATTTGGAACTACATTAAACTAAAAATTAGGCGTGGTTCACGTCGGTCTAATGTAGTTCTAGAAAGCTTTTTTATTACTAAGACTGAAAAAACAAGTAGTGATAGATAAGGTAAGCTCATGATAACATTTTAAACAAATACCGACCAGTTAGCATATCACTGTGTTTACTCGATGATTACTCGAAACACGTACTATAAGAACGATCTTCGATTACTAGTACAACAAACATTCAGTTCGTGAATGGACAATAGTGGTCAGCATTGGTCAATGAATGAATCATATTTTTTTTTCCTAGTAATGCTCGAATGCGAGCGTGCGTCATGCGCGGTTTTACCTAATTCGACTTTAAGGGCATTCAATTCGACATACATTTTTACTATTTTTCATATGATCGCTCTTACGCGATTATAATGTTATTACACATTTTTCATAAGATATTTTGGAAACATAGATATCTTGTAGATATTATCTAGGATTCTATTGAGATCAATGTATTTTGTGTAAGAATAATCCAGTAAAGATCTCTGAAAAATCTGATGTTTCGCATGAACTTTGACCAATCATAATGTAGATACTCAAAAATTTTAAAAGCCAAAAAATAAAAGAATACCTATAAGCCTTGCAAATTCAATCAAGATTCTGAATGGTGACAATTTTATTCAAAAACTTTTGAGAGTTTAAAAAGAACACGTAATTTTTGGAACCATTTTTGTGAAATATTCGAGTAAATCACGGAATTACCGGATGCTAATAGAGTTTTCAGGCATTATCTCTCTTTTTTCGCTTTGCCTCTTTATCAAACATATATGCGTTGGATTGCATTAGATGAAGCACCAAACTTTTAAACCATGGTTCGATGTTGACGATATACGAGTGGAAGAGATGCCTTTTAATTAAGTTATGGATTTGTTAGGGTATCATCAAATCTGAATTTCTTTTGGGTGGAGTGAAAAGGAGGGTTAGATTTTACTTTTACCTACTCACTACGCTTTCTGTTACATTACGATCGATATCATTAATCGATTTTCCGGTTTCCAATTTTCTTTCCTTCAATAAAAAATAAGAAGACTGTTGCTATATGACTTTCCCAGCATTACCGATTTCTCAAGTCTATCGGTAGGTGTAAACATGTTTTTTTTTGTTTGAAAGAATCAGTGCAAATCGATATTTGTTACGCTAGTGAGCGATTAACTTCGTAACGGATGAGTTAACTTGGAGTTAACGATGTTCTAATGTATTCGGATTGTTCTTTGAAAGGTGGGAAATCCTTCAAGGACTTTTCCTGCTTTAGGCAGTGTGAGCGTGTCAGACTTACTGAATTAAATCACACCTATCTCAGAACCACGGGGTTTTTTTATCTGATAAACTAGTGCTTGACTGCGATCCCACCTGATGGTAAGCAGTGATGCAATCGTTGATGGTGAGGCGCACTGGCTTATTAAGAGCCTATTCACTGTAGCCTTGAAGACACCCAAATTATAATCGGACGGGAAGACCGCAGCAGGCAAATTATTTCAGTCCTTCGATGTTTCTCTTCATTTTTATGGGATCAGAGTTAACCTATGGCCCCAAACTGATCTATTTTTAGTAGATATAAAGTATATCTATCAAAAAAACAAAGCCACACAAAATATGTCCCTAAAATAAAGCTAAAAAAGGGTCGCGATAGAAATCGGTCCCCGAACGCAAACACAGGACAGATTTACCATAATCTCAAAACTTATTGACTGGACTAGCCACCGAACTGTAAATAAATTACAAAGTAAAAAGTACACTCACGATCCTTATTTTCTGAAGTATTTGTGATCCTTTTTCATGAGAAAACGTAGGCATGAGTAATTTTGACGTGATATGTTTTGTCAAAGAATCTTTCATTGTAGGTAGAATTTTCTTCGATATAGCTCGAAGAATCACCAAACTTGAGTGACAGCAGGGTACATTGATCGTAGAACGTATGGGCGGTGGGGCCGAAAGATTCTAGAGTGGCGAGCACCGGATGACGCAGCGTTAGAAGGCCTCCCACAAGGTGGACCCATGACCTAGTGAGTTGCGGGAATGCGATGGGTACGAGACGCACAAGGCCACAAGACCAGTAGTTAAGGCCTAATATCCAACCATGGACGTCTTTCGGCTGAAATAATGATGATGATGAGAATAGGGTAGTTTCCAGGGTCAAAACAATTACATTTTATTTAGTATTTTAGATTATAAAAAAATATTGGACACGTATTTTTTCTTTTTTCGATTAAACAAAAAATAACAAAGATATAGCCCATTAAAGTTACGTGTGACGTCCCCCCGGCCCCGTGCGAAAAAATGCAGCACGGCGTGACGTTACACGTAACTTTAATGGGCTATATCTTAGTCATTTTTGGTTTAGTTTACAAATAAAAAAATAAGTGTCCCTTATTTTTGAATAATCTAAAAGACGGACTAATTAATTTTTTATCGGCAACTAGCCTATTCTCTACTGGACCTTCTTAATTCTTAATTCTTTATTGTACACACAAAAACTTAACTTCAATACATTAATAACCTTGACCTTGACCTTGTTTTATTGACCTTGTGTTTCCTAATAACTTTGATCTGAGTACTTACCATGACATGTTAAAATGTCAGTCGTGCCAGCGAGAGAGGGATGGAGCTATACATTCTATATAGAATCGTCGTTTTCAGTTCAGTTTAGGTCGTAAAATGGATCGCGTTAAGAGCTCGTGGTAGCACGGCTAGGCTTCTTCTTTAAGTCAAGAGTAAATAGGTTACTTCTAGTCAAGCGTGTTCTATGGTATCATTGCTTTTCATCATGAGACAAATCGGCTGGAAAGGAAGACATGTAGAAGTACACACTATTATAATACATTAGTTATAGTATATTGTATGTGAAACCTGAAATACATAGTCATCATCACCAGCATTTTTAATGTTCCCACTGTTGGGACTCAAGCCTCCTCTCTAGGAGAGGGAATGGGCCGTAATCCACCACGCGGGCTCAGTACGTGTTGGTAAATGTCACATATCTTCGAATTTTTGGTTCTAGGACATGCCGGTTTCCTCACGATGTTTTCATTCACCGTTTTGAGAGCAGTGGTGATGAAATAAATTACACAAAGTAATGCGCCTGGCTGGGTTCGAACCCGCGACCTACAACTCGTAAGTCGGGGCCGTTACCACTCGGCTACCACTGCAACTCATATAATATCTCGTTAATGATCACTGCAACACATATAATATCTCGTTCGTCGATAATGATCGTGCTCATCACACAAACATTTGTCCTGCGTGGGAATCGAGCCCACGACCTCCGGCATAGCAGTCAGTGTCACTAACCACTAGACCAACAGGCCTGTCAAAAATAAATATACAAAAAATGATTTTGTCACCATTATGGTTTTTTTTTTTTTTTTTTTTTTTTTTTTTTCGATGGGAAAAATCATGCATTGACATCCCCCGCCCTTGGGCGGAGCGGGAGATAGTGTCAGACTCTTACTGACTAAAAAACCCATCCCGTTCCTTCTAGCCTTCGTACCGGGGCTCGAGCGCCCTTTCGGATAACCCTGGCCCCAGTAGGCTTCGACCCGGCTGGGCCCCTGCTGTTGCTGACAACTCCTTGAGGCGCGCGGGAACAGTGCGCGCCGTCGACGACTTGGGCTTGGTCCGGACGGTTACCGGACGGCCGGACAGCGAGCTACCCATTGCTCACTGTCCGCAAGCCCGCGCCTACGGTGGCTGGAAATCGGGATCGGAATCCCGGCGGCGGCGGCGAGAGCGCCGTTGTCTGATGCGGTCGGCCACCTCCTTAGCGAGCATTACTGCTTCGCAGAAGTCGGCGACCGCCTGCCACTCTTCCTCGCTCCGGACCATGGCCTCGACCAGGGCCCGGCGCGAGAGGTCTCCGCCGCCGATCACCCCCACGAGGGCACGGCGATACTCCGCCCAAGCAGGGCACACCGCGATTGTGTGCTCCACCGTGTCCTCCGGGCGTTCCGCACAGTGGCGACACCCGGGCGTCACTTCCGCTTTAATTCGGAACAGGAACCTCCCGAACTTGCCATTTCCGGTGAGGACCTGTGTCATGCGGAAGGTAAGGACGCCGTGAGGTCTTTCCAGCCACGCCTCAAAGAGGGGACTTATCGCCATAATTGTGGCGTGCCCATGACGGGGTTGCGATAGTCGCTGCCGCCATTCCACCATGAGATCCCGCCGGAGCTCTGTCCGCCATGCCGCGACCTGTCGCGGCAGAGGACTTTCACCCCGGCGTTGCATCTCCACGCGCATGTCGTGCATGTGTGCAAGGACTGTTGCCTCCAGATCCCACGGTGGTAGGCCAGCCAGAAGGCTCGCCGCTTCGCGGGAAATCGTGCGGTATCCCCGCACCATCCGAATTGCCATGACCCTCTGGCAGGCGTTCAGTATGGCCGCCGGTTGCTTTTTCAGCGACGGCGCCCACACCGGCGCCCCGTAGAGGGCCATGGACCGAACGATCCCCGCGTAGAGCCTCCGGCAGGAGGCGTCTGGACCCCCAAGGTTGGGCAGGAGCCGCTTGAGCGCAGCCCCAGTCCGGTTGAGTTTGTGAGCCAGACGTCGGAAATGCTCCACGAAATTCCACCGGCTGGTCACCATTATGGTGACGGTTTGTGAATGTGTTTGTATGTTTATTACATCTTCACGTTCTAACGGCTAAACCGATTTGGATGAATTTGTCTCACGAGTAGACCATATCCTGTAAACGCACACAAGATACTTTTATACCGAAAGTGTGTTTCCTTGGAAAATTTTCTACTATTATGCAAGCGAAGCCGCTGGCAGTAGCTAGTATATGATACGAATGACAGTCACTAAGAATCGTCACATTTACATTCAACTAATACATAACGTTTCCACGTCACTTGATTCCATCATTTACGCTGCTAATGCCATTCCTCAACAATCACCACACATATTAACCACAACTACTAAAACATACCACAGGATTTTTACCCTTATCTAACAACAATAAGTTCTAATATCGCATGAAAACGATTCCCCGGAATGTGTTGAGACTATGTAAGAGCGAATGTACAAATTGCATAAGAGTAGTTGCGACAATGCATTTTTGACCTTGATGCACTAGAAATAAAGGTTGAGATGAGTGCATTTTTTTTGTATGTTGTCAGAGTAGTATCTAATGGTGTGCTGTAAGATATATGTTGGGTTAAGAAGCGTGGAAATGGAGCAAAGGAAAGGTATCATTCTGTTAAGTGTAGCAATAAGTTAGAAAATAGAAATTGTGTTGATGGACTGATGGATCAATGCGAGTTTCTTTTACATTCGTCTTGGTTTACTTGGCATCACACAACACACCAGTTGTCATATTACAAAGGCGAAAGTTTGTTAGTATGACTGTATATTTCTGTTACTTCACGCTGGAACAACTAAACGGATTTCGATGAAACTTGGTACAGGGGAAGCCCGTGTCCTGAAAGAAAAAAAAACTTTGAATACTGCACACACAACTAAAAATAAATATGTTACGGAAAATTAAAATTAAAATCTGTACGATCTGGATCTGGATCTGGGATCTGATTACCACTTAAAATACTTTTTATCTCAGGACTTCGTTATCTTGGGATGATTTTCCATTATCATGCAAGCGAAGCCACTGGCAGCTGCTAGTCTTTCATAACTTCTAAACAGACATATTATGAACTGCATTTTATTGAACGGTAAACTGCGAGTTGCAGTTTTTGTGAAGCAGTTTTCGACTGCACAGTCCGTTTACTTTTTAAAGTTTTTTAAACCCAAAGATTCTAATTAGGTATGATTTTCAAAGCAGATGCTCTCAACAAAGTGCTATCATAGATCAGTGATAATAATTGTCTGAAAGCTGTTTTACAAAAGATACAACCGTCTTCAAAAAAAAAAAAGTTTTTTGAAGTTTTCCCGTTTTTCAAACGTTGAGTAGAATAATAAAAATCGGAGATATTCTACCTCTGAAACGCGGTCGCTTAATGTGGGCCCCATCAGAAGGTTTAAAGTCACTCAAGGTGCAATGGAAAGGGCTATGTTCGTAGTTTCCTTGTGTGTTCGCATCAGGAATGAAAATATCCACAGGAGAACTCAAGGTTGCCGACGTAACCTGAAGAATCGCCAAACTTAAGTGGCAGTGGGCAAGGCACATTGCTCGCAACAGATGTTCGTCGGGGCTGAAAGATTTTGGAGTGGTGATTGCGCAATGGAAGACGCAGCATTGGAAGGCCTCCGAGTTATCCGATGACCTTTTGAGGGTTGCAGGAATCCAATAGATGCGAGACGCACAGGCCAATTCGTTATGGCAACACTGGTGTGACACCTATGTCCAACTGTGTGTCACTACGGGGTGCCAGCTGAAAATTAGCGCTGGGTGTCGGACGCCCAGCAATTACTGAGTTGGTGACCCTTTCGGTTCAGGCACAGTCACTGCAACTGTATTGTATGTTTGTACTCTTTTTTTTTTATTACTATTTTATGTTGCGGTATATTGTGTTGCTTGCGCCGAATAAATGCTATTCTATTCTATTTAACAGTGGACGTATTCCGTCTGAATTATTGATGTTGTTGATGAGACATTCTGTCTTCTCTTTTTTGTTGATGCAGACTCCTCATTACATCACACAGATTAAATTATACATTTCCTTATCTAGGAACAAATATTCACTCACTACGCACCAGAGACTAAATATTTATTTAAATAAACTAATTATCTAATGTTAACAAAACAAACTACTTGTTTTACTTAGTTATGACTAACTAGTATTAAAAGGCATCTGTTAGTGAGTATACTAACTATTTATTTTAACAAAAACAAGGGCAAGTGCGAGTTGGATTCGCGCATGTAGAGTTTCTATATTATTTATACCATTAATATACTTACAACTTTTTTTTCTATTTTTAAATTCTGGTTTTAGTATTTGCTATTATAGCAGTAAAAAATACATGTTTCCCATCGACCTGAACTGAATGTTTCCTGATAGCTATAACCTAGGGCTGGGGCCAGGGTTATCAAAAGAGGTCGAAAGGGCGCCGGTATGAAGGCTTGAAGGAACGGGATGGGTTTTTTAGTCAGTAAGAGTCTGACACTATCTCCCGCTCCGCCCAAGAGCGGGGGTTGTCATTGGATGATTTTTACCATCGAAAAAAAAAACCTAGGGGACTTTAAGTGCAAGCGTGCTCCATCGTCAGTCACATCATCGCTAATTACCATCAGGCGAGATAGTGGTCCATCTAAATCATATCAATAACAAAAAAAGTAGATATATCATGTGTAAAAATTTTAACTGTCTAGCTATCACTGTTCATGAGATTCAACCTGGTGATAGACAGAGAGCAGTGGTGGCCGAGTGGTATTGGTTCCGACTAACAACTTGTAGGTCGCGGGTTCAAACCCTGCCAGACGCATTACTTTGTGTAATTTATTTCATTATCACTGCTCTCAAAACGGTGACGGAAAACATCATGAGGAAACCGGCACGCCCTTGAACCAACAATTCATGTGACATTCACCAACCCAACTGGGCTCGCGTGGTGGATTACGACCCATTCCCTCTCCTAGACAGGAGGCCTGCCTGAGTCCCAGCAGTGATAGACAGATGGGCAGTGGAATCTTAGCAGGGTCCTGTTTTTACCCTTTTGTTACGGAACCCTAAAAAGCGAAAATCCCATTTAATAGTGAAAACCGCTACTTAGTGGTTTATACAAACAACTCTATCAGAGTGCAGACCTTTTTGGGTTTAATTAATAAAGGTACTAATTATAATATTAATTTGAGCATTTTGTGCAGTATTCATGTAGTTTTTATTATTAATGTTTACTCAGTATTTTTATAAAACTAGTTAACGATCGGTTCAAACTAGAAAACCTGTGTTTCTTATCACTGTCAGTTGATTTGATGACGGGTCGGATTGTCACTCTGTAAGGGCGTAAATTGCGCTACTTCTCTATGAACAAGTTTGGATATTTACGTTCTTGGATAAATTTCCTATAGGTTGAACGCTTAAGCGGTTGCCCGAGCGGCCCTATACAAAAGTGCTTCGTTGTGGGACACACGCGGACACCCGTCACGGGGAGCTGGGCTCCGCGCTCGTTTTGCCACGTCATTCGACACGGCTGAATACACGCCTTTAAAGTTTAAGTAGCGACACTGCTCAGGTAATAATCTGGTTTTCTCGACGAGAACTGCGCTTCAACATGCGCTATGTCACGTGACAGGTGCCCGACGCTGGCGCCCGCCTAACGCAGTTTCAGCCCTCAGAAATTATGACGGCCCTATTTACCTGGTAATTAAATATCTCCAATCGGTAGTCAATTATGAATAATGTGCATTAGAAGAAGTATAAATAAACCTCCTAGCCTAAATAGGAAATACCAAAATATTCCATCAATCAAAAGAAAGACAATCGAATAAATAGGTAGCACATTACCATCTTATAAAATAAACTGAAGAAATCGAATCACTTGTAATATGAGTAATGGATATAGCCAGCTAAGTTCTCGATTCTCGATTTAGGTTAATCGATTTGAGGTCGATTATATCTCCTTGTATTGTGTGGGAGAATAGCCATGAAGAATGGACTGAGCATAACTGCCCCCTAGCCAAGTTACAACTGTTTCTATTCTATTCTCTTGTGTCGAACGCCTCGAGTAGGCCACGCCTCCGATTCTTTTGTTCTGACGTTATCTCAATGCTCAGGTACGTGGTCAGAACAGAAGAATCGGAGGCGTGGCCAACTCGAGGCGTTTGACACTAGAGAATAGAACAGAAATGGTTGTAACTTGGCTAGGGGGTCTGGTTTAATCTAGCTGTAAAAAGAGACGAAGCAATCTAGTGCTAATAGTTGTGTCTTTTTATATTATTATTTTCTATACTTAAGCTGTCTCTGTGACAAGCCACCAATTAGAAATCTTGAAAAGTACTGGCGGCAGTATTCACTTGCGCTTTCTTTCTTTGATCGAAGGTAGAAATTACAGAATGCCACCTTCTACATTACCAGTTTTCTACCAATCATATACGTAACTTCATTTCTACCTTAGGTATCCCCTTCCTCAAGGGGGGTATTATTATTACGTAACTGCGCGTTATTTTTTAGTAAATTCCAAAAAAAAAAGTAAGAAATAACTTTTTCTGATTTTATCCAGTAAAAACGAAGATATTGAAACCAACATTTTCGGCTGAATAAATTTCGTACACCTGTCTGTAGTTCTGTACAGTACGACAACAATTAAGCGTTTTTCAAGCTCATTCAAGTTGTACAATCGGCGCTCAAGGGGATATAAAACAGTCTATCAATACGTTCGTTCTACCGTTTTCCCTCTCACAGTGTTCTACCTCGTATACACTTCATGTCCTAGATCTGAAACGCTCCGTCCATACCTCTAAGATATCTCCTAATATTATGCGGGTAAGACTCGGTGATGTATGATCGAGACATCGTTTAGGGACGTATTGGTATCTTGACCTGGTTTTCTGTTGTTCATTCATGTAGTGAGGAATTGGAACAGGAGTGTATTTAAGGACGACATGATGCTGAGTTTTGAAGACAAAGTAATTGCGAATTTTTAAGTAAACGGTATTAGATTTGTTTTAATTTCGTCATCATCAAATAACTTATCGAATTACTTTTTTTAGGGATTTAGAAAAAAAAAATGGTACATCCACGTCCTACAGTAAGCACATAGAATACTATTTATCCCGGCAGTATTTTCCTTTAGGATAATTATTTATTGTTATTATTAAATACGCATTAATAAAAACAAGTGTACAATTGGCCCCACTTTATTCTGTGCGACAGGCGGGGCCGGCTTTAACTTTTGGATGGACCGAACGAAAGAAGATAGATTTAGGGCTTTCAGTGTACAACTATTCAAAAAATGTGAAATACCAAAACTAATAAATATCAAACATACGATTAAGAAAGCAAAAGATAAATTAAAGTGATCATTACCTATTTTCACGTGGGCAAAGCCGCTGGCAGAGGCTAGTTAGGCATATATTTAGACCTCCCACAAACGACATTTTAAGGCACAAATTACAACGTAATGTTTGGTAGGTTAATATGGGAGTCATCATCATAAATTCTCTCGTAACCTTAAAAGTCCTTATCATCATTACTCACCTGCAATAAATTTTATACATTTGCCGCCCTTTCAACGTTTACTTTCCTTTGTAAATATGCATAAATGCGACATTACCAAGGAGTATTTTGTTGCCCAGTTACTGGTTTGCAGAGGTTAGATACGTAGGTAATCGCAGAAACTAATATTTGATGCATCAGTTGACCCAACAGCTAGGAGATATCTACAACTAGAAAGAACAATTGAAGATTGGATTGCCAGATTGTCATTTTCCCGCCTATTTTGTTTTTTTTTTTCTGTGGCCTTCCAATCAATAGTCCAATTCAACCTTTATTTTCATTTTCATTATTGAAAAGATATAAAATATTTGTCATTAATATTTAAAAAAAAAACATAACAAAACATCAAGAACTAATTGAAAAAAAAATAAGTCACTTAAAATAGTAGTTTATGTGACTAGGGGATAAAGCAGTGTCTTTAAGTCGCGGGCGACATGTTGAATTCCGAACGAAACGAAGGTTGTTGATATTAATCCCGAACGATAGTGAGGGATTAATAAAATTAACTCCCGAGCATCGCGAGGGAGTTAATAAAGAAACCTGAGTGAAGTGAGGAATTCAAGCCGCCCAAGACAAAGACAGCTTTATCCCCGTGTTGCATACTTTACTTTTTACACCATCTGTGAGATAATTAAAAGACAATTAGGTCGACCAAATCATATACTAGAGAAATATAAGTATTAGAGTTTGTCTAATAAGTTAAACGACTTTGGTAATTATCAGGATTTAATTAAATCTGATGTAGTCAACACGGGTTCAATAATCAAGGTTAACTAAGAGATAGAGATCATTGTTTACTAACAGAAGAATCTTATGAAAAGTATCGAATATAAGTATTATTTAAATGTTATACAAAATTCCCAAGACAGACTTAATACGAGTATTTACAAGTTCATCAAACAAACAAGATTCACTACTCCAAGATTCTATAGTTTCAATTTTCTATAACGCTCCCGTCAGTACGCACGTTTTATTCTATTTTCTTTTTTTTTTGTTAGTGGCCAGTTTTAATCATAGTGATTACATACTCTTTGGTTTGAATTTCAAGTCAACTTGTTTGATGCGCCTACATTTTAATTCACAATGTTGACGATTTTTAATGTTCCAAATTCAAATCTCATTATTCCCTAGGGATCGGCCATACTGCATTATCTCCCTAGGGATAGAATGACTTGCTTTAAGTGAGGTTTGTATGACGTATAAAACGACATTATCGAGCAGGTGGTGTAAAAAATTACATACATTCTTTAATTTTAATTTTAAATCCCACTGTAATTGACTGGCTATAAAGGAAGTTGGGAGAAGGTGCAATAAAAGTGTGGAGATGGAACTAGTTTTTTTTTTTTTAATAATTTGACAGTTGTGAGTTGAAAGCTATTCTCCCTAGGGATGAAAAGTATTACTTTCAATCCGTTATTCAGGCAACTTGAGACCTACTCTCAGAGTACGAGAAATGAAAAATTATTTAAATAAAAAAATGTAAGCCGATAATGAGCTTACAAAATAAATTAGTCCCTAAAAATACTTTGATCTAAAAACATTACTAGTTATAATAAAAAAAAGATACAGTTATACCCTTATCATTGATAAAAAGATCACAATATCTATGCAAAATGATCAAAGTCTGGAGTATATTCACAAACTTCTTGGACTCCCGTCCCTTGGGAATCGAAGGGGTCTCGTAAACTCTTTGAGAGCGAAATTCGGTCAAGGAAAGGGATGTTTCGTGGTTGTGCGAATCTTGTTTTTTTGATCTCCGGGAGTTGTTTTGACTTGATAACATCGGTTCCGAAACTTTGGGGATGTTAAGTGACATTGAGTGAATACCTACACAATATATCTTTGTTTTCTTTGTGAAGCAGTCGGATAAAAACATAATATTATCGCATTCACATCTCTCGCACCCGCGGCGGCAGTACGCAAATCTGTGCATTTATTTGCGGCCAACAGCGCCCGGAAAGCGCGCGGCTGACCTTTAAATCAATTTTCTTTGCGAAATATTGATTGATTTGCATATGCAATGTTCACTTTGAAGAATATTTAACCACCAATTTTTATGTGTAAAAATGTTTCGAAAGATCCAAGCCGTTTCGAAGGAGTAGGGAAAAGTTGCAAAATTGCTAAATATTTTTTTTA
This sequence comes from Mythimna albipuncta, assembly GCA_929112965.1. NCBI lineage: Eukaryota > Metazoa > Arthropoda > Insecta > Lepidoptera > Noctuidae > Mythimna > Mythimna albipuncta. The sequence goes on along the minus strand of OV815972.1, from coordinate 8,159,793 downwards.
GACCTAAGTATTTGTTTTTGGTTGTGACTGTTAATTTTATAATTTATTTAAAATATTTATTTACAACTTATAGCAACAAAATATATACATAATAAACTAAAATTAAAATATTTAAGTATGCTTAACCTAACTATACACACTAAGGGCTACTTCCTACTAAAATATGGCGTCATAAAACTCCTCCGCATCGCTGTCGACTGGAAGTGTGCCCAAGAGGCTGGCGGCATTGCCACGTTGAATGGCAATGCTTAATCTCTGACCGAGATAAAAACCAGCCCTTGGGTCACGCGAAGTGTCAACTAAACGTTTTGACAGCTCTTTAAACAGTATATGAGCACTCGGACCCCACGGCCCAAGAGTTTCAACCCCAAACGGCTCAAAAATATAACTGCCGACAAGGTTGTTATATTTCCGCCGCTTGAGGTTCTCCGCAGCCGCAGCGGCAGCACCAGCACAGCACGATGAACTAGGAAGATGGGATGGCGCAAGAGTGTCGACACAGGTAGCGTCCCACACTAAAGGTCTACCCAACTTCCATGGAAATAAAGACATACCGTCCGGTCTCTTACCATCGTCGCGTGCCAGGCCATGAGGTTCCAAAACAGCCGGAACGCCGACGGTGACAAGGGCTCGTCGGATAATGTCGTTAATATTCGCGTGCCGCGCTATGCGTCCCGCACTTCGACTGCATGACAGGCCGTGGTGGCCGAGGCTGTTGACAGCTTCGCCACAGTGACAGCGATGAGGAGAACAACAAGGAGCGCCAAGGCGTAGGGCAACAGCTAGGCGGAAAGTAGTATCGTCGAACAAGGTGCCAATATTCGACGACGGCAGTGCGTGAAGCCAAAGACCTGACTCCCAATTTCCCACAGCCAGCAGGCGCGCCCGCTCCGCAGTCGTAGCAGATGTTAGAATTAGGTTTTCCTGAACTACTCTGCAGAGCGGCTCATCCCACCGTCTCTGGGAAGCCGGGTTATCGGGCGGATTTGTATTCGGGCAAGCAAGTCTCCAGGCATCTATAGCCTCGATGAAGCACGGCACATTGAAATCAATCAGTGAGGGAGATAGGATATTCCTGATTAATTTCTCAGTACCGTGAACCGAGGATATAAAAGCTGGTAAACTAATACTGGAAATTTTGCGGACGCCGAGGCCTCCCATACGGATGGGAAGGGTAGCTTGAGCCCAGGCTCGGTCATCCATGGCCACGTTTAAAATTGTCGTAAGGGTATGCCGAATAATTTGGTCCATTTTTTCCAAAAGATGGTGATGTTTCCAAAGATGAGAAGCACGGAGAAAATATGTTAATTTAGGGCCGAAACAGCAGAAACGAATTAAAGTGATGGCCGAATGCATTTTAATTTCTAGCAATCTTTTCGAAATATCATTAAATTTTTGAATTTTTTCCTCAACGAAATTTGGGAAGGAATCTTCGAAAATAGGAGACCCAAGGAGGCGAAGAGTGCTTCTTTCAATAATTTTTATCTCCGGGGCTATTGTGTTAAATTTTGAAATAGTCAGTTGTCTGTCAGTACTGTCAGATAAGAATAACTCACATTTAGAAAAGTTGAGGTCAAGACCTATTAAGTGGAGTTGATTTTTCAGGAAATGTAAATCATTCAAAACCGTGTCTGAATCGCCTCCCAGGGTTCCGTCATCGAGATACCAAACGTTGAATTTGGAATTTAACTGTTGAATAATAGGGTGAATGGCTAAACTGAAGATCACTGGCCCGAGGGGATCACCTTGTTGACAGCCAACAGCGGATTCCAATAGGTTGTCCCGATATAGTAATTTAGAAGGTTGTCTATAACATTGCCAAAGAAAACTAAAAATTTGGGGTACTTCTTTTTTAGATTCTGCCAATAATTTATTTTAATCTGTGATTTGACTTCTATTGACTTGTTTTCTTGTATTTTATTTTGTTTGACATTTTATATTATTTGACATTGTAATGTAATTATTTGTATCAACTATATTTTTTTCAAACCTATTAACCTGGCCGTTACCGAGGAGTAGGCTTCAGAAAGTCACTATTTTATGGCACTTTTCAGGCGCTTGGGCCTTAAGAGAGGTGTTGATGAAATAAATTGACGAATACATACTTAACTCGGCACGTTGTATTTACTTAAAGCAATGTCTCAAGTTAACATGCAAATCGTTTACGTCGTCGTTTCCCAATGTTGGTGTGAATCAGTGAGCTGACTCAGGCGCATTCTCTCGCCTCAGGTAGCGGCCATTATTGAGTCAATGAGTCATCGTTATCGGTAATCGCTAACTTTGACTTGATTGTCAAATAAGATTTATAACTTTATTTAACCAAATAAGATTTAGTTTAAATAAAAAAAGACGTGTGGCACTCGGGGACTGCCGCGGTAAAGCTATTGCATAGCATTTTTATCAACTTATGCAATTATAATTATTTATTTATTTTATTTATGCAGTATTTTTTTTTCCTTTGTTTTTTTTTCTTTGATATTAATTGAAGTTACACTTTCACACATTGAATTGAATTTTGATTGATTGTTCACTCATTTGTTTTCTTATCGGTCACCACGCTCAAAAAACAAATAAGTGGGGGGTGTTAGGTTATTTTCGTTACGGAATTTCTGGATTCGGTCTCCACGCTCAAGGCCCGCGATAGAAGCTATGCAATAGCTTAAAAATAAAGTAATGTCAACATTAAACTTGATTACAATACGCATTAAAATCATTAGTGTCAAAGAATATTTAATAGACTAGTCTTCTTAATTCCCATAATATATTAATTCAATATAATTTTAAACTTAAAACAATAATATTTAAATTTTATTAATTAATTCATATTTACTAATTCTACATCATTCTTATAGAAATATTTATACGCATGGCACGTATGGCAGTATATGCATGTTTCTCATGTGATTTTGACCAATACATATTTACTGTATGGACTTTAAAAGAGACTTTGACCCCTGAGTTTGTTTCGGTGTTTCTTCTCAGGGTAGTCAGCTAGGAAACACCGGCCTCATCTAGTTTAAAGTAACGTAAAAAAAAATTTCGACGTGTAAAAGTGTTTTTTAAAAACTTATTTACAAAATAAATAGCATTTATCATTTATGCTGGAACCAAAATTGTAACATCTAGATATTATTCCGTATTCTGACAAATAAACATATCGATTTGATTAGAATTGCAAGTCGCATGTAATATCTAGGAAAAAATCTAGTACTTGACTGCGATCCCGCCTGATGGTAAGCAGTGATGCAATCGTTGATGGTGAGGCGCACTAGTTTATTAAGAGCCTATTCACTTTAACCAACCATAACTATCATTTGTTATTAGACAAGTTACTAAATGGCGTCTTAAATCCTATAGCGGAAACACTTTCAAATATTTTAAGGTCAGGATGACTCATTTGCGGATACGATTAGTTTAAGGTACCGATAGAACCTCTTGCTCATAATAATATGTATACACTTACTCACCATGCTAAAAAAATATATGTTTTTTTTTTCTTTAAAGGTAAGCGTGCTTCGTCGTCGATCGCATCGTCGCTATCCATCAGGTGAGATAGCAGTCAAACGCGAACCTATCAACAATATAAAAAAAGCATTACCTCAACCGTTTTTAGGGTTCCGTAGCCAAATGGCAAAAAACGGAACCCTTATAGATTCGTCATGTCTGTCTGTCTGTCTGTCTGTCTGTCTGTCTGTCTGTCTGTCTGTCTGTCTGTCTGTCTGTCCGTCCGTATGTCACAGCCACTTTTTTCCGAAACTATAAGAGCTATACTGTTGAAACTTTGTAAGTAGATGTATTCTGTGAACCGCATTAAGATTTTCATACAAAAATAGAAAAAAAGCAATAAATTTTGGGGGTCCCCATACTTGGAACTGAAACTCAAAAATTTTTTTTTCGTCGAACCCATGCGTGTGGGCTATCTATGGATAGGTCTTCAAAAATGATACTGAGGTTTCTAATATCATTTTTTTCTAAACTGAATAGTTTGAGCGAGAGACACTTCCAAAGTGGTAAAATGTGTGTCCCCCCCCCTCTAACTTCTAAAATAAGAGAATGATAAAACTACAAAAAATATATGATGTACATTACTATAAAAACTACCAACGAAAATTGGTTTGAACGAAATCTAGTAAGTAGTTTTTTTTTAATGGGTCATAAATCGAAAAAAATACACTATTATTAAAACATCGATCAAAGTTACAACACATTACAAGAACTTTTATATTATGTTACTTGCTGCTACGGAACCCTTCATGGGCGAGTCCGACTCGCACTTGGCCGGTTTTTTTTTTTTTAATTCGGAAATCATCCAATGACTTCTTTCGCTCTAAGGTGCGAGAGAAAGTGTCAGACTTTTATTGACTAAAACCACATCTGGGGCTTTCTTCTCTCTAGACACCGGCTCTGCTAGGCCCTAAGTTTTTGCTGTCATATTTTAAGGCGTGCGTCACAACCAATCAATCAAAATGTGTGTTGTTTCCCCAGGTTTAGTCTTTACTGGATGGCCGGACGGCGAACTACCCATTGCTCGCCGTCCGCGAGCCCGCGCTTACGTTGGCCGGAAATAGTCTTACGACTCGCCCGGGGCGTCTCCGGGGAGGATCACGAATTCACACTATCCCTAGAGACTTACTGCAAATCAAATAATTATATATTTTTAGCTTAACTAGCGCATGACACTCAGACCCGGAACAACTATTTAATTTTGTTCCGCGCAAGAATTGAACCCACGATACGCGCCGCTGCAGTCAATCGCTCAACCACTGCGTCTAGCGTGCCGTTAAATAAATAAATAATGAAATATAAAATATTATTGCGTTGTTGCAATAAATTCAAATGTACGATGGTATTTATTTTAGTAGGAAAACCTCATACAGATAATATGAAATGAGTTCAATGTCTTTATTACAATTATGTAAACATAATAAGTATTAAATAAGAGTTATTTAACTGATGTTTCCGCCACAAAAGACCAAACATTTGCATATTTTTTCGAAACTTTTTCTTTAGGTACGAAAAAATAATTATTTTGTTTTTAATTTAAGTACAATTTTAATGTGCCTTATCCTGTGTAGCCTTATAATTAATGCGAGATCTTTTCTTTTGCGAATTATTTACCTTAATTCTATGCTAATTGTTCCAAAGTTGTTTAACATAATGTAAGCGGGCTCATTTAGATTAATATACTTAAAAAACAGGCAAAGGGAAGATAAGATATATATTATATACAAGCTTATTTTATGTATATGTGAAACCTGAAACACCCTTCTAGTATTTTTATGTAAAGAATCTATGTACAAAATTTCAAATTTAAAAAAATCACAAAGTTATAAGCTTGTTATGTCATCAAAAATACAAGGTCAACGGGCCATCTAGGCGACTGAGGGCGTATTCAGATGACACGCGCCGATCACGCACAGCACCCGCGCACGCGTTGTGCCCGCCTTAACCCCGCACACGCGCTGCGTCCGCCCCGCGTACGCCTCGCGCCCACTTATGCTACTAGTGGCTGGACTCCTTCGTTCACTAGGCATTTAACCCTAGCGCGGGCGCAAAACGTACGCGGGGAGGGTGCAGAGCGCGGGCAGGGCGAGCGCAGGGTTGGCGCGAGGCGGGCGCGGAGCGTGCGCTTGGCGTGCGCGTGTAGACCTCGTTAAATGCAATTTGAGATCTATTGATGGATTATAAGACTCAAATTTTTATTTAATAAATTTCAATGCGAGCTGGACGCGGGTGGCGTGCACTGAGCGTGCGCGTGTCGTCTGAACGCGCCCTTGCGGGTTATTTTGAACTTGCACCCAGCTGTTTGCTAGCTCCTAATGCCCGCTATGACCTGCCGTAACCAATGTTGTGCTTAGTGTCGGTGGTGTCCAACTTGTGAACCTTTTTAGATATTATTGTGAAAAAATATAACATGGTGTAAAAACTATTGGATTTCATTCGGTTCAGTTGTTGGATTGTATCAGTGCTTACCATCAGGTGGAATCGCAGTCAAGTACTATAATAATAATATAATAATATTCCACAACTATCACACAGCGCTGTCTAGTCCCAAGCTAAGCAGAGCTTGTGTTATGGGTACTAGACAACTGATAAACATACTTATATATTTCTAAATACATACATATTATAGATAAATTACACCCGGACACAGAACATATGATCGTGCTCATCACACAAACATTTGTACTGGGTGGGAATCGAACCCACGACCTCCGGCATAGCAGTCAGGGTCACTAACCACTAGACCAACAGGCCTGTCTAGTTTATAACAGATAAAAAAAAAGTTACTGATTGTAAACAAACTTTATTCAGGTTTCGCATTCGCATAAACTAAAATGAATTTACCCAGCTTAGCAATTTATGACAGCTTTACGGTATGATTTATTAGAACTGTACGTCATAAAGTAAATGTTATAGTTTAACCCGTTGTATGGCCGGAACGCGGGTCCACGCGGGACACAATAACTTTTTAATTGTGTCTCTAATTACGGCATACGAAAGGTTAATAATAAAATAGGTCTTGCATAATGCTCAATTGTAAACTAAAGTGTGTTGTATATTAAATATTTATTATTACCTAATTGTTAAATCTGTCAGCATTGACTCTGATATTTGTCCCCTTATCCAGTGTTTTACAAAGGTATTCGAACGTGTTCAAAAATATCTTTAAGTATAGCTCTTCTGTAAGTGTGTTTGTCACCTAACTCCTCATAAACGACTTGACCGATTTGGATGAAATTTTAAGGGTACATTTGAGTTGGTCACTATATGGTTTAAAAATACGATTCGACCCGGCAGAATGCGCCGCATTCGTGTTACCGATTTTTTTTCTGGTGAAAGTCAGTTTTCAGGCAGGACAGCGTCTGTTGGGACCGCTAGTATCTTATTTGAGAGAGATTTTCCACAAACATTTTGATCAAAATGAATAAAGACCTAAAAATAAAAGTGGAACCCCATACCCGTGTGACGCATGGATGCCTGTCATGGCTTCGTGCCGAAGTTTCATCAGTTCGTCATACTCGATGACTAACAAGCCGAACATTTAAGGCGTTTAGTCCCTCGAAAATCTGGCAGGAGTTTAATGCACACATACTCGTACTGCCACCTGCGCCCGCATAGAGCCCCGCTTACCTTTAAAACCATTTTATCCATCGTCGACCTTTTTTTTTTTTATGGTGGGCAAAAATCGAGCGCCCTTTCGGATAACCCTGGCCCCAGATCCATCGTCGACCTCATCAGCGCTTACCGTCAGGTTAGATGGTGGTCAAACGCAAGCCTATCAACAATAATAATTTAAAAAATTGCTTCGTGAAATATTGACCAGCAATTTATTTGTATAGACATATTTGTAAAAATCAAAGCCGTTTGAAAAGAGTAGGCAAAACATGCGAAAAAATATCACGCCTTTTTTTTGGAAAATGTTTTCAGTCATACGGAAAAAAAAACATAATTATGCTGATTATGATATATATGAATATATAATATTTCTTTATTCAAATCTATTTACCCAGCCGTTACCGAGGAGTAGGCTTTAGAAAGTCACGTTTTATGCCACTAAATGTGAGCAAGGGCCTTAAATCTGTTCGTTGATATGAAGTACATTTTTTGTATTTACAAAACAACTAATATTTGTGAAACTCGCTACATTCTAGATGTTACAGTCCGATTCACAAGAATATTTAGATAGAAAATTGTAAAATATATCAACACGCACTAAAGCGCATCATTTGAAATGTATTTCGTATGGAATTATTGCAATTAGAAACTAGTATTTAGTTATGTCTATATAATACCGCAAATTTTTTATTAGTCCAAAAAAAATAGGGCTCTATACGTTACTGATAATATTTTTGTAGTCAAAAGTAAAAAAAAAACGAAATCCCAAAGTTGACCACGAAAATGTATCATAATTAAAGAAAGAAAGACAAGTGTTCATTTTGGCGCACAAAACATTGAAGACAATAAACTTAAGATAAACACAAAACAAAAAATAAAATAAAAAGTAACATTGTATGTCACACGTTGAGCCAAAAAAGGTAAATTCATGATAGACTCATTCATAACAATTGCTACTAGAAAATACTCGTAGGTACTACGCGCAGTGTTTTTCCATTTTGATCGTCATTTATTCATTCATACAATAGACCGTACAATATTTCCATAAATTAAGTGACATTTTGGGATATAAACAAACACTAATGACTTTACTGTTTACGAATATTATTTATTGAGAGTTTACTTAAATAATAACAAGACCTTTTCTTCCTTTAGGTATTTAAACTAATTAAAATTAGTCGTGTATATTATTTATGGTATCCAAATTAGATACTATATCGAATGTGGTACAGAAACCAGTTGACGACGCTCTACAACAAATTAAGATACAACATCTTAGCCACTGAAAAAAAAAACTAGCAAGGGGCGAGTTCGTCTCGTACATGAAGGGTTTCTTACTACAATATTAATATTGAGCAAAAAAACTGGCAGGAAAGTCACTTTTGTGTCTGTGCTTTTGTTTCATTAGAGCCCCTCCCTAAATATTTCATTAGTCCAGTCAAATTAGACCGATAGGGTTGATGTAACAATAATTCGCACCCAGCTAAAAATTGGTAGGATTGTTCAAAACACCATCATAAATGTGTAAAATGTAAAAAGTCCTCGTCGATCCGATACCTGGAAAAAAATTCGAGGTCAAAAAGTCACAAAAACGAGTTTTCTAAATTGATCGGACTAAATTTTATTTAAAGTAAATATAAAACTCAATATTCTGTCAATATTTTTAACCGTGTACCTACCTGTTGCCATTAATAATAATATAATATAATAATAAAACATTTATTTTAATCTATTTGTAGTTAAAGCGGCAACAAAAATACATTAGGTATCTGAAAATTTCAACTGTCTAGCCATCACGTTTCATGAGATACAGCCAAGAGACAGACAGATGGATAGTGAAGTGTTAGCAATAGTCTCGTTTTTAACCTTTGGGCACGGAACCCTAAAAACGTTCTTCATCTGTACGACTATTATAACAAACGACAGCAATCAAACTATTACCTCATCGAAACTTTCAAACAATAATATTGTTTCGAATTCATTACATAATATTCTTGCTTTATTATGAAAATGACCCAATTGTGTTGTGGTAATGGCAATTATAATTATCTGAAGGAAAATAAACCCAAAGGACGTAAACGTTTAGTCACCCATAAGTAAAACATAAGTAAGTAAGTAAGTATGTATGTGTGTGTGTATGTGGTAAGTAGGTACCTATGTGTCTATGGGCCAAGATTATTATTATTAAAACTTACGTGTTAATTAACCGCTGCATATTTATTTTCAAAAATGACTTCGGCAGTGTGTTATGGTACTATTCTAATATAGAATTTCACAGTCATCAACTTCATCAATAACGGCCTCATCTAGTTTAATAAACTGACTAAAAAAATAAAATTTACGTGTAAAAGTGTTTTATAAAACCTTTTTGCAAAATAAATATCATTTATCATCATTTCAGCCGAAAGACAGCTGCTGCTGGACATAATTATGCCTCCTCTAAGTGTCACCATAACGACTGGTCCTGCGCGTCTAGCATTATTCGAATTCCCGTGACCCTCACTAGGTCATCGATTCACCGTGTGGGAAGCTCCTAACCTAATCGTTGCAAAAATAACTTCAAATGACAGTATGTTATAGCGTTATTCCAAAAATAAAATGGAATTTTACAGTCATCATCTTCATCATCATTTCAGCCGAAAGACAGCCGCTACTGGACATAGACCTTCCCCAAGTGTCACTACAATAACCGCTCCTGTGCGTCTTGCATCCATCGGAGAGCTCCGTCCACCTTGTGGGAGGCTTCCCATTCTCTTCTGATTTAAGGTCGCCACTTTTCTACCTTTCGGCCCCATCGACCATCTGTGAGTAATGTTCTATGCCCACTGCCACTTAAGTTTGGCAATTCTTCGAGCTTTCTCGAACTTCGTTTGTATGTAACTTTGGTAATTTTATAGTATCCCGAACTAACCCAGAGATAGGACTTGTGCCCGGTTTCTGGTCATATAACGGTCCTCATCATTTCAAAGAGATTGCAGTACCTACCGTTGATGACACGGTTGGCGCAGTGGTTCTGCGATTGGCTGCTGCGCTACGTGTCGTGGGTTAGATTCCCGCACCAAACCAATATCTATATGCATTATACAGTACACATAGTTGTTGTTACATGTTTGTGAACGGATCGACAACACAGGAGTAATTCCTAGGTTGAGGCAAAATTTATTAAAAAAAAAGACGGGTTGCACTCCGGGAGTGCCGGCAGAAGTGAAAACTTGATTATTAACGTTGAAATATATATATATATATATATATATAAATATATATATATATATATATATATAATATATCTATATACGTTGAAATATATATATATTTATATATATCTATATATTTGAAACAGTAGGCCCAGGCATACATTTTCGCCGCGCCGTAGAGAGGGGATAGCTGTCTACTCTCCATCCGTCTTACGCTTTTTCGATCAGGTCACGTGTCCTGACGCGAGTTAAGATTTTATACCCATTACAGAAAAAGTGCTCAACGCTGCTAAAGAAGTTTTCACTTCAAAAATATGTTGAAACCAATAAACAATTTATTTTTCTCGAAATTTAGGAGAAGTTTCCAAGTATCTCGTGATGAAACTGTAGGTATATCTCTGTATATTAGGTACTTATTTTGTTCTTTATGTGTAACTCAGTGCGGTGTTGAAACACCTCTAAAGGATTGGCACTAGCCATACATACGCGTTAGAGTATACCTGTACAGTTGAGTTTTACAGGTAAACCGGAGCGTGTATTTTCCACAACTGTGCAGGTTACCACACAAACTTACCTGACAGGTATAACTGTACAGATAAGTTAGCGTGTATAACCAGTTACCTTTACAGTTTTCAAAATTTTTAAATCACACCACACTGAATTGCACAAAAAATAATAATGAAGAACCTAAATAGATGTGCCAACAGTTTCACCGTGAGATATTTGCAAATCTATTCTTAATTTCGAGAAAAAAAAAATCAATTGATATCTCTCAAAAACAGCTGAATCGACCTTTTTTCTATAAGGAAGTTTTCAAAAATTAAAAAAATATATATTATTTATTTTTTAATTTAAATCATTTCGGTGTATTTTTTAAATTTAAAAAACAGTATGTGCCCTTTTAGATGTTTATAAAGGACTGTCCTCTTAGAGGTGGGAAATACTAATTTCACAAGCGCACAGTTGGGAGCTATAGTCTCCCGCAATTTTAAAACATTAAGTTGCCAGGAACCCCAGGAAGAAATCAATTTGATGTTGCCAGTTGTCACGGACCAAAGTGTAAATCCGGGGACGGATGACACGAAGCGTGCCTCTAACCGATCCCTTCCTACGCTCATAAATCAAAGATTACTTTATTGCCTGATTCATAACAGAGGGGACACTATCTACAATCAGTGTAGGTGGCGGACAACGGCCGACAAATTGGTACTAATGCTATCATTATCGCGGGTACGACACCTATACGCACTTTGTAGTTGAATATTGTAATAGATATGCTTCGGGAGATATTTATGTAGGTGCAATGTGAAACAATGAAGCTAAAGATAGACTGAGCATACTTATACTACGTATGCTACTAATTATGACATCTCCTATGAATCTTAAATTTGCTTGACTTACCCGAGCGCCCCGAAATGTGACGCTCCAAGCGAACTCGCCTTGTGCTACAAGCGTCAAAAACAAATCTATATCTATTATCTACAAAGCCACAAAGTAGCGCTGTAAGCAGCAGCGGAGTAGATAAAACTCAGTTAGCGCTTAGAAATGACGCGTGCAGTGAATTGACGCCTCAAGCGTGGCGTTACGCTATTACGTAGGATTCGTGTGACAACGTTGCGTATGCCAAATATGTTTCTAAGTCATCTGTCCTCAAGCAAATTCATGAGATATACATGTCATAATGAATAGCATAAGTGGTATACGTGGGCTAAGTTTGTCTTTAGCTTAATGCTTTAAAATAAAAGTGTTTAATGATAAATCGTCCAAAAAAATGTCCTTCTAGAAGCTCTTCTGGAAGGACTTTTAAAGTCCTAAAAATAAAAATTTGTATGAAATTTGACGCTCGTCCTTCTGGCAGTACGCCGACTGCTGGCGAGACGACTCAGACGAATCACTAAATCAGGGGAAACAAACATTTTGAACTACCCACTTTTAATTATTTATTTATATGAAATAAACGAAAAGTTATGTTGTTGTGTTTATAAATAACAATAAGGTTAGGTAGGTAACATATATTTATTTTTATATAATATATTGATATGTTTGTATATACTTTTGGTAGGTGCTCAATGTTGTAATTACAATTGTAGAATTCATTTTTTATTTTATAAAGTATTATACCATTCAATACTTTACCGCGGTTTCGTCTACGTGGACGCGGGAAGAAGTTATTGTGTTTCTTTCTATATATATCAGCTGGCTTTCTGTTGTTTTTTGTGGTGTACAAAACGGTTTTGATAATAAAATGTCGGCCATAACATTAAGATGTTGCAAATTCATCACCAAATTGTTGACGACTCCAGGCGTTATTCGTTCCCGACGCATCGTAGTGCGATGCTAGCGAACGCACGCGATCTCCACGTCTAAATATCGTAGCCATTTCGCTCACACTAATGCAAGAACGATGAAACAAACACTCCTACAATCAGAAAGAGACTGACTATCTACTTGTTTTTTTACAAATCCTGCCAGCTGGACCGTTCACGTAATATTCATTAAAAAAGGTGCGTCCTACCGGAAGGACTGAAAGTCCTGCTAGTAGGACGCTGGACGATTTATCATTAAAGATGACAATGTGTCTGTCATACATAAAAGCGATACTTTGAATGTTTGGTCATGATACACATGACATGTCTCGAATGAAAAGTCAATTAATATGCTATTAATGCACCTTTCTTTAGAATCTAAACTTTTTTAAGAAAACATTGCCCCCCACTTTGATTACTCCTTTATCGTTACTGCGTTCACAACCATTTTTAAACTCAAGACAAGACAAGTCTTGAGTTACCCAGAACGCAGACCCAGAACAACTGTCTGTAGGCCACACAAATATTTATTTTGAATGATCAAATCGATTATAAAATCACAAAATATAAGAACTAGCCCCCGGCTTCGTTCGCGTTCATAAAATATAGAATTGTCACTCAGAAATAAAGCAGCTTTCTATTGGGTGAAAACAAATTTGCAATTGGATTATTTTCAGAGATTATCTCCTACAAAAAATACAAAAAAAACTTTACCTCTTTTTATCAGTGTTGATAAATGTAGATAATTATGCCGAAGAGGGGTGGTGAGGTAGAGAGGGTGTTAAGTAGTAGTTCCAAAGCTTTCTGACAGTGACAGCGTAAGAATTAGACGTAAACCAAACAATCATATTAATAATAATATGTTTTTCAAAGAAGTATCTGCGTAGGCGCTTCCCTCATTGAACAATAGACGTTATCCACTTATTGTCGCGCTAGATTGGTTAATTGTCGGTGCAACGGGATCTCGTGGGTATTTAAATTGAAACTATAAAGTGGGCGATGACATAATAAGAGGGCTGTAATGAGATGATACTTTAAAGTCGTTTTTATTTAACACTGGCTTTTATTCTGCTAGCGACTTCGTCCGCGTATAGTAGTAAATATATGGCTATTTCATTCATTAATAAAGTAGCTGTCTACTTGTGATAGATTTTTAGAAACAAAAATGCAAATCTTTCATCTTTATAATAACATAAATATTGATTAAAATATGTATGAACGTACGTATTTAAAACACTGTAAGTATGGAGTGAACATAACAAAAAGATCGAAAAATAATTTAAATACCATTTTACCGTGACATTTTTAAGTTTTATTAATAAAACTATAAATGGAATTGAGAGACTTTAAGAAACGTAGAATAAAAAGTTTTAGCTTGCTCTGTTTTTATTTTATTTTCAGTTGTTCATAACCCACTGTTATTGAAGGATTTTAAATTAATTAGTAACATTGTACTTTTTTTTTAAAGCGAACAAAGTACGCTTCCGTCAAATTTTATATTATTATTTCATATAGTAAATTAATTAATTGTTCTTATCATATTTCTCTACTAACATTTTGATTAAATTTAGCCTGTGATGATCATAAGCAAAGTGCCTGTGATGTGTGTGCCTGTGTTAGCTTCATTCATCTTCACTAATATTATAAAGTTTGTGTTGTTTTGTTTGTAGGAGGTAATCTCTGAAAGTACTGATCCGATTGCTAAAATTTTTTCATCGATATAAAGTTGTTTTATTCTTAAGTGATATAGACTATATTTTATGTACGCCGGCGAAGTTGCGGGCAGAAGCTAGTACGTTGTATCACGACCTTTATCAAGATCACTCGCTAATTTCCCCTCCTCATTCCAGCCTCTCTGAACCGGATTTCATTAAGACAATTTGAACTTCCAACTAACGCCTACGTATCATTAGCAGATGAATGAGACATCCCTCTATCTTCTTGCGAAATATGCAAATTAATATAAATAGGAAGTTGTATTATACAGCTTTGAGCTTTCAACCTTTGATATTTATAACGCAGCAAGCGACATCATCGTATTTTTCAATTGCCTACATCCACTTTAAACATCACTTCTAATAGTCCTCTTACACGTATGGCATGGCTTTATAATGAAAGGTTCAACTTGTTGGATTACCCTATCGATGTCTTCTCGATGAGTTTTGTTTCATACAGACGCCACCTGTATAAACAGTGTGAATAGTGTACGTTTTTTATATTTTCGGTGTGTTTTGTCTTTGTAGTGATCTGGATCTAGTTGTACTGGACACACTATTTGTTATTCTTTGTCTCTAATTTCTCATTTTTCAATGTCATGCATACCTGTTATTTGCGTGGTTACTGAAATGTCATTTTTTAGATGTAAGTTTTATTTGTACTGTAAGTGATTGTGCTGTTGGTATGCTTATTCCTAATAAATAAATAAATAAATAAATAACACTTCTAATATCCAGTTTAGTTTTTGCGTTTAGTCCTTAATGGGCCATTGTATTTGGGCCTTAGAGCCATCATTCAGCAAGCTTCACTCTATCTAGCCCGCCTCTCGCCAGCAACAAATTAGGCTTCCCAGCTTCCCAGCTCTTATGCCTTGATCACACGAGTAAACGGCGAGACAGCACTTTCGGCCGAGTACTCGATACGTGTAAACACGGCGCCGAGTGCTCGGCCGAGCGCTTATCCCTGCAACTCCATATCACTGTCGCGGCCGAGGAACATTTTACTGTCTCGCTCTTTTACTCGGTACGTGTGATCAAGGCATTATAGCGATCCATTTGACAAGCTAAACAGAACTGTAAAAGGGATGGAGCTATTGCAGGGTATATAGCTCCATCTCTCTTGCTCGCTCGCACGTCTTACATTTTCTCACGCCATGCTTACTATGATGTGTTTAAATGTCAGACGCCCCAGGCTGTCTACGAAGGAATTCGATAATCCTAAATTAAGTTTTTGTATTTCAAACAATGCTTTCTCTGTTGCGGAATTAAAGTTTAAAGCCATATTAAGTTAGCACCAAAGTCGTGAGAAAAATCTGGATGAACGCACAGAACCGGGAAGATGACAGTAAGGAAATTGGGCTGATACGCATCAGTGGTTGTTGCCAGACTGATAATTATGTTAATGATGATGGCTCTGAAAGACAATTGTAATGTGAGATTTACCTACCTACCAGTAACAGAAAAGGTTTATTTAAAAAAAAATTATATCTATGAAAATCGATCATGTCATCGTTGACGCATCATTGGGTTACACCAATATGCACTTGCAAATGGTAAATTCTACACGCTCGGAGGGTGAAAAGGATTTCGACGAAGCTTGGTACCTACACGGGTAGACCATGCCTTGGAATAAAACATAGGATACTTTTTATCCCGGGAGTGATAATAAGATTCCTACTAGGGGAAAACCGCTATTAGAAGCAAATTAGCAAATATTTTAGAAAAATATATGCCTACATTTCCATAAATTACTCTTAGTTCCAACCCAAACACCAGATTATCTACATAAAAATGTTATCCATTTACTAAAGTAATCGTATTTCATGGGTAATATAATTTTACTTTTCACGCTATTAGGACTTACTGACCCTTATTTATTAGTTGAAAGCTGAAAAAACCTAACCTAACCTATAAGAAAGAAATATTAATTCTTCATCGAATATTTCGATGAATTTGTGTGTCACCGAATTTATATTACCAAGTCGAGTTCACTGAGATGGCGTAGCTAGATGATTAATGGCCGGGGTTCGGGGACCAAAAAATCTGGGGCCCCTTTCTTACGGAGGAAATTATCAAATAACTTCTCCTGCTGTGGGTGAAGCTGGAGGGAGTGTCAGACTTTTACTGAAAAACGAGTTGCCATGGTTTTGTTTATATTTCGAAGATGGGAGATTTTTTCGCGAAGTTAAAAGGATTGGTTATCAGGTTTTGGGGGCCTCGTGCTTGGGGGCCCCCAGGCACTGCTTCATTCTTGTCAACCGTCAAGCTATCACTGACCTCCTTTTCTTTCACATCACTCCTAACGATGTATGATTTGGTCTCTTTCTCTCTCTATCCTTCAACAAGTATACTCATAATCTCTTTTCAACCGACTTCGTAGTGACATACGATTCATCCCTCTTCTTCATCCGACTGACTTGGTATCGTCAGACGAGTCCCTTTTAACTTTTCAGTCACTGTCGCCACTTTTAAATGGCTTCTCAACAACATCATGGGGAACAAACCGGAAAAAGCTATCCGCAATTTTGCAGCCATCTTTATATTTCCATAAATCACGTGTAAGCTCATTCAGACATAAAATAAATTGTTGCTGATTTCAATCCAACTGTAAATTGTCGTCGGGCTTTCTTCAAACAAGTTTTCTTTAAAGGATACTTTGATCTCAAAGAAGCCTTTAGACTTCGGCTTTCACAGTCTTCCATTGCGACTTCCTAGCTACTTTTGAAGTCAAACATTTATTTGTTATCGAGTCAATAACAGCGTTTTATATTTAAAACATTACATCAAAAGACTGGAACAATTTGCGCTGCGGTTAGAGTGAATACGCTCTTAATAAACTAGTGCGCCTCACCATCAACCATTGCATCACTGCTTATCATCAAGTGGGATCGCAGTCAAGCACTAGTTTATTTCAATTTACAACAAAAAAACCTTATGTTTATGTTTCTGTACCTACTGAAAATATTGTCCTGTGGCTTCTATTTTTGAACAATTACTACGAGTATATTAAGAAAGAAAACATCAGAAAAGCGTTGAAGGGATTTCAGTAAATTAAATTAAGTACGCCTAAAAATAGCGTAGTAAAGAACCACTTTTCTAAGAAAAACACAAAATTGTAGGAAACAGAACACAAATTAAATATCCTTAAAACTTTCTAAAGCTCTATAAAAAAATAAAAAACATGGATGTTATGATGCTCTGTTACTGTATCTGAAAGTAACGGATATCCGAATATATTGAATATCCGAAATAAATATTAAATATTCTTAACAGTAACCAGACACGATGCAAGTTTTGGATATAGTTTCAGATAATAGCGGAGCCTAAATGACAGGTTACGACAGTTTTTTTTTATACATTTGCCCGGCAACATAGATGATAATCTATACTAGAAATGAAAATCAAATGCTATTTATATTTATTTTTGTAATGTTAATATTTTTGTAACCGGATAATCTGAAATAATTTCATATTCGCAACCTTATCTGAAGGAAGAATAAATAAAGATGTCCACAAGAGAACCAATGTCGCCACATAGACCGAAGAATCGCCGAACTTAAGTGGCATTGGCCCGCGAACATGGCTCATAGAAGAGGTAGTCGATGGCTCTGAAATGTTCTGGTGTGGTAACCACGCACCGGAAGACACAGCGTGGAAGGCCTCTCGCAAAATGGACCGATGACTTGGCGAGAGGAAAATGCGATAAATGCGAGACACACAAGACCTTTCGTTGTTTGCGACACATGGAGGAGGCCTATGTCCAAACAATGAACGTCTTTCGGCTGTAATAATGACGGTGATGATATAGCATATCCGAAACCGGTATATTAATATTTTTATATCCGTATGCAAATCCGAAATTTCATCCATAAAATCTACACTAATATTATAAATAATGAATAATAATAATAATATTCCACAAGTATCACACAACGCCGTCTAGTCCCAAGCTAAACAGAGCTTGTGTTATAGGTACTAGACAACTCTTAAACATACTTATATATGTCTAAATACAGGTAAAGTTTGTGTTTTTTTTAGAAGGAGGTAATCTTTGGAAGTACTGGTCCGATATCTAGAATTTTTTCTCCGTAAAAAAATGTGCTCTAGTCCTGAGTGACATAGGCTATAAATATAGCCTATGTACTTATGTACGCGGGCAAAAGCTAGCCTCAAATAAAAGATGCCCAAACACGAGAATAAATAAAAAGTTAATACCGTGAAAGTGTACAAAACAGGCTATGAGCCTTGGAATTTTGTAAGTAATAAGATAAACGCACAGAATAAGGGTAGACACTGAAACGAGACAATTGCAGGTATTTTTCAGGGACTGAACGATCCTAAAACATTCGGCAGTTACCTAGTTTCATTCCACATTACTTTCTGTAAAAAATACTCACTGAGTTAAAAGTATCATAAAGTGGAGTAATATAGTCTATGTGGGGTTTTTTGTTGTGTTTTTGTTTCTTAATCTATTATACTTCTTTACTAGTATCAATTAACTCGGGTGGGCACGCCACAATCATGGCGGTAAGTCCCCTCTTTAAGGCGTGGCTGGAAAGACCTCACGGCGTCCTTACCTTCCGCATGACGCAGGTACTCACCGGACATGGTTCGTTCGGGAGATTCCTGCACTCGATTCATGCGGAAGTGACGCCCGGGTGTCGCCACTGTGCGGAACGCCCGGAGGACACGGTGGAGCACACAGTCGAGGTGTGCCCTGCTTGGGCGGAGCATCGCCGTGCCCTCGTGGGGGCAATCGGCGGCGGAGACCTTTCGCGCCGGGCCTTGGTTGAGGCCATGGTCCGGAGCGAGGAGGAGTGGCAGGCGGTCGCCGACTTCTGCGAAGCAGTAATGCTCGCAAAGGAGGAGGCCGAACGCATCAGGCAACGGCGTTATCGCCGCCGCCGTCGCCGGGATTCTGATCCCGATTTCCGGCCAACGTAGACGCGGGCTTGCGGACAGTGAGCAATGGGTAGCTCGCTGTCCGGCCGTCCGGTAACTGTCCGGACCAAGCCCAAGTCGTCAATGGCGCGCACTGTTCCCGCGCGCCTCAAGGAGTTGTCAGCAACAGCAGGGACCCAGCCGGGTCGAAGCCTACTGGGGCCAGGGTTATCCGAAAGGGCGCTCGAGCCCCGGTATGAAGGCTAGAAGGAACGAGGTGGGTCTTTTAGTCAGTAAGAGTCTGACACTATCTCCCGCTCCACCCAAGGGCGGGGGATGTCAATACATGATTTTTCCCACCATAAAAACAAAACTCGGGAGGGTGATTCTTTTAAATCGAGAGAATATCTTCTGACGCCAGTAAAATGTTACTTTATCACTGAAATAAAAAAAAAATATTCGATGGCCTAAGCCTAATTAGACGATGTGGCTGATTATGGACGTGTTTGAGATGCCAGAGGCGTTTATAACAGATGAGGAGGAGCTAAGCGCATATCTTTCCTATCAATTGCAGTAATGTTATGTTTTGTTAGCTAGTTTTAAGATTGCGTCTTTTTCACGTAAATATAATGTTTTTCTTTCGTTCTGATTGACGCGGACGAGCTGATTGACGAGGATGGGGAGTTGCAGACTACTGTAGCATCTCGGCGTAATCTGAGCTTGGGAACAATAGGTCATTACCTATTAACATTGGCTATATATTTGCTACTTTCAAACGGGTGCGATGCTAGTTAATATTATTTATTGTTAGGAAAGATTTTTAATTTTGTTTGTAATGAATAAACTCAAAAACTAATGAATCGATTGGAAAACACACGAAGACACAAAATAGGCAAGAACGGCCTGGTCATGACTTCGGACTCAGCAGGGAGCGGCGCGGCGAGCGGGGCAACAGCGGTAAACAGGCGCGCTTGCTTTATATAATATATATATATAACACCGCTCGCCGCCCCGCGCTTAGCTTCCATTCACAGCGGCAAGGTCCTGAACAGATCAGAAGGCAAAGATTTCAAAGCGGAAGTAAAGTAGTCAGAGAGATCAAAATATCAGCATTACACACACACATACCACATCAACATTATGAACCCGTTCATGGTCCCATGAACTATTGGGCCGTGTTGGTTGTTGAACCATGTGTCTTCTTCGCGGTCAATGAACCTGTTATACGTTTCCCTTTGTAAATTCGATTCGATTGATTCCTTGGAACCAAATTCTAATAAAACTTAAGTAAAACCCACGCATGTAGGGTTCCCCCCTGTACTATATTTAGTCAATTGTACTTTACAATATAAACAACTAGCTTTTGCCCTCGGCTTCGCTCGTGTACGTAAAATATAGATTGTGTCACTCAGGAATAAAGCAGCTTTCTATTGGTAAACAAATTTTAGCAATCGGATCAGTACTTTTAGAGACAAACTAAAAAAAAAACAACAAACTTTACCTCTTTATAATATTAGTGTAGAAATAATATAGTAGACTCAAAATATAATAATATTCATTGGTAAGTAATTCTAAAATATTTAGTAATATTTGTTAAAATCCCACACAAAGCTTTGCAATCACAGATTTTGTCCACCATTACTTAATATTAAGTCTAAAATTATCAACAAATATTAAAATGCACTTACCATTTTTTCACAGAATTTTCCAAAAGTCGTCATAGTCATTTCAGCCGAAAGATGTCCACTGCTGGACATAGGCTTCCTATAAGTATCGCCATAACGACTGGTCTTATGCATCTCGCATCCATTAAATTCCCGCGACCCCACCAGTTCATCGGTCCACCTGGAAGGCCTTTCGGCGGTGTGTCTTCCGACGGAGTGGTTTCCGGTAAATGGTCGTATCTCCAAAATCTTTTGGCCGCATTGACCAAATTAACACATTATTTTGTTTTGCGAGCAATGTACCCTGCCCACTGCCGCTTAAGATTATCAAAAGCACCATTATTTACAACTAGCTAAAGCCCGCAGCTTCGCCCGCCTACATTACTCAGGAGTAAAGCAGCATTCTATCGGTGAAAAAAACTTCGACCCAGTACTTTCAGAGATTACCTCATTCAAAAAAACAAACTTTACCTCTTTATAATATTAGTATCAGTAGATAATTTTTGAAAAATACTACATTTCCCCCAAAAAAAGGTATCAACCCTACACACGACTCACAATAGTAGGACGTCTAAAAATAACATCTTGTTCAATACACCTACAACGCCATCTAGCGGCGAAAGGCGTCACCATTCTGCGGTGTGAACATCGCTGCACGCAACGGACTCTCGGGTTGGGTCAGCACCGTCGCTAACTTCACTTCGAAGAAAAATTGTTCGTTACTTTTTTTCGTAAAACATACCTCGTTCTTTTATTGTAATTTTTAAAGAAAATTATACGTTTATATTTCCGATTTCAATAAAACTACTCATTGAAGATCCCTGCCCTTCATCACATAGGAAGAGGTCTGAACATTTGGTCCTTGACGAGTCGGATATACAAAATTACGAAGAACCACGCGGCCACGTGGAGCGTTGCCTGAAAAAGCATTGGAGAAGAGGATTGTCCAGGATTGTCGCAAGTAGCATACGGCCGGTCAGGTCACCAAACCTATCCTACTACTCCATGTCCAACAATTTGCGTTAATATCGTTATTTTTGCGTTTTAGTTGTTCGTTGTGTTGTGCGGTGCTGCGCCGGGGTTGTGCTGAGCGGGAAACTGTAAGTACTCGCGCTTTCTACAGCCTTCCAAAATGAGTGACGATGAGTGTTTCCAATTAGCCTCGCTTCAGGATCCCGGTAAAGTAAGAGAAAGGTCTAAATCTCCCCGTTTAGAAATTAGCACCGTGCCGAGTAAGCGTCTCGCTGATTTGAAAAAGCAGCGAGGCACGCTGAAAGGCAGACTTACATTATTTGAGAAATTTGTTGCAAAATTAGATAAATTAACATTAAATTCAAATAACAAAACGGAATTAGATTTGCGAATACAGTCAACATGTACTATTTTTCAAAGTTTTAATGATATTCAAGGTGAAATTGAACAATTAGTTGATGATTCCGATTTATCCACTCAATTAGAATACCGCGAATTATTTGAACATCAGTACTTTTCCATCATGGCTGACGCGAAGTGCTTAATGAATAATGCTAACAATAGTGAACAATCCCAGTCTATTTCTCATCAAGTTTTTAATCCTGTGTCTATTAAGTTGCCAGTGATAAAGTTACCTGCCTTTGATGGTTCATATGACCAATGGTTAGAGTATAGGAACTCTTATCTCACTATGATACACAGTCGTGAAGATCTTAACGACATACAGAAGTTCCATTATTTAAAATCATCTCTTAGTGGTTCCGCCTCTCATGTTATTAGTGCGTTGGAATTCACTGCCCCGAACTACTTACACGCATGGGATTTACTAGAAAATAGGTTTCACAACAATCGTTTATTAGTACAAAATCACGTAAAAGCGTTATTTGCTGTTCAATCACTTCAAAGCGAATCGTATGATCAAATCAGGAAACTTATAGATTCAACATTACGTAATTTGCGAGCACTTAAAACATTAAACGAGCCAACCGATGCTTGGGACACGCTAATCGTTTACCTTATTGTTTCTAAACTCGATCCGTCCACGGAACGCGAGTGGGAAACGCATAAAGGTTCCCTTGTGTCTAAAAATAATTTAAATAATATTAAATTGGATGATTTATTAGAATTTCTAAGAAACCGTGCGGATATGTTGGAAATGATAAAGTCCAATAATAGTAAAGGTGTTTTTTCGTCTAAGCACAATAAAAATGACTTCATTAAATCGAATTCCAATCAAAACAAAAGATGCGCTAATAGGTCAAACATAAACTCGCAATCGGTCACACATTCATACGTTGGTAATTCAAGACAAAATAAAAATAATGCAGATAATAGTAAACAAAAACGTGTTTGTGTTGACTGCGGTGGTGATCATTATTTGTATTCATGTCCAAAATTCTTAAATTTATCCGTTCAAGATAGATTTGTAATTGTGCAAAATAAAAAACTTTGTCAAAATTGTATTCGGACTGATAATCACGTGCCAAGCGAATGTTCTTACGGGCCATGTAAAATTTGCAAAAATAACCATAATACGTTACTTCACAATAATAATATTTCTAGCGAAAGAATAGGTATGGCCGTATCTACTTCTATTTTTCATCCGTTGCCGAGCGTAAGCAAATCAGCTGATACGCAAGTACATTCCGAGCGCAATGTACTCACGTGCAGTGCCGCGGTACAGCCGGTTCTATTATCGACGGCACTCATAGATGTTCCTGATTCCAGGAATAATTATCACACAGTTAAAGCACTTCTTGACAACGGAAGTCAGAATTGTTTTATCACAGAATCATTGTGTAATCGTTTACAACTACCTACTATACAGTCCACAATTCATATTTCGGGGTTAGGACAAAGCGTTTCAAAAAGTTCTTACACCTGCAATATAAACATTCGTTCTAAGGTCAATGACTTTAATACAAATATCCAATGTTGGGTTCTTCCTTGTATTACATCAAAACTACCTTCATTAGACGTTCAATGTCAATTTATAGAAATACCTAAACATGTTTCGCTCGCGGACCCTACGTTTAGCGCTCCGTCGGACATCGATGTACTCTTAGGAGCGGACATATTTTGGGATCTATTAAATAATGATAAAATAAAGCTTAGTAGTGGTCCATATCTGTACGATTCTAAATTAGGATGGATTATCTCTGGCTGTCTTTATAATAATCATTCGTTTAAACCGGAAAGAGTTCAATGTAATTTCGTTCAAATTAATACTCAATTGCAAAAATTCTGGGAGTTAGAAGAATTGTCTGACTTACCTATTGCTATGTCAAAAGATGATCGTTATTGTGAAAAAATATTCACTGAAACTACAAAACGTGATGAACACGGTAGGTTCTCTGTTCGCATTCCATTAAAGGAGTCACCTGAGTCGTTAGGTGATTCATACAACATGGCTAAGAGTCGTTTTTTATCTCTCGAAAGAAAGTTAGATCGTTCACCTAACTATAAAAAACTTTATAGTGAATTTATTCACGAATATGAGGCACTAGGTCACATGACCTTAGTTGCATCAAAAGATATTCCTGATATATTAAGTAAACCGCATTACATTCTACCTCATCATGGTGTTTACCGAGAAGATAGTGTCACTACAAAATTACGCGTTGTGTTCGACGCGAGCGCGAGTACGTCGAACAGCAAATCGTTAAATAATATACAACATATAGGGCCGCCATTACAAAATGATATATTTTCCATTTTACTAAGATTCAGACAATATAAATACGTAGCTTGCGCGGACATACAAAAAATGTACCGACAGATTCTAATTCAATCGGATCAACGTAACTTACAGTTAATATTATGGCGCGTAAGTCGCGACTTACCTTTACAATTGTTTATTTTAAACACGGTAACTTATGGCACTGCGTCGGCTCCTTTTCTTAGCATGCGATGCATAAAACAATTGGCATTAGAATGTAATGATGATTTAGTTGCTAGAACGATTAACGAGGACTTTTACGTCGACGATCTTATCACAGGGGGCGATGACCTTGATTCGTTAATGCAGTTATGTAATAAAATCTCCGCGGTATTAAAAGGTGGTTGTTTTCCGTTACATAAGTGGACGTTTAATTATGACGTGTCTTCTGAGGATTTTAAAGACCTAAACATCGGTGAAAATCACTTATCTAAAACGTTAGGTTTAGGTTGGTACACGGAAAGTGATGAGTTTTATTTTACAACTAAATTTACACAAAGTGACTCTGTTATTACGAAACGTATAATGTTATCAACCATCGCACAAGTTTATGATCCTTTAGGTTTGTTGGCACCCGCAGTAATTATAGCTAAATCATTATTACAAAAACTATGGTTAAATAAATTGGATTGGGATGACGAAGTTCCCGAAAACATTGCAACTACATGGCACAAGTTTCTTTCTGATTTAAAAAACTTACGCGATATTAAGATACCTCGTTACATAATTAGTGAAAATTATAAAGAACTTCATATCTTTACGGACGCGTCTCAAAATGCATACGGAGCGTGCGCGTACGTTAGATCGTGTCATAATAATTGTAATAGTACCATACCTGTTTCAGTGCGTTTATTATGTGCTAAAAGTAAATTGGCGCCGATTAAGGCAGTTAGTATTCCTAGGCTTGAGTTATGCGGAGCTCTAATAGGTGCAAAATTATATAATAAAATAAAGAAATCCTTACGTTTAAATTTCGATAAAGTTTATTTTTGGACTGACTCAACCATTGTGCAAGGGTGGTTGCGTATGTCACCGCATTTACTCAAAACTTTCGTACAAAATCGTGTCGTACAAATAAATGAATTAACGTGTGATACAATTTGGCGACATGTCAAGGGTACCGAGAACCCTGCCGACATTATAACGCGAGGCGCCATGCTAGACACGCTTAAGTACGATAATAATAATACTTGGTGGTGTGGCCCTACGTTTTTACGAGAATCTAGTCTCATGTGGCCAAAGACTATAAATAAAGAATCATCATCCGTTGATTTACCCGAAACTAAATCTGACACTATTAATCTACACTCCGCTCAATTAACTTCATTGTTTGATTTTGAACGCTTTTCGTCATTTATTCGCTTGCAAAGAGTTTGTGCATATTTATTGCGATTTATAGATAATGCACGAGCGGCGACGCGCGGCGGCATGTGTATGCGTAAAACCGGTTCGTTATCTGTAGACGAGCTGCAGCGATCGCTTGATACGTTGACGCGTTTAGTTCAACAAGAATCATTTAGTGAGCAATGGCACAAATTAAAAAATAATATACCGTTAAATACTAATAACAAAAATAACAATAAGTTATTATATAATAAAATATCAGGTTTAAATATATTCTTAGATAAGTCTAATATAATCCGTATAGGTGGTAGACTATTTAATGCGGTTGAATTTAATTATGACAAAAAACATCCTGTATTGTTAAGTGATAAACATCGTTTCTCAAGGTTATTGTGTGAATATGAACACAATCGACTACTTCATGCTGGACCTCAACATTTAGTATACTCTTTGCGTGAAAGATGGTGGATTTTAGGAGCTCGCAATTTGGCCAGACAGGTAGTACATAATTGTGTCATATGCAAACGCATGAAAGGGAAGACATTGACCCCTCTGATGGGTAACTTACCTACTGAAAGGTTAGAGTCTGGTTTTCCTTTCATGCGTTGCGGCGTGGACTACGCGGGACCATTGTCAATATTGGACCGCAAAGGCAGAGGTGCTAAGCTTATTAAAGCATATATTTGTTTATTTATATGTTTTACAACTAGAGCCATACACTTAGAATTGGTAGGCAGTTTAAGTACACAGGATTATATTTTAGCTTTAAAACGTTTCATAGCACGCCGTGGAAAGCCATATCAAATATTTTCAGACAACGGAAAAAATTTCGTTGGGGCTGAAAAGGAGTTGTCAGTAATTTTTAATAATACTAATGATATTTTAGATTTTCTGAATAACAATCAAATTCGTTTAACGTTTATACCTCCATATAGTCCTCATTTTGGTGGGTTGTGGGAAGCGGGAGTCAAGTCCTGCAAGCATCATTTGCGGCGAGTACTGGGCAATGCCAAACTAACACGCGAGGAGTTTGAAACGGTATTAACGCAAATTGAAGCCGTTCTCAACTCCCGCCCTTTGTCCCCTCTGTCCTCAGACCCGAACGATTTCCTTCCACTTACTGCAGCACATTTCCTGATCGGTCGGCCGCTGACTGCGCCTATCTGCGAGAACCTGACGACGATCGAGCCTACGAGACTGGGACGCTACGACCGTGTGGAGCAACTCAGACAACATTTTTGGCAAAGATGGTCAAAAGAATACGTTTCAGAACTCCAACAACGAACAAGATGGAAGGCAGATAGCGAGGACATAACACCAAACAGCCTAGTTCTTATCAAAGAAGACAATGTTCCTCCCCTCAAATGGAGGCTGGGTCGAATAACGCAAGTATTCCCTGGAGCTGATGGAATATCCCGTGTAGCTGAAATCCGTACAGCGCACGGCACCATACGGCGATCGTTTTCCAAGATTTGCCCGTTACAGTCACCATAATCAAGAAGCTACAGCAACCAGTACTTCGTGTTGGAAGACAACATCCTGATACTTCCAAAGGGGCCGGCATGTTCAATACACCTACAACGCCATCTAGCGGCGAAAGGCGTCACCATTCTGCGGTGTGAACATCGCTGCACGCAACGGACTCTCGGGTTGGGTCAGCACCGTCGCTAACTTCACTTCGAAGAAAAATTGTTCGTTACTTTTTTTCGTAAAACATACCTCGTTCTTTTATTGTAATTTTTAAAGAAAATTATACGTTTATATTTCCGATTTCAATAAAACTACTCATTGAAGATCCCTGCCCTTCATCACATAGGAAGAGGTCTGAACACATCTTATTAAGCCCATTAGCTCAGGTAGTTTCTGAACTTGGCTCCTAGTCGCTAGTCTGAAGTTGCTATTTCTGTAATAATAGCTCTCAAAGGAACTTATCTAAATATAAGTCGCATCGACTAAACTGGATCTTAGACTTTGTGGAAATTTTTAACTCTTGGTAAACTTGGGAGATGTAATCAGGCTCATTGAAGTGGTTTACATTTTGCTTGTTGGCATTTGCTTTTTGTTTCTGATATTTTTTTAGTATAACCGGCCTTATAATGTTTCCACTGTTGGGATTTAGGCCTCCTGTATGAGAGGGAATGAGTGGTAATCCACCACGTGGGCCCAGCGCGTGTGGTGTATGTCATATGTTTCGAATTTTTGGTTCTAGGACATGCTGGTTTCCTCACGATGTTGTCCTTCACCGTTTTAAGAGCAGTGATGATGATTTATATTACACAAAGTAATGCGCCTAGCTGGGTTTGAATCCGCGACCTACAACTCGTAAGTCGGGGGCGTTACCACTCGGCAACCACTGCTCTCCGTATTATATTTTTAGTTTTTTCTAGATTTATTTTCTTAATCTGGTTTTTACATTAACCAACCTCTTATTTTCTGCCTTATTCTCAATATAATTTACTCCCAAGAGTAAATTAAGAAATACATTATGTAAAAAGCATTTTTAAACTTGATGATAACAGTATTTGGTATACATATTTCTAAAGATTCTTTTTCCTTAGAAAGTACTTTTTAAAGTTGAGCTTTTTCATCTAGAGTAAGAGCCACAGATTACTTATAAACTGTGGGAAAATCGTGAATAAAGATACTTACCTTTTTTGACTGAGAAAAGATAAAATAAAGCTAGAACTACATTAGACCGACGCACACGTGTAACACGTCCGATCTATACGTCGAACGACGTCGTGTGGCGTAGACCAAGTGCAGCTCTACAAGTCTAGTTTCCATATAAAATATATGGAGACCGACGCGCCCAGATCGGCTTGTGTGTCACACGTGTGCGCAGTGTAGTTCTAGCTTAACTGCTCCCACTCTGGGTGGAGGGAGAGGTAAAGTTAGATTTTCACAGTCTAAAATCGATCCATGTTCCTACAGATGCCCTTCTCTTTCTTGATCTGAATAAATCTACGTTGTTTAATTTAAATATGTGATGTCGAAATTATTTTTTATTAGTTAAATAATTTTTTTGGGAAGTTACGAACGCCTTTGCAAATTCGACCAAAATAAGCTGTAATTTAAAAAAATCACACCTACCATAAAGGCAAGAGTTTGTATGAAGGTACATAATTATTTTGACATGTATTTCTATGGGTACGTTTATTACACCTTTTTTTATGGTGGGAAAAAATAATCCAATGACATCCCCCGCTCTAGGGCGGAGCGGGAGATAGTGTCAGACTCTTACTAACTAAAAGACCCACCCCGTTCCTTCTAGCCTTCATACCGGGACTCGAGCGCCCTTTCGGATAACCCTGGCCCCAGTAGGCTTCGACCCGGCTGGGTCACTGCTGTTGCTGACAACTCCTTGTGGCGAACAATGCGCGCCGCCGGCGACTTGGGCTTTGTCCGGACAGTTACCGGACGGCCGGACAGCGAGCTACCCATTGCTCACTGTCCGCAAGCCCGCGCCTACGGTGGCCGGAAATCGGGATCAGAATCCCGGCGGCGGCGGCGGCGGCGATAACGCCGTTGCCTGATGCGTTCGGCATCCTCCTTTGCGAGCATTTCTGCTTCGCAGAAGTCGGCGGTCGCCTGCCACTCCTCCTCGCTCCGGATCATGGCCTCAACCACGTTTATTACACCTGAACTTACAAATGATTCAACTGACGTCACAAGGGTACTTCTTATTTCGGCAGAATGTTCAGTTGGAATAATTTTTGATATTCACAGAGGCAAAACAGCGGGCTAACGCTTGTCTTTTAAAAAAACTAAAACCATCTAAGAACTTTCCATCAAAAGCCAGTCTATAGTAAATAAAATAATATTTTTACTTTGTAACAAATAAGCTTATAAATACAATAGACTCGCAAAAACTCGTCGAGAAGAAAAACAGCTTTACCGGAACATTGCCCCGAAACCTCAGAAATTCAGGCTTTCTTATATTACAAACGAAAGAAAATGAGAACAAATTCAGCTAAAGATATTCCTGTTTTTTGTGCAAATAATTCAATGTTTTGATCTCTGTTGTTCTCAATTATTTCCGGGTTTGGCGTTTCAAATAAAACGATAAAAAAAGGAAAAGAGGATTATATTTATATCTGTTTTCTCTAGAATATGCATCTTTTCCTCTTTGCTATAATTTTGAAATTTTCGTGACTCATCTGTTTCTATTTATACTTCGCCTTGTTAAAATCGTAACGTGTGATGTTACTTCCGTAAGGAGTACCATTGTCGTGGTCTCGAAGACGACACGTCCACACTAACCTCTAATAGATCAGCATAGGTGACAGAAGGCCGCGAAAGGGATATCGTGACCCTGAAGAAGCACCTCGACGAGGCGTCCACCGGAAGGCCTTTGACCCAGCAGGCTCGAAACCTATTGGGGCCATAAGCTGTGCGAAAGAGAACCCCGGGGCCCTAGAGCAAAAGCAAAGAAGGAACAGAAGTGGGTTTTAGTCAGTAAAAATTTGACACGCCCTTTCGCTCCCCGGTACGAAAGGCAAGAAAGAACGGAATGGGATTTTAGTCAGTAAAAGTCTGTTACTATCTCCCGCTCCGCCCAAGGGCGGGGAAGTCATTTGGATGATTTTTTTTTAAACCCAAAAGTGTGAATAGTTGTTCGATGACATTAGGATCGGGCTAGGGCCCAAAATAAAATTTACATATCATCTTTCACACAGCTCATCCAAAGTGCCCTTCTCCAGTCATATAGTATTTACGAGTATAACCCCACAAAAAAATTAATTCGGTTCTTCCTATAGCTTCAATGAGTGCATTATCTTCAGCACTCGTTAAGTGGTCCAAATTGGCGCTGTAGAGCAATTCAAACAATTGTAGTGTATGCGCCGGCGACGCTAAGCTGCCGTTTATTAGACGCCATTTTTTTTTGTTACTTTGGGCGTGAACATGTTGCATTTTGTATGTGTTAGCACTTTTCTTGTTAAGGAAATGCTGTTTAGCACCTTAGGACTTTGTTCTATCAATTCAGTTAACCGTGTTTTGGTTAACAAAGTTTGGAAATAGAATTTACTACAATGACTAGCAGAAATTTTGACTGCGACTTCGTTCATATAAATTTTGTACTTTCTCCTAGAGAGGATACGGTGAATAGTAAAACCACAGCCTTTATTTATAGGATTTATAGACTGGTTTAAAAACACCTAAATTATTATTATTATTTTTTATATAAAATTAAATTTTACCGCATTTAACTTAGTTGGACTGTACAAACAAAAAATGATCTATAGCCATAAGAAGGTAATTAAAAAAACCTTATAATTATATTTTTATTATTTAGGTCATGAGAAGTCTCAAATTTATTAACTCAAGAATACCTATATTATGATTCTCTCATTCTTATACAACCTTTAACACCCCCTAAAATATTTTACGGGTAAGTATACTTTGCATATCGAATAATGTACACCTACTAAAGGTTTTTTTTATTTTTATTTTTATTTTGGTTACCTACTATTTGTACTAAGTTTCTAGTATATTGGCCAAAAAGATAAGATTGTGCATACAAAGGAATTTCTCTCTTTTTAAAGTTGAATGTTCAAAAACCCCAATATTACGAAGTCCATGCAAAGCAAGCGATAGTATAATAGAGGAGGGGAGCGGATCGGTCGGCGTGGTTGCTTGATGCGCTTGCGTAGCGTTATAAAGACGTGGGTAGGTATAGCAAAATACAGAGTTGAAATGTGTTAGATAGAACAACGAAATCTTGAAGGTTTGTTTTTGGTAAATGAATTATATTTTGTAAAAAGTCATAGAACAAAAGTTGTTGTTTATGATGTTAGAGTACAGTTTTGCAAGATTGTTAGTGTTTTGCAAATAACCTTGTGTAGAAGAGGTTTGTAGCGTAATTTCTAGAATAATATATCATCTACTAGTAACTAACTATCTACATTCTAAGGACTGAACTACTAATGGAATGAAAACACTTTTAATTAAGTAAATGTGTCAATGGCTGAGTTGGGGACGGATTTCATTGGATTAATTCTAAGAAGCTTCTAATAGCTTCAAGGCTTTCGGCAATAGTATTTATTAGAGTAATTCAAACCAATTTTGAACAAAAATATAAGAAACTTTTCCCTGCAGCTTCGACCGCGAACATACAATTACCGGAACGGATCTTGAGCGCTCGGCGTCAGAGTGGGGATCGCTTTGCACATTCCATGCATTGGCGAGCCAATCGTCGTCGTTGTTAGATACATGCAGCAACGCAGGGAACGAATCACGAGTGACGTCTATGACTTGATGGCGTGGTGAGCCAATCACTGACACTCCCCGCCCCCACGTCTTACTTCGCATCACTAAAGAGACGTAATATTTGACTTCTGCGCAACTTGAAGCCAGCGCTCAAGATCCGTGCTGGTAATTGTAAAATGTAGCCTACATCACCTTAACCACGTTGCTCACAATGACGAGTGTCCGCACAGGAATGCCCTCTTCATCATCATCATCATATCAGCCGAAAGACGTCCATTGTTGGACATAGGCCTCCCCCAAGCGTCGCCACAAAGACCGGTCCTGTACGTCACGCATCCATCGGATTCCCGCAACCCTGACCAGGTCATCGGTCCACCTTGTTGAAGGCCTTCCAACTATCCAGAACTTTCGTCCCCATCGACCATCCGTTCTGCGTGCCCTGCCCATTGCTACTTAAGTTTGGCGATTCTTCGAGCCATCTTAAGTTCATGTAAATGAATTGACCATTGTCCAATAAAGTATCTTCTATTCTATTCTACACGTAGAAAGGTCAGTGGACAAAGGCCTCCACAACATTGCAGTTTACCTTCACAGTGACTACATTATGACATAATGTGCATTACTCACATACGTAACATACTTATATATATTATGTCAACGTCATGTATTCCTTTATTACGTTATGTGCATAATAATGTTAATAAGACCATAAAAGCCATTGTTATTTTTTTATGTAAAAAATATTATGTAGCTCAGTTTTATATTAAATCGCCAAAGGATCTTAGGTATTTATAAATTACTAGCTAATGTTTATTTTAATTACATATTATTATTACTTTTAGAAACACGGCTCTTCCGCTTAATATTTAATCTAAAGCCTGAAAAAAAGAAACAAAAATGTAAAAGTGAAATGCAGGTAAGGATCTAATTCATTAATTTTACTTTCACGTAAAACAACTAAAAGGCAAATGCTACCACCCCCCCCCACTCTCCACCCTCAGATTTCAGTTCAACAGTTTTGAAGAGACAATACGTCTTCAAAACGGTTGCAAACCTTGAAATCACGTTATAGCGGAAAAATAAAAAGCAGCCTTACTCCTTGAAACATCAGCTATTCATCACTGAAAGTTCTATCGAAATAGGTGCAGCCATTTCGGAGCTTAGCTCAAGAATTTCTGTTACAATTTGTATTACTCACAAATCAAGGACTGTGTTTTCAACTTTACGGTTTGCATGACAGGTCGCCTCTATCCTGAATGCTGCGTGACATTCAAACTTGACCTGACAGGATTGTCAGTTTGACCTCTAAACTCCGGTCCGTTACAGCCAAATCAGAATGAGCTCATCCTTTTCTCCACCATTTTGTGCAGTACTGATTAATTCCACTGACTCATGCAATCATGACGGATGTGTCAACTTATGGTCAATTTGATATTTACGATGTTTTGTCCTACATGACTACCTGGTTAAGTTCTAGCATGAGATTCTGGATTCGAATCTCAAGCCTATATTCTACCGGGACATTTTTCAAGGTGTTAAATCATCCAATGATATCTCCCGCTCCGTCTTAAGGAGTTGGAGGACGAGTCAGATTTTTACTGACTAATACCAAACCTATATTCCTTCAGCTATATCGATAGATATACTCTTTAGTGTACACCAATAATAAAATTACAATAGGAATAGGGTCTGATGTTTGTACACTGACAATCCTTAATCTATCTCCTTTCTCTCAGTCCATCCAAAGGTTGTCTGTAAGAGATCGCCCTGTGCGATAAGACCGCCCATTGTGCACTTATTCTTTTAAATGTTTGTGCTGTATTTGGTGTACAATAAAGATTATAAATAAATAAATAAATAGGAACTTAGGCCTCTATAGTGGCGGCTGGGCTTAGTTGCCTTTTGCGTTCTTGAACCACGGGTTTTCTTTTCAGAAGCAAGGCTCCAGTACGCTTCGACCTTGCTGAGCCCCTACAGTTTTGCTGATATCTCTTTGAGGTGCGCGTGGAACACTACGCGCCATCGACGACTTGGGCTAGGTTCCGGCGGCCGGACGGCATGCTACTCAGTGCTCTTCGTCCGCTGGTCCAGTATTCCGCTAGAGCTGTGAGATTGTTCGAAAGAATTACGTCGGCCCTGGAAAAAAGTGTAACTGATAAGTGTTTTTTGTGTCAGTAAAAGTCTGATACACCTCACTCTACCAAGAACAGAAGAAATCATTTATTTATTTATTTAAACTTCATGTACAGTGGTACATAGGCAATCATAATGCAACAAGGCATTCTCTATCAGTCAACCTTTGGTTTAAAAATGACAACACGTGGTAGGTCAATCATTGAATAATGTCCCACTACAAAAAAAAAATCTGTATGTTCTCTACGTCCTGCTCATTCTTACGGAACAATGTCGGTGCACGCTTGACGGCTTGTGGGCTTGGCATGACCTCATGACGGGAGCGCCGTCCAACACGATACCAGGCGATATATCATATGATTTGCGTGAGAGATATCATATATTATGTTTGTTTTACTCCATCGTTAGGTGGCCAATGAATGATTAGCTTAGAACATTTAAAGCTTATCGTTATTTATAGCATTTAGCATAGCAGCTTATCAGTGTCCAGAGTAGAGATGTGGCGATGCCGGCAACATTTTACGAAGTGGGCAATATTGCCACCAATATTTTGACAGGCCTGTTGGTCTAGTGCTTAGTGACCCTGACTGCTATACCGCAGGTCGTGGATTCGATTCCCACCCAGAACAAATGTTTGTGTAACGAGCATGATCATTTGTTCTGTGTCTGGGTGTAATTTATCTATAATATTTATGTATTTAGAAATATATAAGTATGTTTATCAGTTGTCTAGTACCCATAACACAAGCTCTGCTTAGCTTGGGACTAGACGGCGTTGTGTGATAGTTGTGTAATAGTTGTGTAATATTACTATTATATTCCCACTTCACGGCAATATTGCCGACAATGGCACATCTCTAGTCCAGAGTGGCAGGTTTGTTCGAAAGAGTTATCGAGGTCCTGGAACGCAACAGGGGCAATTGATAGAATACGGGTGGGCTTTCTAACAATCCCTTTCGCTCCATCTAGAGCGGGAGTTCCCACTCTCATTAAAAAAATACTTATCAAGTTGTATGGGTAACACGCCACAGACCCAGTAAATAGTTTATGTAATTCAACTGCATTCAATAAAATTAAGAAAACGCTTAGCAGATGGTGATGGGTCATAATAAGTGTGGGAAATCATCAAATAACTTCTCTCGCTTTAGGTACGGTGACAGGGAGTTTTAGACTTTTATTGACTAAGCCACCTTTTTTTGGTGGGAAATTATACAATGAAATCTCCCGCCCTTAGACGGAGTGGGAGAGCGTGTCAGACTTTTACTGATTAAAACCCACTTCTACTTGCTTCGTTGGCTTTCATTCCAGGGCCGGGTTTTCCTTTCAGCAATGAACCCATGGTCCCAGTGGGTTTCGACCCCGCTGGGCCTTTTTTTGGTGGGGAAAATCATCCAATGACAACCCCCGGTCTTGGGCGGAGCGGGAGATAGTGTCAGACTCATACTGGCTAAAATACCCACCCCGTTCCTTCAAGCCATCAAACCGGAGCTTGAGTTCCGTTTCGGATAACTTTGGCCCCAGTAGGCGACCCTGCTAGACACCTGTGGTTTACTGACTTCTCCTTGAGATGACTAAAACCCATCTAGATGGTGTTCCATCTAGTTGCCCTTTACGTTCTAGAACCAGAGTGACTCTTTCAAGCAATCCCAAAGATGAGTCGTTATACAAAATCTTCGTCAACATCTTGTATTATTTACAAGAAAACTGTTCTAACACTACCTCTAACATTCCAAGTCATTCAATTTCAGTTTAATGCTAACCCAAAACAATTCGGAATCACGGTGCGTTACCGCGATTACTGCGAAGCCGTCATTTGTCAGCTAAACGCATGAGTCACTCGTCACGAGGCTGTTCATTGACTGTGGTTTCATTGTGACGGTCAAGCCGCATTGTCTCCGTAACCCCAGCAGAACGTGATGCAATGATCATAGTAATACATCCTACGCATAAGGTCGTAAGGCAAAAGTGCATTTTTTCAGGAGATACCTTTTTGTAATTTATTGATAGTTATAGGTAATTTGTGAAACACTTATAACCGAAGAGCAGTGGTGGCCGACTTACGAGTTGTAGGTCGCGGGTTCAAACCCAGCCAGGCGCATTACTTTGTGTAATTTATTTAATAGCTACTGCTCTCAAAACAGTGAAGGAAAGCATCGTGAGGAAAACGGCATGTCATAGAATCAAAAATTCGAAGACATGTGACATTCACCAACCCGCACTGTGCAGGCGTGGTGAATTACGGCCCATTCTCCCTCTTTTAGGAGGCCTGAGTCTCAGAAGGCCGATTATGTATGATATGTTACGTTTTAACCGATGTTTTTTCATTATGTATTCAACAAGCAGTATCAGATCACAGTACCAGACGCTGGATGTAAAAAGGAATAATAATATTTATTTTGAGTTTATATTATGTAATTCAGTTTTACTTAAAAAATATGTTACGACTTTATTTGTGTTAGAGGTGTCGAAACATCTATTGATAATAACGATAAGAGCTGGGTAGCCCAAGAATTCCAATTCAAGAAATTTCTTAATTTTTTTTGCATTTCACATGTCAATTTTAGGTTTTATTTTCATTATAATATGATTGGTGGCTGTACCACGATATTACGCAATTATTCATATTAAAAAAAAAACATCAATACAACCTTCTCAGTTCGGTTTACCTTAATTACCCTATTTCTACTACCTACGTTATTTTTTGAGCTAGGTACATTAATACGAGTACTAGTATTAAAGTAAGTAAAATAAGTAACTAATTACAAATTATTAATAACATTTAAGTAGGTAATACAAATAATCATGAATTTAATCAATTAATAAGCAAAGCATTTAATTAACTAATGAAAAAAGTATAAAAATTGAATATTATAAAATAAGTAGTAGGAAATGTTCTGTTTTTTTTTGTTTGTAATTTTTTTTTTGTGTACAATAAAGAATAAGTCTCTTACTGAAATCCGCGAACCGCGAAAAAATATTCTTCCAGAATATTAATTTTATTATTTTACTAATGAAATACATCATTTGTTTCAGAAAAAAAATGGCAGACGACATCATGAACTTCACAGATGAAGTCGGCGCAACAGTGGAGCCCAGTGAACTATCCAAGTAAGTTTTCTTGTTTTTTTATTATTATTGATAGGTTCGCGCTTGACCTTACTTAATGGAAAGCAACGATGCGGTCAACGATGGAACGCGCTTACCTGGAAGAAACATATTCACTCTTGACTTAAACACTCGATTTGAACATTTACAACAACCCGAATTCATCTATCTGGTAGTTGCCCAGCACAGACAAAACTGCCGTCTGGTCGGAAAATTCCGCATTTCTCAACGGAGGTTTGCGGAACTTCACACTCTGTTTTGCATACCTCCAAAAAAGTATAAGTACCTAGGATTATTATTTTAGCTTAAACAAATGCTATCTAAAGGATAGCATTTGTGAAAATCCATTTTAAACTGAAACGATAAACAGTGAAGTAATGTTCGTTGGTTGAAGTCACGATCTATTGTTTCCAGTCCTTCGGCGCGCAGACGTGACAATCTCATTGTCACATCGTATTGTTGATCTTTTCTACCTATTTTCACAGATATGTTTGTGTTTAAACTAGTTTTATCTACATAAATAGTGAGATATAATTATTTCGTCCACTCTGTCATGCATATTTAAAACTAGCTTTTGCAGCCGGCTTCGCCCGCGTACATATTCCTGTCACTCAGGAATAAAGCAGCTTTCTATCGATGAAAAAAAATTAGTAATCGGACCAGTGCTTTCAGAGATTACCTCCTACAAACATATTTCAGGATTCAAGGTCAACGAACCTTATGAATTTTGATTCCCTTGAGAGTGTTGAAATCGATTCGACATAAACGGCCATAGGTATCTTTTCTTTTTCGTTAACTCAGAAGTTTGATTTTTCACAGCTTCTAGGGACCACAGACCACGATACCTTCACGCGTTCCCGAGATAAAGGGTCTTGACAGACAGACAGAAAGACAGACATACGGACAACCAAGTGTCCTATAAGGGTTCCGCTTTTTCTTTCTTTTTGAGGTACGGAACCCTAAAAATAACTTTGTTTGACCGGGTTTTATTAGTGTTTTATTATACCGGACGTCAAAGGCGACTCTCTTGTTTATTTGATCAATAGACGGGAAACGCTAAAGGCTGAAGTATAAAAGATATCCGGTAATGAGCTCCCCGAATACAAACTGTGCGAATAAAGGTTACATGATACGACGGATTCAAACTATATAGAAAACGCCGCTTATATAAATTACATAAGCATGCAGCTAACATCTATATAGAAGAGAATACGATCGTGCGTAGGGTTGTCAACCGTACATTGTATGGTAAACCAGGTATAGGTATATGTCCCAGTCGGTGATGTGCTCCACTTGCAAAACTAAGACACGTATTCAAAATTTGGTGCTTAATTGAGCCGATCTGGTTAGTTTATAAGTATGACGGTGATGTAAACTATTATAACGCAAGTTTAATGTGCGTTGTATAGTTTATGTAATTTTAAATTCGTGTCTTAGTTTGACAAGTGGGGCACGATACTCACAGGAGCAAGTGTATCTAGTTTACCGTAGAATATTCTACTTTATTTTGCAGAGGAGTATTTTATATGAACATAATAGAATACGCTAAAATACTCTACCTACTTATTTGATTCTGACTTTGAACGAAATCCTGCTATTTCAATATTATACAATTTTTTTTTCGTCTCGGTTTATAAAAAAAAAAAAACAAAAAGTATAATAATATATGGTACTTACCGTAAAAATTAAGAGTGCGTTAGATACGAACTCTTAATTGTATCCTTTTAAGATCAGATATACTTCAAAAGCTTCTCCCAGCGGCTTTGTCCGCGTGAATGTACAATACAATATTATAAAATCTTATTGCGGACGTGAACGAAGCCAGATAAAAAGCCTAGCCTTTTTTGGGCTCAAGCTTAGTCCATACTAAACATCATAATCGTTTCAGTAGTTTCGTTTATCCGTGTTAGCGTAACAAAGTTAAGTAGGTACCAACTTTTACATTCATAATGTTAGTATAGCATTTTTTTTAAAGAGTTGGCAACCCTATGCGTGCGTGAGTATAAAACAAAAATAATAAAGTAACTTATAACGAGTTCCGTTTGAGATTATTTTGTAATTAGTGTTTCATAAAAAATCAGTAACGCTGGCTGCAAAGCTACATAATTTCGTTTTCCTACTGAAACTATGTTTTTCTTTTAATTTTTTTTTTTTACATTTTCTCTTGCCTTAGTTAAACACAAACGAAGTAGGTGCTAAATAAACGTACAAAATGATGTACAACAAACAAAAGTAAGAAGATATTCTTACATGTTATAAAATTATTAATGGTTACACTGATGTGTCCGACTTAAAGCAGAGTTGTATCAATTATTTGTTCCGAATAATTACAATCGTTCTAGGAAGTATAAATTATTTAGTATAGTATTTTTCGCACTGTACATGAATATTAACTTCAAATTCAACTTTACAAAAACAAATAAACCTACTGTCCCCGTACACGGAACCACAAAAAAACGCAACTTCAAGCTTCTTTTTGAGTCGGCCTTTTTTGTAACTTGTGGCGGTTTTACCACAAAAAAAAAAGCTTGAAGCGGCTTCAATCTTCTCCGGACACAAGATGTCGCGCGCTTCAGCTGTTTTTTGCGGCCGCTTGTAGCGTTTTTTTGTGGCGGCGTTTTTTTGAGGCCTGTGTGCGGAGACGCTTATGTGTCAAAGTACTCCTCCACATTGCTATTCTTCTAAATACCACAGAATCGTGCAGAGAAGATTCACAGCACTGCCGCTATCCCAGTAATATTATAAAGTCGACAGTTTGTGACTGTGTGTTTGTTTGTTACTTCGTAATGCTCAAACAGCTGAACAGATTTCCAAGAAACTTGGTACTAGACCATATACTGGAATAACACATAGGGTACGTTTTATCCCGGTAGTTCGTTTCTTTGCGCCAATTTTCTACTTTTACGCGGGTAAACCCGCTGTCAGCAGCTAGTATGTAATATTTTCACTTTCTCTGTTAAAATTCGTCTCCAGATTTTGGTCGAACATATCAGCAGTTTAATCTTTTTTCTGTTTTCTTACTCCCAAATACTTAAGACTCGAAACTTTTTACCGCAACAAAATCGTTACCTTTTACAAACTACCAAATAGTTGATAGAATAGATACCGCTCCGAACTTTCAAACTCCGCCGACATTTCTTGGATTTTGTGAGGGAAAACTTTAAAAATTTTCTTTCCGTATCTTATTCAATCTTGTGAGAAATTAGGACCAAGTCTGTAACTACTGGTCCTGCCGTAGCCAAAAGTGATGAAACAAAAAAACTTTATTTGAAAAATTTCGGCCATAAAACTGTAGCTACCGATAAGGATAACATTAACTTACCTAATGGTTACTGAAGGGTGGATGACTGAAAAAAATGTAGGATAAAACCTGCGTAGTTAAATGCTCTGGGGCTATAGATGCCTCGATTGTGATTACTCTAGTTTGGGAGTCATCATTTATCCAATGTGAAACTCTCCAACTCTCATTGAGATTGTTATGAATGCAAGGTGCAATCAAAATTGTTTTTGTATAGCTTTCAATTGTTTTTGTGTAGCTTTCTGTTACCCGAAGAGTCATCTATCCCAAACATAATTTGAATAAATTAGGTAACTATTTGATTTGCAGGATGAATGTCCCAAATAATTGACATCTGTAAAAATTGCCAATACACTAGAAATATCAACGATAGAATTCGGAAACTTGGATACATTTCAGTTTTATACATTTTATATTTTGATAATATTACTGGCTGATTGGGAAAAAAAAAAAATAATTTTTTGGTTAAACTTTTTTTATTGTCATCTATTGAATTTTTGATTTAAGTATTGTATTCAGTAATCAGAATGGATAAAACCATCCTGTTCGATTCGAATGATTCAGTTTTTATCAGTCCATCCAACGCAAGAATCATGTGTATCTGCACTGGTAATTTCAAAACTGGCAGGTATGAGTGCAAAAAACAGAATTGTCATAAACTTAAAAATGTTGACACCAGTTTTTCTATAATATAGCAATTTTAGAGATAAATTGTTTTTGCCGAGGAGTCTTCTTCATATAAAATCATTATATTTTGAACAAGGAATCATTCCTTAAGAGATCATGGTCCCTTCTAAAGCATTTACATTATGGGCCCCCTTCGTCAACCCACGAGCGGCGAATAATTGATCAAACAGCTCTTGTCAAAGCACCGTATAAAATACATCCTGTGCGACAATCCATTTATTATATCCTATGTATTCAAGCAGGATATCGTCCACAGTACTGTGTACAAGTCAAATACACACTAACACAGTCACATAAAGTCAAATAGTACCCGGGTTTAACCCGGTTACTATTCGATATGCAAGTTACGCGACCTTTCGAATACCATACCGTACCGTACCTAATTAGAGACACAATGAGAGAGCGAACGCCGGCGATCGCTTGGGGTTTAATGAATTAAAATTTAGCGCAGGTAAGCCCAGTACCAGCTTCTTAGTTACGAAAAGTTAGCTTACTAAAGTTAGTTCTTTTCTTCGATTATAATTTAGTCTTCAAAGCTAGTGTAACTAGGCTCTTAATAAACTAGTGTGGATTGAATCACTGCATACCATCAGATGGCATCGCAGTCAAGCATTGGTTTATTTCCCATAAAAAAAAAACGACCTAATGAAGTAGCTAACTACTTGGACTTTTCTAAGTGATTCTTAGATTTTACGCCAGCATGTTAGTTAGGCTAGCATTTCGAAATCCCGTGATGGACGGCAAAATACAGTTATTTTTAAGGAGTTAATAAATAACCCTAGATACGCCAATGACCTACACATAAATACTGCGACATAACCACTTGGTATTAAGTAGGTATTCTATTTACAGCTTAGGAACCACACAACATAATAATCAAATCTAATCGTCTGCAACAGCTGCTTTAATAATTTAAAATCGGTGAAGTGCGAGTCATTCTTGCACACCGAGGGTTCCGTACAAACCGAATCGAAATTTCTTTCAAACGCAAAAAGTATCTTCTTTTTTGTGACAGTTTTCTGACTTTTTCCTATACTTGTGCTATGAGACCTTGCTTCATGTCCATGATTCTTGGTTAGCGGGAAGTACCATACAGGTTTGTTTTGCTATCGAGTGTCAAAATATGCGCTTAAACTAACCATAAATGGCATTATTTTTAGATTGCGTTGACACAGAAATTGGATGTTTACACAGCTGCGTGAAGTAATAGACCTGATTATTTGACATGAATTTCAGCTGTTCAGTGTTGCTGTGAAAAAGGGCTTCTTGCCTGATGCTTCTTTGCTTCTTGACAGATGGATAACAAAGATTAGCTACGGAACCCTAAAAAACTAAAAAACGCCACTCTTCAACACGTGTGGTAACTTCATGACACGTGTTACAACTTCATCTTATCTCAAAGTAATTTCAAACTTTTTCAGGACATGTATTATCTTTGTTATTTGGCCCGTTATCAGAATATCGATCTTGAATATATCATTGTTGAAAGGAGATTATGGAAAGCCTATACGTCCTGTGACCATTCATAGTCTGTCCGTCGAAAATGTCTGACCAACCATTTGTTTTTCACTGTTGGTTAAATGAGGTTGTTTGGTTCGTTTCCAGGTTCTCGCCAGGGTTGCTGACGTTTGCTGCTATAGTCACCGGGACCATTATGGTGGTGGGGTTGTTCGGTAACCTCCTGACGGTTGTCGCGTTGCTGAAGTGCCCCAAAGTGAGGAATGTTGCTGCAGCTTTTATTATTAGGTGAGTTTTTTGATCCTTATTTTATTTGAACCGACTTCAAAAGAGGAGGAGGTTCTTTAAGAAGGTGGTGTTTTTTCAAGATTTTTACATCAGAACTTCGTCATTTATGTTTTTTTTTTTAAATGATTCCTTTAATTTGATAAGACTTCAATGACCCGTAAATACCATATAGCCCAAGGGTAAGGTAGTGGCCAGTGGGATATTTACGCTTCACCTATGTTATAGATACCAAATTAGAACTCTTTTTATTATTCGTAACGAAGGAACTTATCAGATATCTTCTATAGTTCTGGTTGAAGCGAAAGGAACTGACTTTACGGACTAAAACCCACCTCTTTTCCTGCAACTGAAGGAATACAGGTGCGATTGCATTCTAAGGTCACGGTAACTCTTTCGAACCCGCAGCCCAGGGCTGAAAGCCGTGATCCAAGAACGCAAAAGGGAAAAAGAAACATAGGTGTGATTTTATTCAATAAAACTCTGACGCCCGTGTTCTTGCTCCGCCTTAAATCGAGCTCGAGGAAGTCACGATTTCTCAACTTAAAAAAAAGCTCTAGGTTGCCAAATTGACTTCGAAAAATGTTAGGGTTATCTAAAGGATTTAATGCTGTAAGACACTCTAAAATTATTATTAAGGTGCCGCTAAATAATAAAGAGTAAAGTATAATTTTAATCCACAAAACAAACCACTTTGAGGTTAGATAAGCAGGCAACCTTCAAAAAGTTACGAAGTGCTATTCGGAGTTAATTTATTCAGTCGAAACTAAAAGCTACTAAACAAATATCAAAACGTACTAATTGTCCCTAATCAAAGTTTTCCAATAACAGTTCGCAATAGTTTTCCAGAAATAATTTTCTAAAGGCAACCACAAAATGTTTAACTGTTGTTCCTTAGGAAATCA
Source organism: Mythimna albipuncta (assembly GCA_929112965.1). NCBI lineage: Eukaryota > Metazoa > Arthropoda > Insecta > Lepidoptera > Noctuidae > Mythimna > Mythimna albipuncta. Next base: position 8,115,801 of record OV815972.1, on the reverse strand, counting down.
GTTTAATCCACCATTTTGTAAGGTGGGAAAGTTCGAAACTAATTTTATCTATAACTTTTACTTACACGGGAAAGTTTGTGATTGCTTAGCTACCGTAAAAACATCTTTTACGGAGTTTCACCCCAGTTCTTGTTCTTCGATATTTTTGTTCAGTGCCTAAAGTTTTTTTTTTTCCTTTTTGATCTTTTTCTAAAGATCATTTCTTACCCTAATAGATTTTAAACTTCGACCGATAGATATTCGTTACTAACTGTGCCCGTGACTTCGTTCGCGTGGACTACAGGATTTTGAATTTACTCCTTATGACGTCAGCTACGTGCCAAAAAAAAGTCCCGTCAAAATCGATCCAGCCATTTCAGAGACTAGCCCGGACAAACAGACAGACAAACAAAAATTGTAAAAAATGTTATTTTGGTGTATGTACTGTATTTACGAGTATATGCATATCCATGTAGTAAAAAGTAGTTATTTTAATATTACAAACAGACACTCCAATTTTATTTATATATATAGAAGATGTCGAATATTCCTTCTGATGATCTGGTAAGGTTCTTGGGTATCTGATGGATGCGAGACACACAGGGCCGGTCATTATGGCGACACTTGGGAGAGGCCTATGTCCAACAGTGGACATTTTTGGCTGAAATGATGATGATGAATATTCAGACGTAATATTCTCATAGATAGAAAAGATAGACGGATTATATATAATATATAATATTCCATAACTATCACACAGCGCTGTCTAGTCCCAAGCTAAGCAGAGCTTGTGTTATGGGTACTAGACAACTGATAAACATACTTATATATTTCTAAATACATACATAATATAGATAAATTACACCCAGACACAGAACAAAATGATCATGCTCATCTCACAAACATTTGTCCTGGGTGGGAATCGAACCCACAACCTCTGGCACAGCAGACAGGGTCACTAACCGCTAGACCAACAGGCCTGTCAATTGTGATTGTGTGAAGATTAATATGAAAAAAAAGGAAGTTAGTGATAGCATGACGGGTGACAGGATAGAATGGAAGAAAAAACGTGTTGCGCCGACCAAAAATAAGACGAGACAAGGGCAGGAAGATGATGATGATGATGATGAATATTCTCATAGATATTCGTCAGTAATAGTTTCACTTATCCTTGATGAAAACTACCCGATGACATGATTAAGCGTGACAGTTAACAGTAAACACAAGAAATGTTTACTGCAAATAAACATGCCAATACTGCAAATCAATTGCAATGTTATACATGAACATCAGATAATTTAAAAAATAAGGTTCAGGTAATTAGTATATGTATGATACAACGTCTATAATTTCACTAAACTCCATTGATTCAAAACCGCAACATGATTTCCCATTTAAAGAACAAACATGGATATGAACAAGTTCTATACAATGTAATCGGTTTGCTATAAAACCAGCGGTACTCGTCCATACCCATTTATTCCTTTAAATGGGCAGCCATTTACCCTATGATCCCCAAAGGGCCTCTTTCAGAAAAAAACCCTTCAATTGGTGGTCCTATCTTGATCGATGTTTCACCCCTAAGGTTATCGATACAGAATAGCGTTTAAAGAGGTCATATATCATCATCATAAGCCTTATAAGGATCGCTATTAGCCTTGTGACAGCCCTCGGACTGGATCATTGCTTTTTCTGCATTTTGGCCAATAACTAACCTATTTCCTTTTATATTGAGAGCTTTTATTATGTCTATCAGATCTTAAAAAATACCAAAATATTATTCTCCTTTCGATAAATTCCCATCAGTACCCAATTTCGCTGCTCGTATTTATAACGATTTGGAATAACATCTATTTCTATTCTCTGTTGTTACTTCGTCACAAGTCATCATGGGACGCCAGTTTTTTTTAAATAATTTGGTATTAGCAACGTTATTGGAGACTTTGTTGAGACTATATACTTTCTTATCAGTTTCCGCATTTATTCCTGTCCTGAGTTTATCCTTTATAATTTATTTTTTGTTTCTTTTGACATCATTCATTCAAGATGGGTGGGGCTTCCATTTTGTAGGTTTGTCTAATGGACTCTAGATTAAATACTGTTTAATTTATCAACTAATTCTAGTACTTTAATGCACATATACTGTTTTCATAATAAAACTGGAACCTATTTATTGCCACTTTATTTAACAGTTCCACAAAACCGTGCAATGAATGGCCTTCTCAAAGCCCGTTTGACATCCAAATAGGTAACTCAATATTTTGGCGTGTCCCAGAAACGTTTCCGCTTAATTCATGGCCCTCAAACATCAATTGACAATGGCTTTGTGGATATATCCGACAACATGAATCAAAACTAGGCTAGTTAATATAGGTTTAGTGTATATTGTAGCTGGCTGGATGCTGCCTGCAACTTTGTGTGTGAGAATTTTGTACTCTATCAAAGTATACAGGTTAAGTAGAAGCGTATGTAGCTATATCCGTCTCCAGATCTATCGCAGTAGTATTTAAAGCATGCTTTTTTTTTAATTTATATAAACTATAGTGCTTGACTGCGATCCCACCTGATGGTAAGCAGTGATGGAATCTCTGAGGGTAAGGCGCACTAGTTTATTAAGAGCCTATTCACTCTAGCCTTGAAGACACCCAAATTATAATCGAACGGGAAGACCGCAGCAGGCAAATTGCTTATTTGAATTGTTATGAGATTCACTGTGGTTATAAATGATGATAATTGTAATCCTTACTAATATTATAAAAGCAAAAGTGAGTTTGTTTGTTTGTTACGTCTTCACGCCTAAATGGCAAAACCGATTTTGATGAATGTTGGTACAGATATACATAGTTGGGTCCCTGGAGACGGACATAGGCTAATTAAAAAAAAAAGTGAGAAAAGGGGGAGAAAGAGGGAAGGTCTTTTATGTACGCAGGCGAAGCCGCGGGAAAAGCTAGTATCTTATAAAACATGCACACTATTTATAATTTAGATGTGGGGTAAGTGCCCACAAATAAATCCAAATATGAAGTAGAATAGAATAAACTTTATTGTACACTAAAAAGTAAAACAATTTAAACATAAATCTATAGGTATCGCTATCTTATCGCTGACAGCGATATCTACCGTAACCTTAGTAGTGGTAGTGTGGTTTTAGGCAGATGATGATTTTAGGAAGACATCCTTTCGTTTCCTACATTTTAATAAGTAATACTTTTGAAATCGTATCTTCAAATCCTTTGTTTTGATATCCTACATGACTATGTAACAAAAAAAAAATTAAAACATATAATTTTGAATTGGAAATGGCAATCTTAAAAAAGATTTTCTGGCGTAGTCGGAAAATCCAATTGTATATGTTTTTATTTTTTATTTTATGTAAAATACTTAGAATCACTGTTAGAATAACTGCGTAACTGGAAAGGCTTTGTGTTAGGTTCAGCAGTTGACGTTCGGGTCAGTCAGTGACATCTCGTATAAGGCCATGTTCAATTGTTTCCGTCACAGAACGGAATACCTAACCGTATAACTAGTCAGAGAACCGCACTCTTAATACCGTTTTAACCCATTTGAATAATTTCGACCCTTTTTAAAAACATTTGCTGGTTTTTCCTTGGAGTTTCTTCTTCCATATTTTATTAAAAAGTAGACACTAGATTTTTAGAGATTAACGACGTAATCAATGTGTGTAAAAAAAGTGCAATTTAGCTTCACTTTTCTTGGATTGACCGACATTTGACTATTCAAAAGTGCCTGTAAATGGTCTATTTGAAATAAATGCTTTGATTTTGATTTTGAATCCTTAAAAATGTAGGTGAAGTAACTATTGTGCTTTTGTTTATTATGCTTAACTGCCCAATCAGTCTGGCAACCACGACTGCAGAGCGTGAGGTCCTTTTTTTAGATGGGAAATCATCTAATGACACCTCTCATGTTGTGTAGATACAAGTAAATGATTTATTCCGTTCTAATACCAAAAACTAATACCGTTTTTTTTACCATATTTATTTTCCGTTTCGAACGAATACCAACAACTTGAATTTAGTACAGTCGGCTCAGCCAAACCTAATCAAAATAAATTGGTTTTCTTATATATTTACGTTTCTTTTTCCATAAAAGGTGTTATGATTACACACGAAACATTTTTATTGTATATACCTTATATCTTTGGACATGTTTTTAAATATAAGTCTAAACAAATACCAATGGTATTAGTTGTTGGTATTAAAATGGAATAAATCAAGTAAATATATAATTACTTACCAATTAACATTCCGTTCCAGTCTCTGCATAGCTGATTTCCTGTTCTGCGCCATAGTGCTCCCATTCGCCATATCAGGCTTCTGGACACGGACCTGGTCCCATGGGGGTGCACTCTGCAAGCTGGTCCCGTTCCTGAGGTACGGGAACGTTGGCGTGTCCCTCCTGAGCATTGCCCTCATAACCTTGAACAGGTAAGCCACTCAAGAGACCTCCTGGGAGGTACCTATTGTTTAACGAACTGAATGGGTATTCATGACACGTAAGAATTGGCTTAAGAATTTGTTGTTAGAGAAACTTTGTGAATGGAGCATCGATTTTGAATTCTTCAGTGTTCTTGTTGTAAAAGATTTAAGTTGTTACAAGTTTCGCGTTTAGGATAAGATAGATCATTATGTAGATTGGCTCTTTTTTCTCCATTTCAGTGACTATGAAAAAGGTAGCTAAATAAATAAAAAAATGGCGTATCTGAAACAAAAGACGGCATAAAAATTTTAAGCAAACTGTTTTGATTAATATTCAGTAAAGACTGAGCGAAATTCCGTCTAAACGTAATCAATTGTCGAGTCTGTCTAATAAGTCAACCGACTTGGGAATTTTGTATAATATTTAATCATTTAAAAAATACTTATATTCGATACTTTTTATAAGGTTCTTCTGTTAGTAAACAATGATCTCTATCTCTTAATCAACCTTGATTATTGAACCCGTGTTGCCTACATCAGATTTCATTAAATCCTAATAATTACCCAATTCGTTTAACTTATTAGACAGACTCTAGGCGATCAGTCTCACCTCCATCTTAATACTGCCATACAACATTGGTTTTAGTAAAATATGCAAAACTTGAAACACATGTCTAGTTATTTTATGTAAAGACTCTATGTACAAAATTTCATAACTGTATAATAAATAATCACAAAGTTATAAGCTTGTTATACGGCCAGCAAAAATACAGAGTCACCGAGCCATCCAGGCGACTGAGGGGTTGTTTTGCACCTGTACCCAGCTGTTTGCTGGCGCCTAATGCCCGCTATGATTTGCCGTAACTTGTGTTGTACTTAGTCTTAGTGTCGAGGGTGTCCAACTTGTGAACTTTTTAAATATTTTTGGTAAAAAATATAACATGGTGTAAAAACTATTGGAATCCATTCAATTACTGATTCTGAACAAACTATATTCAAGTTTCACATAAAACTAAAAATTATGATGTATATGATGGTTTTTTTTTTTATAGAAAAGGAAAGTATCAATTCAAATACTTTTCTGATTCATCAGCTTGACTTTCCTCCTCAAACAATCACATAGAATCTATCAAACAGCAAAATTATAGATCAATTGAAGACTTCTTTAAATAATGTAGGAGCCATATTTGGAGTCATCTCACGTATGGCCTTGTGGGGATATTATCATAATAGACTAATCGCATTAACAAACCATAGATGGCTCTGCGAAGTGAATTGATATTAGTTATGGCAATAACGCCTTGAATGGGTGTAGATTAGGAAATCATAAAGGATGAAGTTCTGGTTGAGAACTTCGTCACTTTAGGAATTTTGTCACGTATACTCCTACTCATGTACCAAAGGATGTGTTCATAAACATGGTTGCTAATTAGGTAGGTAAGTAGGAACGCTACTAAGTCCAGTGTATTTTCATAAGCTCACTTAAGGCCAGGCTTTACAAACTTTGTACTTTTTTGAACCTCTAAAAATTTAGAAATATAAAAGAAATCACTATAAAAAAATATTTTATTAAAATTGTCCATAATAATGACTAACCATTTTCAAATATTAAATGTACGAAATTACGTAACTACTTTTTTTTACTACGTTTTTTTTATAAAATTAAACTCGCTGTTAATGGGCCGCAAAATCGACATAAACCCAAGCAAAACCCCTATAAAATACTCTGTTACAACCGGCTCTTAAAATACAAATCCTCTTTGATTGCATTTGTATCAATTTCTAATTTTAATTCTTTATTAATATAAGAAACACTGTATAAAGGCGGACTTATCACTTTAGACATTTAATATCAGTCAACTTAATTTGTAATGCCTTTAAATTCGTGAACGCCTTGCTATTTGTAAAACTTAACTTCAAAAAACCTATACACTCAAATTATATTTCTGATCTGTGATAGAAACAATTGCATAATATACAATACTTGCCAAAGTTGCAATAGGCTCTTCAACTCATAAGGCAGTTAACAGTTCAACAACTATTGAAGCTAGTACAGATATATCGCAATCTTCAAACTTAATAGCAATCCATATTAAGAACTAAATCAATACAACCACTTCCTCGTCCATACTAAAACACTTTTAATTGCTAGCCACAAAGATATTGTATATCTGGACAGCTATTTTGAATGCAAATTCTGACACGCTATTGTCTCACCCATTGAAGTCGACAATTATATTGTGTGTGGTCCAACTTTTCACTTAACAATGTTTATTAATCAAGACAACAAAGAGTACAGTTTCAACGTTTATTAATAGGGTACTAAAATTACTGTAAGTTTGGATACTGTCGTCAGCTAAGATATTATTATTATAATTATTTTTTATCCCTTAGGTACATAATGATAGCCCATCACAGTTGGTACGCGCGCGTGTACCGCAAACACAACATAGCGATCATGATCGTGTTCTCGTGGATGTTCTCGTACGGGATGCAGATACCCACCCTTGTTGGAGTATGGGGTAAGTCTTCCATTATCCTCAACATCAAAGCCTCCCATAGATCTCATACTGTCCTTGATTAATCTGGTATAGCATCGTACAAACCTCTAATATTCAGGTGTTATTCAGTTACATCTTGTAGTTTAATTTTTGCCCAATTATCATTGGCATTTTAAGCTGAAATATGCCCACTACTAAACATACCTCCTCAAAGCTTAGCTGCAACTATTGATCCATTACTTCTCACCTCCAGTGGGTCTCCACAACCATCATTGTCAGTTTTATCTTCACAACAGAATTTAAATAGTCTAAAAGGATTATTTGCTTGAAGCAAGTCATCTTATCATTTGCTTATGAGATAACTAACCTAGATAGTCTGCACAGTTTCAATTTATTTTTTAATCAGTTCAAACTTACCAAAAAATCTACAAGAATTTCTGGTTGGCATTCGCCGAACTTTGGAAATAACAGAGCTTGTAAAACTTTTATCTAATCAAACCATTTCATGCAGGTAAATTCGATTACGATCCAGAGTTGGGAACCTGCTCAATAATGCCGGATGAGAACGGACGCTCAGCCAAGACTGCCCTCTTCGTCATCGCCTTCATTGTACCAGCTCTACTCATCTTCATTTGTTATGCCAGGATCTTCTGGGTGGTGCACAGGTAACATTTTTAGTTTTGTTTTAAACTGTCCCTAGGTTAGTATTACTTATCTTAAACTCACTCGGATAAGATGTTTTTCTCAATTAGTACTTTTACCGACTAAAACTTGGTATTACAACTTCCAAAATCCTTTGGGCGTTTTCAGCAAGTAGGTGCATCAAGAGAAAAAAGTCTGTCACGCAGTCGGGCATTTTTTTTTTTTGTTTTATTTGGCCTATACCTTCCCACTATTGGGCAAAGGCTCACCCAATTGCTTCCAGGAATTCTTATCTCGAGCCACCCTGAACCAGCTCTTCTGATAGGGGTCTAGATTATCTCGCCACTGCTTCCCAGTTCAGCTTCTACGGCGTCTTCTATCCTCAAGCACCCACTTTGTCGAGATTCTTCCACATCGGTCAGTATGCATGTGGCTGACGTGACCCGCCCAATCCCTGGTCTGCTACGCAGACGACACGCTGGTTCTAGCGCAGGGAGAGTCATACCGGGCGGCGGTCGCTTTAGCGACACGCGGGGTTGCGATAGTCGTTGGTAGGATCCAAGAGTTGGGACTCGAGGTGGCGCTTCACAAATCCGAGGCCATGTGTTTCCACGGTCGCCGGTCTCGGAACGCGCCGCCATTGAGTTCCCAACTAACGGTAGGAGGAGTTCACATCGGTGTCGGGTCGACGATGAAGTACCTGGGACTCGTCCTCGACAGCCGGTGGAATTTCGTGGAGCATTTCCGACGTCTGGCTCCCAAACTCAACCGGACTGGGGCTGCGCTCAAGCGGCTCCTGCCCAACCTTGGGGGTCCAGACGCCTCCTGCCGGAGGCTCTACGCGGGGATCGTTCGGTCCATGGCCCTCTACGGGGCGCCGGTGTGGGCGCCGTCGCTGAAAAAGCAACCGGCGGCCATACTGAACGCCTGCCAGAGGGTCATGGCAATTCGGATGGTGCGGGGTTACCGCACGATTTCCCGCGAAGCGGCGAGCCTTCTGGCTGGCCTACCACCGTGGGATCTGGAGGCAACAGTCCTTGCACACATGCACGACATGCGCGTGGAGATGCAACGCCGGGGTGAAAGTCCTCTGCCGCGACAGGTCGCGGCATGGCGGACAGAGCTCCGGCGGGATCTCATGGTGGAATGGCGTCAGCGACTATCGCAACCCCGTCATGGGCATGCCACAATTATGGCGATAAGTCCCCTCTTTGAGGCGTGGCTGGAAAGACCTCACGGCGTCCTTACCTTCCGCATGACACAGGTCCTCACCGGAAATGGCAAGTTCGGGAGGTTCCTGTTCCGAATTAAAGCGGAAGTGACGCCCGGGTGTCGCCACTGTGCGGAACGCCCGGAGGACACGGTGGAGCACACAATCGCGGTGTGCCCTGCTTGGGCGGAGTATCGCCGTGCCCTCGTGGGGGTGATCGGCGGCGGAGACCTCTCGCGCCGGGCCCTGGTCGAGGCCATGGTCCGGAGCGAGGAAGAGTGGCAGGCGGTCGCCGACTTCTGCGAAGCAGTAATGCTCGCCAAGGAGGTGGCCGACCGCATCAGACAACGGCGCTCTCGCCGCCGCCGCCGGGATTCCGATCCCGATTTCCAGCCACCGTAGGCGCGGGCTTGCGGACAGTGAGCAATGGGTAGCTCGCTGTCCGGCCGTCCGGTAACCGTCCGGACCAAGCCCAAGTCGTCGACGGCGCGCACTGTTCCCGCGCGCCTCAAGGAGTTGTCAGCAACAGCAGGGGCCCAGCCGGGTCGAAGCCTACTGGGGCCAGGGTTATCCGAAAGGGCGCTCGAGCCCCGGTACGAAGGCTAGAAGGAACGGGATGGGTTTACGCCCAATCCCTTTTCAGCGTTTTTTCCTGCATCTATGATCCAGGATGTAAGTTTCTTATTCTGTCGACACTGACACCCAAAATCCGGTGCTCAATTGCTCTTTGACAAACCCGGGGCGTAACTTCTGCGAAACGTAAAAGTTAAATATGAAGAAATGTTTACTTGTGGTTTGTTGACGTCTGCTGAAATGATAAGTCAATATTTAAGTTATCTACACAAACGAGACAAATGAGTTTTTAGGTATTTGCACCTAAACACCTATTTAGATTATAACTATGTGAGAGACAATACTAAACATTTCTATGATTGAACAAAACATTAAATGGCACGAACAGGAAATACGTCAGAACAGCTTGGAACCACGTGCCGCTACAAAGTGTGATAATGAACAAATACGCGTACACACAAATTATGGGAGCCTAGTACTTGCTTCTATTTAAAGAACAAACGACTAGCTATATTTTTAAGCTATTGCATAGCTTCTATCGCGGGCCTTGTGCGTGGAGACCGAATCCAGAAATTTTGAGCGTGGTGACCGATAAGAAAACAAATGAGGGAACAATCAATCAAAATTCAATTCAATGTGTGCAAGTGTAACTTCAATTTATATCAAAGAAAAAAAAACAAAGGAAAAAAAATACTGCATAAATAAAATAAATAAATAATTATAATTGCATAAGTTGATAAAAATGCTATGCAATAGCTATACCGCGGCAGTCCCCGAGTGCCACACGTCTTTTTTTATTGAAGGGCTATAGTTATAGAAAAGAAAGGGGGAAAGAAAAGAAGGAAAACCATAAAAGAAAACCGAGTCAGAAAAACAAGGAAACAACGAGAAATAATGAGCTAAACGTCTTGAAAATAAGGCGACACTTTTGCTCATCATAACTTAGCCCCAAGCGGCAAATCCCATTTACACTTTGGTGTCATAACTTTGTTGGATGAATATGATATGACATTACAGTCTTACGCACTAACCCTCATACATTCCAATAAAGGAGACAGGAACGAAAAACTTATAACTTGCTTCTCTAACGGCCAAAGACATTATTATGCTCTTAAGTTTTGTTTGGTTACTGAAACTATAACCGTATGTAAGGAAGGGGGCGATGTTGTGCTACCGAAACAATTTCTTACAATATTAATCCATTAGAACGAATTTCGATCATGGTGGCCAACCTTAAAACAGAGCTTAGCCAAGTATCTAAGCAGGAAATATTGTATAGTGCACTATACAATATCCTTTATTCCCTTAGTCCGATGGAACGGGATTCCGACACGGCCAAAGAGAGATCAGGCGCAGGTCCCAAAGGCTATACGTGCTTTCCGAGGCACGGGGGTATCACACCACAAACTTCCGGCAGCTGCAGAAAAATGCCAATGGAAAAACCCTGTGTTTTGCTCGTCCCGGGAATCGAACCCAATCCACGTTCAGCAGTCGCGCTTGCGACCACGAGCCCAACGAGGCAGTCATTTCTTAGTTAATTATCGGTTATGTTTCTAATCGTACATTCGCACTAGCTATAAATTGAGTGTCGACTCTGCATCATCGCATAGACCAAGGCATGGCGAGGAATAAGACTTCACTATAGCTACTTAAGTAGGTGTAAGCTTCTTATCTACATACTCTTGGCCCGAGATTCTTACATTATTCATCCTACCCCCTCCTTGGATCGAGTGGAAGATAATACCCTACTTTTGTTCCATAGGAATGTTTTTTTATCCAACAGCGATGGATAGGACTCGATCCACTACTGTCACAAGACTTATTTATGGAACTTAACTCGCTAAGTACTGAACATAAACACAGATCAATGAAAAAGTCTTTAATAAGCAGATGAAATAGAATAAGAAGTTCTAACATTTACACAATATTTCTATTTCTAGCTCAGAACAACGAATGCGAGAGCACCAGCGGTCCCAGCACACAAGTCCTGGAACACTCAACAATAGCACAGACAAGAGGTCTACAATCAAAGACAACAGAGAGACGAAGGCGAGACGCAATGAGTGGAGGATTACTAAGATGGTGCTGGCCATCTTCCTGTCTTTCCTCGTGTGCTACCTGCCCATCACTATCGCGAAGGTGGCTGACAATCATGTGCATTACCCTGGTAAGTGGAAACTGTTTTCGATGCATCTAAATTGTTATGTCTGAGTGTTTTTTTTTTTTATTATATTGATAGGCTTCCGTTTGACCAACATCTCTCCTGATGGTAAGCGATGATGTGGTCGACGATGGAACACGCTTGCCCAGAAGTAACCTATTCACTCTTGACTTAGACCCCTAAGTTATAGCTATCAGGATACACAGTTAGTGTGGTTTCCGCGCTTAGTCTTATGTGGACCATTGTACGTGGTCTATCTAAATTTGTTGAGTTCAAAACATTACTAAGTGCTATGAAAATTCGTGGGTACTACTTTCTGTGTTTCTTGGCTCTGAAATAACCAACACAGCTGGCAAAGTTAGAATTGTGATGAGGTTGGTGATGAGGTGATTCCGTCAAAAAACTTATGGCAGTTGCTGCAGACCAACTAGGTACATTAAAAAGGTGATTAGAACAGGGAATTCGTCTGCCTTCGGAAGACCAGATACTACAGTAGAACTTTGAGTAAACGTATTTCCAGTTGTACGAGTCGAATACGATACCTGCTGAAATGACGTTGTTTAATTGGAGTGTTAGATTCGTTAAGGTCGTTTTGACATTTGAGAAAAACCCTACAATAAGTTAACAAATTAGGGGTCCGGTGTAGTAGTAGCATCCTCTTTGGGATAGATCTGCCAAATACCAGCTTGATGCGCTGGAGTCGATCGAGAGGCGAGCCAAGAGAATCATCGGCAATGATGCACTTGTAGATTCGAAACTCCAAAGCCTTGAGCATTGCCGCCGAATTGCTAGTCTGTCGGTTTTGTATCGTTTACATTTCGGGGAGTGTGCACTGGGATTGCACAATCTAATTCCGCCAAGGCCGTTCCATCATCGGACCACACGACGTACAGCGTTTCGCCACCGGTACATGGTAGACATCCCACCCATACGCACAAAGCGTTTTAGGAACACATTTATTATGCTTACAGCCAAGGAGTGGAATTCCCTGCCGGAATCTTGTGTTTCCTGATAGCTACAACTTAGGGGTCTTTAAGTAAACAGTGTATAAATTACTTCTAGGCAAGCGTGCTCCATCGTTGACCACATCATCGCTTACCATCAGGTGAGATGGTGGTCAAACGCAAGCCTATCTATAATAAAAAAAGTAACTATTTTAGTAGTAGCTACACTACCTATACCGGACAAGCCGCTAGGTAGTCAGTATACAAACGTTAAAACGGGCGTTTTATTTTTTGATAACTTTAGCTTAACCTTTTGAATGTCTTAAGTTGCACAGTTCGACATAAGCAATTGTCTTTCTATTGTGTCTCTAAATACGGCATTCAAAGAGTAGAACTTCTTGAGTCCTATAAGAGATCACCCCGTGAAACTAATACAGAATCCTATCTTCTTTCCAGTATTCCACATCACGGGTTACCTCCTCCTGTACGCGAGCGCTTGCGTAAACCCGATCATCTACGTGATAATGAACGCTCAGTACCGCGCAGCATACGCGGCTGCCCTGTGCTGCCCACTGGCCAGACTGTCGGGCCTCACCAGCGGTGCGTATCCCTCAACGCCGGTCGCATGCCAAGCCGTCAGGAAATCGGAACGCACGTCTGCGCTCGCCTCATATGTCAGACCGTGAAGGTATCATTCGATGCAACGCGCTAGTGGCAACGGTGACGCTTCCGGGTTTCGGTGTTTTATTGGTCTTTTGTGATTAAATTGATTTTTGTTTTGTAAATAAACATATTATATATATTGAGTAGGTATATGTAATATTAATGTTCAGTTTGTAAATAAATGAAGTAGGAGGCATTAGAAAAATATACCAGTAGAAGAAGTACCTATTTGTCTAATGGTTCGTGGGGCTCTTTGAACCGGAACCGTGATCCGAACTTCCATCTGTAATGTGTGAGTAGTATTTTGGGACCACCAGGGAAAAGGCATTAAAGTACCAGTTACCAAAAAAACTGTAAGTATTTATTTTATTAGTGGTCCCAAAACACTTATCATAACAAAAATATTTTATAGGTGGAAGTTTGGACCAAGCTCCCGGTCCAAATAGCCCCATGACCCTAATGACCTAAAATCGTAAAAAAACTAGAAACTTTAAATTACTTCTATCTTTAAATACCTGTCTTAAATACGTGTTCACAGCCGATCTTTTTCCATTCAGCGCATTGTTTAATTTGCAGTCTCATTAACTCTGCATGCTCACCTCGTTGTTACATCTGCACGTACCTGTTCACTGAACATGACAATACTACACCAAGATCACGATCTCTGTTATCATTTTCTTTAAAATTTGCCCTTAACTTACCTACACCTGATTCTTCTCTGCCTACAGCTTGCCGAGCTCTGATAAATAACCTTTTTCAACATTTAACTAGTCCTTTATTCTTTTTAGAGAAATGGAACGAGCGTCACGGGTACAGTTACAACAACACGCAAACGGCGCTCAGCCAAGTGTCACTGGGGGAGTCGAGAGTCGACCCTCGGGGCAGCATGGCCCCTGCCGGCCCTGGCGGAAGATAAGCCCCATGTCCCCCACCTCTCACAGCGCCAGCCCTGCTCCAGCCATCAGCCCCGCCACTGAAACTGTCAGCTTTGGGCCCAAAATTGGAAAACGACTCCCTGGACAAAAGTTAGGATCGCAACAAAGTATTGACGCTAAATCAGAACACATTCGAACTCAAATGACGGGGTCTCAACATAGCATTGGTTCGAAATCTACTGGACCCCCAGTCAGACCTGTGAGGATGGGGTCCCAACTAAGCTTAGGGTCTAAAGTCACTCGTTTCCAGATTGACGATTTACGAAGTGATAAACAAACCAACGTATAGCGACTTGTCGCTCATTAATATGACGTACCAAAGAATTGCAAGACTTATACCAAATATTTTTTTGCATTTTTTATTATTGTTTAAACTAATTTAACCTTTCACTACAGTATTCAGTAACTGATCGTACCGTAGCGTAGGTGTAGATATATTTTGCACGAGATTTAATTTATGATCTTCAAGTATTATACTTAAAATACGTTAACCAATTGTATATTAAAAAAAGCCAATGTCTAAAATAATTTAAAACTTCATAGAAAAGAAATGCTCTCTCATAAATTAATTATCAGAATTATTAAAATAATAATGTACCTAATATCTACTTAATATCATTAAAATATCCGTCCTATAATGAGCGACAAGTAAGCTATAATCGACATAATAGTTTTATGTAAATAAGGTGACTTTTTAGAATAATTAAGTGATTTAATTAAGTACCTAATATTGTACTGTTTTAGAATAGATTTTCCGTCTTCCAAAATACTCTACTAATGCGATAGATATAGTTTGACAGTAAAGGCTAGATATAAACTGCAGTTGTTTGTTGAGAGGTTGTGTGCTATCGACATAATAAGTACTGAAGTTCCATCCAAAATTGGATGTAGGTGCCTAAGCCTTAGGTAGGCTAGGTACATAGGTACCGTAGTACGTACAGTAGATAGGTTTGCAGTGCTACTGAAAACACAGTCAAATTAAATGACCGATGGCACAGATTTGATATTTTGTATCGTTTCATGTTATGGTCTTGCCACGACCTTGTATACTGAGCACACTGTATTTTTTTTTTAATCCTACATTCCGTTATTTTAATTTTACTTATTATTATTATTGACAATGTTGTGCACGTTTTACACAAAAGTGCTACTTTTAGTAAGATTTTAGAGCTAGACAACTACATTCCATGTAATTTTGCAGCCAAAGATGTAGGTATGAAGTTTTTAAATATAAAATTGAATTTGTTTTATTCCACGACCAAATCAAGTAACGACTAAGACGTAATATCGTCAAACGGGGTAAATAGAAACAAAACTTTTATTATGTTTTCACATACATAAAATTATAGTCTATGTCACTCAGGAATAAAGCAGCTTTTCGCAATCGGACCAGGACTTTCAAAGATTAGGTGCTTCTTACAAACAAAAATAAAACAAACTTATCCTCTTTATAATATTATTAGTGTAGATTTCTAGCAAAGAATCAACTTTTATTACATATAAATTGATTGAATTGGAGTAATTCATGCTGAGAAAAACAACGTAAAAATCTCCAAAAAATTGTTTCAATATACCCCTTGCGTGCCTATTTACCCCGTTTGACTGTATCTATATTTTTAAGGATAAACAGTATTTTGTATCAAATAAGTTATAATGATGTATGTAATTTACCAATAATTATGCCATATTATGTAAGGTTTTTCTCGAAATTGAATTGTAAGTAAATAAATTATTGTGTAAATAACTTTTAGATTTGTTATTTATTATTTTTTGTTATTACCGTGTATATTGTATGAATTCAAAATATCAAAGGTTGTTGGAAAATATAGGTCTTATACAATGATTTATATTTATTAGTTTTATTTTACCCAAACCTTTTCTGCTGTTTATATTGTACCTATGTTCTAAGTTTCATTTGAGCTAAATGTTAGAAATAAATGATACGTAATAGATTATTATTTATAGTGAAACGGGGCAGACTAATATTTATGAGGTTTTTACCAAAAATTATACCAACTACCCACATTTCAGCTTTAAAACTAAAAGCAATAAAAAAAGTAAAAAAACTAAAACCCGACTAAGAAAAAAAAACGACACTGAAAAAGTATGAAACAAATCAGGATGCTGAAATAAACAAGGTAACTGAAAAAACAAGAACAGAACAAAAGTTTTTCGTAATTGCCTTTTGAATTCAATTTTATCCAAATCAAGATGTATTCTGTGATATGAATAGTAAAAGAATTTCGTGTGCCTTGGGCACAATTTGACACATATTTTTGGCATAATCAGTAGGTAAATTCCCACTATTGATACTTTATTAGATCTGGTTGTGGTTGGGTCAGGAACCGTGATCCCCAGCCCGACCACAATCGTACTCTTATTATTCAAAAAGTACAAGGCACAAATTCCTGGGTTAAGTGGCACAATAAAACACAATTAAAATAACCATTTTGTGCCATAGTAAAATCTCCGTTCCATGTCGTGGTCGGGTCAGAAATCACAACACGAAGTGTGAATCGGACTCGCGTACTGAGGGTTCCTTACAAACTTATCTATGTATAAATAGTTCAATTTCCGAATCGCAAAAAGTTTTGTTTTTAATGACGTACCAAAATTTACTGTTTTCATATTTAATTCTATACATAAGCTATAAGACCTTGCATTTTGCCAAATTTCAGGATTAAGGGTAATTTTTTTCACAGCTTCAAGGGGCCGCAGACCTGTGTAGGAAAATGGTTTTAATTTGGTTCAACTCGACACCTTCACGCAATCCCGAGATAATGGGTATTGACAGAGAGAAAGACGGAAAGCAAATGACCCTATAATGGTTCCGTTTTTTCCTTTTTTGTTTATAATTCGACATAGCTTAGGTATATTCTGCAGATATTGGCAGGGTGTATATTATAGAGATCCCTTTGCTCGCTCATATAATTGTTAATTGTTGATATTCTATGCTTATACATTAAGTATACTATACTTTATTGTAGGAACACTAAAACAGTATGTAACAAAACACAAAAAATAGTTTACGTACTTTTTTTATTTGCTTAGGTAGGTACGTCAACAAAATAACTTCTATAACAACAGCTATTGGAGTAGTAAAAAAAAACTTCTTGAAGGTAGTGCCAGACTTTTTGTTCGGTTTGCCCACTCTTGCATTCTAAGTTCAGCATTGCTGTACAAGCTATCCGAGATGTTGTGAAAAATTTAAGTATTGAAGAAGGGAGGTCATGACTCTGAACGTTGAAGCATACGACGCAAGGAGGGGGATCCGAAATGTTAGTATTTTTGAGTTCACTTCGCACTTAGTAACTAAGGTTTTTTTTAAAAATAGGTACCTACTTACAACAAAATAAAATCTAGTCCTGTTTATTTTTATGTCTGAGCTGGGTACTTACCCTGGGTTCTTCCCAATGGGTCAAAATAATCGTAGAAGTGCTATATTACGCAACCAATTTGGTGGCGCGACCAGCTCGGACGTGTGGTGACTAATGTCTGTATGGTGTCTAATTTGGTAGCATCATGACGGTGCAACTGGTCGTGCCGCCATGGTGTCCCGGTGAAATATAGCCCGAAGACGGGAAGCAGAAACGCACCCACTACGGAACCCAGAACCCGCAGGTAAAATCACCATTCTCTGCAATTTATGACCAGAATTTTTTAACCACAGCTACAGTTCATATCTCAAAAATATGGTGGGTCAGTTAAATGAGAAATAAGAACACATCAAGATTGATTCTGAAACAACGTTCGAATTTTTTGTTCCTCTGTACTGCGTTAAACAGACTGCTCTGCATGAATTGTCAAACTATTGACAGCCCGCACAGTCAGTCAGTTGTCATTTGTCATAGCAAACGTCAAAACGAAAAATTTATATTGAAGCGTGAATGCTCTGAATTATAAATTATTTTTGCCTTATTTAAATAGAAATGAAGAATACAACAAAATGTATTCATAATAAGTATTATTTATCGTAAATATATAGTGTTAGTGGTGTGAATTTGATTAATTTAGTGTAGTGTAACTGTTAAATACAAATAAAAATGGATGTCGTCGGCAGCGAAATTGGTCAAAAAATGCGGGTAAATAACTGAAAATACATTACTATTTAATCTGAAATAAATATTTAAGACGACTGATTATATATTTGTAATGTTTATACAATTTTGCATCAAAACAATGTAATAAAATGCCACCGTAATACTTTCAGGAGTGGTCTCGAGTTGCATGGTAATTTTGTTGACACGAATTTGTGACATTTATGGATTATGAGTATTGATTATAAATATTTTACTTTCAGTCGGCCATCAAGGCCAAGCTGACAGAATTAGGATGCTATGTTGGTAAGTAAAACAACATTTTATTCATATCTAAATGTGGTACTTATAATCTACAGTAGGTAGATTAATATTACTTAAGTAGATTACCTAGGTACCTAAGTAAGAACATATAGGTACAAGCTTTGGCTGTATGGGTTCATAATTTCATTATAGCCAAATATTTAACATGGTTCCTTAACATTTGCTACTAAATACTTGTTGCTGCAAAACTGTGTAATCATTTGGTATGACTGACTCACAACGTAACCTGCTACAGTGAGTATTGAATTGATCTAATTGATTACTTTTACTTTGATGTTAGTATTAGTGTTAGGAATAAGGTAAAACGGGCTGTTATCCGCAACTCCACGACTAAAGCGCATATTTTGCGTATGGGTGGGACAAATGAGTTATTTGATCTACCCCAGCTCCTCAAGAAAGGCAGCTACTATAAATGTTAAAAGGCAATCAAATCAAGACAGGAACAAGGCTACTTTTTGTCTAACTGCATGTATATGTACTGTTGGATATCCAACATTCATGCGGACAAGCCAATAAATATATGTTACATAATTATACAAATTTTAAGCATGTGGTAATAATCACGTTGACTTTGGCATAATCAAATGGTATTGTAAGTTTTAAACTAATTGTCTAATGTATAGAATTTGACCTTGTATATCTTGTTTTTGTTTCATTATGAAATATTTAAATCTGTATTTAATTAGCTACCTATGCTTTTTACACCTTTACAGATGATGATTTAAAAAAATAATTGTCTTTATTTATCACATTGTTGTAACTCAACTAAACCACTTTCTAAATTATCTTCAAATATAATTGGCAATCTTAGTAAAGATTGCTAATTTTTTGTGTATTTATTAAAGAATTGATTTAAACATCAAAACGATAGCTTAGAGTGAATACCTCGTAACTGCAAAATATGTAACTTTTCAGGAAGCACAAAAAACCAAATTAGACCTTTATTATCGTGTAATTTTAATGTGCTTGTAACTATTGGTTTATTTCAAACGCTTGTTTCTCTTGTTTTTAATTTTTTCCACTTGTTTTGCCGTGCCGTCGTGAGGTGATCACACCAAACTGACTCGAGCAGGATATGTTTGCAACATCGTAGATGGCGCTACAAGTATTGAATCAAAATTTTGTGGGATTGTGTGTTACGAGCTTTTCTTTTCAGAAATATAATAAAATAAAATTATCTAAAATTGCATACCCGAGGTTTCCACTCAAAGCCATCGAAAAGCTTCTTTATTATTATTAATTATTATATCTAATTAATTAATGATTCAAGATTTATGTATCACCCTTTAAGTATAATATAATATTCCACAACGTTCACACAACACCATCCAGTCCCTAACTATATAGTCAAAGATCCCTGAGCTGTCTGATGTAACTAGTTTTCACATAGATGAAACCTTAGGTTCTCAGTAGCATGTGCTCATGTGCTTTGAATACCTGTGTGCTTGTGAAATCTTGGGGAATCTTGGCAGGTCAAACATCCCGATCCTGAAAAAGACAAAAATTGTTAAGCAGAGAGTATGATCGCACACATCCATTTCAGAGCGAGTGAGATGATTTCATGTACTGACTGGATGTTTGGTCACTACAATTTGTCTAACTAATGAAATATAACTTAGTAATAGTTACCGTAATAACATATTTTGAAATCAAATATATAAAAATAAATAAAGTTCGTTTATTTTTTGTGGAGCTTTAAAGCGCCTGACAGAAATTTTTTGCCATGGAAAGGGTCTGACACTTATAATACCACTTTAGAATAATATTCTAAACTCTTATTTTTAGTTCCTTTTCTCACCTGGTACCTGCCAAGATTTCCCAAGGGAGAGCTCCACAAGCATACAAGTATTCAAAGCACATGAAACTCTACTGAAAACCTAAGGTTTCATCCATGTGAAAATAAGTTATGTCTTACAGCTCTGGGATCTTAGTATAATAGCCATGCAAAAAGATGAGGAAATGTTTAATTATATACAGTTACACAATATTGTTACGCCATATCTTTGAGAAAATAATGAGTAGCACCCAATAATTAAAACGCATTGCTGTTCGAAAGATCTAGAATGGTAGTACGAAAGAAAAATCTTGAAACGTCCACATAAGTATGTACCACTATTATTATTCAAATAATAATAGTAGGTAAATAAGGGAAATGGTAGTCTCCGTCATTAACAATAGAGTTGAAATTCGCGTGAAGGTGACTCTCAGTACATTTTGCAATAAAAATTATTTATGGCTCCGCGACTCGATCCTATTGTTCTGGATCGATCTTGAGACGTCGGTATCTAGAATTTTCTTCGTCCCACATATAAATACGAGCCCCCGACCGGAAGTGAGTGTGAGTCAGTTGTGATTTCGACTGCGATCAAAAGCGAATTACCTAAGTCTGTGAAGTGATTTTACCTAACGACTTAAGCGACAGTGTAACGGTACTTTAGTGTCAATTGCGATTCGGATTATTGTTAACTGGACTATTTTTATGGTAAATAAAGTTATTGTTTGTGGTGAATAAAGTTCTCTGTTAGTAAATCGGCATTTATGATCATTTATGATTACCCACGTACGTAACAATATTATTGTAATCAGAATTAGTAAACATGGCAGAAAGAAATTGATTGTATTAATATAATACATAATATACCACAGATTCACACAACCCAACCTAGTCCCAAACAGTGCAGAGCTTGTGTATTTATATATTTCTAAACACAGATATTTATTATAGATCAACTAAACCCAGTACCAGAACAAAGGGATCATGCTTTTACACAAACATTTGTCTTCAATGGGAATCGAACCCACAACCTCTGGCGTAGTAGTTAGGGCCAATAACCAGTTGATCAACAGGCCAGACTAATATCCTTATGTCCGACTTCCGACTTTTATGGCATTTCAATACCATATTTTTCACAAGTAATGACTAATTAAATAAGTGATAATATTTTATGGTTCATTTCAGTAATGTAGCCGTTAATAAATACAATCAAATATCAAACAGTATAGCAAATAATTTATAACAACGTAGAGTTGGCTACTATTTTATTATTGTATTAGTGATCACAATCAAGTCTGGTTATATTGCTGTGCGCATCATTATAATCATAATGCTTGTAACTTTCACCACAAAATAAGTACAGAAGACAATCTCATGTATGTACTTCAATTTTTATACCTACGCTCGGTGGACGCACACTAATGAGCGTTTGAGCCGGAACTGTTCGACGAACGGGCCGAGGAGTTCCGAGATATCGTGTCCGTGAGCGGTGTCTATATGTGCGTTGGTCGAGCGCGCTTTGTATGTAGTTTGACTTCTGTACGTTCCTATTTTGTGCTTTTACCTTACTGCATTAGGCTGTTCATTGATAAATGGGGGTGGGCCTTCTTAGCAAATGTAACTTAATAAATAAACTGTTGAATTTCCTAAATAAATAAAATACTTAACACTTTGGCTAACTGCGGCAACTGTGACACTACTTATTTTCATACATTGCCTACGGACGTAGTGTCACGATGTATTGTAAAAAATATATGTAAAGTGACACAAATCTAGGCGTAAACGTCGTAAGGCGTTAAAAAAGCGAAAATATGCAGCGACACGCAGGATCACTGAAGTGACGCAGTACTCGACTGATCGTATGTAAACACGACGCCCACGGGCGTAGTGTGCGTAGGGTGCGTAGGGTAGTATAGAAATATGAATATGTGCGTGGAAGTACTTTCTTTGACGAATTTTTGTAAATAATGTAGTGACAGTACAAAAGTCGTAATTATACCTGTGGTGATAGTACATCTTGCCGTTTTTTATGATAGTGTGAAAAATCGGTCGTCGTGTGGCGTACTGATTTTATGCAACTAAAAACTCATACGTCGACAGGCGTACTGTCGTATCGCATTTAGTTAGCTAGATGCCTGTGGTCGTTACTGTCCGTCAACGTGTTAAATAATGATTTTTATTTGTATAACACAGGTAGTAAATATATGTTTCCTATCTATCATCATCATCATTTCAGCCAAAAGACGTTCACTGTTAGTCATAGGCTTTTCCCTATGATCGCTATAACAACCGGTTCTGTACGTTTCGCATCGATCTTCAGCTATACAATGTGTTCCAAGTGAGAATAGGATCGATCGCCATGTTATGACGTAACGATTTACTGTCAAATCGAGGAAAGAAATTTTAAAAATTTAATTTATTTACGTAAAATTAAATTTATTTACGAACTGTGAACGAAAAAAGTTTATTCAGAATCCAGTTCTTCAATTTTACTCATCTCACATGTGAGATCACAACATGGCAATCGATCCTATTTTATTTGAAACGAATAGGACTTTAATATGTCATTTGATCATGTCTAATCATTTATATTCCATAGATGATGAACTGCCAGACTATGTGATGGTGATGGTAGCTAACAAGCGAACACGAGCGCAGATGGAAGACGACCTTCAACTGTTCCTTGGTGACAACACAGAGTTGTTTGTCAACTGGCTGCATCAAGTGCTGAAGAAACTGCAGGAGGTGACGGTAGCTACTCCTCTGAGTATGTACTAAATATATTTCTGATGCCCAGGTTACACAAAGTTAGTTTTTCAAGTTAAATTTAAATGATAGAAGCCAAAATGTGTAAGTGTATTAGTCATAGTTTTAAGTGCCAAACCTAGACACCTAACTTCAAATACTAACCTTTTTTTAATCAGGGCATTATCTTCTATTTTCAAAGATATCAAAAACACACTTAAATTATACTTTTCTCTAACAGAAACGGCAGAAAGCGATAAAAGCAAAGAAAGATCTGGTTCAAAAGAACGAAAAAGCAAAGAAAAGAAAACGAAAGAGAAACAGAAGAAAAGTGATCTAAAGAAGGCGAAGAAAAAAGATAAAGATAAGATTCTTCGTAAAAAAGATGATAAAAAGCTACATAAACTTAAGAAGAAGAGTAAGCACCATGACATGATTCGTCCGAACATCCCTCCTCTGCTGATGAACATGGAGAAAGAATCGGAGCCATCAATTACAGATGTGTTTGCTGGGCAGATATTAAAGAACCATGGAATAACCTTGGAAGCACCTCAGGAGGATACCAGACCAGAAAAGAAACCTGTTGTGGCTGAACTCAAAAGACCAATTCTGCCCATTATAGACCCAGCTACAATTTTATCACAACCTGAGCCTGAGGCAGATGTGGAAACATTAGCAGACGAACCAAAACGAACTAGTGTATCATCGATGAGTGCCCCCAAAGAGGATCAGATTAAAGAGATAACCCAAATTGAAGCTAAAATACAGGGATTAAAGCAGAAATTGGCGGAGCAGTTAGATTCTATGTCAGATGATGAGGACTTTTTGAATATTAGAACGGAAGCTGAAGAACTGATGAATGATTTTGCTGAAGATGTGTTTCAGGTATATTTTGTTTTGCACACATAATATTATTATGGAACTAACCAGCTTTTGACCAAATGCTTAACCCTTTAATCGCTTGCGTCGAAATGGTTCGACGAGTTTTTTTGTGTCCTATTCGCCAGGGTCGTGTCTTTGTGACTGGATAATTTATCTCGTTTAGCTCTTCAATCCCATAGGTGACAGACGAGCTGATGAGATGAAGTATTTGGTCGTGGATGTGCGACCCTGGCGGAAGAAACGAGAGTGTTTGTCGGATATATCTGAATTAACCTTTTGAATGTCTTATGTTACACAGTTCGACATAAGCCATTGTCTTTCTATTGTGTCTCAGTTAAAATGTTAAAGTAAATTGAAACATCATGTTTAAACTAGATAACTCAAAAAGACTTATCGTTTTGCAAAGAAAAGGAGGTTGATTATACTTAACTATAATCCATTTTAATCTTTCAGGAAATATCACAACAGGCTCACGTTCCCGTAACGATCACACCGCCAATAGAGCGCGCAAAGTCTCCCACAACTCCACTACCCCCTGCTACATCCACAGAAGTTCCTAAAGGCTCCCCAAAAGATCTCCTAGAGACCTTACCCCAAATAGAACTCAAACTCCCCAAAAGGCCTGTAAGAGACCGGCTAGGGATACGTGAAGAACCCAAAAAAGTTCCTGAAGTGAAAGAAAAGGAATCAAAAACGAGGACAGACAGTCCCGAAAGGTTGTTAAATATAAAAATTTGAGGTAGTAAGAATAAATACGAGCTCAATTTCATTATATTTATTTAGTTAATTAAGTTGGCTAGTCTTATACAGGCTGAATTTTTCAAGTGAGTATTGATGGCCAAATCTGTAAGGGTTAGCACAAATTATAATTTGTGCTAACCCTTACATACATAATTATTTAAAGGTGTCAGACTCGAATTTGATGAAAACTAAAACTGTATCATTGCTTTTTGGATAAATTAATACATATATCTAACAAGAAATCGATGATTTGAAAAATATACCTAACCAGAAATAGAAAACGTTGACTTGGGGAAAAATAAAACTCGTATTATTTATCATTCAAAATTCCACTAATGAGAATCAAATTCTTTTGTTTGGTGTATGTTTTAGTAACTTGTTGAGGTCTCCTCAATAAATAAATACATTTTAGCAAGATTCTACAATTTTTTTTAAAATCGAAGGACAGTCTTTTTTGACCATTCATTCCCACTTCAAAAATTCACACTGTATACGATAAAATATAGCATTCTATATCTATAGAATATAATTAATTTCTTTAAAAAAAACTTCAGCTGAGTGAGTCCTATGACCTCTAGGTAGTTAATACGCATCGCCTACTACTACCTACAGGATTGGACATTGGACTCGCTCAGCTGAAGTTTTCTTAAAGAAATTAATTTCGTACATTTTATTTTTTAATTTTATTTTTACAAATCGATAGTATTCCATGTACCAGATCGACCCTCCACGGGATTAAAATGATCAAAATTTAGCGGTGTATATACGGTACAGTCGGTACATACACCAAAATAACATTTTTTACAATTTTTGTCTGTCTGTCTGTCTGTTTGTTCCGGCTAATCTCTGAAATGGCTGGACCGATTTTGACGGGTTTTTTTTGACAAGTAGCTGATGTAATAAGGAGTAACTTTGGCTACATTTATTTAAAAAAAAATATTCAAAATCCTGTAGTCCACGCGAACAAAGTCGCGGGCACAGCTAGTTTGTAATATAAACTCGCATATTTTCAGGTTCACTCCTGAAAGAGAGCCAGATTTCTGGCCTCAAACTAAGTCAGCCAAGAGTCGGCTCGGAGGCCCCGTGGAACCGTCGAAGAGAAGTTCTGTTTCTGACGACACTGTGTCTGACATATCAGAAGCGGTTCCGAAAAAACTAACATCAAAGTAAGTGTGTAGAAATGGCACCTATTAAATTAGCCGATTAACTTTGTGCGCGCTGTCGGCACCAACAGGCAACAATTTTTGTCTTACTCGTAACTGTGGCGTCTTCTTCTTCCTGCCCTTATCCCATATTACTTGGGGTCGGCGCAACACGTTTTCTTCTTCCATTCTGTCCTGTCACCCGTCAAACTATCACTTTTCTTCCATATCACTTCTCACACAATCCATCCATCTTTTTTTCGCCCTTCCTCCCCCTCTCCATCCATCTACATGTATACTCATTCAGTCGTGCTGGACACATTTTGTTTTGTCATGGCGATTCGGAAAAATGTTCGTAACTCAAATCAGAAATTGAACAGTTTTCATTGGTAAGTTTGTATGGCACCCTCAGTGCGCGAATCAGCCTTATAATGTTCCCACTGCAATGACTCAAGCAACCTCTCTAGGAAAGGGAATGGGCCCAATACGAGTTGGTTTTTTTTTTGGTGGGTAAAAATCATCCAAATGACATCCCCCGCCCCTGGGCGGAGCGGAAGATAGTGTCAGACTCTTATTGATTAAAAAACCCACCCTGTTCCTTCTTGCCCTTCATACCGGGCCGAGTTTCCCTTTCGGAGCTAAACCCTGGCCCTAGTAGGCTTCGACCCAGCTGGGCCCCTGCTTTTGCTGACAACTCTTGAGGCGCGCGGAAACTGCGCGCCGTACAATACGAAGTGGTGGAATTTTTGGTTCTAGGACAAGCTGGTTTTCTCGCAATGTTTTAAGAGCAGTGGTGATGAAATAAATTGCTCAAATAAAGCTCCTGCCTAGCATGAAAGCACATCCTAAACACTTGGTCCTTTCTAAGTTATGGCCGTTACGTCTAGGCTACCACTTTTTAAATGTAAAATTCTTATTCCAGAGTGTCAGTACTGGAGAACCGCGGATGTCGCTCGACTTGTGCAAGCGTGGTGCGTGTCCGACCGCGGCCGCGCGTCGCCACGCCCGCCAACAGTCTGCTACTCAGAGCCGTCGCTGATGCACACAAGAGCTTGCTCAATGTAAGTACTTAAACTTTCAAATACCGTAATTGGAGACACAATAGAAAGACTATGAGAGAGCGAACCGGCGTTCGCTTGGGGTTTAATATTATTATTATACTAGCGACTCGTCCCGGCTTCGTAAGGGTGTTGTTTACAAATTCTTTAGATCTAGTTTAAAAAAGATTTCCCTTAAATCAAGCATGAGCCTGCGGTTCAATAATAATACGGACTGCGTAAGAACTCGTGATTATTTGTCCAAGAACTTGCGATTATCTGTCTAAGAACTTGTGATTAGCTGCGTAAGAACTAGTGATTAATTCGAATTTAAGAACTAAAAAAAAAACAAATTAAATTGTACGTTCTAAATATTACCAAGTCTATGCGAAGCAAGGGATAGTACAATAGCGGAGGGGAACGAAGATTGGGCGGCGGCGTTGCTTGATGAGCTTGCATCGCGTTATACAGACGTAGTTAGGTATAGCGAAATATAGAGTTGCAAAGTGTTAGATAGAACAACGAAATCTTGAAGGTCGGTTTTTGGTAAATGAATTATGTTTTGTAAGAAGTTGTAGAACAAAAGTTGTTGTTTATGATGTTAGTGTACAGTCTTGCAAGATTGTTAGTGTTTTACAAATTACCCTGTATAACCCAACCCGGGGGGGGGGGGGGGGGTTTACAGGGTCATTTGTCCTTCCTATCATGAAAATTTTCAATAAGCAAGGGTTTCTATTACACCATTTTTTTTATTTTTTTTAAATACTTTTAAAATTCACTTTAACAAACCAGATAATGCATATTTGCTTTTGTTATGTTTAATTGTTCACTTCTAGGACAAGGGAGAGTGGGCTTTCCCCTTTTTGTATAATTGCCAAAACGGATCTTGAGCGCTCGGCGTGGGGATCGCTTTGCGCATTCCATACATTGGCGAGCCAATTGTCTTCGTTGTTAGATACATGCAGAAACGCAGGGAACGAATCATGAGTGACGTCTATGACGCGATGGCATGACAAGCCAATCACTGACACTCCCCGCGTCTTACTTCGCACCACTAAAGAGACCGAATATTTGACTTCTGCGCAACTGCTCAAGATCTGTGACGGCAATTCTATCGAATAGAAACACTCAGTGGTCGGTCAGACCGGCAGCGCGGTGTGACGAGTGGAGCGCCTGCGGGAACGCGCGCATGTTGTTTGGCAAGACTGGCAGCGCGGTATGGGGAGATAGGGATCGGCGCGAGTGTAGGGACAGGGTTTCCGCTCACCGCCCGCGCTCTCACTATGGCCACATGTATGAATGAGCTATAGCTTGACTTGCCCGCGGCCGTCTCGCGTTGGGCAAACCGCGGGGCTTCCCGCGCCTGCGTTACAAAATAGATAGGTACAGAAGTCAATCTCGTGTATATTCTTCACTTTGTACACTACGCTAGGCGCTCACGCTTGAGTCAGCGCGTTGCGCCGAACTGTACGAGTGCGACCGGGTGATTGATCCGAGATATCGTGTCCGTGAGCGGTATCCATGTGTGCGTTGCTCGAGCGCGCTTTATATGTAGATTGTCATCTGTACCTATCTATTTTGTGCCCACGTTCCGTCTATGGACACTCAAATGAAATTCCATGTTTGAGATTGGCCAAGCCCGCCCCGCACCCGCTTTTCCAGTCTGGCCTAACACATTATCTTCGTTGGTTTGCTTTTACAAAATAATTAATTATCCAGTCAGTTGTAATTAAGTCTATTTATCTTTTTCAGGCGCCACCAACGAGGCCTGAACCAGAGCCTCAAATCAAACGCGCCATGGTCCTTCCGATGCGACGCTGCGTCGACGTGCAGAAGATCGTTATACAAGTGCCTGCTGATAACGCGCAGGAGGCCGATAGGGGGGACAGTATTAGTCTTGGTGATATGGACAGCGATGATGATAAGAGTTCGAAGTAAGTTACCGTTGAAAATTTTTATTTTGTTGCAGATATCTTGAGTTAACGTGTACAGGCGCTGTTACAGGCGCCCTTCAAACAGATATCAGCAAACTTGACAGGCTCATTAACTCTTTGAATGCCGTAATTAGAGACACAATAGAAAGACAATTGCTTATGTCGACCTGTGTAACATAAGACATTCAAAAGGTTAAGATCGATACCTGCGAGGACTATAGGATTGTTTGAAAGACTTACCATAGTCCTGGAATGCAAAAGGCAATCGTTTCAAAAGTCGACCCATGACCCTATTAGGCTTCTGCTCTACTGGGCCCCTACAGATTTGCTGACATCTTACACAACGCGCCGTTGACAATTTGAACTCAGTCAGGACGGTTACCGGACGGCCCGACGGCGATCTGCACATTGCTCGTCGTTTGAAAGTCCAAGCCTACAGTAAGGTGACTGGTAGTCAGGATCGGGGTCCCGTCTCCTTTTCTAGTATCACTGCTTCGCACGTGGAGGTGCCCGCCGCCCGTTCCACGGTCTGCACCGATTCCCGGCGTGAGTGTGAGCTCCCACGAAGACACGGCGAGAGCATCCGTGCGTCACTGCTGGGTGCCAGTTGAAAATCAACGCTGGGTGTCTGACGCCCAACAATTGCTGAGTTGGTGACCCTTTCGGTTCGGGCTCGCTCAACGCAACTTGTGAATCTGTACTTTTTTTTGTGTTACTGATTTCATCCAATAAATCCTATTCTATTCTATATTCCCTTGGGATCATTTTCTATTATATCGCGGGCGTAGTAGCTGGTAGAAGCTAAGAAGTCCTTTTTGCCCTCTCCAGGGTGGCTAGTGACATCGAGAGAGAAGAGTACATACCGGCGTCCATCACAAAGAAGATCATCAACAATGAATACACGCCCTCGCGCCGGAACGAGGGCAGAACAGCTAGCAGGAAAGATGACACGCTTATCATTGAGACCATGTAAGTTTTATAAAAATTTAATGGCCTCTTTCAGTTATGTCTCTTTCAGTGGTCTACACCGCAATTACACGGGAGGAAAGACTTTTGGCGAGCTAACATCGATGTTATCATGATTCGGAATCTGGTGCATAGAATACACAGATACAGTTATATATTTATTTGTTTTACTTTAACAAAAACGGCTATCCGCCAATTACATTATATAAAGACTATCTATATTAATATAAAAAAAAAAACACACTCGTCTCACAGAACTCCAGACAGACTGACATGGTCGTTATATGTCATGTTAATTGCCATAGGGTTATTAACCTTTCAATGTCTTATGTTACACAGTTCGACATAAGCAATTGTCTTTCTATTGTGTCGCTAATTACGGCATTCAAAGAGTTAACCCTTTAAGATAATGTTTGTAGTAGAACAAGATTATAATTTTTCCACATCATTTAAAAAAAACGGTGTCTGTAAAATATTATTTACAACTCAAAAAAAAAAAAAAACAAAATAATGACGCTCTTTTAGCGTGTACTAATATGTCTGCTTGCTGTTCAATGTTTTAATTTTAGGCCTAAGATCCATACATTTAGTGAACGTCTCCTTCACTAAATGTATGGATCTTAGGCCTAGCAAGCATTCCTGGACGGATCCGTCGTAAAATATCTACTTCAAACTCTGTCTTTTTTTCAGCAACATCCACAACCCATTAATAGACAAAGACAAGAACACACAATTCATAGTCACAATGGATGGTTACCATCCGAACGCGTTCCTCGCAAAGAAACTCCTCACCGAAGGCCTTCTCAACGAGGACGACGAACTAAAAACAACTGAACAGGACAAATCAAAACCACCAGAGAATAAAGAACCAGGCCCTAAAGAGAAACCGGTTGAAAAAGAAAAAGAAGTAGTAATAGGTCCTTCTCAAAAGAAACGTCTAAGCAATACGAGCGAAGAATCTGATACTCAAGTTATAATAAAGAAAGAAAAAGAAATAGATGATGAAAAGGGAGAAAAGATTCAGAAAGAAAAGAGGAAAAATCCTGAAGGTTTAAAAGTCGATATACCGGTTGCTAAGAAGAGGAGGGCGTCTCCTATAGTGTTTGATGTTGATAAGAGTAAGAAGAGAGAAGAAAAGGAGCCGGTTGAGAAGGAGAGAGTGAGGGAGAGGACGGAGAGTGCGAGCAGTGACCAGCATGTGACTGTCGCTACTGTCACCAACACCCACAAATATGATTCTGTGCCGCCTCGTAAGTATTGCCGTTTTACTGTTTATTATAAAGTACTAGCTTTTTCCCGCGCGGCATCGTTCCCGCTCTTCCCTATTCCACTCTACTATACCCTATTCTACCCTACTCTTCCCTACTCTACCCTACTCTAACCCTACCCTATCCTACTCTACATTACTCTACTGACCATCTACTAAATAGTCCGAACAAAACCTAAACATTTGCTTTGGATAGATGAGCCCATTCTTGAGTAATAAAATTATAACGAAAAGTAGCATTGATTATGAAATATATAGAAAACAATGCTATTAAGATAAATACTATATTAACAAATCGATACAATTTACATTCAGCTGCAATAAATGAGGATTAAGTCGTAATACGAACTGGTAAACCAACTAAAGATAATTATTATTAAACATTGGAGTAAGAATCGTACCTTGTAACATCAGCTATCGAGACAGATTTTCACTTATGAAAATCCTGTTAAAATTCATCTGGCTGTTCTCTATGGTTGATCTAGATGGTAAACATTGCGGGGGCTAATACTGTACAAAGATAATGCTTCGAGAGGGTTTTTTTTTTCTACGTCATTTACTATTTTTTGATTGGAAGCACACCTGAAAGCAATGGTGTACAACCCTCGGAGATTAGACGGGCAAACAGGTCGACAGACAGATATTTTTTGGTATAAGTATAGTGCTGACCATTCATAAGCGTTTTGTAAGAGGCTGTAATTTTTTCGTTGTTAACTGACATGAAAAACATGTTATTTATTTATAAAGATTTGAAGCACGATGTGTGGTGATCCGGCTCGAAGGACCACATATAATGAATTGATTAAGGTTCAGTATTGATTGTAGGACTTCATAGAAAAATAACACACTTCTCTGCTGTATGACGGTTTATTCCGTACTACTATAATGAGCAAGACAGATAATCATAGATCTATATCGAACAATGTGCCATATTAATACCCCGGAACTAACATTTTTTTTTCCAGTGAGTGCAGCTGAACGCAAGCTAGTGTGGTGCCGCGCCTTCCCCCTGTGCCGCTACGGCAACGCGTGCGCCTTCGCGCACCCCCGCTGCAAGTTCGCCGCGGCGTGCACGCGCCGCAACTGCGTGTACTCGCACGCGCCCAACGCTCTAGCCCCGCCTACGACGCCCACCTCGCCTGTTATTGGTGAGATTTATTACCGTGCTCTATTTCTGCAGCTACTGTCATCCACAAACAACGAAGATCGTTGTTAATTCCCCAAAGCTTGTATAACGGCCACTTCACGATTTCGGTTTTAGCGACGAGCGACGCGGTATCGGTAAGCGGGCGCACATCTCATGGTAAACTTGAAACATTTTCATACTTTTGTTCTTATTTTACGTTGCTTCGCGCTTGGCTGCTGCTCACAGTGGCAAGATCGTGAATGCATCTAAAGTGTAGTAGCCCCGTACTAACGTCACCTGTTATTAGTGAGTTTTATAGCCTTGCGTGGCGGTTTATCTCCGCCAATACGGCATTTTTTTTTTCCAAAAAGTTATCTTAATAAAGCCTTGTTCATAAAAATAAGTAAAAACTCTGACGATTCTGAATAAAATGGTTTAATTTTGGTCTTTGAAAGTTACATTGATGAGTCACTATTTTCTTTCTTAACGCGAATAATTAGGTTTTTAACGATATGAACTAGTGCTTAACTGCAATTCCACCTGATGGTAACCAGTGATGCAATCGTTAATGGTCAGGAGGATGGTGCCGTACTAGTTTATTAAGAGTCTAGTCACTCTAGCCTTGAAGACACCCAAATTGTAATCGGACGGCAAGACTGCGGTAGGCAACTTACTGATACTAGTTGATTACTATCAGTCTGTATCCTAACTCTGGTTGGCTACAGTCTCCCCACTATTTAGCCATTTTAATTATAAGGACGTAACTTATCTCATTTTATTTGTCCACAGCCTCTCACGTAGTCCCAGCCGCCAACTACAAGACAATATCGACAGTAGTCCCCAACATGTGCAAGTTCTACCCAAACTGCGTGAACCCCACGTGCCACTACTATCACCCCAAGCCGTGCCGATACGGCAAGAGTTGCGTCAACAAACTAGAGTGTAACTTCTATCACGCCGACGTGCCGGCCAAGTGGAGATACCCTATTTAATAAAAAAATTAGTTGAAAATGATTTGTTTTATTTACGCAATGATTCCTATGACAAAGAAACCTACGCTTAGTGTAAAGGGTCGAGTACTACCTACTGACTACGGACGCGTACCTTCATAGACGCGGTTTATTCCATTTTAATATCAAACATCTAATACCACTAGTATTTCTTTGAACGCATTTTTATTGCCTATTCTGAACGGAGACCACTGTTTAAATCATTTAATTTAATGTACGAACCCATATTCCTCGGTACATTTCACATGTAATTTATTTGACAGTGATTTTTATTTATAAAGTGAGTATCTTTGTGTTCTTTTTGTATAATAAAGCTTGACTTTCATAACAAAAAATGGTAGCTTGGTGTTATAAAGAGCTGGTTATCAGTAGATACACATTTTGTTATTAAACTAGACATTTGTTAATTAATTACATTAAACCCCAAGCGAACACCGGCGTTCGCGCACCTATTGTCTTTCTATTGTGTCTGTAATTTCCACGATTGAAAGGTTAAATACTTTTTTTTGGAATTAATTGAATTTTATTTCAATTAAAGGCCCTATACAAAGTATTTTGGCTGATTGTACCTACTTTAGGTCCTTGAATTTCTTTTAGTATTAGGCCCGTATTACAGAACGTCACTCAAAACTCAAGCATTACTTAAAACTAGATTCAAGCCGTTTGATTGGTTGAAACTATGTAGTTTTGAGTGACGTTCTGTAACACAAGCCTAAGGGTGACAAATCAACATCGAGCTATGCTGCGCTGTACTGCGCTGTGCTGTGCTGTATTTCTTAAGCTACGTTTTTTTAACAATCAACATGAAGCGGTGCTGCGCTTTCCTTAGCTCAGTATTAAAAGTAATCAGCAGCTCGTGTAGTCGTTTATCTCGTCAAAAATGACTTTATTTTCAGAAAAACGTAAACATTCCGACATAGTTAAATCCGATGAAGATGAGACTCGTTCGTTCTTATTTGTTTGTGCGGGCATACACTAGTGCGAGCGAGATGGGAGTACGAGAGAGAGAGACGTCTGAGGGCGACGGAGAGGCACGCAGCGTGCTCCATGTTTGAAAAACCTAGCACAGCTCGACACAGCGCAGCATGTGAAATTTGTGTTGAAATTTAATTTAATTAAAACTATTCAGAAGAAAGGATAATGCTATTCCACCATATAAAAAAACCCAGCGCCCTAGCAGAAACGAAATGTTATATATCTTCTTCTTCTTCTTCTTCCTGCCCTTATCCCATATTACTTGGGGTCGGCGCAACACGTTTTCTTCTTCCATTTATTATATAATATAATTATCAATAATAACAATTAATAAAACAATAACCGAATTATCGTGATATTCGTAATCCATACTTGCAAACATATAAAAATTGCCAGTTTTATGAATAAGGCGTCGATATTAAAAATGGCTTTAGTTATAATTAATTAATTTTTCCTGATTTAAAAAAAGGGGAGGTTTTTCAATTCGGTTGTATTTTTTACATAGAACATTTTTTTGTAAACATTTTTTTTCATAGGTATTGTTACCTCGGAAGCGGAACTCCTTCGTTTATGGACCGAATTGCATTTTTTTTTTCTCTTAAAATGAAATATGCTTCCAGACTGGTCCCATTTTTTCCAAAATTCAGTTCTGATGATGGAATCCAAAAGGAATCGAGGCAACTCCTCAAATATTATAGGCAACCATATGGTGATTTTGGTGTTTTAATCGAGAACTCAAAACTATTCAAAAAGTACCTATGATTTGATAAAATGGAACTGGTGAAGAAG
This sequence comes from Mythimna albipuncta, assembly GCA_929112965.1. NCBI lineage: Eukaryota > Metazoa > Arthropoda > Insecta > Lepidoptera > Noctuidae > Mythimna > Mythimna albipuncta. Next base: position 8,081,005 of record OV815972.1, on the reverse strand, counting down.
ATCAGGAGTGGCCAACAGAACTTCATACTTACGTAGATATCACAATGGAAGTAGTTAAGCAACTATGACAATACAAATAAATAGGTATATAGTTCTGAATAATATTGTAGAAAATGGTGATACCATTTAAGTTATCTTATAGGTAGGTAATGATGATGATGAAGCCGGAAGGTAGACACCGGAACTCCGTCATTAATCAATGTATCCTAGCCGTGTTTGGGCTTGTTAGAATTATCATTTATAGTATTGTCTAGTTTCTTATCTATCTTCATTGTGGTATCTACGTGAGTGTGAAACTCCGTTGGCCATTCCTGGTCTTCTTCACCAGTTTCACTTCATTGAGTGTTACTTTTTGACTTTATATGCTTGAGTTCTCGATGAAAATATCAAAATCACCATATACCTAGTTGCCTATAAATATTTGAGGAGTTCCCTCGATTCCTCCTGGATTTCGTCATCAGAACTAAATTAAAAATAAGAGCAATCAGGTGCTATTCTCTAAGAAAACATCCTTGAGCTCAGCGCTGGCACAGCGACAAGTCGTGAGCGCAGTACATTGAATTAACAATCCAATGTAAAGGGGCATTGGGTTGTTAATTCAATGTAGGTACTGCGCTCATGACTCGTCGCTGTGCCAGCGCTGAGCTCAAGGCTGTTTTCTTAGAGAATAGCACCCCTGGAAGCATATCCTTTTAGGAAAAAAAAAATTGGAAATCGGTCCATAACCGACGGAGTTCCGAGGTAACAACATAATTATAAAAAATACAACCAAATTGAGAAACTACTCCTTTTTAAAAAAAAAATCAGTTATAAAGAATGAATATTGAATTGTAATTAAGCAATTATTAAAGTCGATGCCTAATTAATAAAACTGGCAATTTTTATATATTCGCAAGTAAGGATCAGGATAATATTATTATTGGTTATTGTTTTATTATTGTTTTATTACTTACTATTATTGATAATTTAAGAGACATCTCGTTTCTGCCAGAGCTGGGTATTTTTTTTTTTTGAGCATTCTCTTTTGTTTCCTAACGTACGAACGTAATAATAATGTAAAAACTTTCCAAATTCACTTAATTCCAATGTTTTTACTAAGTTATTGGTAAGAATATTATCTTGCTATTTTTTTTACCTGTTAAATAGGATCAGCTTGCTCTTTTGTTCTAAAATTCGAAGAACCAGAGTCGAGTGTGGCTGGAAAGTCTAAAATATTTTATTGTCTTGGTGGCATATACGTAAGTCAATGGAATGAGGGTTCTTTCTGTTTTGATGATAATTTTATTATTATTTCTTTTGTGCTATAACTCAGAGAAATTGTATCTACCTACGTAAGTTCCTCAGTACATTTCAGTGACCATCGATACATGTACCTACTTATAAGTCAATGACGGTGACGTATTGGTATCACAGCAACAGTGAGTTTTATTTATTAAGTGAGTATATTTTATTAAAATACTACTTGATCATCTTTTTGTTATAGTCCAATAAAATGTAAAAAATTACATACCTACAAGTAATCACTTTTTATATAATATGTCTGAGGAAGTTATTAATAATAATCAACTCTCAGCACCTTGGGGGAAAATAGAAAGCTGGGTGGCTTGATGTTATTCGGAGCTGGTTATCAGTAGGTAGATACACAATTTATTATAAAACTAGACATTTGTTAAAAAAATACTTTTTTTTTATTTAACTGTATATATGTAGATAGTACCTACACCATCAACTACCTGAGTATCTTTTTCTCCTTCTCTGTCAAATCCATCCAAACGTTGTTTGTAAAAGATCGCTTTTAGCGATAAGACCGCCCTTTGTGACACCCTATAAATTTTAAGTTTCTCATGTAATTTTTGTTTTGGTGTACAATAAAGAATAAATCTATCTATCTAACTGAATTTTTTTACAATTATAGTTTCTATAAAAAGCATTTCGGCTGTATCTACTTTAGATCTTTGAATTTCCTTCAGTATTAGTTGAAGCAGTAGTATTCGGAATAGACAATAAATACGAGTTCAAAAAAATGCCAGTGGATTGATTGAGTGTTTTAAAAACGGAATAAATAATTTTCGGTTTAACCCATTTTAATACCAAAGGTCTAGTAGTATTTCTTTGAACGTCTTTTTATCACCTATTCTGAACGGAGACCACTGTTTGCATATATCTACCAGTGACTTGAATTTGGTACAGCTCAAGTCATTTTTATACGATCGTAATATAATGTAAAAACTTTCCAAATTCACTTCATTCCAATATTTTTACTAAGTTATAGGTAAGAATAGTTTATCTTGCTATTTCTTTTTAACCTGCGAAAAAGGATCAGCTTTCTCTATTGTCCTTAAATTCGAAGAACCAAGTCGAGCGTGACTGGGAAGCCTAATAGTAGTTTATGTGACTAGGGGATAAAGCAGTGTCTTTAAGTCGCGGGCGGCATGTTGAATTCCGAACGAAACGAAGGTTGTCGATTTTAATCCTGAACGATAGTGAGGGATTTATAAAATTAACTCCCGAGCATTGCGAGGGAGTTAATAAAGAAACCTGAGTGAAGTGAGGAATTTAAGCCGCCCAAGACAAAGACAGCTTTATCCCCGTGTTGCATACTCTACTTTTTACACCATCTGTGAGATAATTAAAAGACAATTTGGTCGACCAAATCATGTATTAGAGAAATATAAGTATTATATTTACAAGTTCATCAAACAAACAAAATTTACTACTCCAAGATTCTATAGTTTCAATTTTCTATAATGCTCCCGTGTCGTCAGTACGCACGTTATATTCTATTTTCTTTTTTTTGTTAGTGGCCAGTTTGAATCATAGTGATTACATACTATTTGGTTTGAATTTCGAGTCAATTTGTTCGATGTGCCTAAATTTTAATTCACAATGTTGCCTATTCTTGATGCTCCAAATTCAAATCTCATTATTCCCTAGGGATCGGCCATACTGCATTATCTCCCTAGGTATATAATGACTTGCTTTAAGTGAGGTTTGTATGACGTGTAAAACGACATTATCGAGCAGGTGGTGTAAAAAATATTTTATTGTCTTGGTGGCATATACGTTAGTCAATGGAATGAGGGTTCTTTCTGTTTTGATGATAATTTTATTATTATTTCTTTTGTGCTATAACTCAGAGAAATTGTATCTACATAAGTTCCTCAGTACATTTCCGTGCACTGACGGTGACCATAAATATAGGTACATATATGTACTTATAAGTCAATGACGGTGACTTATTGGTATCACAGTTACAGTGAGTTTTATTTATTAAGTGAGTATATTTTTTTAAAAACTACTTGATCATCTTTTTATTATAGTCCAATAAAATTTAAAAAATTACATACTTACAAAAAATCACTTTTTATATAGGTATGTCTGAGGAAGTTAATAATAATTAACTCTAAACATCTTGGGGGAAAACAGAAAGCTGGGTGGCTTGATGTTATTCGGAGCTGGTTATCAGTAGGTAGATACACAATTTATTCTAAAACTAGACATTTGTTAAAAAATACTATTTTTGGGTTTAACTGAATTTTATTACAATTATAGCTTCTATACAAAGCATTTCGGCTGAATCTACTTTAATCCTTGAATTTCCTTCAGTATTAGTTGAAGCAGTGGTATTCGGAATAGACAATAAATACGAGTTCAAAAAAATTCCAGTAGTATTGATTGAGTGTTTTGAAAACGGAATAAATAACTTTCAGTTTAACCCATTTTAATACCAAAGGTCTAGTATTTCTTTGAACGTATTTTTATTTTATCACCTATTCTGAACGGAGACCACTGTTTGAATAATTTAATTTAATGTACCAACAAATACCTGTGACTTGAATTTGGTACAGCTCAAGTTATTTTTATACGATCGTAATATAATGTAAAAACTTACCGAATTCACTTCATTCCAATATTTTTACTAAGTTATAGGTAAAAATAGGTTATCTTGCTATTTTTTTTACCTGCGAAAAAGGATCAGCTTGCTCTATTGTTCTTAAAATCGAAGAACTAAGTCGAGCGTGGCTGGGAAGCCTAAAATATTTTATTGTCTTGGTTTCCATGTTGATGATAATTATTATTTCTTTTGTGCTGTAAACCAGACGGAAATTGTATCTACATAAGTTACTCAGTACAATTCAATACTCAATACTCAATACTTTATTGCATTCCATATGTACATAATATAGATGGTATAAAAATATAGATAAGACCAATATGGACCCTGTCGGGCACAGGGTTCACTTATTATTGTCATCATTATTAATAAATTATGTGCCTATCTATTTAAATTAAATTGTGTATGCATGTTATTATATAATCATGTCTAAGTATCGGTATATTTTATTTATTTATTGTCGTTATTATTATTAAATTTGTTATTGTTAAAATTAATGTATGTATGTATATTATTATAATGTCTTAATTTAACTAATTTATGTCAGGTATTTTTATTTATTTTTTTCAGCATTATTATTAAATTATGTATTTATTTAAATTAATCATGTATAGTATATGGTATTACTATGTCTGTGTATCAGGTTGGTTATTTAGATATTTTAATTTATTATTGTCATGATTATTTTTAAATTGTCAGATACCTATTTTATTTATATTTTGTCATAATTATTATTAAATTGTCATTATTCCAATTAATTTATTTATGTGTATTATTGTTACGTCATTGTATAAGTAAATTAAATATCAGGTATTTTTATTTATTTTTATCGTCATTATTATTAAATTGTGTAAATTGTTATTTATAATTTATCATTTAGGTATTCATTTAGGCTATAGTAACATTTGTTTATAAGAAAAAGTTTTAATTTATTGATAAAGATGTTATCTTTGTCTAAATTCTTTATAATTTCCAGTAACTTATTGTAGATTTTTATGGACATGACAAGGGTACTATTGGAGTGCATTTTTAGTCGCGATGGTGGTAAGTTTAGTCTATTTTTATGTCTAAGCATAATTTTTGTTTGTATATCTTCTCTTTTTGTAAAGAAATCTGGATACTTACGCACGAACTTACATACTTCAAATAAGTAGAGACAGTTTCCGTGTGAAGACGTATTGATATCACAGTAAAAGTGATTTTTATTTATTAAGTGAGTATAATTGTGTTATTTTGTGTAATTTACTTTTCTTTATTACAGTTTTTTGTTATTTAAAATATTACTTGATTTTCTTTTTATTATAATCCACTAAAAAGTAAAAAATTACGTACTTACAAAGTAAATCACATTTTTAAATGTCTGAGAAATCTAATAATCAACCCTCAACATCATGGAGGAAAACAGAAAGCTTGACTTTCACAACATAAAAATGTAGCTTGGTATTATTAAGAGCTGGTTATCAGTAGATACATAATCTATTATTAAACTAGACATTTGTTTAATAAATACTTTTTTTTTTTATTTAACGTAATTTTATTCAAAATTAAAATATTTTTAATTTCACATAGGCCTACATGAGCACTTATAAAACGTCAGAAGCTTGTGCACGGTTCCAAATTCGTCGTTTCTTATGGAGAAGAACCGGCAAGAAACTCCATGTTAACCCTTTAGAAAATATTTCAATTGAAAGGTCCTTTACAAAGCATTTATTAGCTAGGTGGTATTAATACGAAAAAATCAAAATTGACGTGGTCAAACATATATTCCTTTAAAAAAAATGTACAGCATTTTTTGAATAGATTGATACAACCCAAAAATAATTTTGTCCGCCAACTCATTGGTGAAAAATTGAAAAGGTTGATTGTTGAAAAAAATTAAGAAGAGGGAGGCAAGTGTGTGTTGGAAGTGGACTTAAGAGTTTTTAGAAGAATTTTAGTAGCGATACAGTTTAAAGCTTGTAACTGTCACCGGATTATGGAAACCGCAGTAATTTTATAAAATACTAGCTGACCCGGCGAACTTCGTACCGCTTAACAGTCAATGAATGTAATAGGTAACTACCTATATTTTTCGACATAGGTACTCGAACGATTTCGATGAAACAAAGCCTAATTATCAAGTTACACACAATTTTAATGTTTAAAAGTTATCTACATAGGTTTCGTATATTTTACGTGATGCGCGCCCAATTAGAATCTTCTTCAGATAGAATAGAATAGAATAAACTTTATTGTACACCAGAATAGTAACGGGTACAATAGCGGTCTTATTGGTGAAAGCGATGTCTTCCAGATCATTTTTGTTTATAAAAAAATAACAAGTGATTTTAGTAGTAGAACTTTTTTTTTTATACATTAAAATTGTGTGTAACTTGATACATTACTTAGGTTTTGTTTTATCCCAATCGGTTGACTATATCGAAAGATACTACTATATTTGGTTTATTCCATTTTAACAAACATCTAATACCACTATTATTTCTTTGAACGTGTTTTAATTTACCTGTTCTATACGGACACCACTCTTTGATTAAATTGATTTAATCTAAAACTAACCAAATTTTTGTTTCCTAATATTTATATACGATCGTAGTATAATCTAAAAACTTTCCAAATTCACTTCATTTCAATATTTTACTAAGTTATAGGTAATAATAGGTAGATTATCTTTTTTTTTACCTGCGAAAAAGGATCAGCTTGCTGTATTGTTTTAAAATTTGAAACAATCAGATTTGAGTGCGGGTGGGAAAGGAAGCCTAAAATATTTTATGGTTTTGGTGGCACGTAGGTAGCTAAGTCAATAGAATAAGGGTCGTTTATATTTTGATGATAATTATTATTATTTCTTTTGTGCTGTAACTCAGAAAGTATCTACATAGGTTCCTCAGTACATTTCCGTGCGTTGACGGTGACGTATTGGTAATACAGTGATTTTAGTAGTAGAAGTTTTTTTTTGTGAAAGTGATTTTCTTTTATTAAGTGAGTATATTTTTGTTCTTTGTATTATTTACTTCTCTTTATTACAGTTTTTCTGTTATTTAGAATATTACTTGATCATCGTTTTGATTTAATCCACTATAAAGTACAAAAGTTTTAAATATATAACAATATTTTCATATTTTTAATAGTATAATAATGTCTGGAAAAGCTAAATCAACCTTCAACATTTAGGAGACAAACAAAAAGCTTTAATTTCACAACAAAAAATGGTAGCTTGGTGTAATTTAGAGCTGGTTATCAGTAGATACATAATTTAGTATTAAACTAGACATTTGTTAAATTTGTTTTTTTTGGATTTAACAATTTTTTTTTTCAAAATTCAAATATTTTTGTTTCACATAGGCCTACATGGGCACTTATAAAACGTCAGTAGCTTGTGCACGGTTCTAAAGTGGTCGTTTCCTATGGAGATGAACCAGCGGAACAAAACTCCATGGTTACTCTTAAAAAAATAATAATTGAAAGGTCACAAAGAGGTACACGTTTACAGCGTGTAACTGTCCCCAGATTATTAAAACCGAAGTAAGTTTATAAAACACTAGCTGTCCCGGCGAACTTCGTACCGCTTAACAGTCAATGAATGTAGTATACTTTCGACATACTCAACCGATTTCGATGAAACAAAGCATAATTATCAAGTTACACATAATTTAAATGTTTAAAAGTTATCTACATCGATTTCGTACATTTTAACAACTAAAAACTTCTTCAGATAATATTGGTTTATAAAATAACGAGTAATTTTAGCAGCAGAAGCTTCATTTTATACGTTAAAATTGTGTGAAACTTGATACATTATTTAGGCTTTGTTTTATCCCAATCGGTTGACTATATCGATAGATACTACTACATTCGGTTTATTCCATTTTAATACCAAACATCTAATATCACTATTATTTCTTTGAACGTATTTTAATTTGCTTGTTCCTAACGAACACCACTCTTTGAATAATTTGATTTAATCTAAAACTAATCATACTTCTGTTTCCTAATACTTATATACGATCGTAATATAATGTAAAAACTTTCCAAATTCACTTCATTCCAATATTTTTACTAAGTTTTAGGTAAGAATAGTTTATCTTACCATTTTTTTTTACCTGCGAAAAAGAATCAGCTTGCGGTATTGTTCTAAAATTAGAAACAATTAGATTCGAGTGCGGGTGGGAACGAAAGCCTATAATATTTTATTGTCTTGGTAGCACATAGGTAGCTAAGTCAATAGAATAAGGGTCGTTTCTATTTTGATGACAATTCCTTTTGTACTGTAACTCAGAAAGAAATTGTATCTACATAAGTTCCTCAGTACACGGTGCACGGTTCTAAACTGGTCGTTTCCTATGGAGATGAACCGGCAATAACTCCATGGTAAATATAAAAAAAAAAAAAATTCAATTGGAACGTCCTATACAAATACACGTATAAAGCGTGTAACTGTCACCGGATTATTGAAACTGCAGTAAGTTTATAAAATACTAGCTGACCCGGCGAACTTCGTACCCCTTAACAGTCAATGAATGTAATACCTATATTTTTCGACATACTCAACCGATTTCAATGAAACAAAGCCTAATTATCAAGTTACACATAATTTTCATGTTTATCTACATCGATTTCGTACATTTTACGTGATGCGCGAACAACTAAAAACTTTAATAAAATGTAAAAACTTTACAAATTCACTTCATTCCAATATTTTAACTAAGTTTTAGGTAAGAATAGTTTATCTTCCTATTTTTTTTTACCAGCGAAAAAGGATCAGCTTTCTTTATTGTTTTGAAATTTAAAACAATGAGAGTCGAGTGCGGGTGGGAACGAAAGCCTATAATATTTTATTGTCTTGGTGGCAAATAGGTACCTAGCTAAGTCAATAGAATAAGGGTCGTTTCTATTTTGATGATAATTATTATTATTTCTTTTGTGCTGGAACTCAGAAAGAAATTGTATTCACATAAGTTCCTCAGTACATTTCCGTGCGTTGACTGTGACGTATTGGTTTTACAGTGATTTTAGTAGTAGAAGTTTTTTTTTTTTGTGATAGTGATTTTCATTTATTAAGTGAGTATATTTGTGTTTTTTGTATAATTTACTTCCCTTTATTACAGTTTTTTTCTGTTATTTATAATATTACTTGATCATCTTTTTTATTTAATCCAATAAAAAGTAAAAAAATCATGCATTACAACGTCATCATATTTTTAAATGTCTGAGGAAGCTAAATCAACCCTCAACATTTCGGGAGAAAACAGAAAGCTTTAATTTCACAACAAAAAATGGTAGCTTGGTGTTATTAAGAGCTAGTTATCAGTAGATACATAATTTAGTATTAAACTAGACTTTTATTAATTTTTTTTTTGGATTTAACTAATTTTTTTTTCAAAATTCAAATATTTTTATTTCACATAGGCCTACATGGGCACTTATAAAACGTCAGAAGCTTGTGCACGGTTCTAACCTGGTCGTTTCCTATGGAGATGAACCGGCAAAAACTCCATGGTAACTCTTTTAAAAAATATTTCAATTGGAACGTCCTTTACAAATACACGTATAAAGCGTGTAACTGTGACCGGATAATTGAAATCGAAGTAAGTTTATAAAATACCCGCTGAACTGAAGCTGACCCGGCGAACTTCGTACCGCTTAACAGTCAATGAATGTAGTACATCTTTCGACATACTCAACCGATTTCGACGAAACAAAGCCTAATTATCAACATACACATAATTTAAATGTTTAAAAGTTATCTACATCGATTTCGTACATTTTACGTGATGCGCGAACAACTAAAAACTTTAATAAAATGTAAAAACTTCACAAATTCACTTCATTTCAATATTTTAACTAAGTTTTAGGTAAGAATAGTTTATCTTCCTATTTTTTACCTGCGAAAAAGGATCAGCTTTCTGTATTGTTCTGAAATTTAAAACAATGAGAGTCGAGTGCGGGTGGGAACGAAAGCCTAAAATATTTTATTGTCTAGGTAGCACATAGGTAGCTAAGTCAATAGAATGAGGGTCGTTTCTATTTTGATGATAATTATTATTATTTCTTTTGTGCTGTAACTCAGAAAGAAATTGTATCTACATAAGTTCCTCAGTACATTTCCGTGCGTTGACTGTGACGTATTGTTTTTACAGTGATTTTAGTAGAAGTTTTTTTTTTTTTTGTGAGAGTAATTTTCATTTATTAAGTAAGTATATTTGTGTTTTTTGTATAATTTACTTCCCTTTATTACAGTTTTTTCTATTATTTAGAATATTACTTGATCATCTTTTTTATTTAATCCAATAAAAAGTAAAAAAATCATACATTACAACGTCATCATATTTTTAAATGTCTGAGGAAGCTAAATCAACCCTCAACATTTCGGGAGAAAACAGAAGGCTTTAATTTAACAACAAAAAATGGTAGCTTGGTGTCATTAAGAGCTAGTTATCAGTAGATACATAATTTAGTATTAAACTAGATATTTGTAAAATTTTTTTTTTTTGGATTTAACTAAATTTTTTTTTCAAAATTCAAATATTTTTATTTCACATAGCCCTACATGGGCACTTATAAAACGTCAGAAGCTTGTCCACGATTCTAAACTGGTTGTTTCATGTGGAGATGAACCGGCAAAAACTCCATGGTAACTCCTTTAAAAAAATATTTCAATTGGAACGTCCTTTACAAATACACGTATAAAGCGTGTAACTGTCTCCGGATTATTGAAACTGCAGTAAGTTTATAAAATACTAGCTAACCCGGCGAATTTCGTACCGCTTAACAGTCAATGAATGTAGTATATCGACATACTCAACCGATTTCGATGAAACAAAGCATAATTATCAAGTTACACATAATTTTAATGTTTATAAGTTATCTACATCGATTTCGTACATTTTACGTGATGCGCGAACAACTAAAAACTTCTTCAGATAATATTTGTTTAAAAAAAATAACGCATGATTTTAGTAGTAGAGGGTTTTTATACTTACATTATAATTGTATGTAACTTGATACATTACTTAGGTTTTGTTTTATCCCAATCGGTTGACTATATCGAAAGATAGTACTATCTTTCGAACAACCAAACAACCAAACACTTCTTCAGATAATATTTGTTTATACAATAACGAGTGATTTTAGTACTAGTAAACTTCTATTACAAAGTTTTATTATATACATTAAAATTGTGTGTAACTTGATACATCACTAGGCTTTGTTTTATCCCAATCGGTTGACTATATCGAAAGATAGTACTACATTCGGTTTATTCCATTTTAATACCAAACATCTAATACCACTATTATTTCTTTGAACGTGTATTAATTTGCCTATTCTGAACGGACACCACTCTTTAAATAATTTGATTTTGTCTAAAAATAACCAAATTGTTGTTTCCTAATATTTATATACAATCATAGAATACCTAATCTACAAACTTTCCAAATTCACTTCATTTCAATATTTTACTAAGTTATAGGTAAGAATAGATTATCTTTTTTTTACCTGCGAAAAAGGATCAGCTTGCCGTATTGTTCTAAAATTTAAAACAATCAAAATCGAGTGCGGGTGGGAACTGAAGCCTAAATATTTTATTGTCTTGGTGGCACATAGGTAGCTAAGTCAATAGAATAAGGGTCGTTTCTATTTTGATGATAATTATTATTATTCCTTTTGTACGGTAACTCAGAAAGAAATTGTATCTACACAAGTTACTCAGTACATTTCCGTGCGCTGACGGTGACGTATTGGTATTACAGTGATTTTAGTAGTAGAAGTTTTTTTTTTGTGGGCGTGATTTTTTTATTAAGTGAGTATTATTGTGATCTTTGTATAATTTACTTCTCTTTATTACAGTTTTTCTGATATTAAGAATATTACTTGATCATCGTTTTGATTTAATCCAATAAAAAGTAAAAAAAGTTTTAAATACAAAACAATATTTTCATATTTTTAATAGTAAAATAATGTCTGAGAAAGCTAAATCAATCTTCAACATTTAGGAGACAAACAAAAATCTTTAATTTCACAACATAAAATGGTAGCTTGGTGTCATTTAGAGCTGGTTATCAGTAGATACATAATTTAGTACTAAACTAGACATTTCTTAAATAAATACCTACTTTTTTTGGATGTAACTAATTTTTTTTCAAAATTCAAATATTTTTATTTCACATGGGCCTTATGGGCACTTATAAAACGTTAGAAGCTTGTGCACGGTTCTAAACTGGTCATTTCCTATGGAGATGAACCAGTAAAAACAACATGGTTAATCTTTAAAAAAAAAAAATGGAAAGGTCCTTTACAAATACACGTTTAAAGCGTGTAACTGTCACCGGATTATTGAAACCAAAGTAAGTTTATAAAATACTAGCTGACCCGGCGAACTTCGTACCGCTTAACAGTCAATGAATGTAGTATATCTTTCGACATACTCAACCGATTTCGATGAAACAAAGCCGATGAGACAATTAGTCAAGTTACACATAATTTAAATGTTTAAAAGTTATCTACATCGATTTCGTACATTTTACGCGATGCGCGAACAACCAAACACTTCTTCAGATAATATTTGTTTATACAATAACGAGTGATTTTAGTACTAGTAAACTTCTATTACAAAGTTTTATTATATACATTAAAATTGTGTGTAACTTGATACATCACTAGGCTTTGTTTTATCCCAATCGGTTGACTAAATCGAAAGACACACACATTCGACATTCGGTTTATTCCATTTTAATACCAAACGTCTAATACCACTATTATTTCTTTGAACGTGTTTTAATTTGCCTATTCTGAACGGACACCACTCTTTGAATAATTTGATTTTATCTAAAACTAACCAAATTTTTGTTTCCTAATATTTATATACGATCGTAGTATAATCTAAAAACTTTCCAAATTCATTTCATTTTAATATTTTACTAAGTTATAGGTAAGAATGGATTATCTTTTTTTTTTACCTGCGAAAAAGGATCAGCTTGCTGTATTGTTCTAAAATTTGAAACAATCAGATTCGAGTGCGGGTGGGAACTAAAGCCTAAATATTTGATTGTCTTGGTGGCACATAGTTAGCTAAGTCAATAGAATAAGGGTCGTTTTTATTTTGATGATAATTATTATTATTCCTTTTGTACGGTAACTCAGAAAGAAATTGTATCTACACAAGTTACTCAGTACATTTCCGTGCGCTGACGGTGACGTATTGGTATTACAGTGATTTTAGTAGTAGAAGTTTTTTTTGTGAGAGTGATTTTTATTTATTAAGTGAGTATATTTGTGTTCTTTTGTGTAATTTACTTCTCTTTATTACAGTTTTTTGTTATTTAAAATGTTACTTGACTATCTTTTTGATTTAATCCAATAAAATGTAAAAAAATACAATGCGTTCCAAATGAGAATAGGATCGATCGCCATGTTGTGACGTCATGATTTACCGTCAAATCGAAGAAAGATATCCCTAAACATTAATTAATTTACAAAAACTTTAATTTATTTATGAACTGTAAACGAAAAAAGTTAAATCAGAATCCAGTTCTTCAATTTTACTCATCTCTTAGTTCTTCAATTTTGCCAAAATTTCTTCGATTTGACAGTACGACGAGACGTCAACACAAAGGAATCGGTCCTATCCTCATTTGGAACATGTGATTACATTAAAAGTACCTACATGATACTTTTAATGTAATCACTTTTTGATACAACGTGTACTGTCAAAGATATAGGAATGATAAACTTGATTGAACGATTTGTATGGTGAGGCCGATTTTTATTTTCGTTTGCTGAAAAAACATTTTGTGGAGGGTTGTTCAGTTTCGTCTACTGAGCAAGCCCATAAAGTTTGTGGAGGGCTGTCCCTTACACCTTGTATAGTAGTGCTGATAGTAATGTAGTGTATATACAGGGTCATGTACCTAAACACTGGCAACCTCTCCGGACTATGTCACTAACATCATAAACAATAACTTTTGCGCTGTGACTTATAAACATGTATCATATTGTAAAATATTTAAATTGTACGTTCTAAATATTACCAAGTCTATGCGAATAGGGAGCGGGAGTGGGTGCGGGAACGCGCTAATTTGGTTTGGCCAGACTGGCAGCGCGGTACGAGGAGCGGCGCGGGTGTAGGGACAGGGTTACCGCTCGCCGCCCGCGCACTTACTTTGACAACGTGTATGAACGAGCTATAGCTTGAGTTGCCCGCGTTGATTAACCCGTGCGGCTTCCCATGCTTGCGTGCCGTCTTTGGACACTTAAATGAAGTTCTTATGTTTGAGATTGGCCGTGCCCGCCCCCCGCCCCGCACTCACTCTTCTAGTTTGGCAGAATACATAGTCTTCGAATAGGTTAATTATCCAGTCAGTTGTAATTAAGTCTATTTATCTTTTCCAGGCGCTATCAACGATGCCCGAACCAGAGCCTCAAACCAAACGCGCCATGGTGCTTCCCATACGTCGCTGCGTCGACGTGCAGAAGATCGTCAAGCAAGTGCCCCCTGACGACTCGCAGGAGGCCGATATGGAGGACTGTATTAGTCTTTGTGATATGGACATCGATGATGATAGAAGTTCAAAGTAAGTTATTGTTGAAAAAAATGTTTAGAAGATATCTCAGGTTAGGGTCAAGTCCGAGTCGTGGACCTAGAATTCAAAGGGCAACTGAGGCTGGCACATAGACCCGCCTATGTGCCTGTGCTGATGTTTAAAAGGTTGAATAGTCCCGTATTTTTTCTACAAACGCTTGCTTTCTTATGTGGCTCAAAAACTAGGTATTGGCGCTTTCCAAGGTACCTCTGAGTGCAGTCTTAATATTGGACTTCTTTTAAATGAAGCAAAGATGGGTTACATCAAAAAATAAACCAATTTGAGCAATGTATAAAATATTAATTTTAAGCGACTAGGGAAGAATCTTTTTTTTCCCATAAGATGCTAATACAGTCTTACAAAGCAAGTCTTAGCATAACAACTACCAAACTGCTTAGCACATTTGTTAGCAGTACGTTCTCGTGAATTTTGTACCAAGCCATATAAAATACAAAATGCATCACGAAACAATGCCAAGGTTCAATTTATTTCAAGTTTTTCTTTTCTTCTTCAGCGTGTATAATTCAGCTTGCTGTTCAATTTTTTATTTTAGGCCCATGCATTTACTGATCGTCTCCTTTCCATGATTGATCTATCATGAAATATTTACTTCAAACCCTCTAACTAAATATTTTTTTCCAGCAACATTCACAACCTATCAATAGACAAAGACAAGAACACACAATTCAGAGTCACAATGAACGGCAACCATGCAAACGCGTTCCTCGCGAAGAAACTTCTCACCGAAGGCCTTCTCAACGAAGACGACGAACTAAAAACAACTGAACAGGACAAATCAAAACCACCAGAGAATAAAAAACCAGGCCCTAAAGAGAAACTGGTTGAAAAAGAAAAAGAAGTAGTAATAGATCCTTCTCAAAAGAAACGCCTTAGCAATGCGAGCGAAGAATCTGATACTCAAGTTATAACAAAGAAAGAAAAAGAAATAGATAATGAAAAGGGAGAAAAGATACAGAAAGAAAAGAGAAAAATTCCTGAAGGTTTAAAAGTCAATATACCGGTTGCTAAGAAGAGGAGTGCGTCTCCTATAGTGTTTGATGTTGATGAGAGTAAGAAGAGAAAAGAGAAGGAGCCGATAGAGAAGCAGACGGAGAGTGTGAGCAGTGGCCAGCATGTGACCGTCGCTACTGCCACTAACACGCATAAATATGATTCTGTGCCGCCTTGTAAGTATTTTTTTACTGGATATTGTAAAGCGAAGGAAGCTGACAACTTTGAAGATAACTGTAAATAACATATCAATATAATTTACATTCAACAGTAAAAACGCGCCCCAAACCGTAAAGGCGATCTTTTGAACACTAGAACGGAACGTTGACTTGTAAACATATAATGCCTAGCCAAGTTACAAACGTTTTGTTTCTTTTTCGTTGATCGCCTCGGCCACGCCTCCGATTCCTTTGTTCTGACATCATCTTAACGTTCAGTCACGTGGTCAGAAAAAAGTTATTTCGTCACCGTTTCGGAGATTAGCCGAAACAAATAGATAGACAGCCAAATAAGAAATTTAAAATAATAAAGTTTTGGTATTAAAAGCAAAAAAATAAATAATTAAAATTTCACATTACAAACATTAACTTCCATCTTTTTAAAACCAAATGTACCATATTCAGTAACATAATTCCTTATTTCCAGTGAGTGCAGTTGAACGCAAACGCAAGCTAGTGTGGTGCCGCTCCTTCCCCCTGTGCCGCTACGGCAACGCGTGCGCCTTCGCGCACCCCCGCTGCAAGTTCGCCGCGGCGTGCACGCGCCCCAACTGCGTGTACTCGCACGCGCGCAACGCTCTAGCCCCACCTACGACGCCCACCTCGCCTGTTATTGGTGAGTTTTATAACCGTACTTTATTTCTGCGGCTACTGTCATCCATCTTCGCTGTTTGGGGAAATCATACCGTTATACAAGCTTTGGGGAATTCCCAAAGCTTGTATAGCGTATATATATGTTCACGACTTCTGTCTTAGCGGCGAGCGGCGTCTCGTGTCGTGCTTCAAACATTTTCATACTTTTGTTCTCACCCCTCGCCGCCCCGCGCTTAGCTACCGCTCACAGCGGCAAGGTCGTGAACAGTCGTATTAGTGAGTTTTGTAGCTTTGCTTCATCTCTACCAATACGGCAATGCAAACCAGCAAAATTTTGCAAAAAAAGGTGTCTGAACAGAAATTACTGTTTGTAATGTCAAAATTACAGGCTTTTAATAAATGGCTATAAATATTTACATAGTACCATGTAAGTATTTATAGCCTGTAATTTTAACATTACGAACAAAAATTTCCACTTTTTTTAAAGCCGGATTCACGCACCGTTACAGTAACATAATTCCTTCTTTCCAGTAAGTGCAGCTGATCGCAAGCTAGTGTGGTGCCGCGCCTTCCCCCAGTGCCGCTACAACAACGCGTGCGCCTTCGCGCACCCCCGCTGCAAGTTCGCCGCGGCGTGCACGCGCGACGATTGCGTCTACTCGCACTCGCCCAATGCTCCAGCCCCGCCTACGACGCCCACCTCGCCTGCTATTGGTGAGTTTTATTCATCATCATCAACATTTTAGACGAAAGACGTCCACTGTTGGACACAGGCCTCCCCCGAGCGTCGCCACAACGACCGATCCTATGCATCTCGCATCCACCGCATTCCCGCGACACTCACCAGATCGTCGGTCCACCTTGTGAGAGGCCTTCCAGTGCTGCGTTTTCCGGTGCGCGGTCGCCACTAGAACTTTTCGGCCCCATCGACCATCCGTTCTACAAGCAATGTGCCCTACCTACTGCCAGTTTAGTTTGGCGATTCCGGTGACCTTGGTTCTCCTGCGATTCTTTAGTCAGCCACCCATCCTCTCTGTTGATTTCCCAAAGTTTTCAGTTATTCACGACTTCAGTCTTAGCGGTGAGCGGCGCTCACAGCGGCAAGGTCGTGAACAGTCGTATTAGTGAGTTTTGTAGCTTTGCTTCATCTCTGCCAATACGGCAATGCAAAACAGCAAAATTTTGCAAAAAAGGTATCCCAACAGAAATTACTGTTTTTAATGTCAAAATTACAGACTTTTAATAAATGGCTATAAATATGTATGTACGTACATAGTACAATGTAAGTAAAAATAATATTATAATAATAATATTTTTTATTCAAATACGTTTACAAAAATATGAACACTAAGCAACAGTAACAAGGTTTCCTATTACAATTATGATACAATTACAGTGCTTAAAAAATATACTAATACTAATATATCAAAAAAAGTACAATTAGGAGTGGTTTGGAATTGCATTTTTGATAGTGGACCGCCCAATCTAGGTTAATTTAAACCTGTGTTTCAGGCCATCACTTTACAGTCCAGTTTCATTGCGACAATAAAATTTAAAATTAGAGTAAAATTATTATAAATAAAATGTTCTAATAAATGACTACGATAACTAAGCATATGATACAATTATACCTAAAAACTATATCTCTGAAATTATACAAAAATATACATTAACGAGTCCATATAACATTACGACAAAATTTCTAAAAGTTGTTCTGTGTCTGCGTAATTGAGTGACACTAAATATTCTGACAACATCTTGCTACGTAAGTATTTATATATAGCCTGTAATTTTGACATTACAAACAATAATTTCCATTTTTTTTTAAAGCTTGTACCATATTCAGCACCGTTACAGTAACATAATTCCTTCTTTTCAGTAAGTGCAGCTGATCGCAAGCTAGTGTGGTGCCGCGCCTTCCCCCAGTGCCGCTACAACAACGCGTGCGCCTTCGCGCACCCCCGCTGCAAGTTCGGCGCGGCGTGCACGCGCGACGACTGCGTGTACTCGCACTCGCCTAACGCTCCTGCCCCACCTACGACGCCCACCTCGCCTGCTATTGGTGAGTTTTATTCATCATCATCAACATTTTAGCCGAAAGATGTCCACTGTTGGACATAGGCCTTCCCCGAGCGTCGCCACAATTACCGATCCTATGCATCTCGCATCCACCGCATTTCCGCGACTCTCACCAGGTTGTTGGTCCACCTTGTGGGAGGCCTTCCAATGCTGCGTGTTCCGGTGCGCGGTCGCCACTACAACCTTTCGGCCCCAACGACCGTCCGTTCTACAAGCAATGTGTCCTACCTACTGCCACTTTAGTTTGGCGATTCTTCAGGCTATTTCGGTGACCTTGGTTCTCCTGCGGATATCTTCATTCTTTTGTCAGCCACCCATCCTCGCTGTTGATTCCCCAAAGTTTTCAGTTATTCTCGACTTCAGTCTTGTGGTGAGCGGCGCGGTGAGCGGGGCAGCATCGATAGGCGGGCGCGCATCGCTATGAGTGGTGTCTCGTGGCGTGCTTCAAACATTTTGAACTTTCTTTGTTACCGTTCGCCGCCCCGCGATTTGTAACCGCTCATAGTGACAAGGTCAGGAACGGGTCGTAAAGCGCATCAGAGTTTTATAGCCTTACTTTATCTCTACTGCTATTATAAATTTTGCTAGACTCCGTTGCTGTACAACGCAGTCTAGTTAAATTAACAAAAAAAGGTGTCCCAACACAGCCTTACCACTAACGATGTAACTGTGCCTATGAAGGAATGGTCCCAGGGCTAGCAATACAAATATTATAATTTCCAAAAACACATACATCACCAACATATTTGTCAAGCTTATAACTTTTGACCATGATTTATTCTTTAAAACTCGTGTTGATACAAAAGTAAAAGGCACATACACACGCACCATTACACTTACATTTTCCTCCTCTAGGTTTAGCTCGTGACCAGGGTTGCTTCATCACTTTCATTTTTATGATGTTCCTTTATCTATTCCTGTCTCTGGTGGTGTGAAGGGCCTTGTGTACCGTGGACTCACGAGCGGTTCTGATTTGGTCGGTCGGACCAACGTTGATACATTTTAATAAGCATCTTTGTTTATAGCCACAATTTCTATGTATACTTATAGTGTATTCACGTTAAGAAAATAGTGACTCATCGTATTCACTCTGGTTAATCACGCCCCTTAATCAATTAGAGCATAGTAAATTAGAAAGCCGTGTTGACGTTGACCAATTAGAGAAACCTCTTCAAAAAGTACGGACGTGTCTTTTATTCATGTCTACTTCACTATTCATAAAAAGTGCAAAATCTGACGATTCTGATTAAATATTAAAATAATTATATATTTTATTTACATTAAAAATAGTATTATATTTTTAAATTACTGTGTAATATAATAGAAAGTTTGTACTTTACTTACACTATTCTCTTAACGCGAGTAAACAATTTTTTTTAATGATATAAACTTGTATTTGACTGCGATCCCACCTAATGGCAAGCAGTGATGCAATCGTTGATGGTGAATCGCCGCAGGCAAATTACTGATACCAGTAGATTACTATCAGCCTGTCAGATCGCCAAGCAGGCGGAGGATGCGTGTGCTTGGCGACGGCCTCCCTACTATTTAGCTATTTTAATTTAAGGACATAAATCATAATCTCTTTTTATTTGTTCACAGGCTCTCACGTAGTTCCAGGCGCAACCAAGTACAAGACAATGTCGACAGTAGTCCCCAACATGTGCAAGTTCTACCCAAACTGTTTGAATCCCGCGTGCCACTACTATCACCCCAAGCCTTTTTAATAAAAAAATAGTTAAAATTGATTTGTTTCATTAATGCAATGATTCCTATGACATTGAAATCTACGCTTAGGGCTGAGTCACAGCGGAATGGCAGCGGCCAGCGACGCGGTTAGTTTTTAGCGTAAAATAAATTTAAACTTTATCTACATAATTAAAAGACCAGTATCGCTTGAAAAGCTTGAGTGCCCGCGCGCCACGCGCGTCTTGTCCGGAGTTCTGCCAGCCACGACGCTAAAAGTGCTCGTAGCGTCGGCGCCGACCGCTGCCATTCTGGTGTGACTCGGCCTCTAAAAACTGTAAAGGGTCAAGTAAGGCTTACTTACCACGGACGCGTAGCTTCATAGACGCATATTCGTCACTATACGCTTGATGTTCGCCTACTCACAGCTTACTTAAAATACGTCTATGAAGCTACGGGTCCGTGGACAGTAAGCCTAACTTGCGTGACCGTAGCTTTACGTTGCGCACTATGCTTAGCGTTGCGCATGTCCATTCGATCTTTTTGCTCCACCATGACCTATTGTTGAGACCAGTATTGTATCCAATGTAATTTTGAATGTCGTAATTAGAGACACAATAGAAAGACAATAGCCTTATGTCGGACAGTGTAACTTAAGACATTCGAAAGGTTAACTAAGGACCATCAGCAAAGCACATGTCAGAAATTCGTACTCCGTTAGGTATGTATAAAATATCATCACGTATAGTTTTCATTTATATGAAGGCTCAACTGGCTCATACTGCCTAACCACAACTATGCATGATTTTCATTTATATGAAGGCCCATACTGCCTTAATGCAATTATGTATGACTTCCATTTTCATGAAGGCGTATGTTGCCACACGTATAGTTTTCATTTACACATTGGATACTCATCATGGTCTTATAAGCGATAACAAACTAGTTGCAGAAGAATTTGTAAATTTCTTTACCAGTATACCAATTAAAACTACTGAAGCCCTAAATTCGTCGCCATCGCATGCTTTAGATTTATTACAGGCGAACGTTGCAGCCTGTTCGACTGAATTTAACTTTAAACATATAAACCCCATAACAGTAATAAAAGCTTTTAAAGAAATCAAGATTAAATTGACAAAGATCTATGGGGTATGTCTATCAAAGTTTGTACCTCAATTATTGAGACCATAGCGCCGTACTTGGCTTTAATATTTAATTTGTGTATAGATCAAGGAGTCTTTCCAGATCTAATGAAATATAGTAAAGTGATACCGCTCTTTAAATCCGGGAATAGTAAAGACACTAATAATTATAGGCCGGTGTCCGTTTTGCCGGTTCTTAGCAAGATATTTTTAATGCGTGGGAAGAGGCACAAGATGCTATATGCATCTTCTGCGACCTATCTAAGGCGTTTGATTGTGTAGTTCATGAAACATTGCTTCGGAAACTCAAGCATTACGGACTAGGCAATGCAGCGTTAAGCTTATTAAAATCTTATTTCAATAATAGACAGCAATTAGTGCAAATAAACGGTGTCAATTCGTCGGGATTGAATGTTGAAATGGGGGTGCCCCAAGGTTCAATTTTAGGTCCTTTTTTGTTTTTAGTTTATATTAATGATTTACCCAATTTGTTGCAAAATAAACTTAATATGGTGTTGTTTGCTGACGACACTTCTTTGATTTTTAAGATAAATAGAAAAACTAACAATCTTGACAACGAAAATAGCGCCCTATTGCAGGTTCAAAACTGGTTCACTGCTAATAATCTGGTTCTAAATGGAAAAAAAACTAAATGTATAAGATTTTCCTTACCGAATGTCAAAAGTAGTGATTGTGACATTGTATTGAATAATGAAAAACTAGAATTTGTTGATAAAACGATTTTCCTGGGGATAACGCTTGATTCAAAGCTACAATGGGGTCCTCATTTAACATCTCTTGCAGGGCGGCTTAGCTCAGCCGCATATGCTGTTAGAAAAATCCGCCAATTTACGGATGTTGATACCGCTAGACTAGTCTATTTTAGTTATTTTCATAGTGTCATGTCGTACGGTATCTTACTATGGGGACGGGCTGCTGACATTGAGTCAATCTTTATATTACAGAAAAGAGCCATCAGAGCGATTTACAATCTCCGCCGGTGCGATTCTTTAAGGGAACTGTTTAAAGATATTAACATAATGACAGTACCTTGTCAATATATCTATGAAAACATAATGTATGTTAGAAAAAATCTTCATCTTTTTAGCAAAAGAGGCGATAGACATAATTATGGTACAAGAAATAGGGATCAATTAGTTCAACCAGGTTTCAGACTGGCTAAAGTGGCCTCTTCTTTCATGGGGTACTGATTGAAATGTTATAATAAAATACCTCCCCAAATATTAGAACTCAATGAAACGAAATTTAAATCTTGTATTAAACGCACAATAGGCAGGCAAGCATATTATAAGTTGGAGGATTATATTCAAGATAAAAATGCTTGGCTCAATGCTGGTCCAGCTCCACTACCACTAGGGCGTACTAATTAGTTGATTAGTTGGAAACTAGTATTATTATTTTTTAATTTGAAAGACACAATTGCATTGTATAATGTAGAAGCACTTTTTCCAAGTTTGTGAATGTGAAGCACCATGGAGCATTTTTATTAGGTTACAACTTTTTTTTTTTTTTGACATTACGAGCTTGGCAGTTGAGAGTTTGTCATGCTCACTCAAATGTCTCGCTGTTGGTGGCACGTGTTATTGGGTCGTTCAGTTCCCTTCAAAATGGCTGAGCTGAGTGGGGCTTATGCACGCGTCATGGGACTGGTCATCTCTTAGCTGCCAGTAGCTTAATTCAGTTTCTATTTTTTAATTATTTTACATTTTTATTTCATTATCGACATTGTGCTCACATGATAGAAGCAACAAGTAACATGTAACCAAACATTATATGTAACACATAATATGATTTAAAAGAGTGTCCATGGAGTTTCTTGCACGTTCTTCTCCATAGAGACCTACTCTTTGGAACGTGCAATTTAGCTTCACTTTTCTTGGACTGACCGACATTTGACTATTCAAAAGTGCCTGTAAATGGTCTATTTGAAATAAATGCTTTGATTTTATTTGATTTGATTTGATTTATATTAATGCATAACGCATATAACTTACCTTACCAAATATTATATATGACTTTCATTTATATGAAGGCCTCAACTACAATAAATACGGGCTCAAACAAATACCAGTGGTATTAAAACGGAATAAATAACATTCCGTTAATTCCATTTTAATACCAAACGTCTAATACCACTAGTATTTTCTTGAACATATTTCTATTGCCTAACCTGAACGGAGACCACTCTTTGAATAATTTAATTTAATGTAAAACTAATCAAATTAAAGGAGAATGCTCTTGCGCCTTAGAAAAAAAACCAGCGCCGGCAGAAACGAGATGTATCTTGAATTATCAAAAAATATGAAAATTGCATTTTTGAAAATTAATTATAATAAAGCAATTTTGAAAAGTGACGCCTGATTAATAAAACCGGCAATTTTTATGTATGCAAGTAAGGATCACGATATTCACTGGTTATTGTTTTATTACTTACCATTATTGATAGTTTGAGAGACATCTCGTTTCTACCGAAGCTGAGTATTTTTTTTGAGTATTCACTTTTGTTTCATAATATAAGTTCCTAAGTTTTTAAATTATATACGAACGTAATATAATGTAAAAACTTTCCAAATTCACTTCATTCCAATATTTTTACTAAATTTTTGGTAAGAATATTTTATCTTGCTAATTTTTTTTTACCTGCTAAATAGGATCAGCTTGCTCTTTTGTTCTAAAATTCGAAGAACCAGAGTCGAGTGTGGCTGGAAAGTCTAAAATATTTTATTGTCTTGGTGGCATCTAGGTACGTCAATGGAATGTGGGTTCATTCTATTTTGATGATAATATTATTATTATTTCTTTTGTGCTATAACTCAATTGTATCTACCTACCTGTAAGTTCCTCAGTACATTTCAGTGACCATCGATATATGTACCTACTTATAAGTCAATGATGGTGACGTATTGGTATCACAGCAACAGTGATTTTTATTTATTAAGTGAGTATATTTTATTAAAATACTACTTGATCATCTTTTTATTATAGTTCAATAAAATGTAAAAATTACATACTTACAAGTAGGTAATCACTTTTTAAATATGTCTGAGGAAGTTATTAATAATCAACTCTCAGCATCTTGGGGGAAAACAGAAAGCTGGGCGGCTTGATGTTATTCGGAGCTGGTTATCAGTAAGTTGACACACAATTTATTACAAAACTAGACATTTGTTAAAAAAATACTTTTTTTTTGGGTTTAACTGAATTTTATTACAATTATAGCTTCTATACAAAGCATTTCGCCTGAATCTACTTTAGATCCTTGAATTTCCTTCAGTATTAGTTGAAGCAGTGGTATTCGGAATACACAATAAATACGAGTTCAAAAAATGCCAGTAGTATTGATTGAGTGTTTTAACAACGGAATAAATAATTTTCGGTTTAACCCATTTTAATACCAAAGGTCTATTTCTTTGAACGTATTTTTATCACCTATTTTAAACGGAGACCACTGTTTGAATAATTTAATTTTACCTTTCCGAATTTACTTCATTCCAATATTTTAACTAAGTTTTAAGTAAGAATAGTTTATCCTCCTATTTTTTTTTACCTGCAAAAAAGGATCAGCTTGCTGTATTGTTCTAAAATTTGAAACAATCAGATTCGAGTGCGGGTGGGAACTAAAGCCTATAATATTTTATTGTCTTGGTGGCACATAGTTAGCTAAGTCAATAGAATAAGGGTCGTTTCTATTTTGATGATAATTATTATTATTCCTTTTGTACGGTAACTCGGAAAGAAATTGTATCTACACAAGTTTATTAGTAGATGTAGATGTAGTAGTGATTTTAGTAGTAGAAGTTTTGTTTTTGTGAGAGTGATTTTTATTTATTAAGTGAGTATATTTGTATAATTTAATTCCCTTTATTACAGTTTTTCTGTTAATAAGAATATTACTTGATTATCGTTTTGATTTAATCCAATAAAAGTAAAAAAGTTTTAAATACATAACAATATTTTCATATTTTTAATAGTAAAATAATGTCTGAGAAAGCTAAACCAACCTTCAACATTTAGGAGACAAACAAAAATCTTTAATTTCACAACAAAAAATGGTAGCTTGGTTTCATTTAGGGCTGGTTATCAGTAGATACATAATTTAGTACTAAACTAGACATTTCTTAAATAAATACCTACTTTCTAATTTTTTTTTTCAAAATTCAAATATTTTTATTTCACACGGGCCTATATGGGCACTTATAAAACGTTAGAAGCTTGTGCAGGTTCTAAACTGGTCATTTCCTATGGAGATGAACCAGCAAAACACCAAGGTTAATCTTTAAAAAATTGGAAGGTCCTTTACAAATACACATTTAGAGCGTGTAACTGTCACCGGATTATTGAAACCGAAGTAAGTTTATAAAATACTAGCTGACCCGGCGAACTTCGTACCGCTTAACAGTCAATGAATGTAGTATATCTTTCGATATACTCAACCGATTTCGATGAAACAAAGCCTAATTGTCAAGTTACACATAATTTAAATGTTTAAAAGTTATCTACATCGATTTCATACATTTTACGTGATGCGCGAACAACTAAAAACTTTAATAAAATGTAAAAACTTCACAAATTCACTTCATTTCAATATTTTAACTAAGTTTTAGGTAAGAATAGTTTATCTTACTATTTTTTTTTACCTGTGAAAAAGGATCAGCTTTCCGTATTGTTCTGAAATTTAAAACAATCAGAGTCGAGTGCGGGTGGGAACGGAAGCCTATAATATTTTATTGTCTTGGTGGCACATAGGTAGCTAAGTCAATAGAATAAGGGTCGTTTCTATTTTGAAGATAATTACTATTATTTCTTTTGTGCTGGAACTCGGAAAGAAATTGTGTCTACATACGTTCCTCAGTACATTTCCGTGCGTTGACTGTGACGTATTGGTTTTACAGTGATTTTACTAGTAGAAGTTTTTTGACGTGACAACGTCTTATAAATTGGTTTGCCGGGTGACACTTCAAGAAACTGCGTTACGCTCCGCTCACGTTATGCGCTCACAATGAGAGCGAGTGAGAGGCACGCGTCCCTTCCACTCGGGCATGGTTAGCCCGCCTAAGAGCGAGAGAGACA
This sequence comes from Mythimna albipuncta, assembly GCA_929112965.1. NCBI lineage: Eukaryota > Metazoa > Arthropoda > Insecta > Lepidoptera > Noctuidae > Mythimna > Mythimna albipuncta. The sequence continues at coordinate 8,054,712 of OV815972.1, read as the reverse complement.
GACATAAAAAGTCGTTGTCACGTAAAACTTTCGCCCGTATACCGACTTTACAGGCAACCAATTTTTTTGTGAGTGTGATTTTCATTTATTAAGTGAGTAAATTTACTTCCCTTTATTACAGTTTTTTCTGTTATTTAGAATATTACTTGATCATCTTTTTTATTTAATCCAATAAAAAGGAAAAAAAAATCATACTTTTCATATTTTTAAATGTCTGAGGAAGCTAAATCAACCCTCCTCAACATTTTGGGGGAAAACAAAAAGCTTTAATTTCACAACAAAAAATGGTAGCTTGGTGTTATTAAGAGCTGATTGCCAGTAGATACATAATTTAGTATTAATCTAGACATTTGTTAAATTACTTTTTTTTTTGGATTTAACTAATTTTTTTTTTCAAAATTCAAAAATATTTCAAATATTTTTATTTCACATCGGCCTACATGGGCACTTATAAAACGTCAGAAGCTTGTGCACGGTTCTAAACTGGTCATTTCATGTGGAGATGAACCGGCAAAAACTCCATGGTAACTCTTTTAAAAAATATTTCAATTGGAACGTCCTTGACAAATACACGTATAAAGCCTGTAACTGTCACCGGATTATTGAAACCGAAGTAAGTTTATAAAATACCTACTAGCTGACCCAACGAACTTCGTACCGCTTAATAGTTAATGAATGTTGTATACTTTCGACTTACTCAACCGATTTCGATGAAACAAAGCCTAATTATCAAGTTACACACAATTTTAATGTATAAAAGTTATCTACAGCGATTTCGTACATTTTACGTGATGCGCGAACAACTAAAAACTTCTTCAGATAATATTTGTTTATAAAATAACGAGTGATTTTAGAATAAGTATATATAAGTTTTTTTATACATTAAAATTGTGTGTAACTTGATACAATACTTAGGCTTTTTTATCTCAATCGGTTGACTATATAGAAAGATACTACTACATTCGGTTTATTCCATTTTAATACCAAATATCTAATACCACTATTATTTCTTTGAATGTGTTGTTTTTGCCTGTTCTGAACGGAGCTCACTCTTTGAATAAATTGATTTAATCTCAAACTAATCATATTTTTGTTGCCTAATATTTTTATACGATCGTAATATAATCTAAAAACTTTCCAAATTCACTTCATTCCAATATTTTTACTAAGGTTTAGGTAAGAATAGTTTATCTTCCTATTTTTTTTTACCTGCGAAAAAGGATTAACTTGCCGTATTGTTCTTAAATTTGAAACTAACAGATTCGAGTGCGGGTGAGAAGCCTAAAATATTTTATTGTCTTGGTGGCACATAGGTAGCTAAGTCAATAGAATAAGGGTCGTTTCTATTTTGATGATAATTATTATTATTTCTTTTGTGCTGTAACTCAAAAAGAAATTGTATCTACATAAGTTCCTCAGTACATTTCCGTGCGTTGACGGTGACGTATTGGTATTACAGTGATTTTAGTAGTAGAAGTTTTTTTTTGTGAGAGTTATTTTCATTTATTAAGTGAGTATATTTTTGTTCTCTGTATTATTTATTTCCCTTTATTACAGTTTTTCTGTTATTTAGAATTTTACTTGATCATCGTTTTGATTTAATCCAATAAAAAGTAAAAAAGTTCACACATTACAATATTTTCATATTTTTAATAGTACCTATAATGTCTGAGAAAGCTAAATTAACCTTCAACATTTAGGAGACAAACAAAAAACTTTAATTTCACAACAAAAAATAGTAGCTTGGTGTTATCTAGAGCTGGTTATCAGTAGATACATAATTTAGTATTAAACTAGACATTTATTAATTTTTTTTTTGGATTTAACCTTTTTTTTTTAAATTCAAATATTTCTATTTCACATAGGCCTACATGGGCACTTATAAAACGTCAAAAGCTTGTGCACGGTTCTAAAGTGGTCGGTTCCTATGGAGATGAACCGGCAAAAACTCTATGGTTACTCTTAAAAAAATAAATAAATTGAAAGGTCACAAATACGCGTTTACAGCGTGTAACTGGCCTCGGATTATTTTAACCGAAGTAAGTTTATAAAATACTAGCTGACCCGGCGAACTTCGTACCGCTTAACAGTCAATGAATGTAGTATATATCTTTCGACATACTCAACCGATTTCGATGAAACAAGCATAATTATCAAGTTACACATAATTTTAATGTTTAAAAGTTATCTACATCGATTTCGTACATTTTACGTGATGCGAGAACAACTAAAAACTTCTTCAGATAATATTTGTTTAAAAAAAATAACGCGTGATTTTAGTAGTAGAAGTTTTTTATACTTACATTAAAATTGTATGTAACTTTATACATTACTTAGGTTTTGTTTTATCCCAATCGGTTGACTATATCGAAAGATAGTACTACATTCGGTTTATTCCATTTTAATACCAAACGTCTAATACCACTATTATTTCTTTGAACGTGTTTTAATTTGCCTATTCTGAATGGACACCACTCTTTGAAAAATAACCAAATTTTTGATTCCTAATATTTATATACGATCGTAGTATAATCTAAAAACTTTCCAAATTTACTTCATTTTAATATTTTACTAAGTTACAGGTAAGAATAGATTATCTTTTTTTTACCTGCGAAAAAGGATCAGCTAGCTGTATTGTTCTAAAATTTGAAACAATAAGATTCGAATGCGGGTGGGAACTGAAGCCTAAAATATTTTATTGTCTTGGTAGCACATAGGTAGCTAAATCAATAGAATAAGGGTCGTTTCTATTTTAATGATAATTATTATTATTCCTTTTGTACTGTAACACAGAAAGAAATTGTATCTACATAAGTTCCTCAGTACATTTCCGTGCGCTGACGGTGACGTATTGGTACTACCTACAGTGATTTTAGTAGTAGATTTTTTTTTTGTGAGAGTGATTTTTATTTATTAAGTGAGTATATTTGTGTTCTTTGTATAATTTACTTCTCTTTATTACAGTTTTTCTATTATTTAGAATATTATTTGATCATCTTTTTGATTTAATCCAATAAAAAGGAAAAAAAAATCATACTTTTCATATTTTTAAATGTCTGAGGAAGCTAAATCAACCCTCCTCAACATTTTGGGGGAAAACAAAAAGCTTTAATTTCACAACAAAAAATGGTAGCTTGGTGTTATTAAGAGCTGATTGCCAGTAGATACATAATTTAGTATTAATCTAGACATTTGTTAAATTACTTTTTTTTTTGGATTTAACTAATTTTTTTTTTCAAAATTCAAAAATATTTCAAATATTTTTATTTCACATATGCCTACATGGGCACTTATAAAACGTCAGAAGCTTGTACACGGTTCTAAACTGGTCGTTTCCTATGGAAAAGAACCGGCAAAAACTCCATGGTTACTCTTTTAAAAAAAATATTTTAATTGAAAGGTATTTTACAAATACACGTTAAAACCGTATAACTGTCACCGGATTATTGAAACCGCAGTAAGTTTATAAAATACTAGCTGACCCGGCGAACTTCGTACCGCTTAACGGTCAATAAATATAGTATATCTTTCGACATACTTAACCGGTTTCGATGAAACAAAGCTTAATTATTAACATACACATAATTTTGATGTTTAAAAGTTATCTACATCGATTTCGTACATTTTACGTGATGCGCGTACAACTAAAAACTTCTTCAGATAATATTTGTTTATAAAAAAATAACGAGTGATTTTAGTACATAGTAGAAATTTTTTTTTACTTACACTAAAATTGTATATAGCTTGATACATTACTTAGGTTTTGTTTTATCCCAATTGGTTGACTATATCGAAAGATACTACTACATTCATTGATGATGATTTACTGTCAAATCGAAGAAATAAATTCTTAAACATTAATTAATTTACGAAAAATTTAATTTATTTATGAACTGTGAACGAAAAAAGTTAAATCAGAATCCAGTTCTTCAATTTTACTCATCTCTTAGTTCTTCAATTTTGCCAAAATTTCTTCGATTTGACAGTACGACGAGACGTCAAAACAAAGTAATCCGTCCTATTCTCATTTGAAACGTATATACATGATACTTTTAATGTAATCACTTTTTGATACAACGTGTAAGTTACATGTTGTATCAAAAACTGTCAAGGATATAGTAATGATAAACTTGATTGGACAATTTGTATGGTGAGGCCGATTTTTATTTTCGTTTCCTGAAAAAGAAAATTGTGAAGGGTTGTTAAGTTTCGTCTACTGAGTAAGCCCATAAAGTTTGTGGAGGGCTGTCCCTTACACCTTGTATAGTAGGTAGTGCTGATAGTAATGTAGTGTATATACAGGGTTATGTACCTAAACACTGGCAACCTCTCCGGACTATGTCACTAACATCATAAACAATAACTTTTGCGCTATGACTTTTAAAAATGTATCATATTTTATTTCATCAGATTTTCATACAAAAATATGTAAATTGTACGTTCTAAATATTACCAAGTCTATGCGACTAGGGAGCGGGAGCGGGTGCGGGAACGCGCTCATTTTGTTTGGCCAGACTGGCAGCGTGGTACGAGGAGTGGCGCGGGTGTAGGGACAGGGTTACCGCTCGCCGCCCGCGCACTTACTATGACAACGTGTATGAACGAGCTATAGCTTGAGTTGCCCGCGTTGATTAACCCGTGCGGCTTCCCACGCTTGCGTGCCGTCTTTGGACACTCAAATGAAGTTCTTATGTTTGAGATTGGCCGTGCCCGCCCCCCGCCCCGCACTCGCTCTTTTAGTCTGGCAGAATACATAGTCTTCAAATGGGTTAATTATCCAGTCAGTTGTAATTAAGTCTATTTATCTTTTCCAGGCGCTATCAACGATGCCCGAACCAGAGCCTCAAACCAAACGCGCCATGGTGCTTCCGATACGTCGCTGCGTCGACGTGCAGAAGATCGTCAAGCAAGTGCCCCCTGATGACCCGCAGGAGGCCGATATGGAGGACTGTATTAGTCTTTGTGATATCGACATCGATGATGATAGAAGTTCAAAGTAAGTTATTGTTGAAAAAAATGTTTAGAAGATATCTTAGGTTAGGGTCAAGTCCGAGTCGTGGACCTAGAATGCAAAGGGCAACTGAGGCTGGCACATAGACCCGCCTATGTGCCTGTGCTGATGTTTAAAAGGTTGAATAGTCCCGTATATTTTCTACAAACGCTTTCTTTCTTATGTGGCTCAAAAACTAGGTATTGGCGCTTGCCAAGGTACTTCTGAGTGCAGTCTTAATATTGGACTTCTTCTAATTGAAGCAAAGATGGGTTACATCAAAAAATAAACCAATTTGAGCAATGTATAAAATATTAATTTTAAGCGACTAGGGAAGAATCTTTTATTTCCCATAAGAGACTAATACAGTCTTACAAAGCAAGTCTTAGCATAGCAACTACCAAACTGCTTAACAAATTTGTTAGCAGTACTTTCTCGTGAATTTCGTACCAAGCCATATAAAATACAAAATGCTTCGCGAAACAATGCCAAGATTCAATTTATTTCGAGTTTTTCTTTTCTTCTCTTACACCGTGTATAAGTCAGCTGTTATTTTTTTTATTTTACGCCCACATATTTATTGATCGTCTCCTTTTCTAGACGGATCTATCATAAAATATCTACTTTAAACCCTCTAACAAAATTATTTTCTTCCAGCAACATCCACAACCCATCAATAGACAAAGACAAGAACACACAATTCCGAGTCACAATGAACGGCAACCATCCAAACGCGTTCTTCGCAAAGAAACTCCTCACCGAAGGCCTTCTCAACGAGGACGACGAACTAAAAACAACTGAACAGGACCAATCAAAACCACCAGAGAATAAAGAACCAGGCCATAAAGAGAAACCGGTTGAAAAAGAAAAAGAAGTAGTAATAGGTCCTTCTCAAAAGAAAAGCCTTAGCAATACGAGCGAAGAATCTGATACCCAAGTTATAACAAAGAAAGAAAATGAAATAGATAATGAAAAGATACAGAAAGAAAAGAGGAAAATTCCCGAAGGTTTAAAAGTCGATATACCGGTTGCTAAGAAGAGGAGGGCGTCTCCTATAGTCTTTGATGTTGATAAGAGTAAGAAGAGAAAAGAGAAGGAGCCGATTGAGAAGCAGACGGAGAGTGTGAGCAGTGACCAGCATGTGACCGTCACTACTGTCACTAACACGCATAAATATGATTCTGTGCCGCCTTGTAAGTATTTTTTTTACTGGATATTGTAAACCGAAGCAAGCTGACAACAATTTACATTCAGCCCTAAAGGCGAACTTTACTAGAACTAGAACGGAAAGGTGACTTGTAAACATATAATGCCTAGCCAAGTTACAACTGTTTTGTTTCTCTTTCGTTGATCGCCTCGGCCACGCCTCCGATTCCTTTATTTTGACATCATCTTAACGTTCAGTCGCGTGGTCGTAACAAAGGAATTGAAGGCGTGGTGAATCAGAATCGAAACGAAACAGTAGTAACTCGGCTAGGCCTGCTGGAGTACATAAGTAGTGTTATAGTGTGCACCTTATAATATAGGATCAGCCAGTGAAAGTCTTATCAAACTCAGAGTCACCGTTTCGGAGATTAGCCGAAACAAATAGATAGACAGCCAAATAAGAAATTTAAAATAATAAAGTTTTGGTAGCCATGTAAATATTTATAACCATTAACTAAAAGCAAAAAAAATAATTAAAAATTTCACTTTACAAACAGTAATTTCCATCTTTTTAGAACCAAATTTACCATATTCAGCCTTTGATACAGTAACATAATTCCTTCTTTCCAGTGAGTGCAGTTGAACGCAAACGCAAGCTAGTGTGGTGCCGCTCCTTCGCCCTGTGCCGCTACGGCAACGCGTGCGCCTTCGCGCACCCCCGCTGCAAGTTCGCCGCGGCGTGCACGCGCCCCAACTGCGTGTACTCGCACGCGCCCAACGCTCTAGCCCCACCTACGACGCCCACCTCGCCTGTTATTGGTGAGTTTTATAACCGTAGTTTACTTCTGCGGCTACTGTCATCCATCTTCGCTGTTTGGGGAAATCGTACCGTTATACAAGCTTTGGCGAATTCCCAAAGCTTGTATAGCGGCATGTTCACGACTTCCGTCTCAGCGGCGAGCGGCGTCTCGTGTCGTGCTTCAAACATTTTCATACTTTTGTTCTTACCCCTCGCCGCCCCGCGCTTAGCTACCGCTCACAGCGGCAAGGTCGTGAACAGTCGTATTAGTGAGTTTTGTAGCTTTGCTTTATCTCTACCAATACGGCAATGCAAACCAGCAAAATTTTGCAAAAAAGGTATCTCAACAGAAATTACTGTTTGTAATGTCAAAATTACAGGCTTTTAATAAATGGCAATAAATATTTACATAGTACCATGTAAGTATTTATAACCTGTAATTTTAACATTACGAACAAAAATTTCCATTTTTTTTAAAGCCGGATTCACGCACCGTTACAGTAACATAATTCCTTCTTTCCAGTAAGTGCAGCTGATCGCAAGCTAGTGTGGTGCCGCGCCTTCCCCCAGTGCCGCTACAACAACGCGTGCGCCTTCGCGCACCCCCGCTGCAAGTTCGCCGCGGCGTGCACGCGCGACGATTGCGTCTACTCGCACTCGCCCAATGCTCCAGCCCCGCCTACGACGCCCACCTCGCCTGCTATTGGTGAGTTTTATTCATCATCATCAACATTTTAGACGAAAGACGTCCACTGTTGGACACAGGCCTCCCCCGAGCGTCGCCACAACGACCGATCCTATGCATCTCGCATCCACCGCATTCCCGCGACACTCACCAGATCGTCGGTCCACCTTGTGAGAGGCTTTCCAATGCTGCGTTTTCCGGTGCGCGGTCGCCACTAAAACTTTTCGGCCCCATCGACCATCCGTTCTACAAGCAATGTGCCCTACCTACTGCCACTTTAGTTTGGCGATTCCGGTGACCTTGGTTCTCCTGCGATTCTTTAGTCAGCCACCCATCCGCGCTGTTAATTTCCCAAAGTTGTCAGTTATTCACGACTTCAGTCTTAGCGGTGAGCGGCGCTCACAGCGGCAAGGTCGTGAACAGTCGTATTAGTGAGTTTTGTAGCTTTGCTTTAGCTGTGCCAATACGGCAATGCAAACCAGCAAAATTTTGCAAAAAAGGTATCCCAACAGAAATTACTGTTTTTAATGTCAAAATTACAGACTTTTAATAAATGGCTATAAATATGTACATAGTACAATGTAAGTAAAAATAATATTATAATAATAATACTTTTTATTCAAATACGTTTACAAAAATATGAACACTAAGCAACAGTAACAAGGTTTCCTATTACAATTATGATACAATTACATTGCTTAAAAAATATACTAATACTAATATATCAAAAAAAGTACAATTAGGAGTGGTTTGGAATTGCATTTTTGATAGTGGACCGCCCAATCTAGGTTAATTTAAACCTGTGTTTCAGGCCATCACTTTACAGTCCAGTTTCATTGCGACAATAAAATTTAAAATTAGAGTAAAATTATTATAAATAAAATGTTCCAATAAATGACTACGATAACTAAGCATATGATACAATTATACCTAAAAACTATATCTCTGAAATTATACAAAAATATATATTAACGAGTCCATATAACATTACGACAAAATTTCTAAAAGTGGTTCTGTGACTGCGTAATTGAGTGACACTAAATATTCTGACAACATCTTGCCACGTAAGTATTTATATATAGCCTGTAATTTTGACATTACAAACAGTAATTTCCATTTTTTTTTAAAGCTTGTACCATATTCAGCACCGTTACAGTAACATAATTCCTTCTTTTCAGTAAGTGCAGCTGATCGCAAGCTAGTGTGGTGCCGCGCCTTCCCTCAGTGCCGCTACAACAACGCGTGCGCCTTCGCGCACCCCCGCTGCAAGTTCGGCGCGGCGTGCACGCGCGACGACTGCGTCTACTCGCACTCGCCCAATGCTCCAGCCCCGCTTACGACGCCCACCTCGCCTGCTATTGGTGAGTTTTATTCATCATCATCAACATTTTAGACGAAAGACGTCCACTGTTGGACACAGGCCTCCCCCGAGCGTCGCCACAACGACCGATCCTATGCATCTCGCATCCACCGCATTCCCGCGACACTCACCAGATCGTCGGTCCACCTTGTGAGAGGCTTTCCAATGCTGCGTTTTCCGGTGCGCGGTCGCCACTAGAACTTTTCGGCCCCATCGACCATCCGTTCTACAAGCAATGTGCCCTACCTACTGCCACTTTAGTTTGGCGATTCCGGTGACCTTGGTTCTCCTGCGATTCTTTAGTCAGCCACCCATCCGCGCTGTTAATTTCCCAAAGTTGTCAGTTATTCACGACTTCAGTCTTAGCGGTGAGCGGCGCTCACAGCGGCAAGGTCGTGAACAGTCGTATTAGTGAGTTTTGTAGCTTTGCTTTAGCTGTGCCAATACGGCAATGCAAACCAGCAAAATTTTGCAAAAAAGGTATCCCAACAGAAATTACTGTTTTTAATGTCAAAATTACAGACTTTTAATAAATGGCTATAAATATGTACATAGTACAATGTAAGTAAAAATAATATTATAATAATAATACTTTTTATTCAAATACGTTTACAAAAATATGAACACTAAGCAACAGTAACAAGGTTTCCTATTACAATTATGATACAATTACATTGCTTAAAAAATATACTAATACTAATATATCAAAAAAAGTACAATTAGGAGTGGTTTGGAATTGCATTTTTGATAGTGGACCGCCCAATCTAGGTTAATTTAAACCTGTGTTTCAGGCCATCACTATAAAGTCCAGTTTCATTGCGACAATAAAATTTAAAATTAGAGTAAAATTATTATAAATAAAATGTTCCAATAAATGACTACGATAACTAAGCATATGATACAATTATACCTAAAAACTATATCTCTGAAATTATACAAAAATATATATTAACGAGTCCATATAACATTACGACAAAATTTCTAAAAGTGGTTCTGTGACTGCGTAATTGAGTGACACTAAATATTCTGACAACATCTTGCTACGTAAGTATTTATATATAGCCTGTAATTTTGACATTACAAACAGTAATTTCCATTTTTTTTTAAAGCTTGTACCATATTCAGCACCGTTACAGTAACATAATTCCTTCTTTTCAGTAAGTGCAGCTGATCGCAAGCTAGTGTGGTGCCGCGCCTTCCCTCAGTGCCGCTACAACAACGCGTGCGCCTTCGCGCACCCCCGCTGCAAGTTCGGCGCGGCGTGCACGCGCGACGACTGCGTGTACTCGCACTCGCCCAATGCTCCAGCCCCGCCTACGACGCCCACCTCGCCTGCTATTGGTGAGTTTTATTCATCATCATCAACATTTTAGCCGAAAGATGTCCACTGTTGGACATAGGCCTTCCCCGAGCGTCGCCACAATTACCGATCCTATGCATCTCGCATCCACCGCATTCCCGCGACTCTTACCAGGTTGTCGGTCCACCTTGTGGGAGGCCTTCCAATGCTGCGTGTTCCGGTGCGCGGTCGCCACTACAACCTTTCGGCCCCAACGACCATCCGTTCTACAAGCAATGTGTCCTACCTACTGCCACTTTAGTTTGGCGATTCTTCAGGCTATTTCGGTGACCTTGGTTCTCCTGCGGATATCTTCATTCTTTTGTCAGCCACCCATCCTCGCTGTTGATTCCCCAAAGTTTTCAGTTATTCTCGACTTCAGTCTTGCGGTGAGCGGCGCAGTGAGCGGGGCAGCATCGATAGGCGGGCGCGCATCGCTATGAGTGGTGTCTCGTGGCGTGCTTCAAACATTTTGAACTTTCTTTGTTACCGCTCGCCGCCCCGCGCTTTGTAACCGCTCATAGTGACAAGGTCAGGAACGGGTCGTAAAGCGCATCAGAGTTTTATAGCCTTACTTTATCTCTACTGCTATTATAAATTTTGCTAGACTCCGTTGCTGTACAACGCAGTCTAGTCAAATTAACAAAAAAAGGTGTCCCAACACAGCCTCACCACTAAGGATGTAACTGTGTCTATGAAGGAATGGTCCCAGGGCTAGCAATACAAATATTATAATTTCCAAAAACACATACATCAACAACATGTTTGTCAAGTTTATAACTTTTGACCATGATTTGTTCTTTAAAACTCGTGTTGATACAAAAGTAAAAGGCACATACACACGCACCATTACACTTACATTTTCCTCCTCTAGGTTTAGCTCGTGACCAGGGTTGCTTCATCACTTTCATTTTCATGATGTTCCTCTATCTATTCCTGTCTCTGGTAGTGTGAAGGGCCTTGTGTACCGTGGACTCACGAGCGGTTCTGATTTGCTCGGTCGGACCAACGTATTGATACATTTTAATAAGCATCTTTGTTTATAGCCACAATTTCTATGTAGGTATACTTAAAGTGTATTCACGTTAAGAAAATAGTGACTCATCGTATTTACTCAGGTTAATCACGCTCCTTAATCAACTAAAGCATAGTAAATTAGAAAGCCGTGTTGACGTTGAACAATTAAAGAAAACTCTTCAAAAAGTACGGACGCGTCTTTTATTCATGTCTACTTCACTATTCATAAAAAGTGAAAAATCTGACGATTCTGATATACTTTATTAACATTAAAAATAATAAAAAAAATTTTAATTACTGTGTAATATAATAGAAAGTTTGTTTTAATATTAAAGGTTTAATTTTTGACTTTCAAAGGAGAGCGCTGATAAGTCACTATTCTCTTAACGCGAATAAACTATTTTTTTTAATGATATAAACTTGTATTTGACTGCGATCCCAACTTATGGTAAGCAGTGATGCAATCGTTCAGGGTGAATCGCCGCAGACAAATTACTGATACCAGTAGATTACTATCAGCCTGTCAGATCGCCAAGCAGGCGGAGGATGCGTCTGCTTGGCGACGGCCTCCCCACTATTTAGCTATTTTAATTTAAGGACATAAATCATAATCTCTTTTTATTTGTTCACAGGCTCTCACGTAGTTCCAGGCGCAACCAAGTACAAGACAATGTCGACAGTAGTCCCCAACATGTGCAAGTTCTACCCAAACTGCTTGAATCCCGCGTGCCACTACTATCACCCCAAGCCTTTTTAATAAAAAAATAATTAAAATTGATTTGTTTCATTAATGCAATGATTCCTATAACATTGAAACCTACGCTTAGGGCCGAGTCACAGCGGAATGGCAGCGGCCGGCAGCGACGCGGCTACTTTTTAGCGTAAAATAAATTACATAATTAAAAGACCAGTATCGCTTGAAAAGCTTGAGCTTGGCTGGTCCGTAGTTCTGCCAGCCGCGACTAACGCGCTAAATAAAAGTGCTCATAGCGTCGCCGCCGACCGCTGCCATTCCGGTGTGACTCGGCCACTAATTAGTGTAAAGGGTCGAGTAAGGCTTACTGACCATGGACGCGTAGCTTCATAGACGCATATTTGTCACTATACGCTTGATGTTCGCCTGCTCACAGCTTACTTAAAATACGTCTATGAAGCTACGGGTCCGTGGACAGTAGGCCTAACTTGCGTGACCGTAGCGTTACGTTGCGCACTATGCTTAGCGTTGCGCATGTCCATTCGATCTTTTTGCTCCACCATGACCTATCGTTGAGATCAGTATTGTATCCAAATTCTCTTTGAATGTCGTAATTAGAGACACAATAGAAAGACAATAGCCTTATGTCGGAAAGTGTAACTTAAGACATTCGAAAGGTTAACTAAGGACCATCAGCGAAGCACATGTCAGAAATTCGTACTCCGTTAGGTATGTATATAATATCATCACGTACAGTTTTCATTTATATGGAGGCCCATACTGCCTTAACGCAATTATGTATGACTTCCATTTTCATGAAGGCGTATGTTGCCACACGTATAGTTTTCATTTATATTAACGCCTATACTACCTTACCAAACATTATATATGACTTTCATTTTTAAGAAGGCCTCAACTACAATAAATACGAGCTCAAACAAATACCAGTAGTATTAAAACGGAATAAATAACATTCGGTTTATTCGGTTTATTGGTTAGTTCTCAATGAAAATATCAAAATCACCATAAAGTTGTTTATAAATATTTGAGGAGCTCTCTCGATTCCACATGGATTCCATCATCAGAACTAGATTTAAAAAAAAGTAAGACCAATCTGGAAGCATATCCTTTTAGGAGAAAAAACAAAATTTCAAATCGGTCCATAACCGACCGAGTTCTAAGGTAAATAGATAAGGTATAAAGACATTTAAAAACCGGCCAAGAGCGTGTCGGGCCACGCTCAGTGTAGGGTTCCGTAGTTTCCCGTCCGTCACAATAAGTGTATCCACTTATGAGTTTAAAAAAATGCTTGCGTATACGATTATACTACAAACTTAGTCCAGAAATTATTTTGTAGAACCCTTTTGTCTTTTTTGTACAAAAACTGTTCTTTCCATCAAGTTCATAATAATTTTCCTAGAAAGTCCTTATAAAGTTCTACTTTTCAGATTTTTTTCATATTTTCTAAACTTATAGTTCAAAAGTTAGAGGGGTGGGGGGGCACATTGTTTTTTACTTTTGGAGCGATTATTTCCGAAATTATTGACATTATAAAAAAATGATTTTAGTAAACCCCTATTCATTTTTAAATACCTATCCAATAATATATCACACGTTAGGGTTAAAATTGAAAAAAGACCCTTCCCACTTTACATATAGGGGAAGATATATACCCTGATAATTTTTTTTTTCCAATTTTTGTTTTACCACTTTGTCGGCGTGATTGATATACATATTGGTACCAAATTTCAGCTTTCTAGTGCTAACGGTCACAGAGATTAAGCGAGGACGGACAGACAGACATGGCGAAACTATAAGGGTTCCTTCCTAGTTGACTACGGAACCCTAAAAGTAGAACCAAATTGAGAAACTAATGAATATTGAATTGTAATTAAGCAATAATTATTAAAGTTGACGCCTGATTAATAAAACCGGCAATTTTTATGTTTGCAAGTAAGGATCACGATTATATTCGCTGGTTATTGTTTTATTACTTACCATTATTGATAGTTTGAGAGACATCTCGTTTCTACTGGAGCTGAGTTTTCTTTTTGAGCATTCACTTTTGTTTCCTAATATAAGTTCCTAAGTTTTTAAATTATATACGAACGTAATATAATGTAAAAACTTTCCAAATTCACTTCATTCCAACATTTTTACTAAATTTTTGGTAAGAATAAATATTTTATCTTGCTAATTTTTTTTTACCTGTGATAAGGATCAGCTTGCTCTATTGTTCTAAAATTCGAAGAACCAGAGTCGAGTGTGGCTGGAAAGTCTAAAATATTTTATTGTCTTGGTGGCATCTAGGTAAGTCAAAGGAATGTGGGTTCTTTCTATTTTGATGATAATTTTATTATTATTTCTTTTGTGCTTAGAGAAATGGTATCTACCTACGTAAGTTCCTCAGTACATTTCAGTGACCAACGATATTATGTACCTACTTATAAGTCAATGACGGCAAGTGGTGACGTATTGGTTTCACAGTGACAGTGATTTTTATTTATTAAGTGAGTATATTTTATTAAAATACTACTTGATCATCTATTTATTATAGTCCAATGAAATGTACAAAATTGCATACTTACAAGTAATCACTTGTTATATTATGTCTGAGGAAGTTTTTAATAATTAACTCTCAACATCTTGGGGAAAAACAGAAAGCTGGGTGGCTTGATGTTATTTGGAGCTGGTTATCAGTAGGCACATACACAACTTATTATAAAACTAGACATTTGTAAAAAAATATTTTTTTTGGGTTAAACTGAATTTTATAACAATTATAAGTTCTATACAAAGCATTTCGGCCGAATCTACTTTAGATCTATGAATTTCCTTCAGTATTAGTTGAAGCAGTGGTATTCGGAATAGACAATAAATACGAGTTCAAATAAATGCCAGTGGTATTGATTGATGAGTTAAAGATGAGTGTTTTAATAATGGAGTAAATAATTTTCGGTTTAACCCATTTTAATACCAAAGGTCTAGTATTTCTTTGAACGTATTTTTATCACCTATTCTAAACGGAGACCACTGTTTGAATAATTTAATTTTACCTTTCCGAATTTACTTCATTCCAAAATTTTTACTAAGTTTTAGGTAAGAATAGTTTATCTTCCTATTTTTTTTTACCTGCGGAAAAGGATCAGCTTGCCGTATTGTTCTAAAATTTAAAACAATCAGAGTCGAGTGCGGGTGGGAACGGAAGCCTAAAATATTTTATTGTCTAGGTGGCACATAGGTAGCTAAGTCAATAGACTATGGATCGTTTCTATTTTAATGATAATTATTATTATTTCTTTTGTGCTGTAACTCAGAAAGAAATTGTATCTACATAAGTTCCTCAGTACATTTCCGTGCGTTGACGGTGACGTATTGGTATTACCTACAGTGATTTTAGTAGTAGAAGTTTTTTTTGACAGTGATTTTTATTTATTAAGTAAGTATATTTGTGTTCTTTGTATAATTTACTTCTCTTTATTACAGTTTTTCTGTTATTTAGAATATTTCTTGATCATCTTTTTGATTTAATCCAATAAAAAGTAAAAACTTTCTTAAATTACAATGTTTTCATATTTTTTAATTTCTGAGGATGCTAAATCCACCCTTAACATTTCGGAAGAAAACAGAAAGCTTTGATTTCACAACAAAAAATGGTAGGTTTGTTGGTGAAAAATATTTTCATTAAAAGGTCCTTTACAAATACACGTTTAAAGCGTGTAACTGTCACCGGATTATTGAAATCGAAGTAAGTTTAATACTAGCTGACCCGGCGAACTGCGTACCGCTTATCAGTCAATGAATGTAGTATATCTTTCGACATACTCAACCGATTTCGATGAAATGAAGACAATGAGACAATTAGTCAAGTTACACATAATTTTAATGTTGATAAGTTATCTACATCGATTTCGTAAATTTTACGCGATGCGCGAACAACTAAACACTTCTTCAGATAATATTTGTTTATACAATAACGAGTGATTTTAGTACTAGTAAACTTCTATTACAAAGTTTTATTATATACATTAAAATTGTGTGTAACTTGATACATCACTAGGCTTTGTTTTATCTCAATCGGTTGACTTTATCGAAAGATACTACTACATTCGGTTTATTCTATTTTAATACCAAACATCTAATACCACTATTATTTCTCTGAACGTGTTTGGTTGTTTAGTGGGTGTTTGTGTGGTGTACTACTGGTGGGTACTCACTGGGTAGAGGTGGACAAATAAAAGTCCTTGTTGAATCTCCAGGTATGTATATTCTCCGCACACAACGACACAGTTATTTGGAAGGCGCAAATGAGCCAAGAACAAGTTGATATATTACAACAGTAACGATTACGACGATAACTTAGCGCGGGTAGGTTGTTCACAATTTGTATTATCGGCGCAAGCGCACGTAGGTCTCGCGGGCAGCATAGATCGTGACTGGTGAGAAACGAAATGTAACTTTAGTGCTGCAACTCGGCGGTAGAAGGAAATAAATCGCCGGCGCGTCATCGACCGTGTACGTGACCATAGCGTCACGTCAATGTGTATGTCGTGTTTAGTGTTGGTGAATATGGAAATACATAAATATATATGAATATATAAATAGATATAATAGATGTCGGTGAATGTATATATATTGTGTACGTGTAGTGTATACGGTGTAAATATATGTGAGTCACCCACATCACTCCCCTCCAGAGACCAGGCTAGGGTCGATAGTAGTCCGGGAATTTTACCCTTCTTCCAGAACGGGTTGTTTTGACTACTGGAGCTGTAGGGGTTGGTTCGGACACGCTTTCGTTAGGGGTGGTGTTGGTGTCAGACAGTATGTAGGCTGGTTTTAATCGGTCTAGCGATACTGTGACACTTTTACCCTTTACTTTAATTTTAAAAGTTTTGGCGCCTCTCTCGATCACCTCATAGGGACCAGTGTATGCCGGTTGGAGGGCGCCTCTCAACGCGTCGTCCCGAAGAAATACGTGGGAGCTGGATGACAAGTCTTTGTGAATAAAGACCTTGTCTTTTGAGTGGTGCGTCGTTGGGACTGGCCGTAGATGGTCGGCAAATGCTCTGATACGGGCTGTAAAGTCCGTCATGTCAGTCGTACATTTGTCGACTTTATGGCCAAAGAACTCACCTGGCAGTCTCAAAGGCTCACCGTATACTAGCTCGGCGGAAGATGAGTTCAGGTCTTCCTTGATGGAACTTCTGATGCCGAGCAGTACCAATGGCAAAGATTCTGTCCAGCTGACATCAGCGTGGCACTTGATAGCAGCTTTGAGCTGGCGGTGGAATCGCTCCACCAAACCATTGCACTGAGGGTGGTAGGCAGTGGTCTTACGATGCCTAAAACCTATTGACTTACTGAGGTACTGGAATAGGTTAGACTCAAGTTGCCTACCACGGTCAGTGACAATGTCAGTAGGGCAACCAAACCGTGCTACCCATCCCAGCAAAAACGCTTTGGCCACAGTTTCCGCCGTGATATCGGTAATTGGGACAACTTCAACCCATCGCGTAAAGCGATCGACGAGTGTCAGGCAGTACCGATATCCATTGGAAGGGGGCAATGCGCCGACTAGATCTAGGTGGACATATTTGAAACGCGCCGAAGGTATATCGAGCGTACCCACAGGGGTGGTGACGTGTCGATTCACCTTCGAGCGCTGGCAAGCCAAACATGCCTTAGACCAGTCGCGACAGTCTTTCCGCATCTGTGGCCATACGTAGCGTTGTGCTACGAGTTTGGCACTAGCGTTAGCACCGGGATGGCTCAGCGAGTGCAGGGAGTCAAAGACTTGTTTGCGCAAGGGTTTTGGAATGAAGGGTCGAGGAGTCGGTGTGCTGACGTCGCAGTACAATTCAGTACGACTTCCTGGAACCATCATTTTTTTAATGCGCAGTGAAGACTCTGCTGACAAGAACTGTGCAAGTTCCAGGTCGGAGTCTTGAGCCTTGGCTAGAGTGTCCAAATCCACTGGGCTCTGCAGTTCATCAACGCGAGAAAGCGTGTCAGCCACGACGTTGTCTTTTCCAGCGATATGCTGGATGTCAGTTGTGAACTGCGATATGTAGTCCAGATATCTAAACTGACGTGGCGGACAGTTATTCTTTCGTTGATGAAAGGCATAACACAGTGGCTTATGGTCAGTGTAGATGGTAAAGGTGGTAGCAGCTAGCCAATGCTGGAAGTATTTAATACTCTCGTAGATAGCAAGGAGCTCTCTATCATACGGCGAGTATTTTTGTTGTGATGTGCTCAACTTGCGTGAGAAGAACGCTAGAGGCTGCCAACTACCATCTTTGAACTGCTGTAAGACTCCGCCGATTGCCAAATCAGACGCATCCGTGACTAATCCCAATTTAGCCTGTGAGTCAGGATGTGCCAGTAGCGCTGCATCACACAGGCTATCCTTGCACTCTTCGAAGGCCCTTAACGAGCTTCCACTTATGTCGACCGGCTGTGAGGCTTTGATTTTGTCGGTGAGTAAGGCATGCAGAGGCATTTGGATCTGGGCAGCCCGAGGTATGAACCTCCGGTAAAAGTTCACCATGCCCAGAAACCTTCTCAGCTGCCTGGCAGTTTTGGGGACTGGGAAGTCCCTGATTGCCTGTACCTTGCTTTCCAAAGGCTTAGTTCCGTGTTGCGAGATGTGGTAGCCTAGAAATGTTACCTCTGGTACTCCGAAGACACATTTGGCGGTATTAACGAGCATACCGTAGTTCTTCATCCTGGTGAAGAGTTGACGAAGGTGCTGCTCGTGCTCTGCCTCGCTCCTCGAAAATACCAGAAAATCGTCAAGATATGGGTAACAAAAATCTAGGCCACGGGTCATCTCGTCAACAAACCTTTGGAAAGTTTGACCTGCGTTCCTCAGACCAAACGTCATAAATGGAAACTCGAAAAGTCCGAAGGGTGTAGTGATGGCAGTCTTGGGTATGTCCTCCTCGCAGACTGGTATCTGATTGTACGCTTTCACCAAATCAATGGTGGAGAAGATCGTACAACCAGACAGACTATGGGAGAAGTCATGTATGTGCCTGATTGGGTACTTATCTGGAATTGTCCTTGCGTTGAGCAGTCTGTAGTCTCCGCAGGGACGCCAGCCGTTGTCTTTCTTCGGGGCGAGGTGAAGAGGTGACGACCAGGGGCTCTCCGAAGGTCGA
Organism: Mythimna albipuncta; assembly: GCA_929112965.1. Taxonomy (NCBI): domain Eukaryota; kingdom Metazoa; phylum Arthropoda; class Insecta; order Lepidoptera; family Noctuidae; genus Mythimna; species Mythimna albipuncta. Next base: position 8,035,516 of record OV815972.1, on the reverse strand, counting down.
GCTGTCCCGTTCGCCAACATTGCCTCGAACTCAGCCTTGGCGATCTTCATCTTGTCTGGGGCTAGTCTGCGTGGGGAACAAGATACTGGGGGGCCTGATGTGGTGCGAATGTGGTGTGTCGTGTTGTGTTTTGGTGTGAATGGCACGCCTGCGGGTCGAGTTATTTCCTGAAACTCAGAAAGTATGTTACTATATTTATTCTCACCAGTCACGACCTTTACACTCGATATCAGGCTATCAGTACAGCCAATTGATGCTACCGATGACAATTTTGTTGTTCCATCTATTAAACGTTTGTTGCGGATGTCAACAATGAGGTTATAGTGGGACAGAAAATCTACACCTATGATTGCTTTGGTGACATCCGCAACAATGAAACGCCAATGAAAATCCCTACGAAGGCCTAGGTTCAATACAACCTGTAGGTAACCGTAGGTCGCTATGGTTGTACCGTTGGCTGCACAAAGTTGGTACTCGGTCTTCGTACGACGACACTGAGGGAGCGCAGTTCGAGGGAAGACACATAAGTCGCTTCCGGTGTCCACGAGGAACTGGACTCTCGAACTGCGATCAGTCACGAACAGGCGACCGGTTGTTGAAGGGCAATCTTCAGTCGCCATCACCGACTGCCCCGCTCGTTTCCCGCTGTGTAGTCGCATGGCTGGACGCATCTCTTCGCCTGGCTGCCGAACTTGTGGTGGTACCAGCAGGTCGGGAACTTCCTGTAGTTCGACTGCGAACGCCGAGATGGTGTGCGACTGCGATGGCCGGACGTCTGGCGTGTACGAGGACGGGAGCGACTGTGCCTTTCGGTTGATAGGGCTTCAACCTTCCTTGTCAGCTCCATTATGAGGCTCATCATGTCCTTAGACGAGTCCGTCCGCGATGTCGATGCTGCTGCGACTTGAGGAGTTGCTGGAGCGATGTCGTGCACTCTGTCGGCGAGGTCCGCGAGCTCTGTGAGTGATAGGCTTATCTGGGAGGCCACGATAGTCTGCAGGTTAGTGGGCAAGCGGCTGGTCCATATCGTGCGCAAGAAATCGTCCGGTATCGTGGGTCCAGCCAAATTCTGCAGATGCCTGAGAAACTGCGAAGGTTTTCTGTCGCCGAGTTCTTCAGACTGGAGGAGCTGCTTCGCTTTTTTCTCTTTGGAGACCGACAGGCGCTTGATAAGCTCGGTCTTCAGCTTTTCGTACTTGTCCGTTGCGGGTGGTGAAGTGATAATGTCCTCGACTTCCTCCGAGTGTTGACGGTCGAGTTGTGCCAGGACGTAATAAAATTTTGTGGCGTCGTCCGTTATCCGGGCCAGTTTGAATTGGCCTTCCACTTGGCAGAACCAGATGTTGGGCTTTTCTGGCCAAAAGGGAGGTATACGGACGCCCACTCTGAATAGCTCCGCTGGGTTGTCTGCGTCAGTGGAGACGCGCGCACACTTACTTGGCCGACGGGTAGAGCGTTGGCTGCGCTGGGATACCTCGGTGTCACTACCGTCGCTGCTCATTTTGGCTGTCCTCTGTGCTCAGTCGGGGTCACCAATTTGGTTGTTTAGTGGGTGTTTGTGTGGTGTACTACTGGTGGGTACTCACTGGGTAGAGGTGGACAAATAAAAGTCCTTGTTGAATCTCCAGGTATGTATATTCTCCGCACACAACGACACAGTTATTTGGAAGGCGCAAATGAGCCAAGAACAAGTTGATATATTACAACAGTAACGATTACGACGATAACTTAGCGCGGGTAGGTTGTTCACAATTTGTATTATCGGCGCAAGCGCACGTAGGTCTCGCGGGCAGCATAGATCGTGACTGGTGAGAAACGAAATGTAACTTTAGTGCTGCAACTCGGCGGTAGAAGGAAATAAATCGCCGGCGCGTCATCGACCGTGTACGTGACCATAGCGTCACGTCAATGTGTATGTCGTGTTTAGTGTTGGTGAATATGGAAATACATAAATATATATGAATATATAAATAGATATAATAGATGTCGGTGAATGTATATATATTGTGTACGTGTAGTGTATACGGTGTAAATATATGTGAGTCACCCACACGTGTTTTAATTTGCCTGTTCTGAACGGACACCATTATTTGAATAACTTGATTTAATCTAAAACTAATGAAATCTCTGTTTCCTAATATATATCTATATACGATCGTAGTATAATCTAAAAACTTTCCAAATTCACTTCATTTTAATATTTTACTAAGTTATAGGTAAGAATTGATTATCTTTTTAGGGTTCCGTAGCCAAATGGCAAAAAACGGAACCCTTATAGATTCGTCATGTCTGTCTGTCTGTCTGTCTGTCCGTCCGTATGTCACAGCCACGTTTTTCCGAAACTATAAGAGCTATACTGTTGAAACTTTGTAAGTAGATGTATTCTGTGAACCACATTAAGATTTTCACACAAAAATAGAAAAAAAGCAATAAATTTTGGGGGGTCCCCAATTCTCCATACATAGAACTGAAACTCAAAAATTTTTTTTTATCAAACCCATGCGTGTGGGGTATCTATGGATAGGTCTTCAAAAATGATACTGAGGTATCTAATATCATTTCTTTCTAAACTGAATAGTTTGTGTGAGAGACACTTCCAAAGTGGTAAAATGTGTGTCCCCCCCCCCTCTAATTTCTAAGATAAGAAAATGATAAAACTAAAAAAAATATATGATGTACATTACTATAAAAACTACCAACGAAAATTGGTTTGAACGAAATCCAGTAAGTAGTTTTTTTTTAATGAGTCATAAACCGAAAAAAATACACTATTATTAAAACATCGATCAAAGTTACAACACATTACAAGAACTTTTATATTATGGTACTTGCTGCTACGGAACCCTTCATGGGCGAGTCCGACTCGCACTTGGCCGGTTTTTTTTACCTGCGAAAAAGGATCAGCATGCTGTATTGTTCTAAAATTTGAAACAATAAGATTCTAGTGCAGGTGGGAACGGAAACCTAAAATATTTTATTGTCTTGGTGGCACATAGGTAGCTAAGTCAATAGAATAAGGGTCGTTTCTATTTTGATGATAATTATTATTATTTCTTTTGTGCTGTAACTCAGAAAGAAATTATAAGTTCCTCAGTACATTTCCGTGCGTTGACGGTGACGTATTGGTATTACAGTGATTTTAGTAGTAGAAGTTTTTTTTGTGAGAGTAATTTTCATTTATCAAGTGAGTATATTTTTGTTCTCTGTATTATTTATTTCCCTTTATTACAGTTTTTCTGTTATTTAGAATTTTACTTGATCATCGTTTTGATTTAATCCAATAAAAAGTAAAAAAGTTCACACATTACAATATTTTTATATTTTTAATAGTATAATGTCTGAGAAAGCTAAATTAACCTTCAACATTTAGGAGACAAACAAAAAACTTTAATTTCACAACAAAAAATAGTAGCTTGGTGTTATCTAGAGCTGGTTATCAGTAGATACATAATTTAGTATTAAACTAGACATTTGTTAAATATTTTTTTTGGATTTAACCTTTCTTTTTTAAATTCAAATATTTCTATTTCACATAGGCCTACATGGGCACTTATAAAACGTCAAAAGCTTGTGCACGGTTCTAAAGTGGTCGTTTCCTATGGAGATGAACCGGCAAAAACTCCATGGTTACTCTTAAAAATATAAATAAATTGAAAGGTCACAAATACACGTTTACAGCGTGTAACTGTCCTCGGATTATTTTAACCAAAGTAAGTTTATAAAATACTAGCGGACCCGGCGAACTTCGTACCGCTTAACAGTCAATGAATGTAGTATATCTTTCGACATACTCAACCGATTTCGATGAAACAAAGCATAATTATCAAGTAACACATAATTTTAATGTTTATAAGTTATCTACATCGATTTCGTACATTTTACGTGATGCGCGAACAACTAAAAACTTCTTCAGATAATATTTGTTTAAAAAAAATAACGCGTTATTTTAGTAGTAGAAGTTTTTATACTTACATTAAAATTGTATGTAACTTGATACATTACTTAGGTTTTGTTTTATCCCAATCGGTTGACTATATCGAAAGATAGTACTACATTCGGTTTATTCCATTTTAATACCAAACATCTAATACCACTATTATTTCTTTGAACGTGTTTTAATTTGCCTATTCTGAACGGACACCACTCTTTGAATAATTTGATTTTATCTAAAAATAACCAAATTCTTGTTTCCTAATATTTAAATACGATCGTAGTATAATCTACAAACTTTCCAAATTCACTTCATTTCAATATTTTACTAAGTTATAGGTAAGAATAGATTATCTTTTTTTTTACCTGCGAAAAAGGATCAGCTTGCCGTATTGTTCTAAAATTTAAAACAATCCAAGTCGAGTGCGGGTGGGAACTGAAGCCTAAATATTTTATTGTCTTAGTGACACATAGGTAGCTAAGTCAATAGAATAAGGGTCGTTTCTATTTTGATGATAATTATTATTATTTCTTTTGTGCTGTAACTCAGAAAGAAATTGTATCTACATAAGTTCCTCAGTATATTTCCGTGTGTTGACTGTGACGTATTGGTTTTACAGTGATTTTAATATTGTAGAAGTTTTTTTTTTTTTGAGAGTGATTTTCATTTATTAAGTGAGTATATTTGTGTTCTTTGTATAATTTACTTCCCTTTATTACAGTTTTTTCTGTTATTTAGAATATTACTTAATCATCTTTTTTATTTAATCCAATAAAAAGTAAAAAAATCATGCATTACAACGTCATCATATTTTTAAATGTCTGAGGAAGCTAAATCAACCCTCAACATGTCGGGAGAAAACAAAAAGCTTTAATTTCACAACAAAAAATGGTAGCTTGGTGTTATTAAGAGCTAGTTATCAGTAGATACATAATATAGTATTAAACTAGACTTTTATTAATTTTGTTTTTTTGGATTTAACTAAATTGTTTTTCAAAATTCAAATATTTTTATTTCACATAGGCCTACATGGGCACTTATAAAACGTCAGAAGCTTGTGCACGGTTCTAAACTGGTCGTTTCATGTGGAGATGAACCGGCAAAAACTCCATGGTAACTCTTTTAAAATAACATTTCAATTGGAACGTCCTTTACAAATACACGTATAAAGCGTGTAACTGTCACCGGATTATTGAAACCGCAGTAAGTTTATAAAATACCCGCTGAACTGAAGCTGACCCGGCCAACTTCGTACCGCTTAACAGTCAATGAATGTAGTACATCTTTCGACATACTCAACCGATTTCGACGAAACAAAGCCTAATTATCAACATACACATAATTTAAATGTTTAAAAGTTATCTACATCGATTTCGTACATTTTACGTGATGCGCGAACAACTAAAAACTTTAATAAAATGTAAAAACTTTACAAATTCACTTCATTTCAATATTTTAACTAATTTTTTTTAGGTAAGAATAGTTTATCTTCCTATTTTTTTTACCTGCGAAAAAGGATCAGCTTTCTGTGTTGTTCTGAAATTTAAAACAATGAGAGTCGAGTGCGGGTGGGAAAGAAAGCCTATAATATTTTATTGTCTTGGTGGCACATAGGTAGCTAAGTCAATAGAATAAGGGTCGTTTCTATTTTGATGATAATTATTATTAAGTATTTCTTTTGTGCTGTAACTCAGAAAGAAATTGTATCTACATAAGTTCCTCAGTACATTTCCGTGCGTTGACTGTGACGTATTGGTTTTACAGTGATTTTAGTTGTAGAAGTTTTTTTTGTGAGAGTGATTTTTATTTATTAAGTGAGTATATTTGTGTAATTTACTTCCCTTTATAACAGTTTTTCTATTATTTAGAATATTACTTAATCATCTTTTCGATTTAATCCAATAAAATGTAAAAAATCACAATGCGTTCCAAATGAGACTAGGATCGATCGCCATGTTGTGACGTCACGATTTAATGTCAAATCGAAGAAAGAAATTCTTAAACGTTAATTGATTTACGAAAAATTTAATTTATTTATGAACTATGAACGAAAAAAGTTAAACCAGAATCCAGTTCTTCAATTTTACTCATCTCTTAGTTCTTCAATTTTGCCAAAATTTCTTCGATTTGACAGTACGACGAGACATCAAAACAAAGTAATCCGTCCTATTCTCATTTGAAACGTGTAGCACATGATACTTTTAATGTAATCACTTTTTGATAAAACGTGTAAGTTACACGTTGTATCAAAAACTGTCAAGGATATAGTAATGATAAACTTGATTGGACAATTTGTATGGTGAGGCCGATTTTTTTCGTTTCCTGAAAAAATATTTTGTGAAGGGTTGTTCAGTTTCGTCTACTGAGCAAGACCATAAAGTTTGTGGAGGGCTGTCCCTTACACAGGCAACCTCTCCGGACTATGTCACTAACATCATAAATAATAACTTTTGCGCTGTGACTTTTAAAAATGTATCATATTTTATTTCATCAGATTGTCATACAAAAATATTTAAATTGTACGTTCTAAATTTTACCAAGTCTATGCGACTAGGGAGCGGGAGCGGGTGCGGGAACGCGCTCATTTTGTTAAGCCAGACTGGCAGCGCGGCACGAGGAGCGGCGCGGGTGTAGGGACAGGGTTACCGCTCGCCGCCCGCGCACTTACAACGTGTATGAACGAGCTATAGCTTGAGTTGCCGGCGTTGATTAACCCGTGCGGCTTCCCACGCTTGCGAGCCGTCTTTGGACACTTAAATGAAGTTCTTATGTTTGAGATTGGCCGTGCCCGCCCCCCGCCCCGCACTCACTCTAGTTTGGCAGAATACATAGTCTTCAAATAGGTTAATTATTCAGTCAGTTGTAATTAAGTCTATTTATCTTTTCCAGGCGTTATCGACGATGCCCGAACCAGAGCCTCAAACCAAACGCGCCATGGTGCTTCCGATACGTCGCTGCGTCGACGTGCAGAAGATCGTCATGCAAGTGCCTCCTGATGACTCGCAGGAGGCCAATATGGAGGACTGTATTAGTCTTTGTGATATGGACATCGATGATGATAGAAGTTCAAAGTAAGTTAATGTTGAAAAAAATGTTTAGAAGATATCTTAGGTTAGGGTCAAATCCGAGTCGTGGACCTAGAATGCAAAGGGCAACTGAGGCTGGCACATAGACTCGCCTATGTGCCTGTGCTGATGTTTAAAAGTTTGAACAGTCGCGTATATCTTCTACAAACGCTTTCTTTCCTAAGTGGCTCAATAAACTAGGTATCGGCGCTTTCCAAGGTACCTCTGAGTGCAGTCTTAATATTGGACTTCTTTTAAATGAAGCAAAAATGGGTTACGTCAAAAAATAAACCAATTTGAGCAATGTATAAAATATTAATTTTAAGCGACTAGGGAAGAATCTTTTTTTTCCCTTAAAAGTCTAATACAGACTTACAAAGCAAGTCTTAGCATAACAACTACCAAACTGCTTAACAAGTTTGTTAGCAGTACTTTCTCGTGAATTTCGTACCAAGCCATAAAAAATACAAAATGCATCACGAAAGAATGCCAAGATTCAATTTATTTCGAGTTTTTCTTTTCTTCTCTTACACCGTGTATAAGTCCGCTGTTAATTTTTTTTATTTTACGCCCATATATTTATTGATCGTCTCCTTTCCTAGACGGATCTATCATAAAATATCTACTTCAAACCCTCTAACAAACTTATTTTTTTCCAGCAACATCCACAACCCATCAATAGACAAAGACAAAAACACACAATTCAGAGTCACAATGAACGGCAACCATCCAAACGCGTTCCTCGCGAAGAAACTCCTCACCGAAGGCCTTCTCAACGAGGACGACGAAGTAAAAACAACTGAACAGGACAAATCAAAACCACCAGAGAATAAAGAACCAGACCCTAAAGAGAAACCGGTTGAAAAAGAAACAGAAGTAGTAATAGGTCCTTCTCAAAAGAAAAGCCTTAGCAATACGAGCGAAGAATCTGATACTCAAGTTATAATAAAGAAAGAAAAAGAAATAGATAATGAAAAGATACAGAAAGAAAAGAGGAAAATTCCCGAAGGTTTAAAAGTCGATATACCGGTTGCTAAGAAGAGGAGGGCGTCTCCTATAGTCTTTGATGTTGATAAGAGTAAGAAGAGAAAAGAGAAGGAGCCGATTGAGAAGCAGACGGAGAGTGTGAGCAGTGACCAGCTTGTGACCGTCGCTACTGTCACTAACACGCATAAATATGATTCTGTGCCGCCTTGTAAGTATTTTTTTTTTACTGGATATTGTAAACCGAAGCAAGCTGACAACAATTTACATTCAGCCCTAAAGGCGAACTTTACTAGAACTAGAAAGGAAAGGTGACTTGTAAACATATAATGCCTAGCCAAGTTACAACCGTTTTGTTTCTCTTTCGTTGATCGCCTCGGCCACGCCTCCGATTCCTTTATTTTGACATCATCTTAACGTTCAGTCGCGTGGTCTGAACAAAGGAATTGGAGGCGTGGTGAATCAGAATCGAAACGAAACAGTAGTAACTCGGCTAGGCCTGCTGGAGTAGGTACATAAGTAGTGGTTATAATGTGCACCTTATAACATAGGATCAGCCAGTGAAAGTTATCAAACTCAGAGTCACCGTTTCGGAGATTAGCCGAAACAAATAGATAGACAGCCAAATAAGAAATTTAAAATAATAAAGTTTTGGTAGCCATATAAAAGCAAAAAAAATAATTAAAAATTTCACTTTACAAACAGTAATTTCCATCTTTTTAAAACCAAATTTACCATATTCAGCCTTTGATACAGTAATATAATTCCTTCTTTCCAGTGAGTGCAGTTGAACGCAAACGCAAGGTAGTGTGGTGCCGCTCCTTCCCCCTGTGCCGCTACGGCAACGCGTGCGCCTTCGCGCACCCCCGCTGCAAGTTCGCCGCGGCGTGCACGCGCCGCAACTGCGTCTACTCGCACGCGCGCAACGCTCTAGCCCCACCTACGACGCCCACCTCGCCTGTTATTGGTGAGTTTTATAACCGTACTTTATTTCTGCGGCTACTGACATGCATCTTCGCTGTTTGGGGAAATCATACCGTTATACAAGCTTTGGGGAATTCCCAAAGCTTGTATAGCGGCATGTTCACGACTTCCGTCTCAGCGGCGAGCGGCGTCTCGTGTCGTGCTTCAAACATTTTCATACTTTTGTTCTTGCCCCGCGCTTAGCTACCGCTCACAGCGGCAAGGTCGTGAACAGTCGTATTAGTGAGTTTTGTAGCTTTGCTTTATCTCTGCCAATACGGCAATGCAAACCAGCAAAATTTTGCAAAAAGGTATCCCAACAGAAATTACTGTTTGTAATATCTAAATTACAGGCTTTTAATAAATGGCTATAAATATTTACATGGTACCATGTAAGTATTTATAGCCTGTAATTTTAACATTACGAACAGTAATTTCCATTTTTTTTAAAGCCCGAATTACCATATTTACGCACCGTTACAGTAACATCAGTAAGTGCAGCTGATCGCAAGCTAGTGTGGTGCCGCGCCTTCCCCCAGTGCCGCTACAACAACGCGTGCGCCTTCGCGCACCCCCGCTGCAAGTTCGCCGCGGCGTGCACGCGCGACGACTGCGTGTACTCGCACTCGCCCAACGCTCCAGCCCCGCCTACGACGCCCACCTCGCCTGCTATTGGTGAGTTTTATTCATCATCATCAACATTTTAGCTGAAAGACGTCCACTGTTGGACACCGGCCTCATTGCATCCCAAGCATTGAGGACAATGCTTAGGTTGTGACCAGGGTTGCTTCACTCAAATTTTTATGATGTTCCTCTATCTATTCCTGTCTCTGGCGGTGTGATGGGCCATGTATGCCGTGGAGTCAAGAGCAGTTCGAATCTGGTCGGACCAGCGTATTGACACATTTTAAACATCTTTCTTTAGCCACAATTTGTATGTATGTATACTTATAGTGTATTCACGTTATAGTAACGCATTTTTTTTTATTTTTGTATTCATATTATTAATTAATTCTTATATTTATTAATTAATTCTTATATCTTAAGAGGACCATAGTAGGAACTTTTTTAAATGAATTTATAATCACTTACAAAAATTTGTCCTCACTGCCCCAAGTAAGAATAAAAACAAAGCATTTCTTCTAGCATATTTAGGTACACAGTATTCAAGTAACAAAAAAACAAAACTTACATATACTATAATAAAAATTTTGACCATGTTCATTTTTTTATATAAAACACTAGATTTGCACACTGTATGTACACCCACCACCATCCACGACTACAGTTAAGGGTTAAGAAAATAGTGACTCATCGTATTCAATCAAGGTTAAAAACGCCCCTTGACCTATTAGAGCATAATACATTTAAAAAATATCAGTTAAAGTAAACACTATCAGACGTTTTATTAATTTTAAAAATTAATACCTCACCTATTCAGCATTAAAATAAAAGTTAAAATTATATAAATATATATTAAAATAATTAAAAAAATCTGTGGTTTAATTTTTAGCTTTCAAAGTTGAGCGCTGATTTGTCACTATTTTCTAAACACGAAAAAACTATTTTTTTTTTAAATTATATAAACTACTGTTTGACTGCGATCCCACCTAATGGTAAGCAGTGATGCAATCGTTGATGGTGAATCGTACTAGTTTTTTTATGAGTCTATTTACTCAAGCCTGAAGACACGTATATATAATCGGACAGTAAGACCGCGGCAGGCAACTTACTGGTACTGCTACTACTGCTAGATTACTATCAGCCTGTATCCTCACTCTGTTTGGCAACAGTCTCTCCACTATTTAGCTATTTTAATTTTAAGGACGTAACTTATTATCTCATTTTATTTGTCCACAGCCTCTAAAGTAGTTCCAGCCGCCAACTACAAGACAATATCGACAGTAGTGTGCAAGTTCTACCCACACTGCCTGAACCCCGCCTGCCACTACTATCACCCCAAGCCGTGCCGATACGGCAAGAGTTGCGTCAACAAACAAAAGTGTTACTTCTATCACGCCGCCAACGTGCCGGCCAAGTCGAGATACCCTATTTAATAAAAAATTAGTTGAAATTGATTTGTTTTATTTACGTAGTGATTCCTCTGACAAAGAAAGTTAAGGCTTAGGGCCGAAACACACCGGAATGGCAGCGACGCGGCGAACACTAATAGCGTAAAATAATTTTAAACTTTAGCTACATATTTGAAAGACCAGTATCGCTTTAAAAGCTTGAAAAGGTCGCGAGGCCGCCTGCGGTACAGCGAGCAGCTGTGCGTCTTTTCGGTAATTCTGCCAGCGGCGAAGTGCTCGCCGCGTCGTTACCGACCGCTGCCATTCTGGTGTGACTTGGCCTTTAGTGTAAAAGGTCGAGTGAGCCCCACTGTGGACGCGTAGCTTCATAGATGTGTATTCGTCATTATAAGCTTGGTGTACGCTACTCAAAGCTTACTTATATAGGGTGACTGGCAATTAATGTACGATACTTAAAAACGTGATTGTCCTCATGTTAACAAACAACTTTTATTATGGGAGCAAAGCCGAAATCGCGAAAAAAATATCAGCTGTTCACATTAGACAAACATAAATGTACTGAACAGCTGTTTTTTTTTTCGCGATTTCAGGTTAAAAAGGCAAAAGTAAAAAAAAAAGGTTTCAGGGTAAAAGTTTAATTAATATTTAATATTTTAATAAGTATTTTTTTAAGTATCGTACACTAATTACCAGTCACCCTATATAACTATGAAACTGTCGACGGAGCGGCAACGACGTATCGTTGCCGATTCGTCGATACTTTCATAGTTTTTTATACGTGTCTATAAAGCTACGCGTCCGTGGACAGTAGGCCTAAGTTGCGTGGCCGTAGCGTTACGTAGCGCACATTGCTTAGCGTTGCGTAGCACACAGCGCTTAATGTCTGCCTACTGCATGTCCTTATCCAATCGCATCCAAAAATTAATAATATAAATAGTATTATATATATAATAATTAGTATTAAATTGGTACTAATTAGGACCAAATTGTTTTTTTTTTATAATGGATAAGCTCGCGTTGGACCACAATCTCACCTGATGGTAAGCGATGATGTGGCCGACTATGGAGCACGCTTGCCTAGAAGCAATCTATTCACTCTTGACTTAAAGACCCCTAGGTTATAGCTATCAGGAAACACAGACTCCAGCAGGGAATTCCATTCCTTAGCTGTACGCGTAATGAATGTACTGATTTCACGGTTTACACATGTTTCAGTTTTTTTTTTTTAAATCACCACTAAAGATACTAATTTATGTAGGTACGAAAAAACTAGCTGTAACATCTTTGTCCCTGTAACTATCGTTGTTTTCGAGAAAATTAACTTCGTAGGTGGGGACCTACGAAGTTGTCGAAAACTACTAAAGTGCATAGTTTCTTTTCTGTTCAGGTATAAATTAGTGTCAATTGAGTACTTATTAATTACTAAACTTGGAAGCGTTTGGCGATGGCGGGCCTAGGGTAAAGTCATCAACGTTTAACGTTGCGCAACACACAGCGCGTAACGGTACCTACGCAGCATACAGCATGCATCGTTCCGTAACTACTCTAACTCCAGGCCACCATCGAAACCTTTTGGGGTAAGTATACGGAACAGAGTGTAGTCTCACAAACCTCCAATAAAAGTGAGGATCGATTCTCCGATCTGACAGATATCGTGCTTGGTCCGAGCAACTGCCCGATAGTTAATTTCGGGCAGTTGTCTCTTTCTCTTTTTTTGCATAGAACTCTGATACCGTGATGCTGATTTTTATTTTATTAGTTCTTATGTGGAACATAGATGTCGCTACAATCTAATAGAACAATACAAAGTCCATTTCAGACCAAAGGAAACCTAAGTAGAAGCACTACCAACTGCCACTTAGATTTACCTGATTTTTTTTAAATGAAAGTGGTTAGGTTATAAAAAGTCTAGCAACATTAGTCTCAATATAAAAATCTGTTCTACAAGTTCCCGTTAACTCCTGACTCCCCAAAATGCACCTAATAGCTACAATCTTACTACAATAGACTTCCTACCAAATGAGAAAATTGTTTACATTAGTTGCGTGGGCACAGATTTGGTGCAAGGTCGTGACCAATTGATTCCAATTTGGTATTAGAATGACATTATTTAATATTTCAAATGTTTTATTTTTCTGGATATCAAGTAGGTGCCTATTTATTTATTAAAATTTCATGTAAGTAACACAAACGTACTAAGGCGGACTTAATCGATTACGCATTTTCTAACAGTCAACCAAAGGTGGTGGAGAGGCAAAATGGAAAGACCACAAAAAAAATCAATAACAAAAACAAAAGTCATAAAAGTGATAGAGTAAAATTAAACATACATATATATATATTTAATACTCGCATCTGCCCGCGGCTTCTTCCGCGTGAATTTAGAAAGTAAGTACAGGTACGTACCTAAATTTTACTCAGTGATAAACTGGCATTCTACTTACTGGTGTAAAACTTAAAATCATTTTTTCTAAAGTTGCCATACATTTTAGTTTTAATTTATATGGCAACAGGCTATCGGCATTCTCTGCCTTAACAATATCTGGCGGCGTATAATGAAGAAGCGGCTCATACCGGAAGGTGTATGACCGGTCTAATGGTTGCTTAACAAAAATTCAATACTTTCTACTTCCAGTTTTTCATTATATAGTACTCCCGACCGAATTTGGATTGCGGTGGCCAATCTCATCAGAGATTAGCCAAGTATGCAGGAAACATTATAGTGTACAAATGTGTGCACAAACACAGGTTCTTTGTCTCTCATAGTCCGATGAGACGGGAATCCAACACGACCGGAGAGAGATCAGGCGCATTACGTGCTTATCGGGGCCTAGGGGTACCACACTATCAAGTTCCAAACTTCGGGCTCCTATAGAGCAATTCCTAATACTTTTTGTCTGACCTGGAAATCGAACTCAAGACCCCACGCTCAGCATTCTCGCGCTTGCGATCACGAGGCTAACGAGGCAATTCAGTAGGTAAATATCGAACCCATGACAGTTTTAGTCATGGTGACCAATCTTAGCGGACACTAGCAATCGACGCAAGAGATATGTAGCCGTAAGTACACAGGTGAGTGCACTCTGTACCTTGTACAGCACTTTAAACACGAGTGTCGTCCACCCCTAGCACAAAATAGTTAGGTACATAAGACAATCTCATGTACGAGTATTTACTTCACTTTTTATACCTACGCTCGGTGGACGCACACTAATAAGCGTTTGAGCCGTAATTGTTCGACGAGTGGCCCGAGACGCGACCGAGATATCGTGTCTGTGAGCGGTGTCTATGTGTGCGTTGCTCGAGCGCGCTTTGTTTGTAGATTGACTTCTGTACCTATCTATTTTGTGCCCCTAGTCTGTCGTATCGGGCTAATTAAGTTGTGAACGTACTAAGATACCTACATAGGTTGGTAAGTACTAAGGTTTCTGATGACATAATGCGGAACTATAAATATCTGCATATTATATGCAATAATTAATATACACAATGTTTATGATTCATTTCATAGATAAATAAATGGATATCTCAGTCAGGACAGTCATCAACAAACGTCATAGCGATAGCCTTGTTTATTTTATTTTTAACTTTTTCACTTTTTTTTTATTTCATATCTTATTTTTGCTCTAATAAATAAATAAATAAATATTATCATCATATACTTAAGTGACAGTGGGCAGGGCACATAGCTCGCAGCACAGATGGTCGATGAGTCCGATAAGTTCAGGAATAGCGACTGCGTACTGAAAGACGCAATGTTGGTAGGCCACCCACAAAGTAGACCGATGATTTGCTAAGGGTCGCGCGAATAAGTTGTTGTGGCGACACTTGTAGGAGGCCTATGTCCAACAGTGGACATCTCTCGGTTGAACCATCATAAGTATCTGACATTAATTCCTAAAGCTACTGACGCTATGAATGGTGCTTCCAAATTTTCCTGCTTATGAATTTAACACAAGCAAGTATCTACTTTTAGCGAGTTAGCCCCGCCCGGCTTTCGCAGGTTGCATATTAGAAAATCAAAACTTTCTCGAGCAAATATCAAAAGAACAATAAACGAAATTACAAAATTTAAATGACCAAATGTTTTATTTAGAAAAATTTTAACAATTTTCTACTATCACGCGGGCGAAACGGAAACCCGGCGAATACCAAATACAGGGCGAAAAAAATTTCGCTTGAATCGAAGAAAGTTTTCGTTTCGTGTGCAAGCAAAAATGAACTTAGCGGCGGTCAGGCGGAAGTGTCTTTGATGGCACCTACCTATACCTACACCTACATGACAGAGGGAACCGTCTCTAAAAAATTGCAATAAAATTACCATAAAATAAACATGACATCAACAAATAACATTTGTCGACGAGTGTGCATGTCCCTCAAAGTAGGAACGTCACCTAATAAATAAGATAGCACTCTGCATCCGGCGGTACCCTATCATCCTGCAATCATTCGCACTCGGTCCCCAGTCCCCACAGTAGGTGGGAATCTGATCAGAAATTCGTCTACTTGCCACACTTTGGACACAGTGATCAGAATTTTTTGTGGTGCCATCTTCAAGGATTGAGGAGCTAATATGGAGGTAAGTCGTATAGCATTATGTAGATTTATCTATATTCGGTACCTATTGCATCAGTGGATGCAATTAATAAAAATTATAAAAACCTTTTAATATTAAAATCAAACGTTCTATAATATATTAATGTAGTGATTGTCTATAAGTGTTACAGCACTCGAATAGTTATATAAAATGATCCTGTAAATTCCCAGTGCCTGTAATGTTAGCGATCCATAGTAAATAAATAGATCAAGCTAGAAAGTTTTTTTCTAGTTATATGTCCAGTCAGTGTTGATCGATCGATCTCAGTATAATGTTAACTGTAGTCCATCAGTTTCGATTATATAGTACTCTCCAAATCAAATCAAATCAAAAATATTTTATTTCGCATGGGCCTACATGGACACTTATAAAACGTCAGAAGCTAGTGCACGGTTCCAAATTAATCGTTTCCTATAGAGAAGAACCGGCAAGAAACTCCATAGTTACTCTTTTAAAAAAGTGCTTGTTTTACAATATTGATAGATATTATGTAAGAACAGTGTAGACTAGTCAAATAATGTACACAAAAGCACAATAACATTTTTCTCAGTAAAAAACAAAGTAAGTCGTAATAAGAAGTAGTGTAAGAGTTCGTGGAGTATACAGTGTTCTCACATTCACAATACAAAAAGAGGCTATATAAAAAAAAATCAGGAATAATATAATAATTACAACTATCAATAAAATATTAACAAATTAAATTACTAACAAATTTATGACAGTTGAAATAAAAATATTGCAAAAGAATGTGTCAGAGAAAAGAAAAAAAAAAATGTATATATAATTATTAAAACAAAGGTGGAGCAGTTAATAGACAAAATATTGATGATTTACCAGGGGGCATATGCAGAGGTAGTCATTGCCAAACAAGCGTGTCTTCGACACAGTCTTTAACCTTGTAATATGCTTTTTCGGTTAAGACACGCTTGATATGAGATTTGAATTTTTCCTCACTAAGTTCTGTTACCGCCTTTGGCAGCTTATTATAAAAGCGAATTCTGTTTACTAAGAATGAGCATTATGCACTAGCTTCTACACGTGTAGCTTGTAAGACAAGTATTAGCATATATCGTATGAAGCCTTTCGTGTCCAGCTTAATAACGCTTTCAGAAAACTGATGGTGTTGCCGTGGCGTTGCAGTGCATCAGGGATGTTTGTGGCTGTGCATATAATCTGTTGTTATGCTACAATGCGCAAGCTTGCAGTATCACTGGTAGCACGAGTCACGGCTAGCCCCAACAGGGTTCTGAAGATGATAGCTGACACAGTGGGGCTGTCCATACATGGTTCACTGCTGTCAATTAAATGTACCGTGTCATAATTTAATTTATTAATACTAAGTTTAAGTTTATCGTTATGATATATGTTAGTCTAAGTATATGAGTTATACTCGAATTAAAGATTGATTTATTAGTAAAATATTTACATCATTAGATCTAGTTTGTTTTGTCACACAGCTGAGCCAAAGCTTCGCTCCACTCCTTCCATTGTTTTCGTCATCTGGCTGCTTTTTGTGAATTCCTAAGAAGATAATTTTTTATTTTGGAAATATTGGTAACAGTAAAGATGACAGAAAAATATAGGAAACATGTTCAGCCATATTTTACCATGTATGCATGCAAAAGACAGTCATATAAAATCTAACATATCTACCACCACTAAATACAATTTTAAAATATAAACAAGTAAATACAAAGAAAATATTTAACGTAACTTACAATATTTACACTATTTATTTATTATTTTTTAAAACTATTATTTATACTTAAAAAAAATCATTCTCACTCAGGTGCTCACTTAAATTATAATAAGCTTTCACCACTAAAAAGCTTCGGAGTTTTTTTTTTTATATAATGGTAGTGGAAGCTCTTTCCAACTCTTAGGCATCTTATTATAAATGACTGGGGCCACAAAAACATCTAAGTCGTCCCGCCATCTCCTTCATGTTCTTTCTGTGATCACGTCTTGCGATTGTAGGGCTAGGAAACCGAAAACTAACAAATAACAGCAAATAGTATAACCAAAATGAAGAAATATCTTATTCTCATGAAGAAATTTTCAGTTCAAGGTTTTTTTTTTTACAAAAACCTAGTTTTCACTATTCACTAAATACACTGTGAACTGTTGATGTGCCCCAGTCGATTTCTCTTTGTATGAATTACCTCATTGATTATTCTATTTCTTGGATTTATTTCGTATCTCACTGATTCTGGTTACTTTCTTTTGAATCCGGCTCGAAGAATCGTATTTTTTGAGAAAAGATCATGGAATATTTCAGTAAAATTGTCCGGATGATGGATAAAACATGGATGGATTGTGTGAGGAGTGATATGGAAGAAAAGGGAGTTAGTGATAGTGAATGGAAGAAAAAAACGTGATGCGCCGGAGGGCAGGCAGAAGAAGAAGACTTGGGCCCGATTAAACGATTTAATGTGGAATGATAAAAGAAAAAAGATTAATTTTTATTAATTTTCGAAAAACTTGAACTTAAGGTAGGCGGTGATCTCAAAATTTTCATAGCAAGTATACATAATAAATAATGTTATACTATTTATTGTTTAGAACAGTTATCAACTAATTTTGACTGACCTGTTGGTCTAGTGGTTATAAGTGACCCTGACTGCTATGCCGGAGGTCGTGGGTTCGATTCCCACCCAGGACAAATGTTTGTGTGATGAGCATAATCATTTGTTCTTTGTCTGGGTGTAATTTATCTATAATATGTATATATTTAGAAATATATAAATATGTTTATCAGTTGTCTAGTATCCATAACACAAGTTCTGCTTAGCTTGGGACTGGACGGCGTTGTGTGATAGTTGTGGAATATTATATTAATAATATATTAATTGGTCTGTTGTGGCTGCTTCTTGCCAGGCGTTTACAAATTTAAATAGACTACCTGCCCAGCTGCTTAGGTATCAATCAGTAGATATGTAAATTATGTATACATAATCTAAATTATATTCTAGCTAATAGCAAAATAGCAATGTTTATTCAAACAACAATTTCGATGGCACAGTTAGATAGTTCAATAAAGGTCACATTTAATCAATAAAGCAATATAAAATTATCTAGACTCCTGTATTTAAAACTAGACATACGGATATTAAAATAATATGTACGTGAATACTGACATAATAATATTGAGACAAAAAGCAATTACAGTCTCGAATGGTACGCAGTTTTTTTTTTTTAGAATGCATTTTTACGATTCTTCCGCGTGTTTTGTTTTTTATATCTTACGAGTTCGGGCATTTTATATGAAAGAGAACCGGGTAAAATGGGGTGGATAGAAACAAAATATCAAAGGGTATTTTCTCGATATTTGAATATCTTTTGCAGCATTTAACTTTGTCACCGTCGGCGTTCAGGCTGTTTTGGAACCTCATGGCCTGGCACGTGACGTTGGTAAGAGACCAGACGGTGTGTCACTATTTCCTAGGAAGATGGGTAGTTGGCCTTAGTGTGGGACGCTACCTGTGTCGATACTCTTGCGCCATCCCATCTTCCTTGCTCATCGTGCTGTGCTGGTGCTGCCGCGACGGCTGGAGAGAACCTCAAGCGGCGTAAATATAACAGCCTCATCGGCAGTTACATTTTTGAGCCGTTTGGGGTTGAAACTCTCGGGCCGTGGGGTCCGAGTGCTCATATGCTTTTTACAGAATTATCAAAACGCTCAGTTGACTCTTCGCGTGACCTAAGGGCTGGCTATGCAGACGACACGCTGGTGGTTTGCTACGCAGACGACACGCTGGTTCTAGCGCAGGGAGAGTCGTACCAGGCGCTCTAGCGACACGCGGGGTTGCGATAGTCGTTGATAGGATCCAGGAGTTGGGACTCGAGGTGGCGCTGCACAAGTCCGAGGCGATGTGCTTTCACGGTCGCCGCTCTCGGAACGCGCCGCCAATGAATTTCCAACTAACGGTAGGAGGAGTTCACATCGGTGTCGGGTCGACGATGAAGTACCTGGGACTCGTCCTCGACAGCCGGTGGAATTTCGTGGAGCATTTCCGACGTCTGGCTCCCAAACTGAACCGGACTGGAGCTGCGCTCAAGCGGCTCCTGCCCAACCTTGGGGGTCCAGATGCCTCCTGCCGGAGGCTCTACGCGGGGATCGTTCGGTCCATGGCCCTCTACGGGGCGCCGGTGTGGGCGCCGTTGCTGAAAAAGCAACCGGCGGCCATACTAAGCGCCTGCCAGAGGGTCATGGCAATTCGGATGGTGCGGGGATACCGCACGATTTCCCGCGAAGCGGCGAGCCTTCTGGCTGGCCTACCACCGTGGGATCTGAAGGCAACAGTCCTTGCACACATGCACGACATGCGCGTGGAGATGCAACGCCGGGGTGAAAGTCCTCTGCCGCGACAGGTCGCGGCATGGCGGACAGAGCTCCGGCGGGATCTCATGGTGGAATGGCGTCAGCGACTATCGCAACCCAGTGCTGGGCACGCCACAATTATGGCGATAAGTCCCCTCTTTGAGGCGTGGCTGGAAAGACCTCACGGCGTCCTTACCTTCCGCATGACACAGGTCCTCACCGGAAATGGCAAGTTCGGGAGGTTCCTGTTCCGAATTAAAGCGGAAGTGACGCCCGGGTGTCGCCACTGTGCGGAACACCCGGAGCACACAATCGCGGTGTGCCCTGCTTGGGTGGAGCATCGCCGTGCCCTCGTGGGGGTGATCGGCGGCGGAGACCTCTCGCGCCGGGCCTTGGTCGAGGCCATGGTCCGGAGCGAGGAGGAGTGGCAGGCGGTCGCCGACTTCTGCGAAGCAGTAATGCTCGCTAAGGAGGAGGCTGACCGCATCAGGCAACGGCGCTCTCGCCGCCGCCGCCGGGATTCCGATCCCGATTTCCAGCCACCGTAGGCGCGGGCTTGCGGACAGTGAGCAATGGGTAGCTCGCTGTCCGGCCGTCCGGTAACCGTCTGGACCAAGCCCAAGTCGTCGACGGCGCGCGCTCTTCCCGCGCGCCTCAAGGAGTTGTCAGCAACAGCAGGGGCCCAGCCGGGTCGAAGCCTACTGGGGCCAGGGTTATCCGAAAGGGCGCTCGAGCCCCGGTATGAAGGCTTGAAGGAACGGGATGGGTTTTTTAGTCAGTAAGAGTCTGACACTATCTCCCGCTCCGCCCAAGAGCGGGGGTTGTCATAAGATGATTTTTCCCATCGAAAAAAAAAAAAAAACCTAAGGCTGGCTTCTACTTCAGTCAGAGAATAAGTATTGCCATACAACGTGGCAATGCCGCATTTTGGGTACACTTCCAGTCGACAGCGATGCGAAGGAGTTTTATGACGTCATATTTAGCTAGGCATTTAGTGTATAGGTATATTATTTTTAATTATTTAAGTGTATTCTAGAGCATCAATATTCTTTTGAGGTGTATTATGCAATGAAATTAAAGGCAACAGTAAAAAAAAAGCATTGAACTATATCAATTTATTAAAGAATATTGTTATTTCAAAAAGTCGATGCTTTGTTAGAGGCCGATATTATGGTATCAAAGTAAAAAATCGAACCAAAGTTTTGTTTGTATTCACTCGTGAGTTTCTATTCACTTCGTTTTACGGTAGCTAAAGAGCTAGATTTTGGTGCAATAGGGACATATAGGGCCGCGGAATTTCTTCTAAAAAGTCTCCGCATCCCTGGAATATAAGGGAACAAAAAAAGTGTAGGAAAAAAAGCAGCTACGATTTTGGCGTAACATATCCAAAATACATAAAGAATACAGAAATTAAATACCTTTGCTCAGTGGCGTAACTATACCATCCGAGGCCCGTGGCAAAATCATTAGGTGGGGCCCGAGGAAAAACTTTGTATTATATTACAAAGTTGGATAAATCACTGAAGTATAGACGTAAAATATTCTTTCTATTAAATCGGCAGGTCTCTAATCGTAAATGAATCGATTTTTATATTTCGTCACTTAAGGTGGACTTCCTAGTGGCGTATCTATAAGGTGGTCAAGCAGGCAAAATTCCACGAGAAATTAATTCTTTTCTTATTATAAATGCTTTTTTTTTCTTCATAATGCTCATTTTATTTATGAATTATTTAAAATACATAAGTACATAAAAAACTTAAATAATAAATAAACTATTTATACTAAAACCTAACTATGTACATAAATATATTTAATACAAAATGACAAAGTACGTTTAGGCGTCAAAGTACTCCTCCACATCGCTGTCATCCGGAAATGTGCCCAGAAGACTGGAAGCATTGCCACGTTGAATGGCAATGCTAATTCTTTGGGCGAAGAACGAGCCAGCCCTTCTGAACTCAAGGTCTCTCGAACCGGGGGCCCGTGGCATTTTGCCAGTCTTGCCACCCTATATTAACGCCACTTCCTTTGCTTTTTTTTGTCCCTCACGTTGTTCTGTGGTGCTTCATATTATAATTTGTGTTCTAGAAAGTGCGTACCTACATCTAATTTTTTCTGTGAAATCATCTAATGACTTATTCCGCTCTAAGTGGTTTTGACAGAGTTTTACTGACTAAAAACACACCTACGTGTGTGGGCTGAAAAGTTTACGACCTTAATTGAAGAAAGCAGCACTCGTCAGTAAAAGCTAGTGAATGTAGTATTACGCATCTTTTGACTTTTCGACTCACCAAAAAGCAGTTGGTATTTGAGAGTCATTTGAGTGAGAGTTATTTCACCAAGACAACGCACCCTGTCACACCTTAGCTGTTGCTACGGCGAAAATCTGCGAATTACGGTTTGAACTGCTTGATCGCCAGCCTTAGGTCTAAACAGACGGACTGCATTTCAACTGCAAATTGCAGTTTAAGTGCAGTTTGAATGCAGTTGACATGACTGCAATAGAACTGCAAACCAAACTTGCGGTCCGATTGCAGTCGTGTGAACTGCACACCGACTGCATCCGAACTGCATCATACCCACCCGCCCGCACGCTCCGCCCTCCCGCGCATGGTGCAGTTCGGATGCAGTCGGTGTGCAGTTCACACGTCTGTTTAGACCCTTACTCACCAGATGAAGCAGTAGAAGTTGCTTGGGAACTTCTTTTTGTTCCCACATCTTAATGATTGCGCTTGAAAGTTAGGTAGCGATTGGAGATTGATCCGAGCGCTTCAAAACATCTAATAAGAATAAACAAAACACACGCAAAATAATATTTAAATAATTATAATAGTTGGGCGAAGTCAAATAACATTCCTATCATAGCGTTGGAAAAATCCCAACGTCTCAAGCGAACAAATAATTCACACTATGAGTTCAAGGTTCTACTACAAATAAACTGCAAACCTCATGGTGTATTAAAATAGACAAGGTATCTATTTCTGGTTTCCTGTTGTCAATCAAAAAACTGTAAACAAAACAACGTATTATTGCACATCGAATGTGTCCACAAAAAATGTTACCATTGATCAAGGTTAAGAACTTATTGAAGTTACCGAATTTTACGAGTTAGTTACACGAGCAAAACTAATTTAATAGCTTGATTAACTAAGCTAGTGTTTCCCAAAGTGGAGTGTGCGAATCCTTGGGGGTACGTCAATTCAGTTGAATATTGTACCACATTTATATGTCGTGACGTACATATATTATGTCGTGGCGTGTCGTCATAATTGGAACAGCACCGGTTCTAATTGTATTTTATTCTTCACGGACTTACTCAAACATACACACAAAGTTTTATCCAAATCGTTCAAGTCGTCAAGGAGGAGTTAGGTGACCAACACAAGTAGGTACAGAAAAATTACTTAAATAAAGATCACATTATTACTCATGTCACTGACCTTTTCTTAAACAGCTATGTTTTATCATTTTCTTTTTCGGATTTGAAGGGGTTAGAGTTTCGTGGTCGTTTGAAAACTTTGACAGGGGTTCCTACATTAGGCCATAAGTTTGAGAAACCCTGAGCTAAGCAGATGAGGTAGCGTTTCTTTGATTACCGCCAATTACTGAAAACACGAATTCGAATCCGGCACGGAAATTCCCGAACGGAACAGAGAGAATAAGAAAGAAGGATTAAGCGTTTCGCATCGTCGGCGTCGTTTATACCGCATCCATCATCAACATCGAAGGACTGGAATAATTTTTGTCTGGCCAGTCGGTCTAGTGGTTAGGTTAGGTAAGGTTAAAAAAATGCCCCATCCGATTATAATTTAGGTGTCTTCAATGCTAGAGTGGTAAGCAATGACACAATCGTTGATAAAAAGCCTATTTTATTAAGAGCCTATTCTTAATAAAATAAGCTCTTTATCGACGATTGCATCATTGCTTAACATCAGGTAAGATGGCAGTCAAACAAAAAAGGAAGTATATCAAGTAGGCGCAGGTTCCCGCTCAGTCATCCGTATCAACATAACCGTTTTCAAAATTTCAACTGGCATGGTCTTTTTTATTGTTAGGCTGTTCTGTTCCACTTCTGGGTAAACTTCTCTCACCAGCCTTTCCATCTTTAGGCAGTCTGCGCTCCCTTCTTCTTGTCCTGGTGAAACTTGTCCAATAACTTGCTATCGCCATTTCCTTCATGATTTGCTCCGAACCCATCTCTTTGTCATCAATTCTGTGCTAATTTTCCAACAGTGTAATTTAGTGCCTCTTGTAGTCGTTAGGGCAGAGTTATGTTTTCAATGCCTGTGTGTGTTTAAATGATCTACAGAATCTAACTTATATTATGTATGCTCGTCACGTACTTAAAATGTTTTATGGGTCTGAATTAAATAGTTCAGACAGTCGTATTTTTTCTATATTACTATCTCCCAGCAAATGAGATTTGGAGGTCAAATGGTGTCTCATTAGATTTGGCTGGATCAGGGCCTTGAAATACCTAATCGACCAGTCGCGGTTGAGAATAAAATTATCCTTATTATTCACTATGCAATTAAGAACATGTTGGTTTTCATACAACATAACAATCATATCCAGACACTGTCACGACAAGTTGGCTTTCTGTTACCGTCGCTTACCTAAAAGTAACTTATTCACTCTTGACTTAAAGATTCCCGGGTTGTAACCATCAGGACACACACACTCAGCTTCCTGCAAGGAATTCCACTCCCTAGCTGTAAGCACAATGAATGTGTTCCCAAAACCTTTTGTGCGTGTAGGTGGGATGTCCAGTTGTCCAGCTTGTACCAGTGGCACATCGCCGTACTCCTGGTGGTCCGATGATAGAACGGCCGGAATTGGTTTATGCAATTCCGAAGCACATTCCCAGAATTGCAACCGTTAAAAAACCGACAGGCTAGCAACTCAGCGTCGATGCTCAAGACCTTGATATTGAGCAATGGGTAGCTCGCTGTCCGGGGGTCCGGTAACTGTCCAGAACAAGCCCGTCGATGGCGCGCACTGTTCCCGCGCGCCTCAAGGAGTTGTAAGCAACAGCAAGGACCCAGCCGGGTCGAAGCCTACTGGTTTCCCGAAAGGGAACTCGAGCCCCGGTATGAAGGCTAGAAGGAACGGGGTGAGTCTTTTAGTCAGTAAGAGTCTGACACTATCTCTCGCTCCGCGCAAGAGCGGGGGTTGTCATTGGATGATTTTTCCCACCATAAAAAAAAACCTTTGATATTAATTATACTGAACAGTGTCCAAAACTGCTAGCCGTCTTCCGTCTTGGAACCTAGTAACCAACCTAAGTCCTGAATGACCTCACAATATCTAATTAATAGTCGACACGTGTAAGCTGCATTCTTCAATAGTTACTGATATATTGTAATTTCAAGGTAAAGTGTAACGTTGCTGTCCAATTTTTGAGATGGATATCTGAACTGAAACTGACGAATCCAGAAAGGAAAGTTGACGGTGTATGGATGGTTGATAGTAGAATTTCATAGCATAGCATAACCGGCCTTATAATGTTCCCACTCTTGGGACTCAGGCCTCCTCTTTAGGAGTTCGTATGGGCCATAATCCACCACGGGGGACCTGTGCGGGTTGGTGAAAAGAGCGCGTGCGAGCGAGTCGCCACAATGTTATTACATTTATCGTATCAGGCTGGGCACGCATCGTCCCCCACGAGTCGTCGGTCAACCCCCGTTTACTGATTTCATCGAAAGTTTATTGAAAAACCGGCAAAGAGCATGTCGAGCCACGCTCAGTGTAGGGTTCCGTAGTTTCCCGTCCGTCACAATAAGTGTACCCACTTAAAAGGTTAAAAAAATGCTTGCTTAAACGATTATACTACAAACTTAGTCCAGAACTTATTTTGTAGAACCCTTTTGTCTTTTTTGTACAAAAACTGTTCTTTCCATCAAGTTCAAAATAATTTTCCTAGAAAGTCCATATAAAGTTCTACTTTTCAGATTTTTTTCATATTTTCTAAACTAATGGTTCAAAAGTTAGAGGCGATTATTTCCGAAATTATTGACATTATCAAAAAATGATTTTAGTAAACCCCTATACATTTTTAAATACCTATCCAAAAATATATCACACGTTAGGGTTGAAATTTAAAAAAAAATCACTTCCCACTTTACATATAGGGGGGCTATCCTAATAAAACATTTTTTTGCCAATTTTTATTTTCCCACTTTATCGGCGTGATTGATATACATATTGATACCAAATTTCAGCTTTCTAGTGCTAACGGTCACAGAGATTAAGCGAGGACGGACAGACAGACAGACAGACATGGCGAAACTATAAGGGTTTCTAGTTGACTACGGAACCCTAAAAAGTCGTTTGATACACGTGCAAATTTGTCACTGCAGCCCTCGGCTCTTGTATCCAAATGTACTACTGGCCTTAATCTAAGACTAGAAGATAAGAAGCTATGCATCACCCATAGTGTAGGGGATGTAGTCACTGCGACCTAAAATATCTATTGTGATAATCTAAGACTATGTTCTATGTAGAACCAAACATTGGCTTCTGTGGTTTCTAACACACCTATTGGTTTCATATGCATAGAAGACACCATAACACAATTCCGCCTCGGTCGCAAGTTACAAACTATCTGCACTTGTATCAAAATGTACTATTACTACGAACTAAATGATTCATTCGTTCATTTAAAAACTTCATAAAAATAGCCTTGGGGTAAATTCATAATTTGGTATATAGTGCAACAGATTTTAAAAACATTTTTGATTGACTAGCAGGAAACACATTTAGCTCTTTGTTCTACTGTAATTTAATAGGTTTTAAAACAACAGAGCTGAACACTTAGGTATATTGCATTATACAGTTACGAATATAAGGAAGGCTTTTTTTGGTTTTTCTAGACAATTCTGGCTCAATTACCATATTGTTACGTACGTGGGTAATCAAATGCCGATTTACTGACGAGAGAACTTTATTCGCCACAAACAATAACAAATTAGTCCAGTCAACAATAATCCGAATCGCAATTAACACTAGAGTACCGTTACACTATCGCTTAAGTCGTTAAGTAAAATCACTTCAAGTACTAGGGTAGTTCGCTCTTGATCGCAGTCGAAATCACAGCTGACTCGCTTTCGGCCGGGGGCTCGTATTTATATGCGGAGCCAAGAAAATTCTAGATACCGACGTCCCCGGATTTATCCAGAATTCCAGAACAATTGAATCGCTTCTCGAAGTCATAAATCATTTTTATTGCTCGTAATAATAAGAGTCACGTTCATGCGAATTTCGACTCTATTGTTAACGTCGGAGAGTACAATTTCCCTTACGGTTAGATTAATGCCTATTACTACTTGTACCTTGGTAGGTAGGTACCTTGTGGATGTTTCGAGATTTTTCTAAGTCTGGCTAAGCACAACCACTTTAGACCTTTCGAACAGCAATGCGTTTTAATTTTTATGTGCTATTTGCTATTTTCTCGGAAATATGGCGTGTTCACATTTAATGGCGTAACAATATATTTAATGCATTAGAATTTCCTAATTTCGTACATCGAAGGACTGGAACCATTTGCCTGCTGCAGTCTTTCCGTCAGATTATAATTTAGGTGTCTTCAAGGCTACAGTAAATAGGCTCCTAATAAACTCGTGCGCCTCACCATCAACGATTGCATCACTGCTTATAATCGGGTAGGATCGCAGTCAAGCGCTAGTTTATATCAATAAAAAAAAAGAATCTCTCACTCTTGAAAATTAATGTATTTAAGTTTTCTGTCCCCAAGACGCTGAAATTTAGATTTATTTTCTTACGTGTAAAATTATACATGAAAATGAGAAACCCCACATTCATCTTCTTAGGCTTCAACCAGCTTTTACTGAATTAGCACCAAATGCAACCTCATTTTGTGTATAGGCAATCTCTGTCCAATCCAGGTTGCTTGGAAGAGATCGCTGAATGCGATAAGGCCGCCAATGTATGTTTTTAGGGTAATAGGGATCCATACCTCAAAAAGAAAAAACGTAACCTTTATAGGACAGATAGACACGATAGACACAACGTTTGTCTGTCTGTCAAAACCCTTTAACTCGGGAACGCGTGAAGTATCGAGTTGAAATTAAAACTTTATTCTCAAATCTGTAGTCCCTTAAAGCTGTGAAAAAACAAACTTTTGAGTTAGCGAAAAAAAAAAGATACGGTGGTTTATGTCGCAAAATACTTACGTAATTTAACACTCTACAAACGACACTTTTAAGGGAATCAAAAATAGGGTACCTCCCGTTGACCTAGAATCCTAAAATTTAGTATAAAGCAAGGTCTCATAGCACAAGTAAAGAAAAAATCTGAAAAATGTTTTTGATTACGTCACAAAAAAAACTTTGTTTGCGATTCGGAAAAATCTTCGTAAATTAATTCAGGCATCGAACAGTTTTCATTGGTAAGTTTTTACGGAACCCTCAGTGACCAGTCCGACTTGCGCTTGCTTGGTATTTATTCAATTATAATATTTATTACTTTTGTGTACAATAAAGTCTATACATAATTTAAAAAACTTCCTCATATTTTCAGGACTTATATTTTATTTGAGAAATAGTCACGATGCTGTCAATCAACCGGCAGGGTGGCCTTTAAACCTGACGTACAGTGTGTCTCCATTATTCCCACTTGTATAAACCAAATCATTAACTGCTTAAAAAAAATAGATTAGACTTTCAAACCAATATTGATCAACATAACTAGACAAATCGAAAAAAACTGGACAAGTGCGAGTCGGACTCACGCACTGAGGATTCCATATACAAACTTACCTATATTAATTTCCGGATGACAGCGATGTGGAGGAGTACTTTGACGCCTGAGCGTACTTTGTCATTTTGTATTTTATTTATGTACATAGTTAGGTTTTAGTATAAATAGTTTATTTAGTATTTAAGTTTTTTATGTAGGTATGTATATTATAAAAAATTATACCTATATTAATATGTAAAGGATTCAATTCCCGATTGGATTCTCTAAGATTTTTCTATACCTGTAACCTATAAGATCTTACTTTATGCCTTTCAGGATTCTGGGTCATCGGGAAGTACCCTATGAATATTGATTCCCTTGAGAGCGTCGAAACGAAATATATGTTTTTTTGTGACATAAACGAGCGTATTTTTTTGTTTTGTTATCGTAGAAGTTTATTTTATTTCACAGTTTCAAGAGACCGCAGATCTGAGTAAACAATTTTAATTTCAACTCGATACCTTCTCGCGTTCTCGAGACAAAGGGCCTTTGACAGACATACAGACAGACAACAAAGTGGTCCTATAAGGATTCCGTTTTTTCCTTTTGAATTACGGAACCCTGAAAAAAATGCAATATTTTATTCATCTTAAATAACTAGCGTAACCAATAAATTAAACGCGTCAATGACGATTTAAATGAAGTGATTTGATTATAATCTCAAGTGATCACCGTAATAAACAAGTTTTATAAATAAATTATTGCAAGCAGGCTAGACTTTTTTTATTAGGTATTCCCGTAATTAGATATAAAGTTATTTTAGTGTCCGTGAGTACGTCCGTATGAAAAAAACGTGCATAATAAGACAAAGGACTTCGACGAAACTTTTGTAGATGGATTCTATGGAGAAGGAAGGATCCGGTAACAATGACGGAATGACCATGATTGATGAGTGTACTCATGCGGAAATTGTGGTTGAAAAGTTTTATACATTTCTGAAAAGAGAAGATCTGTGTTTTTTTATGTATTTTAGAAAACAAAAATGTTTTTTATACCTATACTATTTAAGGGTTGTAGTGGACCTTTTTGGACCGGGACTGCGGTCCCAAATTCGATTAATAAAAATGTATTTTTTTTTGTAGTATTTTGGGACTAAAAATAAAATAAGTTGTATTTTTCTTGTGGTCCTAAAATATTAAAAAAAAAAATTTGGTGAAAGTTGGGACTGCGGTCCCTATCCAAAGAGCCCCACCACAACCCTTAATTCTAATTTGAGGAGATACCTAGATACATTTAATTTTAGGCTGCGAGATTATTGGAAAGAGTTACCGTGGTCCTGAAACGCTAAGGCAACTGGAGGACACAGGTGGATTTTAGACAGCAAAAGTCTGTCACACCGTCTGGCTCCACCCTAAAGCAGGAGAAGTCAATGAGTCGTTACATTATTTCCCACTAAAACAAAAAATACCCGAGTCGTGTTCAAACGCCTATCAGATCAAGATAAAAATCTTAAGATAATTCAGAGCATGGACAGTCTGAACTGCCTTGACTCGTGTTAATAGCATTAAAAAATCTAGACTTATATTTTCCGGTACATGTCAATCACGTAGAACTAATCATCAAAGCAGATTTGAAAACTAGGTTTTTTTTTAGTTGGGTCCTGTAATGAGGTGCAGTGAAAACCATGGTAAAACAGCCCTAAATTTACCCGAACAAAAGAGAGGGTGAGGCAGCCCGCTATTAACCTGGTGACCATGTTAGACCTAACATCGAGAGAGACCTCAAGATAGCTGTGTATCATTCCTCCTTACTCCGGACCATGGCCTGTACCACTCACCGGATGTGTCATATTTCGGAAGGTATCTTTGTCGGGAAGAAACACTCGGGTCTCCCCATTGTGCAGATCGCCTGGAGAATACGGTGGAGCTTAAGGTAGTCTACTCCACTTGGGCGGAGCGCCGCCGTGTCCTAGTGAAAATGTCAACCAGTCACCTCCTTCAGTCAAGTCGAGTCGTCGACGACGCATAGTGTTTCACGCGCATCTCAAAGAGATGTCAGCAAACTGTAGGGGCCTAGAAGACCCAATACCGGCTAGGGCCACGAGAAATTTCTGAATGGGAAACCTGATCCTATAACGCAAAAGGCAACTGAAGGACACGATCGAGTTTCAGTCAGTAAAAGTCTGACACGCTCTTACTACGAGCGAGAGAAGTTTTTGGATGATTTTCCACCTCAATATAAAAATATTTACGTTAAATATCTTATTGGAATATCTACCTGACCCTTACCAGTATTTCATCTTTTTCCTTCAATTGAAACGTTAAAATCGTGCATAAATGTTAGTAATTTATTGTAAATAAATTATGTTTGTACAAAGACATATAACATACAAGCAATCATATTCATTAATTACCGTAGCGTTGTCAGATTTATTTACAAAGTATTTATTACTGTGGACGTACAATTAATTAGAAATATTATCGTTATGTTATTGAAAAATGTTTTTGACAATATTAAAAATGTAGTAACATTGTTGTATGATGTTTATGTCATCTTTATGATATCTTTTAATTGCTACTGATTTTTAATGATTCGTACTTCTTCACGTCGGTCCTTCTGGGGACTTACTCATCATCATCAGCCTTTTTTCATGTTCCCACTGCTGGGACTCAAGCCTCCTCTCTAGGAGAGGGAATGGGCCGTAACCACCACGTGGGCCCAGTGCGGGTTGGTGAATGTCACGTCTTTGAATTTTTGATTCTAGGACATGCCGGTTTCCTCACGATGTTTTCCTTCACCGTTTTGAGAGCAGTGGTCATCATCATCATCAGCCTTTTTAATGTTCCCACTGCTGGGACTCAGGCCTCCTCTCTAGGAGAGGAAATAGGCCGTAATCCACCACGCGGGCCTAGTGCGGGTTGGTGAATGTCATGTCTTCGAATTTTTGGTTCTAGGACATGACGGTTTCCTCACGATGTTTTCCTTCACCGTTTTGAAAGCAGTGGTAATGAAATAAATTACACAAAGTAATGCGCCTGGTAGGGTTTGAACCCGCGACCTACAACTCGTAAGTCGGAGGCCATTACCACTCGGCCACCGCTGCTCTCCAGGGAACTTACTATGAAGTGTTAAAATGTTAGTCGTGCGAGCGGGGAAGAGGGACGGAACTATACTCCTTAAATAGCTCCATCCCAGTATAGCTCCCCTTCCCAACAATTCAGTTCAGATCGTAAAATGGATTGCGTTAGAGTCAGAGTTTAGCTTTCGTTCTTCCTAGAACCACGGTAACCCCTTTCAAATAATCCTGCAATATACACGCCAACCATATTGGTACTATTTAGGGTCTAAAGTTCCGTACCTAAGTTAAGCAGGTCTTCTTCTTTCTGCCCTTATCCCATATTACTTGGAGTCGGCGCAACACGTTTTTTTCTTCCATTCTGTCCTGTCACCCGTCAAACTATCACTAACTCCCTTTTCTTTCATATCAATCCATCTTTTCTTCGGGCTTCCTCTCCCTCTCCATCCATCTACATGTATACTCAGAACTCTTTTAGTAATATCTCTTCACATGATCATACCAAGGCAACAGATTTCCTTTCAATTTTTCAGTCACTGGCGCCACTTTTGAAACCAACCTAACCTAAGGAGGTATACCTACTTACATATATCTGGTTCCTAAGTAGATATACTTATCAACTAATATACCTCTAGGTATGTAGTTGTCTACAATTAAACAGAACGTGACATAGTATCAATTACAATACCTACATATAAAGCAGCGTAGTATTATGTCTGTTGTCTATATTACCTAGGTACCTTGTTTATTGACAGAAGTACATAAAGGCACAGGCATGAACAGAGGTGTAGATATTATTATTATAAAACGCTCACAATTAGGTATTTGTTTACATACACTATAATTGTACGGGCTATGCTCGGGGTTTCCTTGCGTGATCGAATCAGAAATGAAGATATGCGCAGGAGAACTAAGGTTGCCGACATAACACAAAGAATCGCCAAACTTAAGAGGCAATGGGCAAGGCACATTGCTCGCAGAGTCGCAGTACAGATGGTCGTTGAGGACGAATGTTTCTGGAGTGGCGACCGAGTACCGGAAGACGCAGCATTGGAAGGCCTCCTGCAAGGTGGACCGATGAACTAGTGAAGGTTACGGGAATCCGATGGATGCAGGACGCAAAGGATCGTTCATAGTGGAGATGCTTGGGGGAGGCCTGTGTCCAGCAGTAGGTGTCTATCGGCTAAAATGATGATTACATTGTACCTCAAGATTATAGTTTACAAAGCTCGGTCCGGATGTTTACCGGACAGTCGGACGGCGTACTACCCATTGCTCGCCGGTAGTCATCCTGCGTCTCCCGTAGCCCGGTCACGTCTCTTCAACCAATCCTCAAAGAGGGGACTTATCGCCATGATTGTGGCGTGCCCAACGCTGAATTGCGACTGTCGTTATCGCCATGTTATCATGAGAGCAGAAATCAGAAACTTTTCTTTATATAAGATAAAAAAAATAACGTTTAAAACGATCTGGCCACGACATAGGTATACTTGTTTTTGAGTCGTATCTCTTTATAATTAAACGTGTAACGTATAAAAAAATACACGCTGTCGCATTTTTTCTCTTAAATAGGTACTGTTTAATAAATAAAACAGAAAATGTAACCCAACCAAATTTGTCTACGGTTGTTTTTGAAAAAGGCGCGGCAAATCAGAAACGTTTATTTCAAATAGACCAATTATAGACACTTTTGAATTGTCAAAATGTCGGTCTGTAAGCAAAAAGTGAGATCCGCCGGATGTCTGTCCGTCATGCCGCGACTTGTCACGGCAGGCCTTTGACCCTTGGGGTCAGCGCCATTCCGAAGTATGATTTTAATAAACTTTGATAATTGAATATTAATGTACATTTTTTTTACACTGCTTATTATTACACAACTCTACAGAAAAAAAAATTTTCTTTGTCCTAAAGTTTATTTTGTGATTTTTCTATTCACTATGCTCTATTATAAAGAAAAAACACCAATATTCCTTAAAAAGTTTGCTTTTGTGGTGATTATGACAATAAATACTTTTTCTTGAGTTAGTATATTGAAAAAAAAGTATTCAATAGCCATTATGACGTTTTTAGAAATACCGCGAAAAATTTAACATGGCGTAACTGTCCCTCAGCATCAACTGGTGTTACTAAGTGGTAAACAAGAATTAACTGTTTTTTAGAAGACTCAAAGATGTAAAAATGACATCTAGAAAGTGATAATATGAAGCTGATGCATTGAGTTATATAAGTGGTTAAAGTAAGAGAGATAACATTTTATTTAAATACGTGTGAAAACAATGTGAAGCCTACGAAGCTTATTTTAAATGCCCTGTTCGTAATTTAGATATACCGTAGGCTCCACATGTTGCTTGCAGTAATTGCAAATGATGTTTAGAAGGCAAGAAATGTTTTTTTTTACTAAACATTTCTTTATCAGAAATGTTTAGTAAAAAAAAACATTTCTTTAATATAATTTTTTATTGTTGTCTTTATTTAATTTAGGTTGGTATCGAGATGAAAAACGGAGTATGAAATTCGCAGTACCAAGAATTTGGCGATAGCCAAAAGACCACGTCGGTGACTGTTATTTTTGCGTAGTTAATCCTGCTGAAAAATGCAAAACCCATTGAATATCCTGATTTTGCTTAGTCTTCGGCTCCAATCTCTCATAACCCACAACTTCCAGCACCTGAACCTCCTACAAAATTGTCTCATTCAAGCTTATCTTAGAGTTCAAATAAAAATATTGAAGACGAAGAATTTGTACTCTCACAGACTATTACCGAGAGCTATTTGAAAACATGATAGAAGATTTTAAAACTATGGGCTGCAGAATGTCTTTAAAGGTACATATGCTACATGGTCATTTAAATACCTTTAAAAACAACATGAAGGCGTATTTAAAAGAAAAAGGAGAACGTTTTCATCTAGACATCATGGACTTCGAAAACTGTTATCAGAGCCAATACAACGAAAATACGATTTGGGACTACATTTGGAGTTTAGTGAGACCAAATTCTTATAAACATGAAAGAAAATGTAACAGAGTTGACTTTTAAACCTTTTCTACTATTTTGTAATTTGAATATAATATCAAAAAAACTGATAAATATTATACCTACAAAAATTAACATGTTTCAATCTTTTTATAAAAAAAAAATTAAACTGAATATTCTAAAATATTGATCAACCATTCTCCTGGATACAAAAGCAAACTTTTTCAGGCTATATATATTTTTTTGGTTAAATTATCGATAAATCTATCGATAATTCATACTCTCTTATCAAAGACAAAATTGTGTTGTCTTGTTGTTATTAACGTAGCGCTAACGTGGTTATCTAAAAAAAAAAAAAGTGTGTGGGTGTTACATACGCCAAGCAGCTTAATGATGTTAGTACATAAATAAACATATTTATTATCTATTTTCCTGAAATTAAAGGTTGTACTTGACATTTCATCTTTTGGTATGAAATATAAACTTGTTATTAACGGTTTTAATTTTATGCTTTAGGCATTCTCTACCGGTGGTTCATGACATGACTTCATGATTAATTAGAAAAGTGGGTGTATCATGTGAGTTTAAATGTAAAGATAACCAAATATACCTACAGGACTATTACCTCGTTGCCCCAGCCGTCGCCAGGATTCCGATCCCGATTTCCGGCCACCGTAGGCCCGGCCTGCGGGCGGTGAGCACTGGGTAGCTCACTGCCCGACCGTCCGACCCTGCAGGGTCGAAGCCTACTGGGGCCAAGGTTCTGTTTCTGAAAGAAAGATTCAGCCTCAGTACGAAAGGCAACGAAGGAACAGGAGCGAGTTTTTAGTCTGTAAAAGTCAGACTTAAAAAAACACAGTACAAGGTTATTTAAAGTAATAACCGAAGAAATAGGCACAAGTGAGTTAGGAAAATGGTATGTTCACACTGCCTTTATATCAGTAGAGAATTTTAAAGGTATTATTTCACTTTTGATACTTTATTCAGGAAACTTTCATTTATCCTCCATCTTGCTAAACCGGACTTGTCCCACAAATCGTCAGGCATGCGGCGGAAATGTCCTGCTCTGTCCAGTAGTCATCATCTCCTAGCTTGGAGTTGGCTTCCAATCTAACTGGATGCGGTTGAAGACCCGATCAATCCCAAACCAATGACACCTCCAGCTCGTGGTCGGAGCGGGAGATAGTGTCAGACTTTTACTGACTAACAACCCACACCTGTTCCGCCGTTGCCTTTCGTACCGGGGCGAATCTTCCTTTCAGAAGCAGATCCTTGGCCCCAGTAGGCTTCGACCCAGCTGGGCCCCCACGGACGATACTCCTTGGATAGACTGATGGTCACAGACCTTTTGGCGTCTGCCTTCCTGTAACGACTGTCAAAGATCTGCGAATGACAACCGGGACCAACGTGCTTTTCGAGTCACAGAGCATCAGTATAGTTATCGGCACGGATCTTGAGCGCTGGCTTCAAGTTGCGCAGAAGTCAAATATTCTGTCTCTTTAGTGGTGCGACGTGAGACGCGGGGAGGGGAATGTTAGTGATTGGCTTGCCGCGCCATCGCGACATAGACATCACTCCTAATTCGTTCCCTGCGCTTGTTGCATGTATCTAACAACGACGACGAATGGCTCGCCAGTGTATAGAATGCGCAAAGCGTTCCCCACTCTGACGCCGAGCGCTCAAGATTCGTGCCGGTAATTATAATATCCTAGATAAACTTAGGAAAGTAGATATGACATGAAAAATTCACATCGGTACTCACCCGGTTTTGAATCGGGAACCTCATGCATGAGAGACGGATGACTTAACTACTGGGCTATTACGACACTAAGCTCTGTCCATGTGCTATGAATGCGACAAGTTTTTGTAGGATATTCCAAGTTACTACCTAGTATGACTCATTAATTATGTAAATACTACACACTCGTAGATACTAGCATTACTGGTATTATCTATACATAACACCACGCTACCGGTTGACAACAGTTGGACAGACAATTACTTACAGTCAAGTAGAGGTCTATTATTAGGCATATATTTATATATAAGTAATCATAAATTTATCTGATCGGGCCGGCCGCTTCGTTAATTGATTTCAAAGGTGAATTGAAACAAAAAGTGTTAGGTACTTAGATTAGGCCTTATTCGGTAGCAGAAAATATTTTTTAATTACACGGTGCTTCCACTGTATGTTAGGGGCGAGGCTATTGTGGATCTAATTACACTTGAAGCATACTTTGTTGTATTAGTTTTATAAACATTAAATCCGCCTAGTGGCTTAACAGCAATCCCTAATTCGTCTTCAAAAATGTGTAGGTACCATCAAAGACACTTCCGCCTGACCACCTCTAAGTTCATTTTTGCTTGCACCCGAAACGAAAACTTTAAAGAGTTTGATTTGGCGCAGCGCCACAGGATTTAATCGATTTTTTTTAAAATGTTCTGGCAGAAATGATCGCTATAGTAAAACGAAAGCCATTTTATAACATCTAATTGGCTTGTCACATTAAAGTCCATGGTACAGAGCCAAAGAGCATGGGAAGTAGTTGCCTCCTCCTGAAAACCAGTGATGCAAGTGCAGAAGGTGGTCAAAAAGTGTGAGAATGAAGCAATCCTCCGCAGTACGCAAGAAGAGGAGGCACAAACATAGGCGTAGGCTTGCAGACAGTGAGCAGTTACCGTAGGCGCGGGCTTGCGGACAGTAAGCAATGGGTAGCTCGCTGCCCGGCCGTCTGGTAACTGTCCGGACCAAGCCCAAGTCGTCGACGGCGCGCGCTGTTCCCGCGCGCCTCAAGGAGTTGTCAGCAACAGCAGGGGCCCAGCCGGGTCGAAGCCTACTGGGGCCAGGGTTATCCGAAAGGGCGCTCGAGCCCCGGTATGAAGGCTTGAAGGAACGGGATGGGTTTTTTAGTCAGTAAGAGTTTGATACTATCTCCCGCTCCGCCTAAGAGTGGGGGTTGTCATAGGATGATTTTTCCCATCGGAAAAAAAAAGACAGTGAGCAGTAGGTAGCTCGCCCAGCCAGGGTGGACGGTACGTTCAAAGAACTTTCAGCAAAATTAACGGTTCGCTTGAGCGATTGGCTGCCGTACTGTGTGTCATAGATTCGATTCCTTTAGGGAACCTTTTGGTATATCCTACAGATTTTGTTCTGGGTCTGAGTGTCTAGTGTACATACACATTGTATGAATTTGCGAGTTTAAACTCGCAAATGACAAGAGTAACCTCTAGTGTGGGGCAACTTGCCAAATAGATAGGTATACATACATATTACCTAATCTATTTAATATCGATAAATTAACGCAACACATGTACAAAATGACTTAATTAGATTAAAACGGTCACAAATCGAACGTTTCGATTCATAATTTGCAATTTAAATTTATAAACCAGATAAACTTCACCGTTTAAAAGCATTTGAGGTGCGTATAGTTATTGCTCAAGTCACGCACAATATCAGCAAATGAAAGGCTATTTATTACAATGGTTGCGAACGCCGGTTTCGAAATAAATAGACTAGTAAACACAGTTGGTAATGTGGGTACCTACTAAATTCAGCATTAAGATCTGTTTGATGGTTGCGAGAATGTTCGAAAGATTTTGACTTTTACAGAATAAGACCCATTTATGTTCCAGAACACAGGTGGGTTATACTGCTGGAAGGACCTCACGGCGTCCTTACCTTCCGCATGACGCAGGTCCTCACCGGACATGGTTCGTTCGGAAGTTTCCTGCACTCGATTCATGCGGAAGTGACGCCCAGGTGTCGCCAGTGTGGACGCCCGGAGGACACGGTGGAGCACTCAGTCGAGGTGTGCCCTGCTTAGGCGGAGCATCGCCGTACTAGGAGTGGCAGGCAGTCGCCGACTTCTGCGAAGCAGTAGGTAATGCTCGCAAAGGAGGAGGCCGAACGCATCAGGCAACGGCGTTATCGCCGCCGCCGCCGCCGGGATTCTGATCCCGATTTCCGGCCAACGTAGGCGCGGGCTTGCGGACAGTGAGCAATGGGTAGCTCACTGTCCGGCCGTCCGGTAACTGTCCGGACCAAGCCCAAGTCGTCGACGGCGCGCACTGTTCCCGCGCGCCTCAAGTAGTTGTCAGCAACAGCAGGGACCCAGCCGGGTCGAAGCCTACTGGGGCCAAGGTTATCTGAAAGGGCGCTCGAGCCCCGGTACGAAGACTAGAAGGAACGGGGTGGGTCTTTTAGTCAGTAAAAGTCGGACACTATCTCCCGCTCCTCCCAAGGGCGGGGGATGTCAATGCATGATTTTTTCCCACCAAAAAAAAAGGTGGGTTATACTACTGCTACGACTAGAGCAAGGCTTTCCAAACTACGGCCCGCGGACCAAATCCGGCCCGTCATACGCCAGCGGTGCCATCAATCCGGCCCGCTACAGTCAATATCTTATTATATAAGTATTATTGAACAAGAAAACATGATAATTACTCGGTTTTATTCACTTGCAAGGTAAAATTTAACGACAGAAATGATGACGTAGAAAACTTAACTGTGCTAAGACATTATTAATATAAACTAATAAGTAATTAATTGTGATTTTCCACTAACAGTAGTATGTAGTTGTGGATCAATTTCACTTATACCAATTAAGTAAAGGGCAGAAAAATTAAAACGGTTTTGGGTCATGGAACATACTGAAAAAATCATTATGGCTTCAAAGTTAGGCGACTTCTAGTCTAGGGTATCCTTAACCTTGAAAACCATTCCGTGCACCTGTTATGATTTAATCATCATCATCATCAGTCCATTTTGTGAGAGGTCTTCCAACGTTGCGTCTTGCGAACGTCACTCCAGAACTTTTCGTCCCCATCGACCATCTGTTCTACGTGCAATGTGCCCTGCCCATGGCCTCTTAAGTTTGGCGATTCTTCAAGCTATGTGGGTAACCTTGGTTCTCCTGCGGATATCTTCATTTCTATCGTGATCACGCAAGAAAACTCCGAGCATAGCCCTTTCCATTGCTCATTGGGTGACTTTAAGTATTCTTATGAACGACCATTGTAAACGACCACGTTTCGGAGCTATATGTCATCACTGGCAACATGCTCTGGTGATAAGAATAAATACTTTATTTCAGACCATGGTGTCCAATTTATTTGTAACAATGTGCTTATAAGACTAATGTTAGTAATACTTAAAACTACCCATAAACAAGCAGCAGTGAGCTCTGGTGGCTGAGTCGTAATGGCTCCGATTTACGAGTTGTAGGTCGCAAGTTCAAACCGTACCAGGCGTATTACTTTGTATAATTTATTTCATCACCAATGCTCTCAAAACGGTGAAGGAAAACATCGTGAGGAAACCGGTATATCCTAGTAACAAAAATCGAAGACATTCACCAACCCGCACTGGGCCCCGTGGTGGATTACGGCCCATGCCCTCTCATAGAGAGGAGGCCTCAGTCCCAGCAGTGGGAACATTAAAAAGGCTGATGATGATGACCCATAACAAAACATAAGAAAGTAAACTCCAACAATATAAAATTTAGCGAGCTCTCCGTCACTGTACCTGCTACGAGTATCACTGCTTTAAAGACGACAGTACTGAATACTTAATATAGTTATATTCGGGTTCACGGCTACGAAACGTGCCTAGATTTTCTAAAAGCGGTAGGTAATCTAGATCTCAAGAGGTTACCAAGCTAGTCCTAGTACCTAACACCTATAATACAAGTCCTACGCACCTGAGACCTTGTTAAACCTATTTCAATAACAAACGATCGTAATTATAACTGTTGACATAAACACGGCTAGATAAAATACTTGCATACCTATTAAATATCTATTAAACCATTGTGCGTATCCAGTTTAAATTCAAATTAAATTAATTACTAAATCATACATCTTGAGGTGGTAAATAGTTATTGAATTCATTATGATAAAGCCAGGCTTTTGGTGTCTTCAGTCGTGTATAGATCGAA
This sequence comes from Mythimna albipuncta, assembly GCA_929112965.1. Classification (NCBI taxonomy): domain Eukaryota; kingdom Metazoa; phylum Arthropoda; class Insecta; order Lepidoptera; family Noctuidae; genus Mythimna; species Mythimna albipuncta. The sequence continues at coordinate 7,994,935 of OV815972.1, read as the reverse complement.
AGGTATCCTACAGGAACCTAATATAGGTACAAATACAAAATGTCCTTTTTTAAGGTTTTAAATTATTCTTTGGAACCGAGAAATGTCTCATTATAAATGATATTTATTATAAATATAGGGTTTTAAAAAACTCCTTTACACGTCAATATTTTTTTGCCATTTTATACTAGATGAGGTTGGTATTTCCTACCCTGAGAAGAAACACTGAAACAAACTCAGGGGTCAAAGTCTCCTTTTACCCGACTACGGTAAAGCCAAAGGATTTTGACAGGCTATGTATGTGTGTATGTTCATCTGTTCCCTCATAACTCCTAATCTACTTATCGGAACTCGACATATATGAGGTATCGTTAGAACCGTCTTAATCGTCCGCTAAACATAGGTTACGTGACGTGTTACAAAACTAAATAGTACGCCCTCTAGCGGACAAAAATATGGTGTTAAAAAAAATAAGATTAATACGTCGTGTTTGGTATCATTTAAATGGGCTTCACGTAAATTGTATAAAAACACAGTGATTTAACACCAAAATCGTTTAAATAAAAAAAGTAAAAAACTAAAACCCGACTACGACAAAAAACGATGCTGAAAAAGAATGAAACAAGATTTTCAGGATGGTGAAAAGTAAGAACAAAGAAAAGCCATAATTACACGTTATTAAAATGTTTCGATTGCTATCTATGACGTGTGACTACGGCTTTTCTTTTCGTTCTGTTCTTGCTTTTCACCATCCTGAAAATCATGTTTCATTCTTTTTCAGCATAGTTTTTTGTCGTAGTCGGGTTTTAGTTTTTAAAGTCCATACAGTAAATATGTAATAGTCAAATCACATGAGATCCATGCAGATTTGTCTGAGATGGTCTTTTGAAGAAAGAACACACAGATTTAAGTGGACCCGTCCAATCAGTAAAAGCGTTTGTCAGTATTCGCATTCATCTGGCTTAGTTGTTTCTTCACAATTTGATAGTTTCCCTGATCACTAAATGTATCAAAGGCATTGCGCCCAGTGGCTCACGACACAAAATATATAGGTACGAAAAATAGGCCAGATGAATGAGACATATATTCTCTCGGTTTCAAAGAAACACCCCTAATGACTTCTCCTGATAGAGCGAGAGAAGTACCCCTAGAAGCCCTAGAGGGTTTTTTTTATGGTGGGAAAAATCATCTAATAACAACCCCCGCTCTTGGACGGAGCGGAAGATAGTATCAGACTCTTACTGACTCAACAACCCACCCTGTTCCTTCTAGCCTTCATACCGGGGCTCGAGTTCCCTTTCAGATAATTCTGGCCCCAGTAGGCTTCGACCCAGCTGGGTCCCTGCTGTTGCTGACAACCCCATGAGGCGCACGGGAACAGTGCGCGCCGTCGACGACTTGGGCTTGATCCGGACAGTTAACGGACGCTCTAGAGGGTGGAGTGAGAGGACGTGTTACGCTTTTACTGACTAAAACCACACCTATGTTCTTTCAGAACAACCCATAGCCCAAGTTAGCTTCGGCCCTGCTGGACCCCTACGAAATACAAACTATCCAGTGTCCAATTCAGGTCATGGTCTATGATATTGTTGATAGGCTCACGCTTAATCATTATGTCACTTGATAAAAAGTGACGATGTGGTCGTCGATGAAGCACGCTTGCCTACAAATAACCTCACTTTTGACTTAAAGACCCCTAGATCGTAGCTGTCAGGAATCAGAATACGGCAGTAAATTCCACTTCTTATTGTACGCACAATGTCTATGCGCACAACCTGCAGCTACATACAATGGTGTGTCCTAGAACCAACCGTTCGAAGACAGGTAAGGTCTTGCACTGGGTCCGTGTGCATATTATAACCTATTCCTTACCTACCTTCGCATTCGCAATCGGAGAGTCCCTTCAGTTCATTGTGAGAAGAAAGTTAAATTGCTCCTCTATAATGAGTTCCAATGACATCTCCCGCTCTTGGGCAGAGCGAAAGGGTGTGTCCTTACACACCCTAGAAGCCTTCTTCTTGTTCATTCTTTTCATTTCATACTAAAGCCGGACTTTCCTTTCAGGAGCGAACCCATGGCCCCAGTAGGCTTCGATCCTGCTGGGCCTCTACAGTCCTGTATAGTGACTGCGTTTACAAACATGTAAACTCGCATACACAAGATACCTAGACCCGGAACTACTGTAGCCCATATAAATATTTGTTCCGTGCAGGAATCGAACTCGCGACACGCATCTCAGCAGTCAATCGCTCAACCACTGTGCCAACGGTGCCTAGATGATTTACTAAATATTATGAGAACATAATTACTTTACCTAAATTAAAGCAATTACTTTATTAAGACAGCTCTTTAATTAATGAATTAAACTAAGATTACACTACATCTACTAATAATATAAAGATGAATAGTTTGTATGTTTGTTTGAACGCGATAATCTCAGGAACTACTGGTATAAATTGAAAAATTATTTTAGTGTTGGATAGCTCTTTTATTGAGGAAGTGTGGCACAGGACCGTTCATTGTGGCGACAGTTGGGGGAGGCCTATGTCCAACGGTGGATGTCTTTCGGCTGAAATTCTGATAATATTCCAGAACTATATATGTAATTAACAGAGTCCTAGACAACTGATAAGCATACTTATATATATATTATATATATTTCTAAATACATAGATACTTTAGATAAATTACACCCAGACACAGACCAAATGAACATGCTCATCCTTGATTCCATGATTCCTACCCAGGACAAATGTTTGTGTGATGAGTTTTACACAAACATTTACATACAGACATACTACACATACGTACATATTATGTATAACATGCTACAAGTACCGGCACGAATCATGAGCGCTCGGTGTCAGAGTGTGGATCGCTTTTCGCATTTCGTACATTGGCGAGCCAATCGTTGTCGTTGTTAGATACATGCAGCAAGCGCAGGGAACAAATCACGAGTGACGTCTATGACACGATGGCGCGGCTAGCCAATCACTGACACTCCCCGCCCCCGCGTCTCACTTAGTACCACTAGAGACTCCCGCGCAACTTGAAGCCAGCGTTTAAGATCCGTGCCGGTATCTGTACGACCTATGCAAGTAGGGCAATAACCAAGACGCGGGTGAAACCACGGCGATCCGCTAGTACTGAGATAATTTCGAAGTTTTATCTAACTACCAATTACAATAAATATTATCAAGTTGTCGTATTTATGTACAGATAAAACGACACATATTTCCGTTATAAGATTATAGGATCTATGTGCTAGCCTAGATTACATTTTGATTAATCATTTGTTGATACTTAGAGTGCAATAGTTCTGCAATTGGTAAGGCCAAATGCTGCATTTGTTAAATTAATCCTAGGTGCAAATTATAACGTATTGTCTAGGAACATGAGAAAGGCCTAGACTACAAAGAAACTAGTATTTGACATTGAGACGTCGTAATTTTAGAACTTAGAGTTAACTTAGACTTATAAGTCACTGGGCATACACCCCTCTCATTTTCCACAAAACACGCATGCCATTTCTACTGTTATTTATTTACACTAATATAATAAAGAAGTAACGTTTGTTTTTTTGTTTATGGAGGAGGAGGTAATCTCTGGAAGTGCTTGTCCCATTGCAAAAATGTTTTTCACCGATTGAAAGCGGCTTTATTCCTGAGTGACATAGGCTAAGTTTTAAGTACGAGTGCAAAGCTGCGGGGAAAAACTTGTAAAATTATAATATAAGATTTTTATTGGCTAGCTTGTAATAAAAACTTTGTTATTTTTTGTCATTTTCAATTTAGCATGTCTTGTCTTTTTAAAACTTTAAGATTTTTATAAAACTAAAAATATAGGTACATCGCGTAATTTTAGGTTTTGGAAGAGAGAAAAGCCATAACTCAGGCAATTTTTGCCTAAAAGGTCACTTCAAACACTAGATGTAAAACAAAACAAATTATGTGAATGGAAAATAAATTATTTGTATTTGTCACTAGGCCAGCGTGGTGGATTACGGCTCATTCCCTCTCCTAGAGAGGAAGCCTGAGTCCCAGCCAGCCTTGGGAACATTATAACTGTGTCCCTACTGCAAGGACACATTACAAGGCCGATTATGCTAGAAATGAGTCATGCTAGTGCACTAGGGGTTCCGTACAAACACAGAATATAAGATACATCTAGCTTCTGCCTGCAGCTTCACCCGCCTAAAAGTAGAGAATAATTAACCAAGTGAACGAACTCCCAGGTTAAAAATATTCTAAAGATAAACCCCGGTTGGAAAACTATAGTGATATATGGACAACAAAGATTTGTAGGATTATGGTTATGAGAGGCTCATGTAGCTCCTAGTGCGATGCTCTTTATTATGTCAGTACACAACTGTAAACTGTAACTGAAGAAGCGCACGCTAACGGAACCCTCGTACAATTTTTTTAATTGTTGATAGATTTGTGCTTGACCGCTATCGCACCTGATGGAAAACGATTTGTGATTTTTGATGTGGTTACTGCGTATCCTTGAAAGATCTAATTAAATAAATAAACTGTTCTAATTTTATTAGGTGTCACAATCCGCGGTTGTATCATTGAAAGCAAATCAGAATATTAAGTTGCATATTGTGTTATAGAGATTTATTCTACACGCGCCTCAAAGAGATGTCAGCAAAATCGTATCAGCCCAGCAGGGTCAATACCCACTGGGGCCAAAGGGAATTTCTGAAAAGGAAACCTGTGGTACTAGAAAGTGGGTTTTAGCTCCATCCTAGAGCAGGAGAAGTCAATAGACGAATTCTCAACTCAAAAAAAAAACAAAACCACAGACGATCACACTTTAAATCTGCATTTAATTAAAACCCAACGGATGTTTTCCACGTATTTCTCATAGACAATCTATGGAAATCGCAAGTTCCTAGAATAGACTATAGAGGAAATTAATTACTTTTGAAGATTATTCGTGACGTTTGTATCCAATTGATGTTAATTAATGACGTGGTGATGGCCTATATAATACCCATGACGTGTAATCAAAGGAACTTGTGTAGTGTAATTTGCGTTCTAGAAATGTCATTAGATATCCAGGCATGATGAATTTGAAGACAACAAATTAATTAACGGTTTTCGGAAACTCTGTTTTGTTGCGCAGTCATGGTTTAAGTTGATGTAAATATTTTTGTTACATCAATTACTTTTTATTGATATGTTTACTGATGTTTATTACGCATGATAGTCATCATTTTTGTTCATTTTTATTTATGGTAGTTTCAAAATATGACTAACTAGCTTTTGCCTACGGCTTCTCCCGCATACATAAAATATAGCCTATGTCACTCAGGAATTAAGAAGCTTTCTATCGCTGGTGAAAAAATTTTAGCAATCGACCAGTACTTTCAGAGATTACTTCCTACAAACAAAGAACCAAAAAAAAGTATACCACTTTATAATATATATTATTATATATAATATATTATTAGTATTAGATATAATATTATTGCAAATTCTCACAAATAGAGTTGGCAAATTACTTTAGAAAAAAAAAAGTTTTTTTTTTAAAATTTCTCTTTTGATCTTTTGGTTTATTAAGTTTGTCCTCCATATCACCTGTTGGTAAGCAATTATTTGGTCGACGATGGAGCACGCTTGCCGAGAAGTAACCTATTCATTCACTCTTGACTTAAAGACCCTTAGGTTGACCATAATTGGCGCGAGAGAATAAACAAGTTTTTAATATAGTTTTTCTTAATTTTTACTGGTTTTCAAACAGTGCAGTTCAAGGCAGCACTCAAAAGCAATATCCGGTCACACCCACATAGATGAGATTGAGTTTATTTTAGCCAAGCTAATTTAATCACATAAAGGTAGCCAGCTAACTACTTATCAGCATTTTATCTATCTACCATCTAAACGGTTATCAGCAATTAAGAAATCGAATTAAACTCCTGCCGGAAACAAAAGTGCGGTACGCATTACAAGGTGAATGTCAGTAGAAATGCCACGCAGTCATAACTTGAGGCTCAGAAAATGGCAGCCGAGTGATAAGAATTAGTATTTATTTGTTTAATCACTTATAAATTTGTTTGTCTAATTTACAACTTTGCAACATTCACGACTTCCTTCTAGGGTTGACAATTTTATCTATGTTTTTTTTTTATTATTAAAAAATTTTTGTTGTACTAAATTCAGAGATGATGGGTAAATCATCTATCATATTATTTTCAAATTTTATTTGACCAATGTTTAGCCAGCTAGATAGCTCTATCGTTGGTTTCCTAAAGCCAGCAAATAGGACAAAACAAAAGCAAATAAAAACAATTGCATCACTGTTTACTATCAGGTGGGATCGCAGTCAAGCACTAGGTTACAATATCAATATCAATAAAAAAATAAGTAGATATAAAAAAAAACCCGTGAAAAGAAAAATAAACAAGTTCAGTTCACAGTCCAGCAACAGTCGAGACCCACATTAGATAGAATGATTTTAGTCTAGATTATTTTAATGGACCCTTCTTGCAGTCGCGTAAAACATCATTCTACTATTATTAAGACGAAAGCGTGAAGAAGTAACAAACATACACAAATGGTATGTTTGTTGTGTTGGTTTGTTATGTGTGTTTGTTATGTGTATGTGTGTCTTCTTCATGCTCGAACAGCTGAAAGGATTTCGTTGCGAAACCAGTAGGGCCAGTCAAATACATATACACCGTTAAATTTTAATCGTTTTAATCCTGTGGAGGGTCGATCCTCAAAACATCAGCTGAGCGAGTTCAATAACCTGTAGGTAATAGTCGGCGTTGCGTACAAAATACCTACAGGTCATTGAACTCGCTCAGCTGACGATTTCTTAAAAAAAAAAAATTTGTGAGACTTTTGGAAAAAAGTACTTTATTTTTAAATTTTATCTTTAAAAATCGATAGTGTTTCATGTACTGGATCGACCCTCCACGGGATTAAAATGATTAAAATTTAGCGGTGTATAGACACTACAGTATGGTTAGTAACCCTAACACCCGAGTGATTAGGAGATTGCAATGATAACCGCTATCAATTATCATCAGCCGAGGTCACAGTCGCGTTACTGACTGCTGTCTGTGACACCTAAGGTGTGTCTCGGAGTACTTGTAACGGGTGTTCGTGTTGTTATTTGTAAGTTACTAAGCGACACATTGTTAGCGGACAATGTTTAACCTAATAATAGTACAAGGCCGGAAGTACATGCTCTGTAGTGACCTACAGTCCCTAATAGATAGATAGAACATTTATCTAAATGATGCACACAGAAAAATAAACAGACAATAATACACAAAAACACCCTCTCGCGCCGGGCATTGGTCGAGACCATGGTCCGGAGCAGGCGGTCGCCGACTTCTGCGAAGCAGTAATGCTCGCTAAGGAGGAGGCCGACCGCATTAGGCAACGGCGCTCTCGCCGCCGCCGCCGGGATTCCGATCCCGATTTTCAGCCACCGTAGGCGCGGGCTTGCGGACAGTGAGCAATGGGTAGCTCGCTGTCCGGCCGTCTGGTAACAGTCCGGACCAAGCCCAAGTCGTCGACGGCGCGCGCTTAAGGAGTTGTCAGCAACAGCAGGGGCCCAGCCGGGTCGAAGCCCACTGGGGCCAGGGTTATCAGAAAGGGCGCTCGAGCCCCGGTATGAAGGCTTGAAGGAACGGGATGGGTTTTTTAGTCAGTAAGAGTCTGACACTATCTCCCGCTCCACCCAAGAGCGGGGGTTGTCATAAGATGATTTTTCCCATCGAATAAAAAAAAAAATACACAAAAGCACAAAGCTTAAACTTTTAAAAAAACAAAGCTACAAATATCCATTAATAAATTAATAAAAAGTGTAAACAATTACAAATTCACAAACAACCCCGTAACACATAATTAAGGGTATTTCGTTTTGTGAGACAAACAAATTTTAATATTAAGCGCAACAATATAATTTGAAATTTTTCAGAATCACATAGGATAAATAAGATGGACGGATGACCTATAGCCCGATTCACGTAATCAAAACCGTAACGATATCGTAGCGATTTCGTCCTTTAGACCATTTCCGTTTTCACATCCATCAATCGAGTTTGAACGACACCGATTTTAAAGTCGTTTGGTTGAAGAGTCGACTTAAAAAAAAGAATCTGTATTAAGTACATTATCCTGGTAGATAACTGGAAATAAGTCGTCGATAGATCGTTTAGTTTCGAGCCAGTCGAGTTGTCGTTCTATCCAATCCCGATTAAGGAACACGTGAATACCGCTTTGGGATAGGACTTCGATCGAACGACTGTAAAACTTCAACGATATTTGGCTTGTTTGATTTTACGTGAATCAGCTACTGGTGAGTGTCGCATCGGGTAACCGATGGATGTAAGTCGCACAGGACCGTTCGTTATGGCGACAGTTTGGGGAGGCCTATGTCCAACAGTAGACGTCTTTACGAATAACAATAGGTCAACATAGTGCTAAAATATACAATAGCACTAATATTATAGTTTGTGAGTGTGTATGTATGTTTGTTACTTGTTCATGCCCAAATGGCTGAACGGATTTCGATAAAACTTGATACACGGGTAGACCATGTCGTGGAATAACACATAGGATAGGCTTTTTATGTCGGAAGTTTGCCCCTTTGGCATAATTTTCTACTTTCACGTTGTCGAAGCCACTGGCGCGGTGGCAGGAAGTATTAAAAAATAAATAAACAAGAACACTAGATATTGTAGACATTGATTATTTTAAGAGAAACATGGATGGAGTCTGTGTTTCCTGATAGCTACAATTTAGGGGTCTTTAAGTCAAGAGTAAATAGGTTACTTCTAGGCAAGCGTGCTCCATCGTCGACCAGATCATCGCTTACCATCAGGTGAGATGGTGGTCAATCGCGAGTCCATCAGTAATAAAAAAAAACCTAGATATAATTTTCTCACATTTGGATTTGACCCAAATAATAAATTGGGCGGAGCATCGCCGTGCCCTCGTGGGGGTGATCGGCGGCGGCATCTCTCGTGCCATGGTCCGGAGCGAGGAGGAGTGGCAGGCAGTTGCCTCCTTTTGCGAAGCAGTAATGCTAGCAAAGGATTGAGGCCGACCGCATCAGGCAACGGCGCTCCCGCTGCCGCCGGGATTCCAATCCCGATTTCCGGCCACCGTAGGCGCGGGCTTGCGGATGGCGAGCAATGGGTAGCTCACTGTCCGACCGTCAGGTAACTGTCCGGACCGAGTCCAAGTCGTCGACGGCGCACACTGTTCCCGCGCGCCTCAAGGAATAGTAGTAGTAGTTTCCAGGGTCAAAATAATTACATTTTATTTAATCCGTATTTTAGATTGGACACGTATTTTTTCTTTATTTGATTAAACAAAAAATAACAATTTTGGTTTAATTTACATATAAAAAAATACGCGTCCCTTATTTTTGAATAATCTAAAAGACGAACTAATTAAATTTTTTACGGCAACTAGCCTATTGTCAGCAACAGCAGGGGCCCAGCTAGGTCGAAGCCCATCGGGGCCAGAGTTAGTTTCGAAAGATAGCTCAGCCCCGGTATGAAGGCACGAAGGAACGGGGTGGGTTTTTAGTAAGTAAGAGTCTGAGACTATCTCCCGCTTCGTCCAAGAGCGGAGATGTCATTAGATGATTTTCCCATCGAAAAAAAAAACAAATAATAAATTACTTACATCAATCTAAATACTGATAACTTAGTATAGTAGGTAAACATTATGAAACAGAACAATTCAATAAAATAATAGTCTATTCAATTCTAACACATCATTATGGAAAAATACTTAAACCGCCATAAAATGTGGGTGGATATCGTGGTTTAATAATAAAAACGTCGACGAGCTCATTCGTCAGAGTAGCATGAACACGATATAATGAGACACCCTCATCTCCCTGCCGCATATTCATTAACCCGTGAAATATACACTACATAAGATACAAACAAGGTTCCGTATCAAATATAAAGTTTGTTGGGATACGAGGTTTATTTTAGGCGTGAAATCATTTAATGACATCTCCCGCTCTCGGTGTGTCAGACTTTTACTGACTAAAACCCATTGCTGGTTCCTTTGTTGCCTTGCATTCCAGGGACGGGTATTTATATCAGAAGTGAGCCCACGGCTCCAGTAGGCTTCGACCCTGCTGAGCCTCTGCGGTTTGCTGACCGCAGCCGCTGAGCGAGACCTCGAGGCGCGCGAGGCCTCGCTGATGTGCATTCGCTGAGCGAGGCCTCGAGACGCGCGAGGCCTCACTGAAGTGCGTTCGCCCACATCGAAATTAGTCCAAGCTACGCCTCTGCTTCTACAAAAAAAAAAAAACTATAAAGTCATTGACACGTAAGTAAAGCTTCTTAAAAATATTATAGAAAAGCTCTGTAGAAACGAACAAAAATGATATCACACTTTACTACAGTAATAAACTAATATTTTAGAAACTAGGGATGTGCCAGACTACGCCGGCAGCGGTAACGGCACATCTCTAGTAGAGACGAAAGCGAAAGTTCGTAAGTGTGTGTGTATATTTGTTGGTTCTTCATACTCAAATGGCCGAACTGATTTGAATAAAATCTGCCGCGAAGGTAGATCATATCCTGAAATAGCATATTGAATACTTTATCCTGGGAATATGTTCCCTCGGGACAATTTTTACGCGAGCGAAGACGTTGGAAGCAGCTAGTAACAAAAAACTATCAAGCCAGTCATAATATTTATTATTATTATAGTTAGCCCATACATAGCCCCCACTGCTGGGCAAAGGCCTCCATCCACTCATTCCAACGATCACGGTTCAGGTCCATCCAGGTCGTCCCGCCATCTCCTTCGTGGTCTCCCTCGGAATCATAATATTAATCAGTACAAAATCTGGACTAACCTGTTCAAAACCATCTCCAAATCATAACTAAATCCCCAAATATTTATTAGGTTTTCTTCAATACAAATTATTTACGAGTAATATCACTACCAGACTACTGATAAACTACTAAACCGATTAAAATCCGAGACCTGAGCTGATCTTCAACTTCTCTATTCTAGCGGCAATAACTTCAAACTAACCTGAAGTTTATAATGAAAACCGCAAATAAACAATTTCAACTAGCACTAGCAACTACCCCGGGGAGGCTGGGGAACTCTAACGCTATGCAAGCGGCACGGGGGGGTGTTTTCACTGCGCTCAGTGATGCAAGCCACGTGAAACACGGAATGTAAATGAGAACCTAGGAGCTACGAAAACATTTTGAGTGGACATTTTTTTTTACCACATAATTATTATCATTATGTTATGAGTTTACGTGTTATGATAAGAATTTATATTGTCATGTGGATGGGTGGAGGGGAAGAGGGAGGCCAAAGAAAAGATGGATGGATTGTGTGAGAAGCGGAAAGAAAAGGGAATTACTGATAGCGTGACGAGCGACAGGACAGAATGGAAGAAAAAAACGTGATGCGCCGACCTCAAGTAAAACGTGACAAGCCCCCCTAGCCAAGTTGCTAATCTGCAATCGTTAACGCTTGTAGAAAGCTTCAAATGTACGGGATTAACGTCATCTCAACGCTTATTTACGTGGACAGAACAAAAGAATTGGCGGCGCGGCCAACTCGAAGCGTTCGACTTAAGCGAAACGGTTGTAACTTGGCTAGGGGAGAAGGGCAGGCAGATGATGATGATTTCGTTATGATATATTTATTTATTATTGGTAGGCTCGCAAGAAAAGATGGATGGATTGCGTGAAGAATGATATGAAAGAAAAGGAAGTTAGTGATAGCATGACGAGTGACAGGGTAGAATGGAAGAAAAAAACGTGTTGCGCCGACCCCAAGTAATATGGGATAAGGGCAGGAAGAAGAAGAAGAAGAAGTTTGTAGCTATCACGAAACACAGACTCCAGCAGGGAGACCCACTCCTTAACTGTACGTACAATAACGTACATACATTATACACATATACACCGCTAAATTTTGATCGTTATAATCCCGTGGACGGTAGATCCGGTACATGAAACACCATCCTTCCTTGGACTAGTCCAAATGGCTGAAGCTGGTCTTTTGCATTGAGGAACTCTCTCCGCTGGGAGACACAATCGGTATGACACAATGCACTCAACAAATTTGCTTTTAGTCAGAGACTGATCGCACATAAACAAAGAGAAGAAAATAAGAAAATCTAATTTTCATCTGCATTTCGTTTTCATCAGTCTTCTGACACCGGTTCTGTCACAGGTTCTTACCTACCCTGGTTGATTAAAACTTAATATAGGCCTTACTGACTAAAACAGACTGTCAGACTCTTACTGACTAAAAGCCCACCCCGTTCCTTCAACCCTTCATACCGGGGCTCGAGCTCCGGATAACTTTCGGATAACACTGGCCCCAGTAGGCTTCGACCCGGCTGGACCCCTGCTCAGAACTCCTTGAGGCGCGCGGGAACAGTGCTCGCCGGCTTGACCCCTATCTCACCTTCGCAAAAGGTGTGGTAAAAAAAATGGTGAAGCCGATGATGGAGCACGCTTGCCTAGAAGTTTATATAATCTTTTAGTGATAACTACAATCTGAAAAAGGAAGTATATATTCGTATTCCGGCAGGGAATTCAACTCCTTAGCTATACCAACAGTGAATTAGTTCTTAATACGATTCAAACGTGACAAAAAAATGAAACACGTGGGCTGTCTTTAATTACTGTAAGAACATAAATAAAAGACTTGAAGTAACTAGAAAAGTCAGCCACAAACAAGTTCTTAACAGATAAAAACCTTGTTAGATTATAAGTAACAATGTAAATAATGAGACATGATAGATTTCCTATTAATTCTTATACCACGGAAGTTCATTATAACATACACTGAATGAATGAAGGTGGAAACGGGTATAGACCGTAATATATGAAACGATAATAAAGACAAATGAATGCAGCTATCTCTATATGGCTCTAGTCTGCATAATTGCAAGATATTAGATGAGGCATAAATCTAAAATTGACGGATAATTCCTTCCGTCTTCCGGAACTAGGTAACTACAATGCGTGACATGTCACCAAGGTGTTCTAGGAACTAAGGCGCATAGAAAAAAAAAATTAGATTATTTTTATTGCAGTGAAAGATCAGTCAGGTACGAGGTTGACTTTTGGACCACCCAGAATATAAAATTATAAAGTAATATCGATCTGTGGGCGGTGTGTAGATGCAGTCCAAAAATATCCGCAATATGGTCAAGTAATTGGGATACTATTAAAACTGCATTTTTTGGACACTACGTCCAATTTTTTTTTACACTGCTGGAACACTACTTACAACCAATAGTGATGACCACCATATAGGCATCGAATCAATTAAAGTCGGCGTTTTACCTAAGAGAGCAGTGGTGGCGTCAAGATCAAACCCAGGCTGGCACTTTATGTTATATTATACACTATCTTTTTCCCGTGACTTCTTCCACGTACATAAAATATAGCCTATGCCACTCAGGAATAACGCAGCTTTCTATCGGTGAAAAAATTTTAGCAATCGGACTAGGACTTCCAGAGATTACCTCCTACAAACTTTACCTCTTTATTATATACTAGCTGCTGCCCGCGACGTCGTCTGCGTGAAGCCTCTACAGCACTAAAAATACCTAAGGTGCCAGTGTCGCTATAGCATTATAAATAAGCAACTTTTAAAATAGCATTATAATATACGTTTTTTTCGCAAACGAAGCTAGTGAAGAGAGTTATATGGAAATCCTGCTGAGTTCAGTCATAAGATGTGACTGAAGGAAATAAAGAAAATAATGCAGGAATACATTCCAGGACACAAAAGAGTAAAAATACGTATAAAGGCATCATACTTTACAAGACTTCCCTATAAACTACGTTGTTAGTTATACTGCCAGGAGCCAAAATGTAAAGAGAGTCAGGACTGGTAGCGCGGGAGCAAGCGACGTACAGTTGCCCGAGTGAGAAGCAACTCGTCCTGAGGTCGACACCTGCTGCCCTCAGTGTCTGCCCCTGCGACTTATTGATGGTCATCGCGAAGCAAACACACACGGGGAACTGTACGCGCTTGAACTGGAACGGGAAGTTATGGGGTATGAGGGGAATGCGTGGTATAAATACTGCCTCGCTGACGCTACAACCCGTAAGAATTTCCGCCTCAATGGTGTGTCTGTGTGGAGCGAGATGACTTTAAGGCGGGTCCCGTCACAACTTCGAAGCATAATCGGGACACCGACCTTCAGCTTGATGGTATGCGCCGGAAGTCTACTTGCTGACAGGGAAATCAGAAATTCCACGGAATAACGTGTGGCATCATCTTGCTCGACAACAGTGTTTATCGAGGTATAGACAACTTCATTCTTCACAATTTCCGAGAGAATGCATTCGTTAACTGCTGCAGCCTGATCATTTTTGGGCGTCAAAATGGCCACACACCCAAGAATTCTGCTGGTGCGGTATACGACTGATGTCCCCGTACACACAGTGAATGAGTTTTTCTAAGCTAGATACCACTCTACCGAGAGACTCTGGAAGCATCGTAGACTGCCTTCGCCAAGACTTAGAAGGACATCAGAGAATTCTTGAGCACGTGCATTGCCGCCGAGCCGAGCTCTCATATTAATGGTCAAGCGCAGTTTACGAACTCGTGACCTTAACGAAGATCGTTTCGTCGAAGCTTTCACCTCGTCAGCCCTCGATCCCCGCGTCACCTCGGGAAGTGTTTGCCGGAAATCGCCACTGAACAAAACTGTGACACCATCCATCAAATGTTAGTTCCTGCGGATGTCCTGCAGGGTTCTGTCCACGACCTCAACTGCCTTCCTATTGGCCATCGTACACTCATCATCAGAGAGCAATCCTTGAGCACGTGTCCCTTATCGCTGTTACGTGACACACCACAAACAGGCGTTTTGGCGCTCTCTAAATCGATGGGAATTTTTAACATGGCATGTGCTATCTTGCCTTCCGGAAGCAGTGTGGCAGCGATTCCCGACGACGCTACAGCAATAGCAATTTTGTCTTGCCTCCTGACCTCTGCAAGTATGCCAGTGGTAACAAACGTTTTTCCTGTTCCACCAGAAGCATCCAAGAAAAACATTTTACCCTGGTTTTGCCCAACGCTTTCAAGGACGGTGTCATAAATTCGTTTTTGCTCTCAAGAGAACAAAGCGACATGGTAATTTCGTATGGTGGTTGTTTCGCCCGGATCGTAATTTGTCTCAGCGTTATACTTCCGATTTCCACGGTCTTGATGTGGTGATGATTGGAGAGCTGGTAACCCATATTAAATCAGTGGATTGCCGCCGATAGAAATGACCACATCTTGAAATGAACTGAGACAGGTGTTCAGCACGCGTTCATCAGTTACTTCGACTTCGCCTCTAGTAGCACGCCTCAAAGCTCGTAGAAAATCTTCAGACAGATGATGGCGATACATCTCCCACAAAGCTACCGGGTTCGCGACTCCACAAAACACCAAGATGACGGCAAGCAGATGACGCATGTGACTGGGACTGTCACTGACGCTTGCCTCCGCGAGGGTGTCATCCCAATTAGGCAAAAGGCTGCGCGGTAAGTGGGATACTCCACGCGATCAAATGTCCTCAGAAAGGCGAAAGACGTTGGGCCTGAGACAGTGTGATATAACAACCGCAAAAATAGCATTCGCCACTATTCGGGTGCACGGTATAAACCCTATCCAATGCAGTGTCCTTGAAAATTCCCGGAAACCTTTCACAGTACCTCCTCGTGGATGTCGGTTGAATACACCCCTTTGCTTGTCGTACGTGTAATATGAAGGCACCTCGTCATACGTAAGGGATTTCGCAAACAGAGCGACTTCATAGAGTCTGAGAAATGCCACCATGTAATACCGAACACCGCATTTTTTTTTAATTATCTTCCTCAACTCTGCTCAAGGTTTTTTGGAGTTTTGTTGGAACTTGAATTTGTCAAAACGAACTATAATATGAAGAAAATGCACATTACCATCTATGAATTTTAAGAATAACTAACTACTAACCTCGCTAACATGATCAAATTTAAATGAATAATTTCCATACATATAATTTGATTTGATTTTTATGAAATCTCATAGATGGCGCTGTTTTAAAATTGTGTTTATACTACTAATATTCATTAAATTATGTTTCTCTGCCCAAGTTACTTTAATGGCGTAGTTTTTATAGTGTAAAGCTAGATAATAGCATGACTTACTCATAAACAACATTTAAATATGCGTCCTTATATTATACGCTGTCACAGAATGCGTAAGAAAAATAAAGACTCACAGCTCCTCCCCCGTAGGTGATAGCGTGATAATATGTAGCCTATGTGTTGACCCGACCTCTTAGTAATATTCATGCAAAATTTGAATTAAATCCATGCAGTACTTTTTGAGTTTATCCCGGACATACATACAGACAAACAGACAAACAGACAAACAGACAAAAATTCTAAAAACTATATTTTTGGCTTCGGTATCGATTGTAGATCACGCCCCATGTATTCTTTTAAAAAAATATTCAATGTACAGTTTTGACTTTCCTACGATTTTATTATATGTATAGATACATATATATATATACGTAGTTTAGATTGAGATTTTACCTAAATAATAACAAGACATTATCTAATAAACCCTATTTATATGTATTTGTAGTAATTATTAAGTGTATATGGGATGGAATACATTTTTCACTTTGACTGCTTTCTGCCGAAAGCCTTTGTATGTACTCGTAAAAGAGACGGTTGGCAACAGCTAACCATTGTTTTATCGACCTTAACCCTTGATTCTCGATTAAGTAAGACTGCTCTTTTTTTTACAAACTTTATTCTGTTGTACTAGTTGTGCTGAATCAATCCTTTTATTTTTTTAGGGTTTTTTTTTTATTATTATTGATAGGCTTGCGTTTGACCACCATCTCATCTGATGGTAAGCAATGATGTGGTCAACGATGGAGCACGCTTGCCTAGAAGTAACCCATTCACTCTTGACTTAAAGACCCCTAAGTTGTAGCGTCGATTGAGGCTGACTTAGTAATTTAGAAAGCAATTTAGATATTTAGTGGCGTATAATGCTATTAAAAAGAAGTCTGTTTAATTAGTACCTACCCTATTAAAATTCCTTTTCGTTGAACCATATCGGATCCATACACGCTTGCATCGGTTAATTATTTGCGATTGCGCTGCTTTAAGGCAAATCGCTACACGTGTAAATGAACATTGATTCGATACATTAAGGCGTTTGATTAGGATACAATACTCTCTAATACTTCTTAATGAGGAGATGGAAAGAATTTAAAATAGATTGAAAGCAGAAAGTGTAGCCTGAAGTAGCGAACAAAAGTGCAGTTTGAAAAATATGTTTTGACTGGCCTGTTGGTCTAGTTAGTTAGTGACCCTGACTGCTATGTCAGAGGTCATGGGTTCGATTCCCACCCAGGACAAATGTTTGTGTGATGAGCATAATCATTTGTTCTGTGTCTGTGTGTCATTTATCTATAATAGGTATGTATGTTTTTAGAAATATATAAATATGTTTATTAGTTATCTAGTACCCTTAACACAAGCTCTGCTTAGCTTGACGGCATTGTGTGATAAGAGTGGAAAAAAAAATGTTGTTTGGTTTTAGGACAATGTAGTCTTGAATTTCAGTCACAATCATTATCTTCCTGTCCTTGTCCCATTTTATTTGGGGTCGTTGCAAGACGTTTTTTTCTCTATTCCGTACTATCACCCGCCATGCTGTCACCACCAAAATAGATAGGTACAGAAGACCAACTCATGTATGTACTTCACTTTTTATACCTACGCTCGGTGGACGCACACTAATGAGCGTTTGAGCCGGAACTGTTCGACGAGTGGTCCGAGACGCGACAGAGATATCGTGTCCATGAGCGTTGTCTATGTGTGTGTTGCTCGAGCGCGCTTTGTATGTAGATTGACTTCCGTACCTATCTATTTTGTGCTATCAGTGACTCCTTTTTTTCATATTACTTCATCCATCAACACAATCCATCCATCTTTTCTTTGACCCCTCTCCCTCTCGATCCAAATTTAGTCATCATGGTGAAAAGATTTGTCAGGTAGAGTCTGTGTTTCCAAGGGCTAGCACTCAGTGTACCGGGTATTTGAAAACGCCGTACCATATTTTTAAGCACGGGTCTGAAAGACGACATAAACGAAGTTAATGATAATAGTACATTATGATATAAGTGTGTAATGTTAGTGATTACCTGCATGGTATGGGCATGGGCATGCAATTCCGGAATTCCGTGATTCCGGAATTCCTGATCAATTATACTGATATTTCAGTTCCGGAATTGACTGGAAAATTTCTGGAATTCCGATGCTCATTTTTTGAACCAGAACGTGCAATGGTATCGGAGTCTATTCAGCATGTCTCAGAAAAAAGAAAATGAAACCGATGAAGCTGCATTTTTTTGCATGGGGTGACGTCACACGTAACTAATGGGCTATAATCTTTGTTAATAAGCTATTACATAGCTTCTATCGTGGGCCTTGAGCGTGGAGACCGAATCCAGAAATTCCGTAACGAAAATAACCTAACACCCAAGAAAACAAATGAGTGGGGACTCATTTGTTTTCTTATCGGTCACCACGTTCAAAAAGTGTAACTTCAATTAATATCCAAAAAAAAAACAAAGGAAAAAAAATACTGCATAAATAAAATAAATAAATAATTATAATTGCATAAGTTGATAAATAATGCTATGCAATAGCTTTACCGCGTCAGTCCCCGAGTGCCACACGTCTTTTTTTTTTGTTTAATCGAAAAAAGAAACAATAAGTGTCCAATATTTTTTTATAATCTGAAATACGGACTGAATAAAAAGTAATTATTTTGACCTGTTCACTATCCTAATTAACCGAATAAAAATGTAGGCATGTTGGCAAGCCTCATTTTTGTCATTAAAAAATTCGTAGTTAACTATTAACATATACTACATATTAACATAACTCCAAGATAAAAAGTATCCTAGGTGTTTTTCCAGGATATGGTCTACTCCTGTACCAAGTTTCATCGAAATTCGTTCAGTAGTTTTTGCGTGAGTAACAAACATCCATACATCCATAAATACAAACTTTCGCATTTATAATATTAGTAGGATTTTATCACCAGTAATCTCCAAACTTTGACGGAAAACATCGTTATTGAGGTGTGCCGGTTTGGCTTGCTCTATAACAATTGAAAATGGAGACATGATCCAATCCGCTCTAAGCCCACATGGTGGCTTGAAGCCCACTTCCTCTCACAGAAAACAGTCCTTTTTTTTTTTTTTTTTCGATGGGAAAAATCATCTTATGACAACCCCCGCTCTTGGGCGGAGCGGGAGATAGTGTCAGACTCTTACTGACTAAAAAACCCATCCCGTTCCTTCTAGCCTTCGTACCGGGGCTCGAGCGCCCTTTCGGATAACCCTGGCCCCAGTAGGCTTCGACCCGGCTGGGCCCCTGCTGTTGCTGACAACTCCTTGAGGCGCGCGGGAACAGCGCGCGCCGTCGACGACTTGGGCTTGGTCCGGACTGTTACCGGACGGCCGGACAGCGAGCTACCCATTGCTCACTGTCCGCAAGCCCGCGCCTACGGTGGCTGGAAATCGGGATCGGAATCCCGGCGGCGGCGGCGAGAGCGCCGTTGTCTGATGCGGTCGGCCTCCTCCTTAGCGAGCATTACTGCTTCGCAGAAGTCGGCGACCGCCTGCCACTCCTCCTCGCTCCGGACCATGGCCTCGACCAGGGCCCGGCGCGAGAGGTCTCTGCCGCCGATCACCCCCACGAGGGCACGGCGATGCTCCGCCCAAGCAGGGCACACCGCGATTGTGTGCTCCACCGTGTCCTCCGGGCGTTCCGCACAGTGGCGACACCCGGGCGTCACTTCCGCTTTAATTCGGAACAGGAACCTCCCGAACTTGCCATTTCCGGTGAGGACCTGTGTCATGCGGAAGGTAAGGACGCCGTGAGGTCTTTCCAGCCACGCCTCAAAGAGGGGACTTATCGCCATAATTGTGGCGTGCCCAGCACTGGGTTGCGATAGTCGCTGACGCCATTCCACCATGAGATCCCGCCGAAGCTCTTTCCGCCATGCCGCGACCTGTCGCGGCAGAGGACTTTCACCCCGGCGTTGCATCTCCACGCGCATGTCGTGCATGTGTGCAAGGACTGTTGCCTCCAGATCCCACGGTGGTAGGCCAGCCAGAAGGCTCGCCGCTTCGCGGGAAATCGTGCGGTATCCCCGCACCATCCGAATTGCCATGACCCTCTGGCAGGCGTTCAGTATGGCCGCCGGTTGCTTTTTCAGCGACGGCGCCCACACCGGCGCCCCGTAGAGGGCCATGGACCGAACGATCCCCGCGTAGAGCCTCCGGCAGGAGGCGTCTGGACCCCCAAGGTTGGGTAGGAGCCGCTTGAGCGCAGCCCCAGTCCGGTTGAGTTTGGGAGCCAGACGTCGGAAATGCTCCACGAAATTCCACCGGCTGTCGAGGACGAGTCCCAGGTACTTCATCGTCGACCCGACACCGATGTGAACTCCTCCTACCGTTAGTTGGGAACTCAATGGCGGCGCGTTCCGAGACCGGCGACCGTGGAAACACATGGCCTCGGATTTGTGAAGCGCCACCTCGAGTCCCAACTCCTGGATCCTACCAACGACTATCGCAACCCCGCGTGTCGCTAAAGCGACCGCCGCCCGGTATGACTCTCCCTGCGCTAGAACCAGCGTGTCGTCTGCGTAGCAGACCACGCTGACCCCGTCAGGGAGGTCGCCCCGCAGCACGTAATCGTAACCAATGTTCCACAAGGGTGGCCCTAGTACCGACCCCTGCGGAACACCGCACGACATCTCCCGACGTTTCCAGTCTCCCTGGTGACCGGGGTAGACAATATACCTGTCCGGCAGAAAACAGTCCTCGATCCCAACAAAACTCAGTTTATTATGAAAATGTAGTTACGTAGTAGATCCGAACCCCATCGCGCGGGCCGAACAGTTGAGATATTTTCATCATGATTGAGAGCTAAAAAATAAATTTGATAATCAACAATAGAAATTAAAACAGTTCATGCAAGTTGTAAAAAATATGATTATTTTGACAAAACCTCTGTTGTCGGTAACTTAGTAATTTTGCGGAGGTTCAGTATTCTATTCGGAAGTTTAGTTTTGTTATTCGAAGATCCATTTGTTTTTTTTAGGAGAAAATGTAATTTGAACATGCTCTTATTTGTTGTTAAATTGGATATTTTTTTTCGTTATGTTTTGGGTTTTTTGTCGGTAATTCATTATAACGCTAGTTAATTAGATTAAATTGTTTTTCGGAACCATTATCATTTCACTTATTTATTTATTTATCAATCCTAAACTATCTTTAAAGGGGGTCTTACTCCATTTATTTTCGTACTTCAATAACACGGGGCGAGGGTGAGGTGAAAAGGGAGGTCGGGCCCGCTTTCAAAGTGATGAAAGAGCTTTCAGATAGATACATACAAGTTTCACAAACATAACAGATAGGAATGAGTAATCAACGGATGCTGGTGGTTTGTGGAAGAGAAATAAATTGCTTTTCTGTGTTTCATGTTTAGTTATTGCATATGAAAGAATATCAAATATTTATAGCGGTTTTGGTCCAGGTATTGACTATGTATAAGGTATCTAAGTCCATTGACATGCCATAATGCCCTTTTTTTTTTAGGTGGAGAAAATCATCCAATGACAATTCCCGCTCTGGGAGTGCGATAGTGTCAGACTCTGACAGACTAAAAAACCCACCCCGTTCCTTCAAGCCTTCATACCGGGGCTCGAGTTCCCTTTCGGATAACCCTGGCCGCAGTAGGCTTCGACCCGGCTGGGCCCCTGCTGTTGCTGACAACTCCTTGAGGCGTGCGGGAACAGTGCGCGCTGTCGACGACATGGGCTTGGTCCGGATAGTTACCGGACGGCCGGACAGCGAGCTACCCATTGCTCACTGTCCGCAAGCCCGCGCCTACGGTATGCCATAATGGCCTGAACTTTTGGGCAGAAGTAAGGAGTGTGGAGTTTATAACTCATCGAAACTACCCCGGTACCCAGTGGTCACTTATTATAGTGCCGGCCTTTTATACGCCTGATGAGAGCTTCTATAACTGCGCCCCTATTAAATAAACTTGAACAAAAGGAGATACCAAATTTTTGCGCCCCTTCAGGGACTGCTTCCTGCACCTGGGCACTTCTGGCACCGCCCTAAAATACCACCCTGCTCTAAGGCCGCGTTTCTATTTGCAAGCAAATTGCATGCAAGTCGAATTACATTGCGAGTTCGAAGGACCGCTTGATAACATCATACCTCGCTAATCCGCAATGTATTTTAACTTGCATGCAATTTACTGGCGAGTGGAAACGCGGCCTAATAGGCGTTGTAAAAAGATGGTTCTGTAGAACACATCCATAATCAGACATTAACACGTGATCTCCATACCACGATCTCTCTTAGGGTCAGGGTGGACAAATTCCTAACTCCAAGAGCCCTTGACTCCAGGGTCCTGGAGTCTTAAGCGTCAACGCAGTTGCTTCCTCGACGCTTCCTTCTTCAACCGGGATCGGCCCTCTCAAGATTTTGAACACACCTACAGCATGTGCTGTGCTGTGCAAAATCAAGGTTACCACCGCTGTGACACCAATTTGCTGTCATCATCATCGTCATTTCAGCCGATACACGTCCACTGTTGGACATAGGCTTGCCCCAAGCGTCGCCACATTGAACTTTCCTGTGCGTCCCGCATACATCGGTTTCCTGCAATTTACTGTGGCCTACCCTAATTCGATTCACCCCGTGACAGTGACCCTGATCAGCACCTGAATTATGCTATAGCAGATGCGTTTTCCCGTTGACAGCCAAGCTTCGAAATACGCAAGCCATCCTCGGTGAAGATGACAGTTTCAACTGCCTGACACTGCTCTATTTTGAGAGCAGTATACCACACACACAGTGCGTGGTTACCTAAGTCTGAAACCACCACAATACTGTCTATAGAAGCGCTTGAAGTCACAGATATTTGACGAGACATTACAAGAATAGATCGATTGTAGTTAACTGACGTAAAGTAGATTGCCTATCAGTTAAAGCCTAAATGAGTTATAATTAAAACCAAACTGACAATGATTATTGTCAGACAATAGTTAAAAGACTGACGTACTAATCTTTGTATATTATTTTTAATTTTTGACGAATACGCACAATGCGTATACTTCTTTATTATTAGAAACAAGCTCATATGAACTACTTAAAAAAAAATACTATTGGTTTTGATCTATGATTAAAATTAGATGTTTTTTTGGTCCGTGCTAGTGACCAATTGATTCGCTCCATTAAGAGGATCAGTCATCAGTTTTGTGACTTAACAAAAATTATAATTGAGTACGATGCTTATACTGTTGCTGATTCTAGTTGGTTCTATCTGAAGTAGAGTGGTATGTTTCCATGCTGTTTTTTGGCTTAATCTTCAATTAAAACTGGACAAAAAGATCGTTCTACACTACTATAAAATCAACTCATAGTAATTAACTCTTTGAATGTCGTAATTAGAAACACAATAGAAAGACAATTACCTTATGTCGGACAGTGTAACTTAAGACATTCGAAAGGTTAAATCAAATCAAATGACTTGCTTTGTTTTATAACGCATTCTCTCTTTCTTTGTTGTTTTTATTTCCTTTTTTTGAAATGCGATATCATCAAATAACTCCTGGAGCGAGATGGAGTGACAGACTTTTACTGACTAATACACATCCGTGTTGCTTCAGTTGCACTTTGCGTTCCAGGACCACTGTAACTCTTTAAAACAATCCCGCAATCCTGCTCGTTGACGGGACTGGGTTTATTTTCATTCAGTTGTTAATATTTCACTCCTTTTTAGGGTTCCGTAGCCAAATGGCAAAAAACGGAACCCTTATAGATTCGTCATGTCTGTCTGTCTGTCTGTCTGTCTGTCTGTCTGTCTGTCTGTCTGTCTGTCTGTCTGTCTGTCTGTCTGTCTGTCTGTCTGTCTGTCTGTCCGTCCGTCCGTATGTCACAGCCACTTTTTTCCGAAACTATAAGAGCTATACTGTTGAAACTTTGTAAGTAGATGTATTCTGTGAACCGCATTAAGATTTTCACACAAAAATAGAAAAAAAGCAATAAATTTTGGGGGTCCCCATACATAGAACTGAAACTCAAAAAATTTTTTTTCATCAAACCCATGCGTGTGGAGTATCTATGGATAGGTCTTCAAAAATGATACTGAGGTTTCTAATATCATTTTTTTCTAAACTGAACACTTTGCGCGAGAGACACTTCCAAAGTGGTAAAATGTGTGTCCCCCCCCCCCCTCTAACTTCCAAGATAAAAGAATTATAAAACTAAAAAAAATATATGATATACATTACTATAAAAACTACCAGCAAAAATTGGTTTGAACGAAATCCAGTAAGTAGTTTTTTTTTAATGCGTCATAAACTGAAAAAATACACTACTATTAAAACATCGATCAAAGTTACAACACATTACAAGAACTTTTATATTATGCTACTTGCTGCTATGGAACCCTTCATGGGCGAGTCCGACTCGCACTTGGCCGGTTTTTTTGCATTTATTAAGGTCAGGAGAGAGTTGTATTGATTGTAATTCCGTGAGAATCATTCAGAGATTTGAATTTCGCGCGCAACCCTTGAGTATTCACAATTTAGACGTTCCATAAACGTGCGGCAGCCGGCCGGTTGTAGTACATTAGCAGTTCGACAATGAAAGCCTAAATTATGTCCGTCCAGGGGTGCTATTCTCTAAGAAAACAGCGTTGAGCGCAGCGCTGCCCGCAGAGACGAGTCGAGAGCGCAATACATTGAATTAATAATCCAATGTAAAGAATCATTAGGTAAGCGCGTTCCATCGTCGACCGCATCGTCGCTTTCCATCAGGTGAGATAGAGGTCAAGTGCGAACCTATAAACAATTAAAAATGAATAGCACCCCTGTTGTCAACCGTTCGCCTTTGGTTGGGTTCGCTTTGTATGACAAAATACGATCGCCCGCAGTACGACTACACCGCATCTGTACTGCAGCCACCATCAAAAAACAATGCATAGGAATTGTTACTGTTGTCCTTATTCCTCATCAATCCAAACACCAAAACGCTTCTAATTCATTAACCTCTTTTGATATCGTAATCCCGGCAACCTCAGGAAGTAACGAACAAACATGACACATGGCATTTCAATTTAGTAATTATCTGGCTACTTTACTTGTGTTTTTTGTGTAGTTCTATTATTCCACTACATAAATAGCTTCAAAGTCGTTAGTAGTTTAATTTTATGGTAGTAAGAATTCATAGTTAAGGAAAATTTATGAGTATGCGGTACACCGCAGTTTGCCGTAGAACTAGGTAATCAAAAGCCAATAATAATAAAAAATTGCATTGGTAATTAATTATTCCAGATCATTAAAAAATATTGCTGCGCCATAGATATTTATTTCTGAAAAAGTGATGAATTTAGAAAATGGTGAATCGTTTTCGCTATTTCAGGTTTATTTTACCTAAAGTTGTAAAAAAATTAAGGACTTGCTTAGGTAAGCCACAGTGGGTACGCCACAATTATGGCGGTAAGTCTCATCTGATTCTATGGAGTGGCTTGAAAGACACGGCGTCCTAACCTTCCGCATAACGCAGGTCCTGACCTAACATGGTCAGTTCGGAAGATTCCTGTACCAGATTCAAGCGGAAGAAACGCTCGGATATCACCATTGTATGGACCGCCTGGAGAATACGGTGGAGCATACCATGGAGGTGTGCCCCACTTGGGCAGAGCACCGCTGTGTCCTCGTAAAGGCGCTCTGCGGCAGCTATCTCTCGCGCCAGACCTTGGTACATTTTTGACTTTGACTTTGAAGTAATGGCCTAACTAAATTAAATGGCTTAAAGCTATTAGGCTTTAATATGGTTTACCACTAAACCATTTTTTATAAATTTTGGCTTAAGTACTTCGTAGCCATAACGTAGAATTAGCCATTTCATGATGTATTCAGCAATTTCACATAACAGTTAGTACCACTTCATGAAATGATCACTTAACCTAACCTCGGCTATGACTGAATAGATACAGTTTGGACCTTGTCATAGGAATTTACTTAGGATTATTTCCAACTTTAACGTAGGTGAACTCGTTGGCATATACTGATTATAATTTAGGTGTCTTTAAGGCAAGAGTGAATAGACTCTTAAAAAACTAGTGCGTCTCACCATCAACGATTGCATCACTGCTTACCATCAGGTGGGATCGCAGTCAAGCACTAGTTTATATCAATAAAAGATACAGGAGTTTGAGTGTCAGCCGCTGACATTAAATTTGGTCCACCACCACTATATCAGGCTTATTGGTTACAATAATCCTATCAGTGGTGATATACCGCGCTACAATATGTTACTGCAATTATTGAGAACTGGGCGGGGTACAAAGATATATTATAGCACCTTCGATTCCACTAAATAGTATTAGAGCAAGTTGCTGATGGATATTCCTAGCTACAAGGTTGTGGTTATGCAAATACTCTTAGGTAGCTAGACGAGAACAACCAGAGATAATGGTGAATTGACTCCCCCAGGCGGTAACTTGTCCGACAAATGTCAATATTTTTTAAGCTATTGCATAGCTTCTATCGCGGGCCTTGAGCGTGGATACCGAATCCAGAAATTCCGTAACGAAAATAACCTAACACCACCCACTCTTTTGTTTTCTTATCGGTCACCACGCTCAAAAAGTGTAACTTCAATTAATATCAAAGAAAAAAAAACAAAGGAAAAAAATACTGCATAAATAAAATAAATAAATAATTATAATTGCATAAGTTGATAAAAAATGCTATGCAATAGCTTTACCGCGGTAGTCTCCGAGTGCCACACGTCTTTTTTTTTCAAATATCTATAGAAAATACCGCACAGGTCCCTGAGGTCTTGGACCTTTGGGAGGCGCACGAGGGGCTGAAGCCAACTCGCAAAAACCCTTAAAATAATTTCAATGGAACATGATACCAACCGATGATTATCCTTGTATGCGCTATGCTAGTGCACCCAAGGACGACCCCAGTTGGTGAAAAACTATTGTATCATATGGAAAACAAAGATGGCTCCTGCCTGAACAATGTTGTTATATCTATCGATAACAGGCAGGGGGTTATTTTATTATTATTATAAATCGTTAGTACTATAGGTAGGGTTGTGGATTAATCAGGTCATTCAAAGACGCAAGAAATTGATGCTTATAGAATCTAAATTATGATCTAGTTACATCAAGGACATAATGCTTGCATCCATAGACAATAAAAAGTTATTGACTGCCATAGCATCACGTACGTTATTATGAAATTGAGTAGTAGTGGGGCAAACTACCCATCGCCCGAAAGAGCTGCTTTATCTTGCCTTTGCAATAGAAGCAACAAGAATTATGTAACGAAGATTTATGTACTTAACTCATAATATGATTTAAAAGAGTGCCCATAGAATTTCTTGCACGTTCTTCTCCATAAACATCCACGCTTTTTAGCGTGCAATTTTCAGCGTCACTTTTTTGACTGACCGACATTTTGACAATTCAAAAGTACCTGTAATTGTCCATTAGAAATAAACGTTTCTAATTTCTGATTCCGGATACAAACTCGGGTGGGTTAGATTTTCTGTTTTATTTATCAAACAGTATTTTTAGGAAAAAATGAAACAACAAGTATTTTTTTACAAGCTTTCATTTAGTTTCACCTGTCCCGAAGTTTGTCTGTCATCAAATCTTGCAAATTAAATTTGACCCACTTCCCGGTTACCGATTGCGCTGAAATTTTGCATACATGTGTAAATCAGATGACAATGCAAAATTATTATGACACGGAGCTGATCTGATGATGGAACTGGAAGGTGACCATAGGAACTCGGTAGTTAAACGACACAACCCCATCGAGTTTAGGCCCGTATGATTCGCCTTGCCGAGTATTTATTATACAATTATAAAAACTTGCTATGAAAAAATGATTTTCATTAAAAACCTGTTTTACATATTGCACGTTTAATTATAAAGAGATACAACTCAAAAACAACGTATACATATGTCGTGGCCAAATCGTTCTAAACATTAAAGTTTGATGATATTTCAATCCTCGTTGGCCGCAACACATTATTTATTTTTTTAAGTTAGCTCTCTCCGTAGTAAAGCGTACAAAATAGCAATTTATCAGATAAGAATATTTATTAGGATCCTGTACTCCGAAAATTCACACCGTGATAAAAATGTGATGAAGAGCTGGGGCTTGAGGATGTCCTCTCCCTCACGGAGAATCGACTGGTTGAACAGTCAATTCCCAACAACAAATAGAATGACAGCTCACTTCGAGTTTAATCACCTGATTTTTATAGAATAGATCAGCTGCTTAGTTATGCGCCGTTTGTAAATCACGGAACTCTTAAATAATTATATCATGTTTAGAAGACGATTGTCGCAATTACCTGGGCAAAAAATAAACAAAAATTGTCACATTTTTATCAAGACAGTGGAGCAAAAACTAAGGAATACGCCGCGCTAATTAGCGTAATTGTAATTTTATGCATGAATGTAAAATACCATTTATTTATGCACAACAAAATAAATATCATGCATACGTATACGTACACGATGCAATTTGTCAATTATAAATTATAATATATTTGAGTTTTACGATTCATAGTTTTCTTTGTTTAATTATTCATTCTTTGTCTTGCGTTTCTGGTACCCATATTTTTTTATTGATCTAAACTATATTTGCCAAAAAATTAAAGGCCCGTTCTGACATTTGTTTATTGACTACCCTCCTAGAGACTTGTTCGGTGCATTGTAGCTACTACTACTGAAATAGTTAACAGCTACTACTACACCGGATCCCTAATTATTTTTATTGTTTCTTTCAGTTTCCTTCTAAGTTACATTCTAGGGTTTTTCTCAAATGTCAAAACGGGCCTTTTTTATTTTCAACGAGTTTAATGCTTCACTGTGATCCCATCCATCATGATGTTGAAGCGCACTAGTTTATTAAGAGCCTATTCACTCTAACCTCGAAGACACTTAAATTATAATCGTACTTTCAATATTGAGGTACGCTTTGTAGGGGAAATAATTTCTTTTATAACTTCTATGGAGAATTACTATGCGACGCTACGCTAGCTTACGGTAAGCTACGTAAGCCTGTGGTACGCAACGTGAGCTTACAGTACGCTACACAAACCTACGGTACGCTACGCAAACCTACGGTACGCTACGCTAATCTACGGTACACTACTTGAGCCTACAGTATGCTACGCGAGCTTGCGGTAGGCTAGGTAAGCCTACAAATTGCTAAGCAAGCCTATGGTATACTACACAACCATATGATGTGCTACGCGAGGCTACGGTACTTTGCTCAAGCCTACGGTATGCTACACAAACCTATGGTAAGCTACGCAAGCCTATGATACGCTAAGTAAGCCTACAGTCTGCTACGCAAGGCTACGGTATGCTACGTAAGCCTATGGTATGCTACGCGAGCCTACGGTACGCTACGCAAGCCTACAGTCTGCTACGCAAGCCTACTCTATGCTACACAAGACTATGATATGCTGCGCGAGTCTACGATACGCTACTCAAGCCTACGTTACGCTGTGCAAACCTACGGTAAGCTACGCAAGCCTACGCTACCTGAGATTTTTATAATTATTTACGTTGACTTTTAAAACAATCGTATATCATGTCGATATTTATTAAAAAAAAAGATAAAATATTCCATCTTAAAATACTTCAAAAATTATGTTTTATTTTTTTTTATCTAATATTTATTTTTTCTTAAAATTTTATTCAAGTAATTGAAATTACTAACTGAAATTAAATCAGTTTTGTGAAGAATACCAGTCATTATTTTCCAGCGGTTCGAGTGATATGATTTTAAACTGTGTATAGGTACATAGGTACGTAATTACACCTAATAGCATAATTAGTACGATGCTACCTTCAGTATACCTTTGTTTTTTCCGTGTACTTTGTAAATGCTTCTTTAACAAAACAAACTATGAATGCCTTCGCGTGCCCATTAGTAGTGTTAGCGATTTGTTAGCAACTGAATAATGCATGATGTAAACACGTATTAATACTATGTAAGTAATATGTATCATTATGTGTGGGCAGGTTTCTAAAAGTAAATTAAATATAACAAACTAGCCTCTGTCAGCGTCTTCGCCCGTTTAAGTATGGGTTTCTCCATACAAACTTTGGACAAAAGGGAGCAAAAAGTTTGTATGGAGAAATCAGCCCCACTTAGGGGGTGAATTTTGGAAAATTCTTTCTTAGTGATAAATGACATTTATTTTGTAAGTAGGTTTTTAAAAAACACTACTAGACGTCATTTTTTTTATGTCAGTTTAAGCGCCATATAAAAGGCTTCGTGTAAAATTTTACGCCCCTTACCCTAGTCGTATCGGCTGTGCGTTGACATCAGTCAGTTTTTCATTTTATACACCACTAATTTTTAATTATCACAAATACTTAAAGGGCTTATTAGGAAAGGTCTTGTTATTAAGTAAATAAAGTCTCAATTAATAATATTCATAAACAGCAAAGTTTTTGCTTAGTATAAAAAACCGAATTTCTACATGTCCGCCCGCTACAATGTTATTATTATAAAGTTATCTCAACTCAGGTCCCCAAGATACAGGTTCTACCTAGTTTGGGGACCACCATCTAAATATACCTACATATGTTAAACCCCTAATAAGTTACAGACAATATTAATGATTATGTAATAGTTTTAAGGTATTCTTCATATTTTGTAACAATGAACAATAAACATTATTCTTATTCTTATTAGCGTTTTTGTATATCCCAAAATGTCACTCAATTTATGGAAATATTGTACAGGCTCATTCATCAATTTCCTGTCCTTATTCCGTTCTGTTTGGGGTCAGCGCAACACATTTTTTTCTTCTATTCTGTCCTGTCACCCGTAACGCTATGACTTTGCAGGTACAGGCTATTGATTATTATGAATGAATAAATGATGATCAAAATGGAAAACACTGCGCGTAGTATTTTTTATTAGCAATTGTTATGAATGATTGATTCTATTATGAATTTACCAATTATGACAAATTATCTTGGACAACTTTGGAAATTGGTTTTTTTTTTACTTTTTAGTACAAAAATAATATTACGGATAAAGCCCAAAATTTTTTTTCATACCTTTAAAAAAATAGGGGTGCATACATAGATAAAATATGTCTTTTATAAAGTTGTAAAGGCATTCTGTTTAGTTTTGAACAGAATGAAGGAAGATGAAATCCTAAACCTTGGATTGTGCACAATCCACTAAGAGTTACTGCGGCTCTTAAATGCAAAGGGCAACTGAAGTAAGTAGTCTAAAACCCCCGAATGTTTTGTCTAACAGTTTTAAAAATATTACTCTACTTCAAGCAAAAGGCTTGGATTTTGATAAATTCTTAATGAATCTTGATTGCGTCACAAGATGTATGTGTGTGTGTGTGTGTGTTCGTAAATAACAATACCGATTTATTTTTAAAGTCAGAAATCGTCTTACGACTTTTCCCGCTCTAGGGCGGAACAGGAAGGCGTAGCAAACTTTTACTGACTTAAAACCGCACATATGTTCCTTCAGTTGCCTTTATGTTATAAGACCTCGGATAATCTTTAGCAGTACCAATGCGCTACTTATGTAGCGTGCCCATATTGCCTAATTGCTTACTATTAAGACAACTAAATTCTTAAAATAAAAAGAAAACAATATCTAAGTATGTGCATTTGAGTAAAATTTCAGCGATTAAATTATAATAAATTGGAATAAGAATAAGGGCGTGCATTATTCTTGTTACATGTTACTTAAGGGTGAGTTGCACCATTTAACTATAACGATAACCAAACCATAACCAGCCGTGAAACGGCCGCCTATTGGTCATTTCGACGATTTGACAACTGTTAACGGCTTTGTTATCGTTATAGTTAAATGGTGCAACTCACCCTAAGTATCTTAAAGTGTCGCCTTCGTATAGTTGTAGGTACATAATAATTTTCCGTACATAAATACTCGTTATTACTATTTCCTAGTGCATCTGCTTCATGCAGAGACTGGTGAACTGCATCTAGATACAATCGAGAAACTGGTGACGGATAATTACACGGAAGATAAATTGATGTCACTGGGATGAAACGCGGATGATACGGTCACTAACAAAGCGTTTTGGGAACACATTTATTGTGCGTACAGCAAAGGACTGGAATTCCCTACCGGAATCTGTGTTTCCTGATAGCTAGAACTTAGGAGTCTTTAAGTCGAGAGTGAATAGGTTTCTTCTAGGCAAGCGTGTTTCATCGTCGACCTCATCATCGCTTACCATCAGGTGAGATAGTGGTCAAATGCAAGCAAACAAAAAATAAATAAAAAAAAATAAAAACACCGTTTTGCAAGGATATGATACGTTGTTGGTACCTGACATTCTTGTGTCGTGTGATACATAAGTAGCAACCTATCACGGTCATGGCATGATACGGTGTGATGTACAGAATCATTACGTCACAATTAACTGAAAATACACCTGTTGACATAGAAAAAATCTCGATAAATCCAATTAACTTTTAAAAACAATTTAACAAACAATTTGCGTGTAGAAATGCATTAAATCACGCTCGTTGCAATTTTGTAATAAATCCCTCTTTAATTCTGAATTATTCAATGATGTTTAGTACATACCTACGTCAACGGAATAATTATTTAAAATTAGGTATTTAGGTCCTAAGGATCCTTGGTCTATCAAGTTGAGCAATGCTTTGTTTCTAAACACATTGTCTATGACTAATATTGATTGAGTAATCGGAGACTTGTCCTTTTTAGGGTTCCGTAGCCAAATGGCAAAAAACGGAACCCTTATAGATTCGTCATGTCTGTCTGTCTGTCTGTCTGTCTGTCTGTCTGTCTGTCTGTCCGTCCGTCCGTATGTCACAGCCACTTTATTCCGAAACTATAAGAGCTATACTGTTGAAACTTTGTAAGTAGATGTATTCTGTGAACCGCATTAAGATTTTTACACAAAAATAGAAAAAAAGCAATAAATTTTGGGGGTCCCCATAAATAGAACTGAAACTCAAAAATTTTTTTTTCATCTAACCCATTCGTGTGGGGTATCTATGGATAGGTCTTCAAAAATGATACTGAGGTTTCTAATATCATTTTTTTCTAAACTGAATAGTTTGCGCGAGAGACACTTCCAAAGTGGTAAAATGTGTGTGTCCCCCCCTCTAACTTCTAAGATAAGAGAATGATAAAACTAAAAAAAATATATGATGTACATTACTATAAAAACTACCAACGAAAATTGGTTTGAACAAAATCCAGTAAGTAGTTTTTTTTTAATGCGTCATAAACCGAAAAAAATACACTATTATTAAAACATCGATCAAAGTTACAATACATTACAAGAACTTTTATATTATGTTACTTGCTGCTACGGAACCCTTCATGGGCGAGTCCGACTCGCACTTGCCCGGTTTTTTTTTCTCATTTATTCATTGATAATGTTGACCGGTCATTGTAACTAAGTGTTACTTTTTAGGGTTCCGTAGTCAACTAGGAACCCTTATAGTTTCGCCATGTCTGTCTGTCCGTCTGTCTGTCCGTCTGTCCGTCCTCGCTTAATCTCTGTGACCGTTAGCACTAGAAAGCTGAAATTTGGTACCAATATGTATATCAATCACGCCGACAAAGTGGTAAAATAAAAATTGGAAAAAAAATGTTTTATTAGGGTAGCTCCCCTATATGTAAAGTGGGAAGTGATTTTTTTTTAATTTCAACCCTAACGTGTGATATATCGTTGGATAGGTATTTAAAAATGAATAGGGGTTTACTAAAATCATTTTTTGATAACGTCAATAATTTCGGAAATAATCGCTCCAAAAGTAAAAAACAATGCGTCCCCCCCCCCCCCCCTCTAACTTTTAAACCATAAGTTTAGAAAATATGAAAAAAATATGAAAGGTAGAACTTTATAAGGACTTTCTATGAAAATTATTTTGAAATTGATGGAAAGAACGGTTTATGTACAAAAAGACAAAAAGGTTCTACAAAATAATTTCTGGACTAAGTTTGTCGTATAGTCAAATAGGCAAGCATTTTTTTAAACTCATAAGTGGGTACACTTATTGTGACGGATGGAAAACTACGGAACCCTACACTGAGCGTGGCCCGACACGCTCTTGGCTGGTTTTTTTATTTATTTTTGATCTAGTTTACTTAAAAAATTAAAA
The DNA here is from genome assembly GCA_929112965.1 of Mythimna albipuncta. Classification (NCBI taxonomy): domain Eukaryota; kingdom Metazoa; phylum Arthropoda; class Insecta; order Lepidoptera; family Noctuidae; genus Mythimna; species Mythimna albipuncta. Next base: position 7,960,689 of record OV815972.1, on the reverse strand, counting down.
TCATAAGGAAGCGTGAAAAAAATATTAAAATCATCCTCAAGGAAGGTTATCAAAAAAAAATTTGGATTAAGTACTCTATAATTATTATTTTTAATTTCTTATCAAAAAGTATAATCTTCGCAGTTTGAAAAACAAATAGTTCGCACAACAAGACATGAAATAATTAAACAACACCTCAGATAACATCTCATTAAATCCTGTCTCATATTTCAGTATCTACATCCAAACGTATCCTGTGAATGCTGGGTTTGTTTAGATAAAACAATTTGTAAAGTAGGACAACGGTACGTTTGCTTGCATAGTCTATGGTCTGAATAGAGAATGAAAGGGACGAGAGCGCGGGGGCGCAATTCGTCTAGCTAGAACGATACGTACAGCTTTTATATAAAAGAAGCGTCGAGTTTCGCAACCATTCGAATTTAGAATCTCGGCGCGAGGAACGCTGGGAGACGGAACGCACCCGGGTTTTGCGCGCGAAAAGTGACAGATCTTTTTGTTTTTTTCTTCCTACCATAAACATTATTTAATTCAACAATATGGCTGTTACAAGTGCTAGAAATATTGTGAATTTGAAAGAAACAGGGCATTTTGAACGTGAGAATGCAAGGATCGATAAATATACGGTAAGTGTTAATGAAAATGAATGAAAATTATTTTACACACACTACACTTAGACATGGAAATCCGTGCATCATCAATATGAGAAATCTGCCATAATAAGGATAAATTTCAAAATTATTGTTTAAGTGGGTGATTTAAAATTATCTCGCTTAAATAAACTAAAGTCAGAAAAAAAAATTCGATCTACCGTCTTTTTCAAGGTGTAACTTAAAACATTAGAAAGCTCGGAAATCATTTAATTATAATTAATTGACATAAATGTATTCATATAAATGTTCGCATTAACATATTATTTACTTATTGTGTATACTTGTTAGTTATTACGTTTAGTTTCGTATCCTTTTCTCTCGTATTTTTTTTCTATTTTTTTTATGCACCTGCCATGTTGTCACTTCACTCTTGGTTGACTGGTAGAAAATGCATAAGGCATAAACTCCCCCCTCGTACCTTTGTGTTGTATGAAGTTTTATTAATAAATAAATAAGCCTGCAAAAAAATCTGATGTTTAGCTTTTACTTTTACATACTTGATTGTAAATATTAATGATAATATCATATTCCACAACTATCACACAACGCCGTCTAGTCCCAAGCTAAGCAGAGCTTGTGTTATGGGTACTAGACAACTGATAAACATACTTATAAATTTCTAAATACATACGTATTATAGATAAATTATACTCAGACACAGAACAAATGATTATGCTCATCACACAAACATTTGTCCTGGGTGGGAATAAATTAATTTGGGAAAACTATTTTCTTTTAAAACCAATAAAACTCTACTTTATCCTTACTCCCGTATTATAAAGTCTTCCATTATCTGTAATATCTATTCACAGTTATACAGTTTTCACTAATAAACATAATGATTTACACGAAAGGTTTAGGTGTAGGTACAATAATTATGTCGTATCTAACATATAATAAATGTGTAGAAGTTTTTACTTGTGCGCGCATCACGTAAAATGTACGAAATTGATGTAGACAACTTTTATACATATAAGTTGTGTATAACTTCATATATTAACTTAGGCTTTGTTTCATTGAAATCGGTTGACTATATCGAAAGATATACTACATTCATTGACTGTTAAGCGGTACACAGTTCGCTGGGTCAGCTAGTCTTCACCATCTACACTAATATTATAAAGAGGTAGTTTGTAACTTTGTTTGTAGGAAGTAATCTCTGAAACTACTGAATCGATTTTGAAAATTCTTTCCCAAGCATCAAGCTAGGTACGTTATTGTATATTATTATACGTTAATACTTACTTGATTGTAATTAATAATATTTTTTTTTTGTAAAGAATCTATGTACAAAATTTCATAACTGTATCCTGGAAAATCACAAAGTTATAAGTTTGTTATGTTAGCGAAACTACATAGTCACCGGGCCATCCAGGCGACTGAAGGTTTGTTTTTAGAAAAATATTTTTAGAAAAAAAAATAGGTATATCAGGGTGTAAAAACTATTGGAAGCCATTCAGTTATTGATTCTGAACAAAATAGATTCATGTTTCGCATATACTAAAAATAATGTTGTATGTAGGAGAGAAAAGCCGAGAATTTGAATAATTTTTAACACTTAAACAAGGCTGACGCGTGTGCATAATAAACATAAGATACATAGATTGACATACAAGTACCAATTTCCCCCTGTTATTACAGAAGCTTCACCTTGATGTCCTCTGTTAGTCTCAAGATAATTTATCTAATATGTACCTATCAATAATATAATAATTGATAACTACGTCAGTGTTATAACTGTTCTGAAGGCATCAATCTAACAATCATCAATTAAATTTAATAGTGGACTCTTCTTATATTACTATAGTCTGTATAAAAAGTCAAATGACTTGAGTAGTCTAATCAAATAATCAAATTCTTGAAATCTGTTGTAGTCAACACTGGTTGAACAATAAGGTTGCAAAGAGATGATCATTGTTTACTAATACAATCTTATAAAAAAAAATTGCATGTAATATATCTAACAGATTTTTTAAATCGTTTAAAGAATTCCAAGTCGTTTAACTTTTTAGACGGACTATAAAAGCCCCGTGCCTCTGAAAGCACGTAAAGTCGTTGGTACTGGTAGTCATTCGAAGATCTTTGAAAGTCGTTACAGGTAGATTTGATTACCTGTAACCCCGGAGTAAAGTGTAAAGCCGGAGAGTCTGACCATCAGAATACCCAAGAAATATTGTGCTGCCACTGGGGAACAAGATATTTCTTGACTGCCTATCAGACCTCTACAACACAAATACAATACAATACAAATACAACAAGTTTATTTGTTACAGTTACTGAACTATGTTGTAGAGGTGTGATAGGCAGTCGCTCCATGTAAAACACGGGTATTCAGCTGCATACATAGACTGGAAGCCGATCCCAAACTAGTTGGGAAAAAGATAAGGAGAAGATGAGTGAAGTGGAGTCTTGAGATTCCTTGTTCCACGAATTTATTTAAAAAGTCTGTTGTTTTTTTTTTTATTAAAGTGTTAAAAATTAAGTGTAAGTAGGCAATGTACCTATAAACATTGATCATTAACAAGACTGATTATTAAATGTTTGTACCTTGTGCCCTTGTGACAACTTTCTACTTTCACGTGGACGAAGCCGCTGGGAGTAGCTAATAGTCTGTCTATATAAAAAAAGGGGTTACTTTTTTTGATATCAAACTAGTGGATACCATATCGTGGCCAGATTTTAGAAATTGATCACTAAAACTAATAAAATTGACTAGATAGTTTTAAACGTTAAAATTTGATGATTTTTCGATCTTCGTTTGACTTTCTTTAGACTTTTTATTATTCTTTGAAATCCTATATCAATAATATAACCAAACGAGGATTGACATATCATCAATGTTAACGATTAAACGATCTGGCCAGTTATAGTTGGCCATTTCATGAACAATTCTACGATCTGGCCCTGACAGACATACCGATCCTGCTGAGGCTTCGGGAACGTTTGGAAGAGTTACTGGGACCCAGGTTCACCCTAGAGCGGAAGTACCCAGTGATTTGATGATTTATTTATTGCACACCTTAATTTACCACAGATGTCCCACCTCAAAAAGAAACCTCTTATTTCTGGTATTCTGCACTTATAAATAGCTATAAATCAAGGCAGGCAAACGAAACAAAAACTTTTTTTTTATTATTTGATTAGAGGCTTTGTCGCTTAGCGACCATATCACCCAGTACAGAAAACACAAAAACATACAATCTAACTTAAGGCTAACTCAAACAATTGTATGACTTTATCGGACATTGGAGAAGAGAGCATTATATATTATAAATGCCAATATCATAGGTTTTACTGAGTCCATAAAACATTGATTCATGTATTTTCATTCCGGACACACTCCATCAAGATGTGAAAAACCACGATCATTTCTGCCAAAAAACGTAAAAAGGATACATACCGATGCATTTCTCACAGTAAACAGATGTTTATGCGACTTGAGTATAATTGTGTAAATACTCGTAACTCAAGGCCTTTTTTGAGAGTGACTAGGACTATTCACTTGCATTTGAATATATCGAAGGTCTAGAAAGAGGATACTAAATAAGAGCACTAACTGATTTACTTTTATGTACGCTTCTAAAATTCTTCACACGATTTTTTCCAAAATTATTTCGCCGAATCACTGGATATCCCCTCGAGCGCTGATTGTACAATCGCAGTCATTTCTGCTTGATCACTTAAAACAAATTTCGCTTCAATCCTGCGGCGCGACGCCAAACTAAACCCTTTGAAGTTTTCGTTTCGAGTGCAAGCAAAAATGAACTTAGTGATGGTCAGGCGGAAGTGTCATTGATGGTACATACGTCTATCGTTTTTTTTTTTTTGGTGAGGTACGTAAAAACGCACAATTACGAAATAATAATTCCCCCGCACGTGAGGGAATATTCCAAAAAACCCCAACTGTGTTTTTCACCTTCAATCTCTTCAAGGTTTAATATATGTATTACACAATTTGTGCGTCACGCATCCATCGGGTTCCCGCGACCCTGACCAGGTCATCGGTCCACCTTGTTGGAGGCCGTCCGTCCCGATGGATGCGTGACGCACAGGACCGGTCGTTGTGGCGACGCTTGGGGGAGGCCTATGTCCAACAGTGGACGTCTTTCGGCTGATATGATGATGATGATGATGATTACACAATTTAATTATTATCGGTAATGCGTAGTATTTATATAAACTGTATTTTGTACGGTTATTATCCCTTGTAAATAATATTCTTATCAGCTATGGCTATCGGTTAAAAATCGGTTGCAAAACAAAACATTTTTTTTGGGTGCAAACTTGGCCAGATATCGCTCTAGATAAAGAGGGTTGGAAAGAGAAAGGGAAAGCTTTGTGTTAGCGATTTCGCCTGCGTTATATTAGAACTCTCTAAAAGAATAATCTTTCTTAATAAAAAAACCTACATTCTATCCTAGGACATCTCTCGGTCTACCCTTGTCCCTTATGATAAATTTTATACAAATCCGTTCGAAGCAGTAACAAACATTGACACACACACACACACATTCAAATTTTAGCTACAGTTTGCCTTTAATCTAGAGGCTTCTCTCCCGTTTCCATACTACCATTCATAGATTTTCTATACATACGTAACATATACATAATCAGCCTTTTAAAGTTCCCACTGTTGGGATTCATGCCTCCTTCCTAGGAGAGGAAATACAAGAACAAAAATTTTCTCTAGTTAATGAACAATCCCTGCCCTATCAACACTTTAATTTACCATATACCATCGCAAAAAAATCGCTCCCTTCACTTCCGACCACAACAGCACTGAGTTCTCATACAAACTGCATTATCTCTTGAATAAATGACTAACAATTGTATAGCTGACATCACGGCAGAAACAATCTTCAGCTATATGTATATCCTGAACTGGCCTTGCGATGCAGATATCAAGTTCGTGACACGGACTGACAATTCACATAATAAATTGATAGTATGACTGCGGTATGACGGCTTCTAATAAAAACGCAGTTCTTAGTACTAGGCGTATGATCCGGGCGAGTTTGTTATTAGTTCCGGAATCCGGATCCAGTAAAAAAGTTTAACCGCGAATTTCTCAGTAGAGGTCCGTGATTTAGATCCGTGCCTGGTAGGAGGCAATAGTCTGGTCCCTATTAAAAAAATTTGGCTGTTTATTTACACACATATCTTTTAATTTTCCGTTATTAAACACCTATGCCGTAACTTCCAGTTATTAAACAGCTTTTAAATAACTCCCCGTTACATAACTCCTCCCTTATAACTCCCCGTTATTAAACTCCACCCTCATAACTCCCCATTATTAAACACCCCGTTATTCGTATTCTCCTACATTATCTACTTTTTAGAATTATATAGGTTTAAGCAAGCCGTAATCTAAACCTACGCCTTGCTCTGTGTAGTTTTGTGTTTATATCGTATAATGTGGTTCAAGCTAACACTATGAAATTCAACGGTAACCGGGTTTTTACTAGTAAAATTAATAGTTTTGATGTCGTATTAGGAAAATTTTGTTTTTATTTAGGTTTGGACTGACACGTCAGTTTATAGCATAAGCATAGCATAACCAGACTTTAATGTTTCCACTGCTGGAACTCAAGCCTTCTGTCTAGGAGAGACAGGCTGTAATCCATTACGCGGCCCCGGTGAGTGTTGGTGGATGTCACATGTCTTCGAATTTTTCACAACTCTCCTCACAAAGTTTACCTTCACCATTTTGAGAGCTGTGGAGATGAATTAAATAATACAAAGCAATGCGCCTGGCTGGGTTTGAATCCGTGAGTCCATTACTTATACGAATTTGTAACACTTACCTACCTACACATAAAGTTGTGAAGTTGTAATTTGATAACGCCTCACGCCTAAGTTTGAGATAAGATATCCGCAATTGAGCAACGTTTTCCGTCATTGTTAACTACCATTTCGATTCGTAACAATTTTTTGTTCTGTCCCGTTTTTTTTTTTATATTTAAATAAAATAATTTAATTTAATAAACCTATGCTAATTTAATAAACCTATCCTTAGAAAAAAAAAACCAACTTAATTTAAAATTGTATGATTATGTCATTCGAGTTGGCAACCTTGTGATAGAATACTGTAATAAAATAAATAAATCAATAAACAGTGTTAGTCAGACATTCAAAAACCTTTGATAAAAAAATACCTAGTAAGAAGAAAAAAAAAATTGTTTTAATTTTTGCACATTTCATTTTTTTTCACATTCAGGCAGTTGCGTAAAAGAAAAATAATATTTTTTTATCGTAGGCTATTAAATAGGGTAAAATTAAACGTCCAAAACAATTTCAAATAAGTCTGTGAACGTTGAAACGCACGCATTTTGCATTTTATTGCATACATGTGTGACTAGATCTAGCAGCTGCAGAATACCATAATAATACGCGTTATAAACGCATTCCACTTGATTTGTTGTCACGGTCAAGGTTCCGTAGCGCTAAACAATAATAAAATTGTTGTTGTAAACTAAGTATTATGTATTCTAGAGACAGAACGCCTAGTCGTCGACTAGTCGGAAAAGCTGATTTTCCGGCAAATAGTTGGCAGTTAGTCGGCAAATTAACGAAAAAGAAGATAGAAGGAAAACATATTTATTTGGCACACACAGATGTTAGAATTGTTGTTAGCGATAAGATCGCCAGTCATAGATTTAAGTTTAAGTAAAAGTTTTGTTGGGAGCAGTGGTGGCCGAGTGGTAACGGCCTCGACTTACGGGTTGTAGGTCGTGGGTTCAAACCCTGCCAGGTGCATTAATTTTCTCAATTGGTGAAGGAAAACATCATGAGGAAACCGGCATGTCCTAGAACCAAAGATGTGACATCCACCAACCCGCACTAAGCCCGCGTGGTGGATTATGCCCATTCACTCTCCTAGAGAGGAGCCTGAGTCCCAACAGTGGGAACATTATAAGGCCGACTATGCTATGCTAGAAATAAGTTTTGTTACTATTTTGGTGTAAAATAAAGTTTATTCTTTTCTACTTTACTAGTCAAGTAAATCAACTATCCGGCTACATTAATATTCGGCGATTCCACTAGTCGGCCATTTGAGCGCCGACTAGTTGCCTGGTCAGCCAAGTCCACTAACGACGTATCTCTATATTAGAGTATTTACTTAAGGCAGATCGTTCTTCCTGACTAGCTCATTCATAAATGCAACGATTTTAGATACTAAGTATATTGCGGAAACAATGTTATAGCAGAGGTCATGCATGAAGCCTTATTTAAGACCGTTGTTTTTTTAAATATTCATGAAATATGAAAAGATAATTTATATAGCTTTTTTTTTCACAAAAATGAGAAAGTCGTGCCATTGCTAGACTGAAAACTCATTGCATCACTATTTTTTAATGGTAGACTGCATTTTTGAGGAAGTTAAATTAAAGGGCGCCTCTAGTTTTTGTTTGAATGAAAACTAACTGTGATAAAATACCCATAAATTGCACAAGGTCTAATTTGCAGCTAACAAAACTTTAGTTTACAATTACTTAAGTTCCTGTGTCCCCTAGATGGGGCAAAGGGCGTCCACAGTGCGCCATGGGCAACCATGTTTACGTAAAACTTTAATTTGGACTGCAAAAAAAAACCAATAAAATTCATAGCCCGTAAAAGGTTTTTTCACGTTCCAATAATATGCCACTCAGAAAAAAAAACGTTAGTACATTACATAATAACAAATAAGAGCACTTCGTAAATACGTTTTTAATTGCGTGAAACAATTTCCTCGCTGCGCAGACGCCGGTGAGCGGACCTTGCTCACGTTCAATACCAAGGTCCAGAGTTCGATGATCGGCTTACGTTAAACAGTATGCTACAGATTTTTGTACCGTGTTCCTTGTTGCATTTTCCTTTGTCATTGCTTCTAATTCCTTGCAAATGATCACTCACTGATAAGCAATACTGGACTATGGAGAAAGTAAACGGTGTCCCAAAATTAACGCAAGATTATAATTTACCGCCATTTATGCAGTAAAGTGTTAGTTACCCTAAAATGTGAGCAGTGGTGGCTGAGTGGTAATGGTTCCAACTTACGAATTGTAGTTCGCCGGTTCAAACCCTGCCAGGCGCATTACTTTGTGTAATTCATTTCATTACCACTGCTCTCAAAACGGTGAAGGAAAACATCGTGAAGAAACCGGCATGTCCTAGAGCCAAAAAATCGAAGACATGTGACATTCACCAACCCGGACTGGGCCCGCGTGGTGGATTATGGCCATTCCCTCTCCTAGAGAGGAGGCCTTACTCCCATCAGTGGGAACATTAAAAAGGCTAATGATGACGATGAACCCTAGAAAAAGCCGTGGAGGTCATTTGCCCGATGTGTTATAAATAACCCTATCCTATGTAGGTAGTTTATGATTCAATAAAAAAAATCACAATCTGATTACTAAAACCTGTTGTCTATTTCATTCAAATCTTGGGCTAATTTTGGGACAACGATTTAGGGGTTAAAAAGATCGTGTTTCTTTCACACTTATAGTCAATTAAAACTTTTAAATGTCAAGTTCACTGTAAGTTGTATAACGATCGTATCAAGGTCGCCAGTTCTGCTTTGATAGAAAGATTAATTCGCTTATCTTTTGTTTGATTCTTATGGCATTATGATTGAGTATTCTATTAGGTTCTTATCATAGATTTCTAGACCAATTAATCTAGAAATCTATGATAAGAACCTTTTCAAATTTTTATAGCATTACTAGCAGACGTTACTGGTTTTGCTCGCGTGATTGTAGCCTTATTGTCTATGGTTTACAAAATATAGCTTACGACTTAATTTTCTAATTGATTAGCTTTTAAGTAAGTGGTATAATCGACAAGGCGAAACGCTTAGTCTGGGTCGTAGATATGTTAACAACCTATTCACAGACCTCCCAAATATATTTACACAAAAATATATGAATCGGTCAAGCCGTTTCGAAGGAGTTTGATCACAAATACTATGCCATGAGGTTTTTATATACTAGACTAGCTTTTGCCCGCGGCTTCACCATCATTTCAGCCGATAGACGTCCACTGTTGGACATAGGCCTTCATAGGCATTGAAAAAATGTTAGCAATCGGACTATTCCAGAAATTACCTCTTACAAACAAACACAAAAACACACAGCATAAAAACAAACTTGACCTCTTTATACTTTAAACTTCATTCTGAATACATAAGATGAAGATTACAAGATGCTGCAAGATTTGCATGAATGTCATTAAAACGAAATGACCTAGTTTTGAGTTCATAAAATAGGAATTATTATCAAGACATGCCTGTCTCACAACGTATTTTTTTGCAGTAGGCACTTAAAAACAAATATAGACCACGGCTACAAAAAATAGATAAGAAGGTATAACTTCTATTTAAAGGTATGCAAACAAAGTACCCACTTGTCTAGTTTGTAGAGTTCTGTAGCCAAAGAGTGTCAACAAAACCCTTTTACTAAGCCTCAGCTGTCTGTCCTTCCATCTGTCAGCGGGCTATATCTCATAAAAGGTTTAAGGGACAGCCCTCCACAAACTTTAAGGGCTTGCTCAGTAGACGAAACTGAACAACCCACCATTTTTTTTTTCAGAAAACGAAAAAAAAATTCAGCCTCTCCATACAAACTGTCCAATTAAGTTAATAATTTTAAATGGTGAGGCGCAATTTTTTTTATTTCCTGAAAAAATTTGGTAGGTTGTTCAGTTTCGTCTACTGAGGAAGCCCTTAAAGCTTGTGGAGGGTTTCTTCGAAACGGCTTGAGGCTGTCCCTTACACCTTGTATACTGTAAAATTAAATAGTAAAATTAAAATCAAATTAATGAATTACAGGGGGTTGGCATACAAGAAACGTTAAATTGTCGGCGTTACTTGCTCGATTTTATCATAGTAGTAGTAGATAATATAGTGTACGGAACCTTTCGTGTACGAATTCGACTCGCACTAGACCATTTTTTTTTCATGTGATTTGAAGTAGTCATTAGTTGCATATACGTACAGGCTTGCCCTGTCATATTTTTTGTGGAATAGTTAAAAATTCAATGCGGATATAGGCTTTTAATTAGTGTGTATTGAGACATTAAAAAAAAAATTGAGCGGGTTTTTTACATAGACATTTGAGACGACTTCTAAAAATTACGGAAGTTTAAAACCTACGGTCGATTCACACTTCATCGATCAGTTAATTATTTGGTTCATTCTTAACGTAACACAAACACAACTATGTCATAACAGTCACGTCATCTAGACTAGATATTTCCGTCATTTTTCTGTCAGAACTGTACTCAGTAAACAAAGGTTTCTGGTCTTATTTTAAATTTTAATAAGCAACACGTCATCTACATTCGAATATGACATAATTTTAATCAGGTTTTTGTAAGAAAAAATCGTGAAAGTTAAATATTAGTTGGATTCAAAACTTCAAGGCGAGCATGAATAATTTCCTTACTAACAATCAGCTAAATGCACTTATGCTTAGTGTTTTTATTATATGGATACAGTTATTTTTTAGAAATATGACAAAATGTACCAGTTTCATAAAAAAATCCGCATTTGTATAGTAATAGTTATACCCGGCCTTTGAAAATAAACTATGGGCAATAATTATGTCAGGCAAAAATATTCTACAAACTAAAAAATTCTACAAACAGATATTATATATTTTTAATTCTTATTTGACATTTGTCTTCTAAAATATTTTTAGTATTAAAAAATATAAAAGTAAACGTTATTTCTAAAATTTTAAGTTTTATATGTCCTTTTAGTACTTAACAATATTCTGTATTTAAGTACCAATGCACATTGCTTGAGTCCAATTAGTCTTCCACCAGATTTATGTTTTTTACTGCAAAATTCTAACAATAACTCGTACAAGTTATTATGATAAATTATCAAACTAAACAGTGAGGTAATGATTACTCATTAATTACTAAGACAAATAGGTATCTTCGTCACAGTAATCAAAACCTATTTTATTAACTTTTAAGTCAATGTTAAATAGACACGCAATTGAATCGTATACTTAACATTATTTTCTTATTAAAACATACCTACTCGAAGGATTAAAATTCTTGCATTTTCAAGTCCATGAAATTCAAATTTTCTTCTTTTTTTTTTTTTTTAATTTTAGCAATCTCTATGTTTATTGTAATATGATTGGCGGCCGTTATACGTATTTATTTACGGAATCCTCTAGTTCGTCTCACACTATTGAACAACTTTCTCATAAAACAGCTATTCAATATAGAAAGATTAACTAAGAGAGTTTTATTTATGATTTTAATGCATATAACTCAATTAAGCCAAAGCCGGCTCAATTTGTTACAGTCGCAAATCATATTTTACTGTACATAGAACCTGACGCAACCTGCAAAATGCAAGGATTTAAGAAAATATTTTGGAAAGTGCGAAAATAACCATACCCACCCGCCCGCACGCTCTGCCCTCACACGCATTGTTCAGTTCGGATGCAGTCGGTGTGCAGTTCACACGACTGCAATCGGACTGCACGTTTGGTTTGCAGTTCTATTGCAGTCGTGTAAACTGCATTCAAACTGCAATTTGTGGTTGGATTGCAGTTCAAATGCGGTCCGTCTGTTTTGACCCTAATTGGCGATCTAGATTTTTGATGGTTAAGTCTAATCTACAAAGCTTGGAGCACAGGTGTAAGGTAGCCAGCCTTTCAGTATTTTACAGGATGCATATCAGAGAGTGTGAGCGGGAATTACATGATTTGATTCCGCGATCACTTTTTTACCATCGGGAAACCCGTCACCTCGTCGACAATTGCCCTACCGCGGTCTTCCTATCCGATTATAATTTAAGGCTAGAGAGTAAATAGGTTCATAATAAACTACGCTTCACCATCAACGATTGTATCACTGTTTACCATCAGGTGGGATCGCAGTCAAGCGCTGTTTTATATAATACTAGCTTTTGCCCGCGGCTTCACACCCGTTCATAAAATATGGCCTATGTAGTGTGTACTGTATTATAGCAGCTTCCTATCGACGAAATAATTTCAGCAATCAGACCAGTACTTTCAGAGAATACCTCATACAAACAAAAAAAAACTTTACCTCTTTATAATATTAGAGTAAAAAAAGGGCTACCCTTTCGCTTATACCTATAACAACGTCACGATGATGTCCGAAAGTTCACGATCCGTGCCCTATATGCAAAACTGAGGCATTTCCTTACGACATAACGTGCGCGTACAGATCGCGACACAAAAGCCTTGACATAGAATAATTATGGCATGGCAATGACCGCTTCGTTCATTGAATGCTCGACTTTGTTACCAAAATAATCATCTGTCGGATGTCGGAGCGTGTTACTAGATGCTTTATTGCACTTGTTTTATAGAACAGAATATTGTGGCACAGTTTATTGATCTTAGAACATGAACGTTAGATACCTATTAGGTAACACGTGTTGAAAAATACAAACTGCATTTACGGCATTCCTTTTGTAAATGCATTTTGTGTTTTTCTTGTTTACTTTACTGCACTCAACTTGTAAGCTGGCTTAGGCCCGGCACCCATTATCGGTATCAGCAACAAAAAGGATCTTTCGGCATCCCTCATGCAAGCGCACATTGTCAGAAATGTATGCATGTAGGGATGCCGAAGGATCCTTTTCTTTGCCGATGCCGATAATAGGCGCCGGGCCTTAGTTGTAACATTCCTGACTTAAGTGCTGTAAGTTGCAGGTTCAAACTTAGCCACGCATTTTACTCGACTTAAGATCCTATGTCCAATATCTGGGGCAGAGGACGCCGACAGTAGGCACCTATCATAGATCTGGTGACCTGAAATACAGGCCAAAAGCTTAGCTTAGGTACCAGTCTCCCACAGTATGAATATTATGATTATTTTGGTTTTGTAATTGCTGTGATATTGTGGTGAGAAAAATAAACGAATTATTATTATTATTACATTATCGCGACCGATCTTGAGCTTTACGCTTCACTTCACTCTATGTTGATCCGAGGACCGTCAGCATCGTACGTCACCAGGTTTACCATGCTTCCTTATTCCTTGAGGATTCTAGTCCAACGCCTGTTTAGGTATGTAATCGGAATCTCTTTTAAGTGTGATCACCGTACGGTCACCTCCTTCGCTAGCTTTACTGCTTCGCAGAAGGAAGTGACCGCCTGGCATTCCTCCTTGCTACGAATCATCATGGTCTGTACCAGGGCACGGCTCGAGAAGTTGTTGCCACCCATCGCCTCCAATGGGGGACCTAATAGCTACAACCTCGGGGTCTTTAAGTCAAGATTTAATAGGTTACTTCTAGGCAAGCTTGACCACATCGTCACTTTCCTTACAGTACGATAGAGAGGTCAAGCGTGAACCAATTTATTTATTTATACTTCATGCAAAAGTACAGAGGCGGACTTAATGCCTTAAAGGTATTTTCTTCCAGGCAACCTTTGGGTGATGCAGAGAAAAATAGTGGTAGGTGTAATAAAAGAAAGAAATAAGGTCATTACAAGAATTAATAAACTAATAGACCAGAAATATAATACATTTAAATAATATTTACTTACTAAAATTAAAAAAACTACTTATACCCTAATATAGTCAAACAATTGGTTCAAATCGACAATTGGAAAACTTTAACGCTGCGACGAACTTTAGTTTTTAATGCTAATCGGTTTGTTGCCATCCTGATCTCATGGGGAAGCGCATTCCACAAAGAAATCGCTTGAACAATGAAAGAATGATAAAGAAAGTCAGTACGATGAATGGGACATTGAAGTAGGCGGTTATGAGATGAGTACAGATTTCTATTGTGGTTGGCGCAAATATATTCTAATCAATAATAAAAAAAAAAATATTCTGGATGGCCATCTTGAATGCAATTTAAACAGCTTAGTGATCTTAGTTTTTATCTCACACTTGTGCTGACTAAAGTTTTTCCTGATTGTCTTGTGCGATACGGAAGTGGTAATCGATTATACATTGTTACTCGTATTATATGCCGCTAACATTATAACCAGTCTATCCTTACCGAGGTGTTTGTTTTAAACTTGTGCACTCATTTCCGGTATATATTACTGCCGCATGTCTTGTAAATCGTGACCATAAGTCTAAGCTAATGCTTCCGCGACAAAACACAGGAGTGATCTAATGTCCTTTCTTTGGTATTGTTCGTGAAGTCGTGGAGCTCTAGAGTAGTCCTATTCCTATCCTAGTAGTTGAGCTTTTCGAATACTGACAAATGCTTACACTGATTGGACAGGTCCACTCAAATCTGTATGGTTCTTTCTTAAAAAGACCATCTCAGACAAATCTGCATGGTTCTCATGTAATTTGACCATTACATATTTACTGCATGGACTTTAAAAGAGACTGGCCCCTGAGTTTGTTTCGGTGTTTCTTCTCAGGGTAGTCAGATAGGAAACACCGGCCTCATCTAGCATAAAATGACGAAAAAAAAATGACGTGTAAAAGTGTTTTTTAAACCTATTTACAAAATAAATATCATTGATCATTTAATACAACATGTCACTGGAATAGTGAACACCCTTATAAACTCCAGTTAGAAAAAGTGCGAGTCGCGCATTGAGGGTTCTGTACAAACTTACCTGTGGAAACAGTTCTATTCCCGAATTAAAATCCTAAGGATTTTCGACTCGCAAAAAAGTTTTTTTTTTTTTTGACGTACATAACTACTAACTTACAGTTTTTAGTTTTTTTCCTATATTTGTGCTATATACCATTTGTTGTTTGTTGTTGTGTTTGTCCATTTGTTCTGTGTCTGAGTGTAATTTATCTATAATAGAAATTCTGTATTTAGAAATATATAAGTATGTTTATCAGTTGTCTAGTACCCATAACACAAGTTCTGCTTAGCTTGGGACTAGACGGCGCTGTGTGATAGTTGTGGAATATTATATTATTATATTATATTATTATATTATATATTATATTATACCCAGGATTCTGAATTAACGGAAAGTACGTAGAGTGTCGAAATATACCTATGTTCGTTTTTTGCAACATAAATGGCCGTATCTTAACGTTACAATCATAATTCAAGCACTGAAATTTCACTTAAATGCATTTAGGTAGTTTTTTTTTTATTTATTTTAATTATCCTATTTTTAGGCAAATAATTGGGCATCAACACACTACACTGGTAGCGCATCGGTATATGGTACCTACGCACGCAAACACAAACACGCTTGTTAAACGAGCAAGTTTTATCAAAAAAAATATCAAAATAGGTCATTTTTACATCCTAAAATAATTCTTGATTACTTTAGAACCTAGGTAAAATTTCCTTCTTTTAGAGAAGAGGCATGAGTCACAGCAGTGGGTACTTTGAAAGGCTAATTATGCTATAGGTAAAATTGACCGATTTTAAGAATAGCTCAGATGGATTCAGTAGCTGGTTTTGAATATAATTACTACTTTCTGGATCTACGTTTATTATTATTACATTTTGTAGTGCAGTAGTTCCAACAAAGATCTAAAAATTATTGAAAAAGCATCTAAAACAAAATCGAGTAGTATTAATTCATAAACGACTAGACCGAATTTAATAATCTTTGCTTTGTTCGTCTCCAGCCTGAATAATAGAATAACTATTAAAATATTTTAAACACGTAAAAAAAATATCCAAATACATTGAAAATTTACAGTAACTGCCAAATACATTCGTTTCAGTCATTTCTTGGCTAGAGCGATGTTAAATTCAATGAGTCAGCTAGTTTATAATAATTTGGGACAATTGAAACAGTCATTATCATATTATATAAATATATGATAATAATATTAATTATTATTTATTGCCTAGCCTTTTCCACCTATATTGAGGTCTACTTCCAGTTTAACGTTGAATACCAGTATCTTTACATATGACAGGTCTGTTGGTGTAGTGGTTAGTGACCCTGCTATGCCGGAGGTCGTGGGTTCGATTCCTACCCAGGACAAATTTTTGTGTGATGAGCACGATCATTTGTTCTGGGTCTGGGTGTAATTTATCTATAATATGTATGTATTTAGAAATATAAAACTATGTTTATCAGTTGTCTAGTACCCATAACACAAGCTCTGCTTAGCTTGGGACTAGACGACGCTGTGTGATAGTTGTGGAATATTATTATTATCTGTTTTACATGGAGCGAGTGTCTCTCATCTACAACCCATTACTTGGGTAAGGCGATAACCCTTGGCCAAACTGGTGTCAGATCTCCTGGCTTCTATTCTGACTATCTGTAACGGCTGTCAAAGATCTACAAATACTTTCTGATACACGGAAGAAGCTTGGTATATTAAGATGATCACCCGACTGGAGCCGGCAACGGGGTAGGCCCAGAAGGAGATGGCCTGATGAATTGGACTCCTACCTAAAGTATTGGTTAGAAGTAGCTATAAGGACAAAGAAGAGTAAAAGAGTGGAAAAGAGATATTTGTTCTACAATGGGACACAACAGGCTCATCAAATTTGGTCACCCATCCACAATCTAACCTCGGTAAACGTTGCTTAACTTCGGAGATCGACTCGTGCGCCTGTTATTATTCTAGCCACAAGCTCATCTTAAAAGGATTCAAATTAAGACACAGCTACATACAATCGTAATTAAAATAAGTACTTTGTTCGTTAATGAATTGCAATTACCCTATCAATGTCGAAACACAGATAACTGTAAAATATGAGTTGCTATCATGCACTGTGTGGTTTTACGATCTGATAGGTTTAACTAAGACAATCAAAGCATTTTAAAATTGAGGTAATTACATAAGATCGACCGAAGGTTTGGCTTCGGTTTCGGATAGATCCGTCAATAAAAACTGGTTTCGGCCAAAAATGGGGCCGAATATTCGGCTCGGCCGAATTTACTAGTGTCTTTGAGCTGACGGTTGTGATAAATAACTAAAAACTTACAGACTCGTTCGATTACCTATGTATTTTGTTATTTTTATGTACTCGCCGAGTCATTCGATTATTAGTATTTTATGAAAGTTACGATTAAAATCTATATTGAAATGCTGGGACCGAGTTTCGAACAAACGTTTCCATTCTCGAGTAACTGGACGTCAAGAAGCGCTTGTCTACGCTGGTATTTTTATTAGTAATAATTTTAAATACTTTGACCATATTTGTCAAAGTGGAAGTGGCTCCATCGAACGCCTTGTTATACAAGGAAAGGTGAACGGGACGAGGCTGCGTGGCAGATTACCAATGCGATGGACAGACTATATCAAAGCGGTTGTTGGCGGCCCATTGAATTAGTGCGCCTGAATGACTGCCAGCAGGCAAAAGTAGCAGGAAGTCATGCGGCGTACCCTGATTGTTTCTGGAGTGCTAATTTCGTGATAACCATGACTACTCTGGTAGAGTGAGACAACCGAGAAGATATTAAAATATAACTTGGTATATCAAAATATTAGTTTTATTTTTTGTCAGTTTTTCTTTATCACATGAGTTTATGTTTCCAGTTTCGGCCTTAACCGAAAGGTCGGGCGGCCGAAACTGTAAGAGGAGCAGAACATTTGGTTACGGTTTCGGCTCCAGCTGCAAATAGTGTTTCGGCCAGTCACTAGTTACTAGTTACTCAATTCATTATGCAATAAGTGTAAAAAATGCTGTCAAATACTAAGTGTACTCTGACAACTTTGTCGTTTCATTGTTTTTCGTATCTAATAATTATAGTGCGCTATGACTTCGATAATCAGTGAGCTGTAAAATGTATTGGAGATAGGATGACGTTAGCTGTGAGATCAGTTCATTATAAAGAAAGATAAGTTTTTAACTGGTACCCACTTACAATGTCATTTCTCTACCTTAGGTTTTCAGTAAGGCCAGAAAACGATTTAAAAAATACCTAATGTTCTAAAATTATCCGAAATAAGTAATTTCTGCCAGCGGCTTCGCCCGCAAAAGTCATGGTATTAAAATAATTTATAGACCTCGTATCGTTGTCGAATTATTGCTCCTCGTCCGTCTGTGAGATTCTTTCTTATCTGAGAGAGCCATTCCCTTGTTAGTCCGTATGTAGGTACGGTCGGCAACGAAAGTCAAAATAACTTACACTGCATTTTTTTGGACATCGTCAAATAAGTCCCTCTCACTCCGCCTAGAGTAAAAGGGAGTATCAGACTTTTAATAACTAAAACCCACCCGAGTTTCTTCATTTGCGTTTTGCGTTCCTGGGCTGATGTGTCTCTTTGAAATAATCTCGCAGTTATTTTATTAAATGACACAACATTGGTCAAAAGATAACTTGTGTTATGAGTATAAAAAATGGCTATCGAATCGATTTTAGATATTTTTAAAACAAGGATTTTTATGAATAAACAAAAATTATTTTAGGAAAAATAAAAACCTTTTTTGGTGGATTCTTTATAAATCTTAATTACGTCACTAGGTCTAGGTCTCTGCGTGCATATATGCCAATAACGATGCACTATCAATGTAATGGGTGAATTCCATGTTATTTGCCTACAATTGTTATAACTGATTTCTTTAATAAATACTACATAAGTGCATCTTATTTACGAATTATGATCGTAACTTCACTTTTTAATTGAGGTGTAATGGATGTGCTTTATGCCAGTTACATATTATAAATAATTATTATGAGTAATATTAATGGGGTAATTTAAGTAATTTGTGTGGTATGGTCATGTAAAGAGGAGGGATGAAGCACATATTACTAAAAGAGTTCTGAGTATACATCTACATAGATGGATGGAGAGGGAGAGGAAGGCCGAAAAAAAGATGGATGGATTGTGTGAGAAGTGATATGAAAGAAAAGGGAGTGATAGTTTGACGGGTGACAGGACAGAATGGAAGAAGAAAACGTGTTGCGCCGAGCGACCCCAAGTAATATGGGATAAGGGCAGGAAGAAGAAGCCAAAAGTGTGAATCGACTTCTGTTGCTAACTGTACCACTGGACTAGTCTAGGCATAGTTTACTTTAATACACTATAACTAAACCGTTCTAGTTTTATTAACAACTATTAAGACACAAATTACTGCTAAGTGCAACAAGTAATCTCGGTAGGAGACGTAATTACGGTTATTTCAATCTATTGTCCTACGTACTACCGCCTAAGCGGAAAATTACAGTTATTTCTAAGGATTATATTATGCTGTAAGTTATTTACATAATAGGTAGGTTGTAAACCTCCCTCAGCGTAACGGCCTGCCACAAGGTGGTCTGATGACAGTGTAGGAACCGGAATCCCACGAAGTGAATATTCAAAAGAGTTTCCATGTAATTTTTTTGCAATTTCATCTCCATAGAAGAACCTGCAATTTAGCTTCACTTTTTTAAGGACTGACCCACATTTTGACTTTTCAAAAGTGCCTGCAAGCACAAAGCAGCCTGCCTGGTGGTCTATTAGAAATAAATGCTTTTGATTTTGATTTTTGTGGCTAGAGAGGATCGTGGAAATCTGACAGATATGAAGCAGGAGACGAGCAGGCCCAGTCGTTGTGTTAACACTTGGGGGAGGCCCATGTCTAGCATTGGACGTCTTTCGGCTAAAACGATGATGATGTACCCTTTTTTTGGCGTGGAAAGTCTTCCAATGACTCTATGTCAGACTTTTACAGACTAAAACCACACCCCTGACCTTCAGTGGCCCTTTGCGTTCTAGGACGACGGGTATCATTTTCAGGAATTCCTCGTGACTCTAGCGAGTATTGGCCCTGATGGGCTTTGTTGACATATCTTTGAGACGCGCGTAATACGCCGTCAACGACTCGGTCTCCGTACAGGACGGCCAAACGGCGAGTTACTCAATGGTCGTCGTCTGCAAGCCCACGCCTGCGGTGGCCAGGGATCGCCCTACGACTCCCGACGCATGGAGCGACTCATGTGGCAGGGGTTTGGGCGTGAGCAAGTCAGTTTCCTCACGTCTGCGACCTTCTCTTTCACTACATTACTGCTAAGAACCGGGCGATCCTATTCCCTCTCCGATCCATGGCCTGAACTGTGGCCTGGCGTGAATGATGAACCCGCTCAATCGAATTCTACATGTAGTTACCTCAGTTAGTATCTACCTAATGCTGTGGGTTGCTCAATCTGCACACAACCTTAGGTATTCACCAACCTAAGGCTTTATAATTCACCTACACCTACTTTACCGACTAATCGCGCTAACCAACACTGCTTAAAGATCGGTAGAGCTGCGTCACATGCAAAAACTGAATAATTAAATCATTACCCTATATCGATTGATTGAATTATTGATTGATTGACTAAATTATTACCGTATATTGATCTGAGGTTCATGATCGGATGCATCTGTCAGCGCGACGATAATATCCGTTCACGAAATGTTAATGTTTGATTGAAATATTTTAATTACGCAGGTACAAGGTTACTGCAAATAGATTTTTGAGGTTTTGTTTATTGTTGTTTAGAAGGGCAACCTCTTAGGGCCTGCACTCACTTGAAACTAGACTGTCTTAGACAGACTTGTCTACGACGTCGCAGACGTGTCTAAGACGTCTACGATAAAACTGTTTTGTCTAAGACGTCTCAGCACGCTTAGCCAAATTATTATTCTGCAATCGTTAACGCTATCGAAAAGTGATGAAACGTATGAGAATGACGTCATCTCAACGTAAAGTCGCATGGTGAGAACAAACGAATAGACAGTTCGTAGCCAAGTTCACATCGTTCAAAATCGTTTCTACAATATTTAACGCTACATCCTTTGTTATACAAACGCTACGTCGTAGAACGAACGGCGGACTCAGGCGCGTCAACATAGCTACCAACTTATCCTTTTCTACAATTGCTGTCACCGAGGCGTTACCGATTAGAGAACGGAATTTGATTGTAACTTGGCAAGGGGGCAGTCTTGTGTACGACGTCTGCGATAAGACTGTTTTGTCTACGTTGGGCGCTAGGGTTGTTAATAAAATATAATAATATTTAAGTACTTAACTATTTTTTTTAGATGGTTTTTATAAATTAAGAGACAGATTTTAATTAAGTAGATCTTTTCAACTACTTAAATACATATGTGTTTACGGACTTCACGAGATGAAAAGTTTTACATACAAATATGTAGGTAATTTAAACTACTTGCGTATAGAAAGTTTTACATAGAAAAATCAGCAAGAACTGCCAAAAAACTTCAAACAAAAGTATTCACTAGTCTTAAACATTTCAAAGTTGGTAATATAACTTATCTTTACTAAAGTGTACGTTATGTACTAATATTAATAACAAGTAACAATGCGTTTAGAGTCACTAATCGTGACAGCGGTCGGAATTATCCATTAATTCACAATCAGTTACATTTAAATCAATCTGGCATCGGCTGTGGGCATGTACATACTTGTTTACTTACATATACATAGTTTTGTTAGTAGTACACGCTAATAGTGTAGAGGTGCATACACACTACTACTGCTGTAGACAGTACAAGAAAATACGCTAAAATGTGCAAAATAATTTTAATTTCGGAAGTCGGTATTTCTAGAATAGAATAAACTTTATTGTACACCAAAAAACCACTGGTAAGGCTTGCGGGAAATCCGATGGATACGAGATGCACGGTACCGTTCATTATGGCGACACTTGGGGAAGGCATATGTCCAACAGTGGACGTCTTTAGGCTTAAATGATAATGATGATGTACACCAAAATAGTAACACTAGACTACTAATACCACGACTAGTTTTATTTCTTCATTAATTAACAACATTTTTTTTTCTACACTTAATATTATAAAGAGGTAAAGACGGCTTTTTTTTGTTTGTAGAAGGTAATCTCTGAAGTCCTGGTCCGATTGCAAAATTCTTTCACCGATAAAAAGCTGTTTTATTCCTAAGTAACACAGGCCATATTTTATCTCATGCAGCCGAAGCCGCAGGCAAAAGCTAGTAATTAATAAAGCACATCAATACAAAATATTCTACAGGATTCTAGAGGATGGTCTCGTGTAAACAAATCAATTATATTCTAGTCTAGATCTTTCACAGATAGTGGTTGTTCAAAATTACAAAATCACATAATTATGTATTAATTAAATTAAAAGAGATAAAACATACGCTTGAAGTGAAGGTAAAGTCATTCTCCCTTTCCTTCAGCTAGAGATTGAAGTACTTCAAGCTCACTGCATGTTAATGTTCACGGTGAAAATTGTTTACTAGTTTTTATTCCAAGGGACACAATTCTCGGAATACGTAATAATATAAAATTCTGTATTTTATTCCTGGATATGGTCTACCCATAGTCTACTAAGGCTTGAAGAAGTAACAAACATACACACACGTACATAATTATAAACTTTCACCAGTATAATATTAGTGAGATATGCATCGCCCATTGTGACCAAATCTTAGTTCAGCTGCACAAAGGTTTAACATAATTTTATTGCATTTAACCAAGGTGACAAAGCCGGATACGACATGGTATCAACGGTATGCAAAAGGCTGCTATAAATACCTCATGCCTCAAGTTTATATAACTGCCCAAATAACCTAGTCTAGATAACGTTCGCATTATTTGCGTGAAAGTGGAAAACTCTCTCAAATTTAGATCAAGAGATCATCACCGCCTCAAGCCTTCACAAAGAAACAGCGATATTTCGCCTAAGCTTATTCGTTGAGCACTGCACCAGGCTGAAAAAGAGAGCAGTGGCACCTGTATACTCATTCTTCAAAGGAGAGATTTACTGTCGTAATTGTGGTGTGCCATGTTGGATCTTAAATATCTTTGAATTTTTGGTTCTAGGACATGCTAGTTTCGCCTCGATGTTCCATGTTCCTCTACTGTTTTGAAAGCAGTGGTGATGAATTAAATTACACAAAATAAAGCGTCTTTGGGGGTGAAATCTAGAGTTGGTTTATACAGAAAGAGCAGATAGACCAGGATAACGTACTCAAGAAATTGTGTTATTCATGATAACTGTTCTTAATCGACTACTGCAAAGAGTATTGTAATATATAGGGGACTACTAACTGACATCTTATTATAAAACTGACAAACCGTGCAGCCGTGGAATGGCTGCTAATTAAATAATACAGCCACTACGAATTTCAAAATACAAAATATTTCAACAGCGTCTGCCTGGATTTGAACCCGCGACGTATGACTCGTGAGTCAGGGCTATTACGATCGGGCCACAACTGCACCAAACAATGAATCACCCGTCATCCAATAAACCCTATTAATAGTCACTTATTCTGACTAGATCCTCACGCAAGTTTAAAACTCATAAACTTTAATGACAATTCTACTGCGCTACACAATCCACTCAATTAAATTGTAATTTTATAATACATGATACCACTATGCCATTGTGTTGTTGTTGCAGTTTATATGAATAATATTATGTCCAGCCTATGCTTTAATATCTAAAAAGATGTCCGCGGCTTCAATTAATCAAAACTATCATCACACTTATCACAGTAATATTTTTAAGGCAAAATTTGGTATGAATGGATTTGCTCCGCATGCGTCACTCCCGCAAATATCTTTCACATAAAAGCATTTATTGTAATGCGGGGAATACGCACGCAGGCAATTCCGCATTCATGATTAAATTTATCATCATCATCATCAGCCTTTTTAATGTTCCCACTGCTGGGACTCAGGCCTCCTCTCTAGGAGAGGGAATGGGCCGTAACCCACCACGCGGGCCCAGTGCGGGTAGGTGGATGTCACATGTCTTCGAATTTTTGGTTCTAGGACATGCCGGTTTCCTCACGATGTTTTCCTTCACCGTTTTGAGAGCAGTGGTAATGAAATAAATTACACAAAGTAATGCGCTTGACAGGGTTTGAACCCGCGACCTACAACTCGTAAGTCGAAGCCATTACCACTCGGCCACCACTGCTCTCTGATGAAATTCGCATGATATTAATTAAAACACGCTTACTACTTTACGCTTGAACCGATGAACGGATTTTGTACAAAGTAATTTTACCCCTTTTGTAACTTGCCCCCCTAGCCAAATTACAACCGTTTCGCTTACGCCGAACGCTTCGAGTTGACCTTGCCGCCAATTCTTTGTTCTGACCACGTGACTGAGCGTTAAGAGGTCGTCATTCTCGTACATTTGAAGCTTTCTACAAGCGTAAACTATTGCAGATTAGCAACTTGGCTAGGGGTACTGATGTTTAGCCAAGTACACTGGACATATGAACACTGTAGGTTTTAGTCTGTAAAAGTCTGACACAACAGCGAGGGCTATTTAATGATTTGTCTTGGAAATAAGACGTTCACATTTGATGATAATCTATCTGTCCACATACGTTGAAATCATCTCTAATCCATCTTCGCTAAGAACTAACCATTGCAATTTTACTAAAACATAACTGCGTCCTACAAGGTAAACCGACCTAGTGAAGGTTGCGGGAATCCGATGGATGCAGGACGCAAAGGATCGTTCATTGTGGCTACACTTGGGGGAGGCCTATGTCTAACTGTAGACGTCTATTGGTTGAAATAATGAATACTCGCAGTGTTAGGCTTATGGCTTTATTTAATACGTAATACACTTCCCAATGGCTTGACTTATAAAGACTTTCGTACAACTCAATAACAATAAACAAGTAAACAGAACGGACAAAGATAAAGTAAACAATTGTACCACAGATAATAGCAACCAGTACAACACTGATGTCGTGGCAAGGCTGTCGCAACAACGGCATTTAAGCTGTTTATCCATTTAGATCTGTACAAGTCTACACCTTGACATTCCTTGGTGCGCCCCCAGCTTTATGTTATAAACAAAGAAATTGTTATTTAGGAATATTAAATTAAGCTACGCTCACGATATGCACCCAGTGCAGGCTGCAATCCATTAGCCATGACCAATTTACTAAGAGCTTAATTTTTATCATGGACGCCACGTAAGAGAGATAGTCGGGACATTTATTTGTTTCCTAGCTTTTGGTATAAAATATTGCCTGTGTCACTCAGAAATAAAGCAGCTTTCTATCGGTGAAAAAATCGTGTATTGTTTTATACAATGTAGACATGCACTAGGCATAGGCAAAACTCTCTGTCTAAATCCTAATCTTTATTTTCTTCCTAGCTTGCTGACAAGCTTCCGGAGCAGCTGGCTGCACTCGACATCAGCAAGAAGATCCAGTCCACCTACCACGTCAAAACCATCACATCCAAAGACAAGGAACGCACACTCGAATTCCTCAGGAGGTAAGAACGGGAAAGAATACTAGCCATTGCACTAATTGTTGTTAAATAAGTTCCATAGCCTTATCGAGAAGAACTTCAGTACTCGATAAGCATGACACACAGAAGCAGCAGGGCACCCTGTTCCTGATGCTATTGCTTTGAACTTTTGATAATAGTCCAGATAAAAGTTAGACGTGAAAAGGGTCATAGGATATTATACCGCCCACGCAACAATTCACCCCTCTCCTTCACCTTTTTCCCTGTCACTCAGTTGAGAAGATCACCTGGCTGAAATAGTGCATTTTGATACAAGTGGAAAAAGTTTGTCATTGTGACCGTAGGTAGTAGAATTCGACCGAGCCACAGGTAAAGGTAAAAAAGCGGTAGGGATAAGAACGGCTCTTCGAGTAAGTGTATTGAAAAAAACATCATTATTAGATGAGCCAAGGTAAAGATATCCCAGTTTAAATACTAGACATAGATCTTTTACACGTTACACTTCAGCATCTTTTTTTGGGAGTAGTAAATCATCATCAGAATTTTATTGCCTAAAACCTGCCCATCCTTTTGCTGTCCTTTCCGTTTTTCCAGGACCGTAGTAGCTCTTTCAAACCACTCCACAACCTGTTCTATAAACAGGATAGGATAATACCCAGATCTTTAATTTCTTCGTACAGTAAAATGTATAACTTTTTTTGCATGCAAATGCAGAGTGGCGTTAAATCGAATTGGTTACAACACAAAACTGTATTGCACGCATCATCACTCTGCATTGCAATTGCGTTTCCTCACACTACATTTACAACCAAGCGATGGTGTGAGAAAACGCAATTACATCATATCAAGATATCATAACAATAACAATTGTAAGAATAGACTATGCCCTTAGGACTGGACTTTAGTCATTTAAAATAAAGTACATACCATTGCTATTTACAGCAACAGTTATGTCAATAAATGTCTATTCTCATTTATATGTCATCAAACTAAACTAGTAATCAGCGTTAGATTAGCATGCTGCTGGGACCCAGACTTCCTTCTCTCTAGAAGAGGAAATAACCCATAGAGAAAGGTCCCAAACCACCTGCGAGTTGGTGGATGTCACATGTCTTCAAATTTTCAGTTCTTGGACATGATGGGAAATTTTTTCCAACACTATTTCGAAAGTAACGCGTTGTTTTATTGTATGGTGTTATGAACAACACACATTTGATGTAACTCTCGTATATAGGGTAGCTATATTATCTTATTTAGATTTTTTTCTAGCATAAAAGAAAGTACCAAAATTATTCATTATTTATTTATTAGACTTATTTGCTACTATGTAGATTAGTCTACACCGTCTTCTCATACCTATTATAATATTAAAGTATAGAAATGCTGTAAAAATAGTTTTTCGTTTCTTCTCCTTAAGCAGCGACCAATTGGAACAATATACTAACTTCTAACCGACCTATGTGAAATAAGATATTTTTAATTGAGCAAATGAAAAGTTGCATTCCATTTATTAAATTCAAAATATTTAGTTTTTTCTTCTTTTCGGAATAAATGATTCTTTTTACCGAATACCGTAATTAGAGACACAATAAAAAAAGTCAATGCGGCGGCGAACGCCGGCGTTCGCGGGGTTCGAGAGGTCACGATGGAGTCGGTCCAAACAAAAGTTGTTAAGATCCATAACTACGTTAATCACTTGAAAGATTATGAACAAAGCAAAAGTCATCTTGAATACATAACGTTAACATCACATAGCAGTAATTAACTCATACTAAAATATTTTAACCAGTACTAGATTAAATCTAGGATTCGAGAAACACTGTTAAAAAGTATGAAACATTGCATTTTGTGTACTGTTAAAAGAATCATCAAAAACTAACTTCTGATGTTTTTTTAGGTTTTTCTTCCGTGACGAGCCCTTAAACGTAGCCGTTAATTTGCTGGAGACGCCATCTAGTCGGTGCCTTGAGCTCGAGGAGTACGCATCCAGTTCTATAGACCAAGGAGTATCGTTGGCAGCTGTCGATGACAATGGAGAATTCGTAGGAATCGTCCTCAACGCTATTGTACACAGAAATGTGAGTATCTTCTTCATATTCATCATCATTCACAGCCCGACTTCGGCCACTGATGAGCTTATGCCTGTCATACACGCTAGAGGTTTGCCTGTACTGGTGAGTTGTGCAGGTAAACCGGAGCGTATATATGTTGTGCACAACAGTGCAGGGGCCTAAGTCTACCATTTTTATAAATTCGTCATTCCATTTTGCTAAAAGTTTGTAATCTGCTAATTTATAATGATCGATCATTGATCGGCCAATGGTCTTGTAATAGAATTGTGGTAGAATGACAATATCGAGCTTATTAAAAGCACTAATTGCGCAATGACGTCGTAATGGTAGGTCACTGATCTAAGGATCTGTCAACATTTTTGCAGATTACCGCATACGTCATTATCGAGATTACCATTCTATGCCATTTCTTTCAATGGAGTGTCAGTGAAAGTCATAATGACGCCATTATATTAGGGGATTACCAAAACTTCTCAAAACCAATAATTATGAAATCAATGATAGACCATTCTGACACACTTGAGGCTCAGGTTTCCATACAAGATTAACAAACAGGTACAACTTACTATGCAGGTAAACCAGACAGGTATACCTTAACGTGTAAGGCTACCTTTTGATCTCACTTTTATTTGCCAGCCTCATTCCGTTTCTATTTTAAACTTAAACTTACTTACTTAAAGCTAATCTAATAAAAAATGACAAAGAGGAAAAAATGATTGTTTATATTTTTGTCACAAGTTCTGACCCGATTACGAAAAAAACTTACTGATAGCAAGCGAAGTGTAGTTAGTGGTAATAGTGATCGCTGAATGTCATGTATGTTTCTGTGAGAGTTCATGGCTGCAAAGCCACGGGAAAAAGCACCTGGCACCATGGGTTCTGTGAAAGAGAACCCCGGGGCACTGGAACGAAGGCAAAGCAGGAGCAGGAGTGGGTTTTAGTAATAATAATAATATTCCACAACTATCACACAACGCCGTCTAGTCCCAAGCTAAGCAGAGCTTGTGTTATGGGTACTAGACAACTGATAAACATACATATATATTTCTAAATACATACATATTATAGATAAATTACACCCAGACACAAAACAAATGATTATGCTCATCACACAAACATTTGTCCAAGACATTTGTCCAACAAGTGGGAATCGAACCCACGACCTCCGGCATAGCAGTCAGGGTCACTAACCACTAGACCAACAGGCCAGTCAAAAGTAAGTAAAAGTCTGACACGCCCTCCTCCTTCACCCAATAGTGGGATGTCATTGGATGATTTCCCATCTAAAACAAAACGGGTATAAGCATTTTTATTAGTGCAGGTGTTACATCGTTGTGAATTCACAGCACCACCACCAACCATTTCTGAAACAAAGGCCTGAATGCCGCCAGATTTTTAACTAAACTGCTGTAGCCTTTTATGTAATTTGTACGGTCTTACTTTTCCGAAACAATCGAAGTACTGTAATTTTATCTTCCAACAAATATTTCAAAATGGATATATTTATAATGGATTTGATTTTAAATAGATGCGAAATTCATATTTCATAAATAAGGGTAAAACCTTTATTTTTTTTCCATAATTCACCTTAATGTGAATTATGGAAAAAAATACAGTGTTTATACCTCACAAAACTTATTAAAATCAAATATCAAACACGTATGAAAATAATAATAAAAAAAGTTTAAAAATATGCGTGACCAAAAAGATCGACGTCGATCGATTACTGTGACTTTCAGTAACATAAAAACTGTTGATCGATAACAACTGATCGATTTTACTAATAATAATGTAGAATACATCTGCTATTTTTTTTTTCTATAAAAAAAGATCGATTGCATGGTTTTGTAACTATCATTTTTTTAAATTCTTCTACCAAAAGACATCAACGCCATAAACAATATTTAACAATTTGTTTTTTGTTTGTTGTTTACTTTTTTTGTTTCTGCCTACTTACCTAATGCGACATAATAAGAGCGTGTATAGGATATTAATGACAATGAACTTCCGTGCAGGTGTTAATAGTTTGTCGCGGAACAATCAAATTTCAATTAACTTAAGGTATCTATTGGCAATCACTTAGGTACTTGGACAAATTCATTTTTTTTTTTATGAGGGCAGTAACAGATTAATAGTCGATAGTTTTAATTTAATACAAAACTAGTCTTGTCCTGCAGCTTCGCTCCCATGAGATCTGTCACAGGATCTCTTCCCGATATTAAGTTTTACAAACAGGTTTACTTCTTAATTAGTTTAACATTGATACAAATTATGAAATATTTTGGTAAGACGCTTTTCTTTTCTATCGACTGCCGATCAATATAAAGTGTATTTTCAGTGTGACGGGAGCGTATTTCGTCCACTCAATCACGCAAATTAAAAAAATATATATTATATGCGTATAATATTTAGTGTGCGTCCACCGAGCGTAGGTATAAAAAGTGAAGTACATACATGAGATTGTCTTCTGTACCTATCTATTTTGTGTCTCAGGTATACAATACCAATGGTTAGCAATAAAAAAGTGTATACAAAATACCTACACTGTTTAGCTACCACAGAAAATAAATTCTCAAGTTCAATAAAATCAAGCCATTCGAACGTAATCAACTTTTCCTAGGAAACCTTTACTTCAAGTTTTCATTTTCCGAGTGGCAAGAAAATCGATATAAAAGCTTACCTACTTTCGAGGAAATCCTCTTAGCAAGAGGCTTATACAGATGCTCTCTGAATAAATGAATAAAGTTCAGTATTCTTGTTTATTTATTTTCTTTATTCGAGTACTCTTTTTGTTTGAGAGGAAAAATCATCTATAACTTTTTTTTAAAACAAAATACTTTTTTCTTCAGAATTATTCTACATCGTGAGTGCGTTCACAAAGTAAAGTCCATTGGTGTATTAATACTCGTACATCAATGCTAAACTCACATAAACAAGATAACCAGACCCGTTACAACAATCCAGTCAGGAATACCTTAATCACACGTACCGAGTAAACGGGCGAGACAGTGCTTTCGGTCGAATACCCGTTACGTATAAACAAAGAGCCGAGTGCTTAGTCGAGAGCTTATCTCTACAACTCTCTTACATCACTGTCTCGGCCGAGCAACATTTTACTGTCTCGCCCTTTTACTCGGTACGTGTGATCAAGGCATAAATCTTTTTTTTTTTTTGAGGTGGGAAATCATTTAAAGCCTTCCCCCATTCTAAGGCAAAGCACGAGAACGTGTCACACTTTTACTGACTAAAACCACACCGTATTTCCTTATTCCTGATCCTGTCCCGTCCTTCAGCTGCCTTTTGCATTCTGAGACCACGAGCATCCATTTCATACTTGTCCTTATGGCCCTAGTGTAGGAACTCTACGGTTTGCTGACATCACTCTAATGCGCGAGTGGAATACTACGCACCGTCGACGACTCAGGCTCGATCCTTATAGGACAAGAGGACAACGAGCTACCTATTGCTCCCGTTACTGTATCGTATATGCGTTGACAAACATATAAAGGCTCACACACACACAAGACACCTAGACCCGGAATAGTTATCTAGTCAACGTCTGACACCCTCTCTCTCGCTTCACCTAAAGCGGTGGTAGTTCTTTAATGATTCTACCCTTAAAAACCCCATGTAATAGAGAGCTATTCTATTATCAACAACGTGGCACAAATTCACATTCCAGACATTCTGTTTCAAAGCTATTTGATTATTTGTTAACAGTCTTATTCTAAATAAACAGTAAATTACTTCAAATAAATTTATACAGTTTCCTCTCAATTCTCGTTCCCATGGCAATAAATCTGCTCGTTTCAAGGACTCTAAAATCCATCAATTTCCAACTTAATGTCAATACAATTAAAACTGGCTCAAGGGCGATTATGAAAGGGTTCTACTTGACAGGTTGATGCGCTCCAGTGATCGGGGCATTTATGTCAATGCATATTATGTTAGCAACATCACCATCACTGAAAAATGCGGAAACTGTCCTTTCACTGCCAATTAAATTGACAAGGACAAACATATTTGCATTAGATTGACAGATTGACTTGTTTTGTAAATTAATTAAGTAATACAAACAGCTCCTAGAGTCATTGCATAAATATTGTAGCTAATTTATTTACATGGTACCCTTAAAAAACTGAATAGATTTACTGTTACCGCATTGCTAGCATTCATTGTGCTGATCTGGTTTGCTAAACGAGATATTTTGTCTAAATGTAATAAATTAAAACTATAAGTTACTAGTTAAAACAATTGAAATACATATGAAAGCAGAATTGAGATTTTCTCTCTACTCAACTCTCCCACGCCCCCATCCTATCTCATAACTCACTTTCAATTTCTTTGTTCTTCACACGCAAGGAATCTGCGATCTTCAAACAATCTCCTTCTGCTCTGTCCTTCTCATACTTCAGATTTTGTTCATTCTTCCTTCTATATACAGTCCATCCTTCTGTGGAATGCGCTTCCTCTCGATATCAGGACGGCGGAAAGTCAGTATGCATTTAAGCAGAAGTTGCGGAATCATTTTCTACACCAATAGCAGAATCGTCTCGAATCTTCTGTCCTTACTTTATATAAATATATATATGTAGTATACATATTATATCAAATATATATGTTCGTGTATTTTATCTATAATTATGTATATTTTTACTCTTGTTTTAATACCAAAATTTTCATTTTTGTGCCTACCATATTGTCTCTTCACCACCCTAGTTTGACTGGTAGAGAATGCCTAAGGCATTAAGTCCGCCTATGTACTTTTTGTTGCATGAAGATTAATAAATAATGAATAAATAATTTCATTTTTAATTTATTGTTTAAATGAAAAATTATAAATTAACTTAAATATATATAACAATTATATTATTTATACCGGGGATAAAAATTGCAGTAATATCACTTATATTTTTTATTCTATATAAAAGTACTACACACAATTTACCCCAAAGATTGATCTGCAGACGGTGCCTGGTTGCATTAAGCCCACTCAAAATGTATGTACCACAACTGTACATACATTTTGACTAAATAAGAATTTTGTATTCTTATTTATTTAAAACTAGCGCCCCATTCTGGCTTCGCACGGGCAATAAACATAGCCTATGTTACTCAGGGTGAATGTAGCTTTCAAATGGTGAAAGAATTTTTGAAATTGGCACAGTAATTTTTGAGTTTATTCATTACAAACATACACAAAAAAATATAAATTTTCCTTCTTTATAATATAAGTAGAGATGCATGTATCTATAATTCGCGGTTGCATAATGCATCCTCATTTTATCACTTATATATCCCAATTATATAATATGTCCCACAGGCGTGATCCGTATTATACGGATTACGCCTGTTGTCATATTAAAATACTCCTAAACCTAGACTCAGCTGCTACTAAGAAATCCCAGGTGTAAAATCCCAATAATAATTTGTCTTACCCATGCAGCAGAAATCAGAGATCAGAAACATTTATTTCAAATAGACCAGTTACAGGCACTTTTGAATTGTCAAAATGTCGGTCAGTCAAACAAGTGAAGCTAAATTGCACGTTCCAAAGAGTAGGTCTCTATGGAGAAGAACGTGCAAGAAACTCCTTGGACACTCTTTTAAATCGTATTGAGTTACATGAATCTTCGTTACATATCCACACACACATCACACCTTGGACCTCGTATTTCCCAATAATTCTTACAACTACTAGACAATCGTGGCTAAATTTAATTTAAAAATAAAGAGCACCAGAACAACCTTTTAATATCCTGCACTGTTTCTGTAGCCCTCGCGACCGTAACAAGGGTGATGATAAAACTGTAAAACAACGACAAGGGGTATTAACTGTCTTTTCAATTCACTTATTCGAAAACCCGCCTTATCCCACCGCTTTTAGGCACGCAATTGCCTGTTTCCCGCACTAGTGCAGAAAAGTGTGAAAAGTAGACAACGCTCACCCAGCTGATACGATAAATGTAATAAAACATTTATGGTATCAGGCTGGGTGCGCGTTGACCCCCACGAGTCGCGCGTCTCGCCCCCTTTTATTAATTTCTTCGTAAATGTATTGAAAATCGTCGTTTGATACACGTGCAAATTTTTCACTGCAGCCCTCGGCTCATCACGATTTAGAAAAGGCCATTCATCTAAACACGCCATCTATTATCGGTAATAAAAACTAAATAATATTAACAAAATTATTAACCTATGTCCCTTTCTCCTCAGGATGTAGATGACTCAGACAAAGTAGAAAGCTGCCCCCACCACAAGTTCAGACGTATTCTTCGGTTGCTGACCCACTTAAACAACGAAGCCAAGATCTGGGAGAAGGTGCCAGCCAATGAAGATGCCGTGATGGAGCTTAGGATCGCCTCCACGCACTCTGACTGGAGAGGACGGCGGATTATGAAGGTGCTGACTGAAGAATCAGAGTGAGTTACAACTTGTTTTTAGTATTATTGATAGGACCAGGACTATCTCACCTGATGGTTAGCGATGTTGTGGTCGACGGTGGAGCAGGCTTGCCTATTTTCCTTTATCCGATTTAAACTAGTGCTCGACGCGATATAGAACATAACCCGTAGTACCTACTTGTATTTTAGCCGAGGTTAGGTTTGCTTTCTATTCAATATATTCATTATGCGTACAGCTAAGGAGTGCAATTCTTTGCCGGAGTCTGTTTTCTGATAGCTGGTTGGTTGAGTCCAATCTTCAATGTCTTGAGCATAGGCGTGAGGTAGCCAGCCTTTCGATGTTTTACAGGTTGCATTTTGGAGAATGTGTTCGGGAATTGCATGACTGATTCCGCCATCTAATTTTTACCATCGAAGAACTCGATGTACGGCGAGTTCTTCGATTCATTGGTATAAATGACAATAACCCTTACGTTATTGTCATTTATACCACGTCCGTTGAAGGCCTGGAACAATTTGCCTGGTGCGATTTTCCCGTCCGATTATAATTTGGATGTCTTTAAGGCTAGAGTGAATAGGCTCTTAATAAACTAGTGCGCCTCACCATCAACGATTGCATTACTGCTTACCATCAGGTGTAAGAATAAAAAAATCGTTTTTCAATGTTTCTCTCATAAAATTTTGACATTGATCTTGATGTTATACTCGAGATCGGCTCTGTCGTCAGGGAAAAAGTTAAACAGTTATCTCCACTAACCGAACGACACTAATCCCATTAGTAACAGACAGCTATTCAAAACAATCTCTTACTGAGAAAGACAACTTACTCAATTTAATTTAGTTATGAAAACATGTCACTGAAATGTTGTCTTAAGAGCGCCCAATCCAACATACATACAATATCTAACCTGAAATAAATTCAAGGGAAACAACTTTTGCAGTAGTTTTATTGATAAATGATATTTATTTTGAAAATAGGTTTAAAAAACACTTTTACACGTCAATTTTTTTTTCGTCAGTTTATGCTAGATGAGGCCGGTGTTTCCTATCTGACTACCCTGAGAAGAAACACCGAAACAAACTCAGGATTATTTACACTGATCACTGTGATGCCGAAATTAAAAAAAGATATAGCATCAACTTAATCTTGCTTTATTGGGTGTTAAGATTACGATGTTTGACGAATGATGATGGTTCGTATTAAATAACTGTTGCCATTAGTTCTACTTTGATATTTCTTACGTGTTCTGCTAAAAGCAATTTATTTCCTAGCCGGTTGGATGGAAATCTATCCAACCGCTCTTTCTTACGTGATTATGACGAAATTACATATCTTTTGCTGTTGTGTTTTGGAAACTCAGATATCTTGTGGCATATCTACAAGATATCTGAGTTAAGGTTTCTATTATTGAAATTAAAACATAAATTTGGGTAAAACTAATTCTGTATAGACCTATGAAAATTTGCTATTTAGCGTAAAATTTGACCCTTCATAAATTAAAAAAGGAAAAATATATTTACAGAAACCTTACACATTTAATCGAGATTCTAGTCATGTTTTTAAAAATACAATACGTACAAGTTACTGGAACAAGTTTTATGAAATACTCGAGTGAGTGACGGAAAATACTCATAATTAACGAAATCCAACAGAGTGTACAGGCGTTATCTCTCTATTTTCGCAAAAGGAGCAATTCCTTTATCAAACATTGCGTTGGATTGTGATTGGATTGGATTGGATGTTGATGGTAGACGGATCGGGAAAGGCCCTCTTAAGATTCATCGCTAGAACTTCATAAGTACATAAGTAAGCGAGTGATGGAGCTTTGTATTTATTTTGCTAAAGTTGCTTGGAACAAGGGCTTTTAATCAACTTGGTGATTGTGTGCCTGAAGTGTTTTGTTATCATTACAAACAATTTAGATATTACGAGTATATCCTTAGTACATCAATATGAACTTGTATCTAAAATATTTTTGAGGAGGGTAATCATCCAATGACTTCTTTCGCTCTAGGGTAGAGCGGGAAGAAATGTCATACTTTTACTGACTAAAACCCACCTGTGTTCCTTCAGTTACTCTTTAAGTTCTAGGGCCTCGAAAACTCTTTCAAACTTTCCTACAGCCGTAGAGTCTACGCCTGCTTAGAGGCATCGACTCTAGTGGGCCTTTTCAGTTTTGCTGCCAACTCTTTGAGTTGCGTGAGCCGGACTGCAAGCTACCCTTTACACGTCGACCGTACTCTCACACTTACAGCGTTAGCCAAGTACTCAGGAGATGTTATAGTGCTCAAGTGTGTGCTCAAACATGTAGAAATTTTCTACATTTTCTACATGCGGGTTTGGCCCTCTAGAAAATTTGAAAATGCAAAAGAATAAGGTGCGTGTACCGAGGCACGAAGGTGTCATAACACCAACTTCCAGTCTCCGGGCTTTTTTTAAATGGTGGGAAAAAAATCATCCATAGACAACCCCCGCTCTTGGGCGGAGCGGGGGATAGTGTCAGACTCTTACTGACTAAAAGACCCACCCTGTTCCTTCTAGCCTTCATACCGGGGTTACCTTTCGGATAACCCTGGCCCCAGTAGGCTTCGACCCGGCTGGGTCCCTGCTCTTGCTGACAACTCCTTGAGGCGCGCGGGAACAGTGCGCGCCGTCGACGACTTGGGCTTGGTCCAGACAGTTACCGGACGGCCGGACAGCGAACTAACCATTGCTCACTGTCCGCACGGTGTCCCTCGCCTACGGTGGCCTCCACTCTCCGGGCTGCTACGGAGAGAAATTCTTAAAAAAAAACCTTATTTCACCCTTTTACCCGAACCGAGAATCGAACCCAGGAACCCACAAGAGGCAAAGGCATTAAAAAATTACTACAAGACTAATGATACCTACATGTTTATGATAAAAACTTTTTTATCAAGTGTGACTTTTTTATGAAATGTGAACGATCTGTTTCCATTTTTTGTGCAGTTACATAAATAAACAGGTTATTTATGTAACTTCACGTTAACCTTGACCGACACTCATTGCTTTGTTACACACTGGAGGACGGATAAAATTAAAAGTGAATTTAAAAAATAGAGATCAATATACTTTAGACGTTTGCGTGTGTTCCGTAGAAAAAGACTAGTTCTTTTCTACGTTATATTAGGAAGTTTTATTCCACTTGCCTACAGTCTTCATCGAGCATGGTTTAAAAGTTTATTGCTTCATCTAACGCAACGCATCCAACCCGAAGTTTTATGAAAATACAGTGCAAAAAAAGAGAGATAACGCCTTGACTGCTAACGAATTTGACTGCGTGAATGTAAATTTTCCCAGGGGAATATCATCTCCCAGATAGCTTAGGGTTGACTTATCATCTAACCAGATGTGGCTAAAATACCCATGTTTTTACATGGACCGACTTACTATCAAACGGTCAGGACAGTTACTGGATAACACGATAGACTTATGGTCAGACTTGACTGGCAAAACTTGAATATCGCGGGCTACTTTTGAGTGGGTGGAACGGGGGGGCGTGTCAGACTTTTAAAAATCTTAAACCCCATCATACCCCCTCCATCATGAGACATATTGTGGCGCGCGTAGAATACTACGCACCATCAACGACTTGGGCTTGGTCCGGACGGTCGAACGCCTACGGTGGCATTGAATGCAGTTGACACGACTGCAACAGAACCGCATCATGCACGGGAGGGCGGACCGTGCGGGCGGGTAGGTATGACGCAGTTCGGATGCAGTCCGTGTGCAGTTCACACGACTTCAATCGGACTGCACGTTTGGTTTGCAGTCGTGTTTGCAGTTCTATTGCAGTCGTGTCAACTGTATTTAAACTGCACTTATACTGAAATTTGCAATTGGATTGCAGTTGAAATGCGGTCCGTCTGTTTAGACCCAACTAAGACAGCATTCAAAACACAAACCGTTGATGACGGGTCTGTGTTTTAGAACGCAGTACAATCAAATAAAATCAAAACGAAAATCGGACTAGGTAAACGTTTCCGCGTCGTGCAGCATAGCCTAGCAGTAATTTATTCTAGACTTGTCTATCAAACAAAAATAGTCCAAAACTGTAATTATTTCAGAATAACGTTATTATAGTAGTAACAAAAACAATGTGTTGCAGTCTACCTTGTTAAATTGAGCGGGTTACGCAAAAAATGCATTTAGGTATCTTGAAGTAATATGATGGGATAAAAAAATCGCATGTTGGGAAGTTAATTTTACTAGCTTAAAAATGTATAGCATAAATTATCAAAGAAGCAAATTGGAGGTGGGGTAGCGGAGTAAAAAATACCATACGAGCTGCTTTGTCTGATTCACAGACAAAGCAAGTATTCTTGGTACAGGCCATGGTCCGGAGCGAGGAGGAGTGGTAGGCGGTCGCCTCCTTCTGCAAAGCAATTATACTAACAAAGGAGGAAGCCGCACGCGTGAGGCAACGACACTCACGCCCCTGCCGCCACCGGGAGCAATGAATAGCTCGCTGTCTGACCGACCGGTAACTGTCCGGACCGAGCCCAAGACGTCGACAGCGCGTATTTTTCCACGCGCGCCTCAAAGGGTTGTTCGCAAACCGTAGGAGCCCTGCAAGGTCGAAGCTTACTGGAGCCAAGGAATAGTTTCTGAAAGGAAGATTCAGCCCCGGTAAGGCAACGAAGGAACCCACTATATATATATAATGTCAGTAATAATGTATATAATGTAAAAGAGGAATGGGAAAGGATGTCATTTGGTGATTTTGCTAGACATGCCAATTAAACACTAAAATAAATAAAGGAGTAATCTATTCACTCTTTACTTAAGGATCCCCAGGTTATAGCTATATGGAAACACAGACTCCGGGAGGGTATTCCACTTCTTAGATGTACGCACAATATATCTGTTGAACCCTGGCTAAGATACTACGGATTATGTTAACAAATCATTCCGAAGATAGCCGAACATGTCCGAGCCTTCTTTGTGTTAAATCCATCACGAAGAAGAAGTAATTTCAGCTCAAGACTCATGACTTCTAAGTCAAGGACTCCTTGTCCTAAATGTTTGTTTCATTGTTTATAATGAAGTACTTAAGTTGGTATCTTTGCAAGTAACCTAAACGCCGGATTAAAAAGGCAGATTGGTGGGGCTCTATGGGCCGTAACGTGGTCTTAACTTCCACCTACTTTGTTGTGGACACACCCCATACAATTATGTGCCCAAATTTTGACACACCTTGCACTTTCTGGTATATACGGCTTTGACTAATAAATAATTCAAAAAAACACGTTACACGTAAACGATGATATAATAAATTGCATTCTGAACAATTTGAACCCAGAAATAAAAATCTCAAGGATGTCTGCAGTTATTCGCTATAATTATTAAAATTGGATTAATTGGTCAATCACAATCGGCGAGTATGTAATAATAGTTGTAAATAGAAACAAGACATAGAACAAATACCAGGAATAATACAACCTTATTACTAATAGGAAACCTGAAGCACCTGTCTAGTATATTATGTAAAGAATCTATGTACAAAATTCCAAAACTGATTTATAAAAATTCTTAGTTATAAGCCAATTATTTTTGACATGCCTGTTGAACTAGTGGTTAGTGACCCTGACTGCTATGCCGGAGGTCGTGGGTTCGATTTCCACCCAGGACAAATGTTTGTGTGATGAGCATAATCATTTGTTCTGTGCCTGGGTGTAATTTATCTATAATATGTATGTATTTAGAAATATATAAGTATGTTTATCAGTTGTCTAGTACCCATAACACAAGCTCTGCTTAGCTTGGGACTAGACGGCGTTGTGTGATAGTGTGTAATATTATATTATATTATATTATATTATATTATATTATATTATATTATATTATATTATATTATATTATATTATATTATATTATATTATATTATATTATATTATATTATATTATATTATATTATATTATATTATATTATATTATATTATATTATATTATATTATATTATATTATATTATATTATATTATATTATATTATATTATATATTATATTATTATATTAATTATGGTACCTAATTAGCGACATAAATACATAATCACCGCGCCATCCGGACGAATGAGGGATGTCACATTATATTCGAATTTTTAATTCTAGAAATTCCGGCTTTCCCTCGCAATGTTTTCCTTCACCATTTTGAGAGCAGTCTATGATGATGCCAAAATGCAATGCGCTTGGTTTGAACCCACAACCTACAACTCGTAATCCGTGGTCGTTACAACTGGGCCACCACTGCTCATTATTTAAAAATAGTCTACTACAAAATATTTCTCAGGCAATATGCAGATACAGCAAAAAAATGGGTCTCAAGATAATAACATCATAATTACGAAAAATACTAAGAATTTATCTGTCACAGCCACATCGTATGTAATAGGACTGTTATTGTTCGCGTATATAAAGACATTACATAATAGGACGACACTGTAATTGCGTAATTTTTGTAAATAATTGGTATTGTTGCGCTATTGAAATCGTCTCGACGCAGTATTGTTCAAGGAATAAAGTAACTAACTAAATGATTCATAAAAGGCACACATGTGGCTACATTTTTCTTTGGTTTTCCGTCTAACTTATTATTTATTTTTCCTCACACTACAAATTACACCTGCATCATGTCGTTTACAAACATGTAAATTCACATACCCAAGACATTCAGACCCAGAACAACATACAAATATTTTTACAAGAGTCGAACCTGCGACATTCAGTGCAGCAGCTAATCAGTAAATCACTGTGCCAACCGAGCTATCGAATTATTGAGTGATTGATTTTTTTAGGGTTAGGTATTTTCATCAGATGACTTTTTCTGCTTGGGGTGAAGAGAGAGGTAGATCATTTTTTTATTAACTAAAATCCACCTAAGTCCTTCAGTTTCCATTAGCGTTCCAGGACACTCGGTAGGTATTTTAGAAAATCCCCATGGCCCAAGCAGGCCTTACAGGGCCCCTACGGTTTCGCTGACATCTCTTTGAAGCGCGCGTTGAACATTTAGCGCCGCAGTGCCGTCGACGACTCAGGCTCGAGCCTTACAGGACGGCCGTACAGCGAGCTACCCAATGCTCACTGTCCGCAAGCCTGCAAGCACTTTAACACTTACGATACAAATGATTCATATCATTAATATAAAAAAATAATTTTGATAATGACCATTATTTTTAATTGTCCGATACAGAAATGCATTTAAATACTAACTAATCTCTTCCGGCATCACCGACTTAGGCATGAAAAGGTAATTAATCATGATACCTTATACCAAACGTGTCCGTGAATATAAGTAATGGCTAATAAACTATTTATTGAAGCAAATCTTCATTAACAGATAGAAACGTGGCTCATAAAATGTATCGATATATTTACGTTGGCATAAACGTGTCTAAACAACACTATTGCAAATAACTATAATGCCGTGATTAGGTTTAGTATAAAATCATCATCATCATCAGCCTTTTAAATGTTCCCACTGCTGGGATTCAGGCCTCCTCTCTATGAGAGGGAATGGGCCGTAATCCACCACGCGGGCCCAGTGCGGGTTGGGGAATGTAACATGTCTTTGAATTTTTGGTTCTAAGACTTGTCGGTTTCCTCACGATGTTTTCCTTCATCGTTTTGAGAGCAGTGGTAATGAAATAAATTACACAATGCGCCTTGCAGGGTTTGAACCCGCGACCTACAACTCGTAACTCAGTATAAAATAGTTACTTAATAAATATTTAAGTTATTTGTGTACATAAATTGTAATTTTAATGAACTTATGCAACATAAATTAGAATTAAGTTATTTCTGTGCCCTGTGCCTAGGCACCGCCGGCTCCGCACTAATTACGGCACTGCTCCATCGTACTTCACATTCACAAAACTTGAAAAAAAAAAAAACAAGTGCTTCTACATTATACAATGCTAATGTTTTCTAATACAAAAGATAAAAAATTATCATAGGTTCTACTGAGATATAAAAAAAAAAACAAAAAAAAATACAAGAAGGGGAATATAATCTCTTCCAATAT
This sequence comes from Mythimna albipuncta, assembly GCA_929112965.1. NCBI lineage: Eukaryota > Metazoa > Arthropoda > Insecta > Lepidoptera > Noctuidae > Mythimna > Mythimna albipuncta. The sequence goes on along the minus strand of OV815972.1, from coordinate 7,918,435 downwards.
TTATAAATACATACAAAAAAAAAATGAATTTGAAGGTAAAAAAATGGCTGTGGCCAACACATCATAAACAGGTAAAGTTTGTTTTTTTGTTTGTAGGAGGTAATCTCTGGAAGTACTGGTCCAATTGCTAAATTTTTGTCACCGATAGAAAGCTGCTTTATTTCTGAATGAACGCGGGCGAAGCTGCGGGCCAAAGCTAGTTACCATTAAAAATAGGGTCAGTTGGTCATAAAACAAGACTGGCATGTTAAAACCAGGATGTCTATAAATACAACACTCTATTCAGACTTTATGACCCCGAAGCACTAACTTAATCATAGCTATCTTAGTGCACTAACCTAGCTTATATTCTGATTAAGACATAATAACCGTTTTACATACTTGCTTGGAACCCAATTAAACTATTATATGCATTTGCATAAGTATTCTTAACCTTTTTTGACCGTGCTTACTTACGGACACAATTATTATTTATGTAAATATAATATTAACTTGAGGTAATGGATCAGTAATTGAATGCGGTCATTATTTTTATGGTAAGACTCAGAGAATTCGATTTCGGCACTGATTGACGGATTGACTGTTACGATGTGTGTCGCAGTTTCGATTCCCATTTGTATGACATAAAGATAGGTTTCCGGGTCTTTTTTTTACGGTGGGAAAAATCATCCAATGACAACCCCCGCTCTTGCTCTGGAGATAGTGTCAGACTCTTACTGACTAAACGACCCACCCTGTTCCTTCTAGCCTTCATACCGGGGCTTGAGTTCCCTTTCGAATAACCCTGGCCTCAGTAGGCTTCGACCCGGCTTTTTTTTTTATGGTGGGAAAAATCATGCATTGACATCCCCCGCCCTTGGGCGGAGCGGGAGATAGTGTCAGACTCTTACTGACTAAAAGACCCACCCCGTTCCTTCTAGCCTTCATACCGGGGCTCGAGCGCCCTTTCGGATAACCCTGGCCCCAGTAGGCTTCGACCCGGCTGAGTCCCTGCTGTTGCTGACAACTCTTTGAGGCGCGCGGGAACAGTGCGCGCCGTCGACGACCTGGGCTTGGTCCGGACAGTTACCGGACGGCCGGACAGCGAGCTACCCATTGCTCACTGTCCGCAAGCCCGCGTCTACGTTGGCCGGAAATCGGGATCAGAATCCCGGCGGCGGCGATAACGCCGTTGCCTGATGCGTTCGGCCTCCTCCTTTGCGAGCATTACTGCTTCGCAGAAGTCGCCGACCGCCTGCCACTCCTCCTCGCTCCGGACCATGGCCTCAACCAAGGCCCGGCGCGAGAGGTCTCCGCCGCCGATCGCCCCCACGAGGGCACGGCGATGCTCCGCCCAAGCAGGGCACACCTCGACTGTGTGCTCCACCGTGTCCTCCGGGCGTTCCGCACAGTGGCGACACCCGGGCGTCACTTCCGCATGAATCGAGTGCAGGAACCATGTCCGGTGAGTACCTGCGTCATGTGGAAGGTAAGGACGCCGTGAGGTCTTTCCAGCCACGCCTCAAAGAGGGGACTTACCGGACCCGGCTGGGTCCCTGCTGTTGCCACTCCTTGAGGCGCGCGGAAACAGTGCGCGCCGTCGACGACTTGGGCTTGATCCGGACAGTTACCGGACGGCCACGCCTCAAAGAGGGGACTTACCGGACCCGGCTGGGTCCCTGCTGTTGCCACTCCTTGAGGCGCGCGGAAACAGTGCGCGCCGTCGACGACTTGGGCTTGATCCGGACAGTTACCGGACGGCCGGACAGCGAGCTACCCATTGCTCACTGTCCGCAAGCCCGCGCCTACGATAGGTTTCCGGGTCTGGGTGTATTGTATATGTGAGTTTATGTACAAATTTGTAAACACATCCATGATACAGAAGTAAAGTAGGAGTCAAGGGTTTTCCAGGAAATCTGCTACCGTTTCGTATTCTGGCTGAAGCAACACCTAAATGTCATCATTGTGTTGACCGCCCTGAAGACACGGTGGAGCATACGGTGGAAGTCTGCCCTTCTTGGACGTAGTAGCACCGTCGTGTCCTCGTGAAGGTGAACTGTGGCGGCAACCACTCACATCAAGCTCTGGTTCAGGTCAGGGTGCGTAGTGAGAGGAAATAGAAATCCAACGCAAAGATGCAAACGAAGAAGATGACCGCAACAGTGAAGGAATGAACGTCCACTCCGGTTGCCATTGAAGATGCTCTGGGTGTTGGGAGCCGTATGGCGGTATCCAGCCACCGTCGAGGACTATGAACAATAGGTAGCTCAGTCCGGACCTAGCGCGCCTCAAAGCGTGTGTCAGCAAAGCTAAAGGGGCCTAGCAGAGCCGATGCCTTAGCGGCTGTGGGAATATTTCAAAAACTGACCGTGGCCCTAAACCGCAAATGGTAACTGAAAGATCCAGGTGGCTTTTGATTAGCAAAACTCTGATACGCCCTCTTGATCTATTTCACGATTTACCACAAGAAAATAAATATTCTATAATATATAATGAAGCTATTGCGTACTTAACTGTTGTATAGACAATGACATTGTCTCATTGTCTATGCGTGTATTGTGCAATTGTTACGGCATCGCAAGGACGCTCTAGTCACGAGATCAACTAATCTATGACGTTATGATGCACTTCTTCTTTAAATTCTTACATTGCATGTTATATAACAATATCCCCCACAAGATCTGTTTGTTTGCGACAAACTCAAAAACTGCCGAGCCGATTTTCATGAAGATTTAACGACGAGTCAGTGTATAAAAAAAAATATTCTATATTGTGTAAAAAACACTCGAACCTATTTTTTTTTTAAATGTATGCCCTTTCACCCGCCGTTATTCGATTTTCATTTATGATACAACATTGTTGTAAATGCCTAAACTGATTTTGATAAAACAAGCTTCGCTAGAAAATCTATTTTCAAATAACACGCATACAAATCGGTTCAGCCGTTTTAAAGCTACCGTACCACTGACAGGCAAACAGACACTCACAGATAGCGGTCAAACTTATAATACACTCCTCTTGTTGCGTCGAGACAAGAGACCGTTTCAGCATTTTCGTAATTGAATAACTTATATATCTCATAGAAAAAAAAATTAATACACTTACTCAAAAACTCGCTCTTATTCCCACCACTTATAGGCATGCAATAGACTTTTTTCCGCAATAGTGCAGAAAAGTAGACGTGCTCTCCCCGCCACAATTTTATTACACGTATTATTATCAGACTGAGGGCGCGTCAACTCCCACAAGTCGACAATCAGCCCCCGTTTATTCCTGGGGCCAGGGTTATCGGAAAGGGAGCTCGAGCCCCGGTATGAAGGCTAGAAGGAATGGGATGGGTCTTTTAGTCAGTAAGAGTCTGACACTATCTCCCGCTCCGCCCAAGAGCGGGGGATGTCAATGCATGATTTTTTCCCACCATAAAAAAATAAAAAAATAATAATAAAAGCCCCGTTTATTCTTTTTTGGGTTTAAAGTAATTTGATACACGTGCAAATTAGTCACTGCAGCCATCGGCTCCATAAAAACACTCGCCTACGGCTCGTGCGAATTCTGCCTCGGTCGCAATGACAAACTTTTTGCACTAGTATCAAAAAGTACTATAGTGACAAAACTCCAGACTGCATATAAACGGAACACCAATCATGTATATTTGTTGCCGAGCCAATTGAAAATAATAGGACATTATGATTTAACTGATCGCGAAGTAATTAGTCTTACTCAATGTTTATAAAGTACAGAGAGCAGTGGTGACTCTATGGTATCTAATAGGGGACTTAACGGTGAAAAAACCCACCCCGTTCCTTCAAGCCTTCATACCGGGGCTCGAGCGCCCTTTCGGATAACACTGGCCCCATAAACAGTTTTTCTTTTTAAACGGGCAATAGTTTTTTGCAATATATGGCTACACGTTTAGCAACTAAGTCCTGGCCATCACAAAAATATTGTATTGCAACTCATGGCCGAGTAATAGTATAGCTAGGCCATGCCTTCTTCTTCTTCGTTTCGTGTTGATGCTCTCAAACTGTACATCTTCTGACCAATATATTACATTTCTTTTAAGGTTAAGGCACGTGAGCATATTCGCAAGATATTGGTAGAATCATCACCGAGCTAATTGGTTGGATTTGTTTTTTCACAACATCATTGTTTTTGTTATATATATGTAACTAAGTATGTATTTACTATTGTATATATTTGTTTCTCTTCTGTTTTGTCTATTTATTAAGTTGCACCTGCCATGTTTTGTTTCTGCACCACCCTAAGGTCGATAATGCCTAAGGCATTAAGTCCGCCTTTGTACAGTTTTTTTTTTGTGCATAAAGCTTTAAATAAATAAAATAAATAAATATATAGCAACCTGTGCCTCGTATAGATCCTGAAAACTGCAGGTCGTTACGCAGGATGGCCTATATGCAGTTGGTATACAGCTTGTTGTGCTAATTGGGCATGCGTTGCAATATACAAGGTGTAAGGGACAGCCCTCCACAAACTTTAAGGGCTTGCTCAGTAGACAAAACTGAACAACCTTCCACATTCTTTTTTTCAGGAATAGAGAAAAAAAATCGGCCTCGCCATGCAAATTGTACAATCAAGATTATCATTTTGTATGGCGAAGCTGATTTTTTTTTTTGTTTCATGATAAAAAAATTGTGGAAGGTTGTTCAGTTTCATCTTCTGAGCAAGCCCTTAAAGTTGGTGGAAGGCTGTCCCTTACACCCTTTATATTGTAGGACTGTAGATACACAGTAAAAGGTTCCCTGGCTCCTAATCCCAAACTAGGCTTATTGCCTGTGCCTTGGAAGTCAGTTCCTGCAGAAATTCGTATGGATGTCAGATGTCTTCGAATTTTTGGTTCTAGGACTTTTTCTTTTCTTGGTTCTACAGACTCGGGCAAGAAATTACATTTCTTAGTTGTACGCACAATAAATATGCGTTCCCAAAACTTTTTGTACGTCGTACCTATTTTGTAAATAACCAAGAGGAATATTGTCTACATTGTAAAGGTCAAATTGCGAGTAGCCCCTGCCTACTTAGATGTAATTACATGTAAGATTGCTTCCTCGACTGTTCAGTGATTAAAAAATATTTTGTCGTATTTACTTCTATCAGGAAGACATGCGCAACTATTAAATATGTCAAGTAGATGAGGTAAATTACCGCATTATGTTCTCTTAGGCGCCATCCATTAATCACGTGTGGCTTGAATGAAATCACGGAATATTACTTCATGTAAGATATCACGTATAAATATTTTTTTAACAAACGCGCGATTTTTAAACCGAAAAGCGGCCTGTAGTAACATGTCGTTGCAACGACCGAGCATTGGTTTATTATTACTTTTATGCCTATCAAAAACAACGTTAAACCTTTCTGTCTAGACATTTCTATCATAGTCTTTAATTTCAGAATAAAATAAGATAAACCTGTATTTAAAAATAATATGCAAAATAATTAAGGATTCTTTGTAGGTACTAAAAATACACGTAATGTGGGGGAGAGGAGCGAGGACCCCTCCCTTCTCTCCACATCACGTCGTAGACCTTACCACGCATCAAGGGGGAGGAGGTTAAAATACTAAAAAAAAATCACGTGATTAATGGACGGATTATGTGTGGTAATATTACAAAAACTGTACAATATTTGTATCTTATATGAATGACAAATCTTGTATGGTTCGAAATCCAATACTTAAACTGCATGTAAAGCAGTTTTGATTGATTTACATATGCAATGTTCACTTTGAAGAATTTTTTACCACCAATTTTTATGTGTAAAAATGTTTCTAAAGGTCCAAGCCGTTTCGAAGGAATAGGGAAAAGTTGGGAAAAGTTGCGAAATTGCTATTTTTTTTTTTTTGACAAAAGTGCACGAAAAAATCAAATATTGATATTTTTGTTCATGAATCTATAATAAACATATATTTTTTTCAAACCAATTGACGTAGCCGTTACGGAGGAGTAGGCCTCAGAAAATCACTGTTTTATGGCACTTTTCGGTCGCTTGGCCCTTAAGTATTTTGCATTTTTCAGGTCAGATACCAGTTGAATATTAAATGAAATACGATTCGCGAGCGTAATACATGTTTAATAATTATAATTTTGCTTATAAATTATTACTTATATACAATAAATCAATTATTTAAATTATAAATTAAATATAATAAATTATAATTATGATGACTAAAACATATATTTATTTAGGTTTTAGTATAAATAGTAGTTTTTTTTTACGTACATATGTAAATTTTATCTGATGTAAATAATTAAACATTTAAACATATTTATTAGCAATTATGATAATTAAACAAACATATTTATTAGCGGAGTTATAATGCTTAAAAAACCCTAAGCTCTAACCCCATTGAATGAATATTTAACGATAAACATTAACTTGGCGGCTGCCTTTGGGAATCTAGTTCTAGTTATCCTATAAAATGAGTGTTATGTCTAGGAGAGGGAATGGGCCGTAATCCACCACGCGGGCCCAGTGCGGGTTGGTGAATGTCACATGTCTTCGAATTTTCGGTTCTAGGATATGCCGGTTTCCTCACGATGTATTCCTTCACCGTTTTGAGAGCAGTGGTAAAGAAATAAATTTCACAAAGTAATGCGCCTGGCAGGGTTTGAACCCGCGACCTACGACTGGTAAGTCGGAGCCATTACTGTTCGGCCACCACTGCTCTCTCTCTGACTTCTTCCAGATACAAAGACTTATCAATATTTTGAAATATCGATAATTTCTTCAATTAGGTATTTCAAGTTGGAATTACTTCTCTTATACCAGGGTGGTGCGAGAGAGCGTGTCAGACTTCTGACTAAAACCACACCTATGTTCCTTCAGTTGCCTTTTGCATTCTAGGATCACGAAACCTTTCATAGTTTCCCTAAAACCCCAGCGTCTAACACTATCTCCCGCTCCGCCCAAGGACGAGGGATGTCATTGGGATGATTTTAACACACCAAAAAAAAAAAGAAACCCATTTGTTGACCTTTCCGATTCCAGGACCTCGGTGACTCTTTCGAACATTCCCATATTCCACAAACTGGCATAACTTTGAAGGACAGCCATTTATAAAGTGACCTTTGAATATTTCAGGCGCATCGCAAAAGCACACGGTGCGTGTGCCATTCGCATGGATGCGACTTCGGCATTCTCCGCCCGCGCGGCCGAGCGACTCGGGTACAGCAAAGTCTACTCGGTGTTGTACGCTGATATCCTGGATGGACCACAGCCGAAGCCACCCCATTTCGAGGCTTCCGTTTATCTCAAGAAGTTCTAAGGTAAATTCTTATTTAAAATTTTACTAAAGTACCAAGTTAGCCCACGATTTTCTGAATGTGAAATAGAGATGAAGCTGTATTTCATCTGGTTCATAAGTAGCTTATTTGAAACTAGCTTTTATCTGCGGCATTGTCCAATTGTCAATTTGATCCGAATCTACTGGACTGATTGAGTTGCACGGGTGTGAAGCATAAATAAAAGAATTTGCCACTAGGTCATTTTTGGGAAGTATGCATATTTGATAATATATGTTCCACGAATTTAGCAACATTGATCTTCAATATAACACTTAAAGGTTATGTCGAAGACTCATCAATCAAATGCAAAATTTTCGTATGTTTGAAATTAATTATTTATAATCTTACAATGATTTAAGAATATTTATGAAAATTGACCATTCACCGTCCTCTTTTGCTCTGAAACACCGAGATTACCTAACTGGTTCAAACCAACTCTTCAATAATATCATAGTAGGGTAGATAATTCAAAATGTATTATTATAGTTGTTACAGCCATGTAGAAAAGTGATTATTGTGTATCTTTCCCGAAGAATAATTTATTATTGTTATTTTTCAGAATCTGCACAACACACACAAACAAAATCAAGTTCTTCAAGATTCGACGACCAACAACTTATCCAAATTAGAAAATTAGCTGTAGGGTACTTACGCACGTTACTCCTAGATTTTATTCAAACCTAAAACCGAAGTAATTTACTGTAGTAGTGTGACTAAGTACCTAGAAGTAAGTAATTTTATAGATGTATTATGATTTTACTATGTATAGATAATTATTACACCTGGCTACTGAAGGCTAATGGAGAAGCAATAGAGCGAGGCTCAAATTGAGGAATGATAGAATCCCGAACGGGACATATAGGACGCATTATCCTACAAAATGCATGATGTGTTTAAGGTTTAAAGCCAGTTGCAGACCAAATGCTAAGCTAAGTTAGTTTAGCTCGGCTTGCATAGCTGCCACAGTTTTTCAAGCTACGCAACGGCGTAAACAACTAACTTAACTTCGCATATTTTAGTTAGCTCACATAGCTTAGTCCGCATAGCTTGCGGTCTGCACACAAGTATGGAAAACTACGTTGACTATGCGAGCCAATTTAGCTTAGTTTTCGGTCTGCAACCGGCATTATGGGCAGCTGATGGATTGTCGTTCTCTGCTGTACAATTACCGCCACGGATCTTGAGCGCTGGCTTCAAGTTGCGCAGAAGTCAAATATTCGGTGTCTTTAGTGGTGCGAAGTGAGAAGCGGGGACAGGGAGTGTCAGTGATTGGCTCGCCGCGCCATCGTGTCATAGACGTCACTTGTTATTCGTATATCTAACAACGAAGACAATTGGCTCGCCAATGTATGGAATGCGCAAAGCGATCCCCACTCTGACGCCGATCGCTCAAAATCCGTTTCGGCAATTGTATGTGTATAGTAAAGAGAGATATATTGGTGATATAAGTTATTTGGTTTTTTTTAACACATATATGGTTCCCTGTGCACGATGCAGGACAGTAAGAGGATGAGGATATTTATCCTCCTCGTATCAACTTGCTAGCGTGGTCTCATGAATGTGCTTGGTCGGAAATGTTTAGTCTATTAAAAAAAAACAAGTTACTTATAATATCACCAATATATCTCCCTTTACCTTACTTGTGAATTTACTATTTAATATAAGAATAATCGGGCTCAAAAATAAGAGACGAACAGAAGACAATTAGTTTATCTGCCGTGGCAATGATTGCTACCAATTAAATGACAAATTATCATGTTGACCGTGATTTTTGTCTTTAAAAAAAAATATTTTGCTTCTTTATAGATACAGGCATCGCAGTATTTTTCCATTCCATAATTATATAAATAGATTTAGTTTAGCGGTGCCTAGTAAAATATAATAGCAACACACTTTATGATAATATTGTTATAACAAATTGATTAGGCTTTTTCAACTTCTCGTTTTTTCACCTAACTATAATATTAGTAGTTCCTTAAACTTGTAGTATTATTTAATGTATTCTAGATTAGTCTAATACACTAAAAAGTAGAAGAGATTGTGGTAGCCATATTAGGAATGTGCTTGCTTTTAAACACGATAAAAAATCACTAGCGTATAGCGTATCTGGCTATTTGATAGTCCTTAAGTAATAGATATCTAGAACTCTATGTGAAACGATAAATATAACAATATCGTTACATACTTTTCGTAAATAAATATGATAAGAAGGAAACGTCTTTATAAAAAAAAAATATCGAAGCAAAGCTTCAAAAAGACGTTATCATGCTGCGCAAGCAATTCCACAGACATGATTTAGAATCTCTCCTACTTTAGATCTACTAAACCCAGTCAAAGTAAAATGTTTGGTCAAATCAAATTAATTGTGATTTAGTCTGTAAATATTGTAATTTTTATCTCAATAAATGTAATGTAAAAATTAAATCTTTTAATTTAGTTTTATTACCTCCTATTTTCCTACTGACAAACTCGAGGCATGTTAATCGTTATCTAGGGGAATGTTTGAAAGAGTTACCGTAGCCCTGGTACGCAAATGTTAAAAAAAGGGTCACAGGCGGGTTTTTGTTGTTTAGTTTTTCCCGTTCGGTGACCGTCCGGACCGAGCTTGAGTCGTCGACGACGCGTAGTGTTACTACGCATACCTCAAACAGATGTCAACAACTCCGTAGGTGCTCAATAACTCGTCCTCAACAGCCGGTGTAATTTCAAAGAGCACTTCCAACGTCTGGCTCCCAAACTGAATCGGACTGGGGTCGCCCTCAAGCGACTTCTGCCCAACTGAAAGGGTCCAAACACCTTCTGCCGGAAGCTCTACGCAAATATACGGTGTCCTTTACGGTGCGTTGGTATTGGCTCCGTCACTACGAAAGCACATGCACGCAACATGTTGACCTATGTTACATCGAGATTTTGGTCTACGTCTTTTTCACTGCAAGTCTTAGCATAAATTCACTGGTACAGTAAAATGGGGTGAATAGAGACAAAACTTTAAAGGGTATTTTCTCGATATTTGAATATTTTTTGCAGTATTTAACTCTATCAATTTATTAATGAATTATTATTCTAAAAAATCGATGCTTCGAGGCCGATATTATAGTATAAAAGTGAAAAACCAAACCAAAGTTTTGTCTCTATTCACCCCTAAGTCCCTATTCACCCCGTTTTACGGTATTCAAAAAATAACTAGTATATTTTACCTTATTATAAAGGTCACAGGACCAGTCGTTGTGGCAACGCTTGGGGGAGGCCTATGTCCAACAGTGGACGTCTTTCGGCTGAAATGATGATGATGATGATGATAAAGGTGAATGTTTGTTAGTGTGTATATTTGTTACTTCTTCACTCTCAACCGGCTGAATGGATTTGGATGAAATTTGGCACAGGGGAAGGCCATGACCAAGAATCCAAGAACACCTAGCATATGGGATACTTTTTATCTCTTGGTATAACTTAGCCGGAGTACATTTAGTGGCAACATCCGTCTTCTCCACCAAAGCCGCTGAACAGCTGGGCTACAAGAAGATCTACTGCATCAATTATGCCGAAATGCCAGAAGGGCCACCACCTGATCCTCCACATCTCAGAGCTTGCGTCTTTTTTAAACTGCTTTAGGGTTTTACTTGTTGAAGAATTCTTTTGCGTTACCAAGAAAAAATAAATAGAGAAGAAAGCATGTTTACTTGGCACACTCAATCATTCTATCTAGCGTTTTTCCAAAGATTCTAGTTTAACTGGATACAGTGGTGTACCAGTACTTTACAAGGATCGATTGCCTATATTACCACCACAACCCAGCCATAACTATGGCGTGCCCAATCCAATTGATTAGGTAAGTCTCTTTGAAGAGTGTCTGGAAAGACAACACGGCGTATTTACTTTCCGCATGACGCAGGTCCTCACTGGACATGGTCAGTTCAGGAGGTTCCTGCACCGAATTCATGTGGAAGTGACGCCCGGATATCACCATTGTGTGGCACCACCCAAAGGACACGGTGGAGCATACGGTAGAGGTGTGCCCCGCCTAGGCAGAGCACCGCCGTGTCCTCGAGGGGTGCTCGGCGGCAGCAGGTACAGGTCATGGTCCGCCGCGAGGAGGAATGGCAGGCGATCGCCTCTTTCTGCGAAGCAGTAATGCTAGAAAAGGAGACGGCAGCACGCGCGAGGCAATGACCCTCGCACCCCAGCCACTGGAATTTTGATCCTGATTTCCAGCCACCATCGCCAGCCGATAACCGTCCGGACCGAGCCCAAGTCGTCAACAGCGCGTAGTGATCCACGCGCGCCTCAAGGAGTTGTCAGCAAACGCAGGGGCCCTGCAGGATCTAAGCCTAGTGGGGCCATGGGTGATGCGAAAGAGATCCCCGGGGCCCTGGAACAATGGCAAAGAAAGAACAGGAGTGGGTTTTTAGTCAGTAAAAGTCTGACACGCTCTCCCGCTTTGCCTAGAGCGGGAGATATCATTAAGTAGATCATTTTCCCACCTAAAAAAAAGAACCCAGTAATTGGACATCACGATTTACTTGGCTTTTTACTATCCATAACGGCGTATATTTGGCACATACGCACAATGTGGGAACAAATAGATAAATAAATGGTTAGTTTTAGAAACATTAAAAATTTTGCCTCACGGTTGCGCCAAATAGGTTCAGACCAGTACCACGAGCTCTTAGCGCAACCCATTTGACGGCCTAAACTGAACAACTCATTAGGTATATAATGTGTATAGCTCCATTCATATATAATATCATTAATGTCTATACCTAACTACCAGTTGTAGGTACTTTGTGGATGTTTCGAGGTTTTTCTAAGCCTGGCTACGCACAACCATTCTAGACCTTTCGAACAGCAATGCGTTTTAATTATTACGTGCTACTCGTTATTTTCTCGGAGATATGGCGGAACAATAATAAAATTTCTAAAGAAAGTAGGTCAAACGAGGATTGAAATATCATCATTTCAACAAACTTTAACATTTAAAATGATCTGGCTAATTTTACTTGGCCATATCATGAAATAATCATTATGTATGATCTAGCTTAAACATATCTATTGTATACAAAAATCAATGCCACTTTTCGTTGTAATTTTATAACTCAAGAACGGGCTCACCTATCCAAACCAAATGTTTAGGCTTTTTTCGGACTATTTAGTAGATGGTTTATGTGAAGTTTGGTAGGGTAGAGTAGGGTAGAGTAGTGTAGAGTAGAGTAATGTAGAGTAGTATAGAGTAGGGTAGAGTAGGGTAGAGTAGGGTAGAGTAGGGTAGAGTAGGGAAGAGTAGGGTAGTGTAGGATATAGTAGGGTGGAGTAGGGAAGAGCGGGAGCGAAGCCGTGCGGGCAAAAGCTAGTATAGTATAGATATAGATTTTTTTATTCGCATGTGCCAGCAGATTATAAAATATGACCATATCTTTCTGTTATATCTTGTTTATCAGATAAGCTTATTCTTATCGATACAGATAGCTATAGGTTGATATCTATTGGCAATAGGTCGCTTATCGAATGCAGGATGCAGCCACTCGCCACGCCAGTTGTTAATTGTTACACCTCGAATTCTTAATTAATCTAATTACCTACTGACAACACGTTATCATTATGGTTAATTAACTTTGCAAGCAATTAAAATGATACAAAATGGTAGTAGTCAAGGATATGTTGGGCAGGACCAACACGCACTGGGTTCAAATGGTGGATTACGGCCCATTCCCTCTCCTAGAGAGAAGGCCTTTCCCAGTTGTGGGAACATTATAAGGGTGATTATGCTATGCGTATGCTAAGGATATGCTTATAGTCATATGCAATCAAATTATGGAATTCAGTTTCGGTTACTTCTTCCTTAGGCGATACTAGTGTTTCATACCTGGTTCTACGAATTTCCATAACTCCTTCCATTCATAAATTCAGTCACACGATAAGGGGCGGGGAGGGGAACGTGAAATTTTAATTGCTAACGAAAAACTTTAAAAAAAAATCCAACTCTATCTGTGGTAGGTACAAGTAGTTAAATTAAATGGAATTAAACTAATTTCAGAACTGCTGTTTTAATTTAACTATTAGTTGCCAATATGTGATGAAAGATCTCACAAATGAGTCCAGCTGTAGACAAGGACGAAAGGGGGAAGGAGTAAAAGTCATGAAATTCATATCACGTAATTCATGGATGCCTCGTACGTAGAGTCCTAGTCTCAAGATATACACCGCTAAATTTTAATCGTTTTAATCCCAAATCCGAGAACGAATAAAATTTGGCGGTGTATATCTCTATATCTAGATAGATACTGAATATAATATAGATATTGTTACAAAATAAGGACTTACCTACGTCATAACACTGTGTAATGGCGCAGATTGATTGAATTGTAATAAATATTATGTATGACTTATTGAGTAGTAAGGACTCATTTGTATTTCATACATATGGCTATGCGTAATGTAGGTATGAACAGGGACTTAAAAACACCTTCATAAAGGTGTGAAGTATAAGTGTTACATGTTGAATGTGTAAGAGAATCGAAAATGTAACACTTATATATGTGTTTTCAATGTGTTAACCCAAAACACTTAAAAAAGTGTAACCATAACATATCTGTAACAGATATAAAAGTGTTAATAAGTGTAACAGGTAGACGCTGCGTTTCCAAAGTTACAATTTACTTATTTATGATACTGTGCAATTATTTCAGTTACACATATTAACAGATATAACAGGTTACAGTTTGATTCGGTTGCACTTAATAACACATATAAAAGGTTACAGTTTGATTCGGTAACATTATTGTATCTGTTACACTTTAAAAGTGTTTCTCTGTTAAAACTGTTTTAAAAAACAGTGTTAAAACACATTATAACGGTTACAGTTTGAGTCCCTGGGTATGAACTCCAATTTTATGACAACACTTCGAACTTGACAGTTAATACAGTGTGAAAATAGTCAATATAATATCGTCCCAGCAGACATGGCATGGCGACCAGATGGTGTACGAAAAATTACAAGTATAGACAACATGTGGACACAGGCAGAACCCATTCTTTAACCCTACAGTACTCGTGAAGATCTCAGTGCTATCATTCACACTGAAAATCACGATACTAACCGATTAATATTTACATTTCTTTGGTCTCTCACACTTCTTCATCTGTTGACCATGTCAGTTTTATAAAAGACGACTTAGGTGCAATTATAGCATACCGTTAAACAGTAACACTGAGCATGAGTAACGATGAATAAGCCATAGACCTCTATGGAAGGGTTCAGACAAAAATGATTCTTATGCTATCTTCTTAACCTAGGATTTACCAAAAATATCCTTGGGGTTCAAATTTCAGACCGCGAAAAGAACACAATAGTATGCGCCAAGCCTAAAATAAAAGATGTTACCCGAAAATCTGCTATTCTAAAGTGGGATTGGGCCAGACATGTCTACTGTATGTCAGACGAACTGTGAGCTAAAAGAGCCACCTTATTAGGTCCCATTAAACGCAGGGTGACATCGCGGCAGACCAAGGCGAAGGTGGACAGATGAGCATGGCAACTACTGGAGAGACCGGCTCACAATAGCTGAGTACAGACGTTACGTGTGTGAAAAAGGAAGTGGAAGGCCTTTGTTAGTTAAATTACGTAAGCTTAAAGAAAACTTAACTTGCCTTAAAGCAGACAAAATAACTGCCGTGAGCTTAGACCATGAGTCATCCATCTCATCAGACAGAGAACTTGTTTACCTATCACGAATACACACTTCCCAACCTGTTCCTTTTTTTATTACCAAAACATCTCGCTGTCATTGACATTAGACTCGAAGCATCGGTCGCAATGTGCTCAAATGTTCTCATAGATGATTAGTAAATATACCGCACCGGCATTCGGTAATCGTAGCCGAGCCCCACTACTCGGTAGAACTTAAGGCTCCTACGCCTACAGCTAGTCTTGAAATTAACGTACAACGTGTCGACTACAACACAACACATTACAACTTCTACAACTCTTTGAACTGGGACCGCGGTCCCAACTTCCACCTATAAGCAATTTTTGTTTTTGTATTATTTTGAAACCAAAATACTACAAAAAAAACCCCGCGGAAAGCCTCCTACACAGGATCGATCATTGTGGCAACACTTGGGGGAGGCATATGTTCAACAGTGGGCGTTTATCGGCTGAAATGATGATGAAGTTGGGACCACGGCCCCGGTCAAAAGAGCTCTACGACCCGTTTCATGATCATCGTCGTCAAAATTTTAGCTGAAAGACGCTCAGTGCTAACTTAAGGTCTCTTTACAAGGTTTATATCTTTCGCGTGGATATACCTAAGTATATATACCTATATAGTATCTATCACACAATTTGTGTTTTTCGAAACATCAATATTTATCTAGATTATCTTGCCTATCAAGCTGCGCTGATTACCACACTACATCCATTGTGTTGATAGCAGTAACATAATCGAATTTAGTTAGATACTACAATAATACTTATTCAAAAATAAAATCAAATAAGTGCCTATTTTGCTAAGTCAATTGGTAAGTTGATTAATTTATGTTTACAGTCCCAAGAGATAATATCGCTAAAATAAATAGATAACCCCAAGAATATTAACTAAATAAACGCTACTTACCGTTACTGCATTCAGTAATTTTTATTACGCAATAAACGATAAGATAAACAAACATACGGCCGCATTCGCCTTAAATATAGTATTTTTATCTTTCACCGTTAATATGTAAATGCGTATGCTCAGAGCGTTCAAAACACTATCTGGTTGCGCGCTAGCCGTACGTCACACCGATTTGTTTTTTAAATTATAATAATTTATTTACTACGTTTTGTTTATAAATAGTCATTCTAATTTAAATAATATTTATGAAGTGTTGTTAAACGCGAAGTGAGAGTGTCAACGTTTCTAATACATTTGATAAATAAATTTGCCGAGTATTTAAGTTATAACTTAGTATTTTTTATTCCAAGTTCTTGCTAGTTATTGTAGGTAAGTTACAGCCAACGCTAATTACAATATAGACAATAAGACATAACATAAGTAACTACTGCAGGTATAACTATAGGTATGCGCTAAATGTATACATATGCTTACTTAATAACAGTTTTAATTATAAATAATTGTTTTAATAATAGAACTACAGGCGTAGGGATCTAGAGACTCGAAAAATCTTTTAGTCTGATCTAATCGATGTTTCTGTTCATAATTTGCAAATAATAATCTGTTTAATTACAGATTAGTTTGAACGTAAGTCCTTACAGCTATTTAATCGTCGCATTGTATCTTGTAGGTAACCGAAGTTACCTTGTTTATCAAGTGTATGTTAGTCAACGTGATCAGATTATCAAAATCTTAGATGGTGGACGTGGTGGTCTTGACAATAATCACAATGATATACCTAATCTGAAACAATCTTCATGTCCGATTGTTTTTATCTTTTTCTTTACACGATTGCATCTCTGTAGACTCCAATTTAGTCTTCAGTTCTGTTTGATATAAGCAGGTAAGATACTTATTTCACCGAAGACACTGATCTTCATTTAGAAACAAAGCTTCATCTATAATCATAGGATCATCAAAGGTTTAATCTCTACGATAATATATATATGTTTAAGATGGGCTACAGTAACACCAATTAATGTTTCTTCTGAAATTTTATATTTAATAGTTTCGTAATCTTCCTAAATGAATTTGATTTTCCATTTGCTAGATCGTAATTTTGCTTATTTATTTTCTTGTGACTTGTGCAAATCTAAACGTCTGTTATTTTTTAACATAAACATTAGTATAAGACCTCAAAAATGTAATATGTCCATATTTGAATATTGTTGATGAATATGATAAAATAAATAGTGCTTAACTATGTTACCTACTTAGTGTGGTGGTAATCAGAGAATTAGAACCAAAGAGTTATTATAGTCTTTGGTCGTAATTCTCTCAGACTTTAACTTGGCACACACGTGCTAACCATATTTATTTACATTTTTAGTCATGTAGTTATAATAACACTCATCTAGTTGGCTGTTTGTTGACACAAAAGCCATAAAAATATTACTGAACATTTTCACAAATCGTTATAAAAGTGTGCCGTTTATTATTTTCAAGGTTCGTGCTCACAATGGCAGGTTATGAAGTAAAGCCGGTAGAAGCAGGAGACACGGAGGCTATCCTGGTATTATTACGAAAGTAAGTTACAAGATGTGTTTTTTAGAAAATAATTAGGAAAGAAAATACCAATTCCTGCAAAAATTGCTAAGTGTCGCTTGCGATGTTTTTCCTGAACAAAAAAGCATGCTATTTTGGTATTCTAGACACAACAACAACCTATTTTGAACTGATAGCACAGGAGATTATGTACCAGGTATGACAGGCAGGCACGCTATCTACCCACACCACGGGATCCACGGCTGACTTTCCATCACAGTTATTTTCGCCACAAAGGACAAAAGACTGTCGCGAAAAAAGGACTCAGACCCACATCTTTTTCCCCGGGCATCGGGAATCGCAGATTAATGTTCGGCCACCGTAGGTGAGGGAGGAAATGTGAACGACGAGCATGTGTAGTCCGCCATCCGCTCGTCCTAAACAAGGTGCAGTTTTAAAGGTGCAAAAAATTTCAGGAGGTAATTATGTTAGTGATTCTCGACCCGAATCAGTAATAAAAATGAATCGCAGTCGTCAACAATCCGCGCCTCAAAGATATGTCAGCAAACCGTAAGGTTCCAGTAGGAAAAGTATGAAAGGGATACTCGTGGTCCTAGAAAGACAGAAAGCTAAAATAACATAGGAGTGGTTTTAGTCAGCAAAAGTCTGAAACACCTTCGCCCCACCCTAGAGCAGAAGTCATTAGATGACTTTCCACCTAAAAATACCCTCACTTCTATATTTAAGGGGAAGTTTTTTCCGCTACTCCTCACACAGACAAACAAAGCAATAGAACCTCCTCACCCTAATTTCGTCCATCTTCAAAAGACCTCTTTTCTTTTTGGATTCCAGGACATTCTTCATCGATGAGCCAATGAATCAGGCCGTTGGGCTATGCGCTGACGGAACCTGCAACGAGCTAGAAGATTACTGCAAACAATACTTACCTGGCGACGGCTGGTCCTTCAAGGCTGTTGATAAAGAAGGCAATATCGTCGGTATTATGGTCAGCGGAATCTGTGATTTAAAAGAGGTACGGTCTACAATCTTTACTCCTATCTTTAACCTAATCAAATTGGACTGAGAATACACTGATTTTTAATCGTTTTAATCCCGTCGAGGGTCGATCCGGTACATGAAACACTATCGATTTGTAAAGATAAAATTAAAAAATATTTAAGTACTTTTTTTTCAAAATTCGTATTAATTTACGCATTTACGAAATTAATTTCTTAAAGAAAACGTCAGCTGAGCGAGTCCAATGACCTTTATGGAGTAGTCGGTGTTGCGTACAAACTACCTATTGGTCATTGGACTCGCTCCGCCGCTCCTCAAAGAGATGTCAGCAAATTTTAGGGGCCCGGGAGGGCCGATGCCCGCTAGCTAGACCCGCGAGAATATCTGAAAAGGAAACTCGTAGTCCTAGAACGCAAGGGCAACTGAAGGACACAAGTGTGGTTTTAGTCAGTAAAAGTCTTACACGCCCTCTCGCTCCACCTAGAGCAGGAGAAGTCCTTGGATTATTTCCAACCTAAAAAAACCGGCCAAGTGCGAGTCGGACTCGCCCATGAAGGGTTCCGTAGCAGCAAGTAACATAATATAAAAGTTCTTGTTATGTGTTGTAACTTTGATCGATGTTTTAATAATAGTGTATTTTTTTCGGTTTATGACGCATTAAAAAAAAACTACTTACTGGACTTCGTTCAAACCAATTTTCGTTGGTAGTTTTTATAGTAATGTATATCATATATTTTTTTTAGTTTTATCATTCTCTTATCTTAGAAGTTAGAGGGGGGGGGACACACATTTTACCACTTTGGAAGTGTCTCTCGCGCAAACTATTCAGTTTAGAAAAAAATGATATTAGAAACCTCAGTATCATTTTTGAAGACCTATTCATAGATACCCCACACGCATGGGTTGGATGAAAAAAAAAATTTTGAGTTTCAGTTCTATGTATGGGTACCCCCAAAATTTATTGCTTTTTTTCTATTTTTGTGTGAAAATCTTAATGCGGTTCACAGAATACATCTACTTACAAAGTTTCAACAGTATAGCTCTTATAGTTTCGGAAAAAAGTGGCTGTGACATACGGACGGACAGACAGACAGACAGACAGACAGACATGACGAATCTATAAGGGTTCCGTTTTTTGCCATTTGGCTACGGAACCCTAAAAAAGGAACGCTTAAAGTTACTTCTAAAATGAACTTTTAATTTTAGCGCATTTAATTAAAATCTTGTTTTTAAAAGTACTTTCTTACTTATTAATTTTTAGCTTTTCAAACAAAATAAAGTCCCGCCGTCACCCCTTCCTTGTTTATGTGATGCCAAAATAGCCTCAGATAGGCATCTACTTATGTTTGAATGACTTGTAATTTTCCGCGTAGGTATATCTATAAATAGATTTGGTTCTTTCGTCATCATAAAATTACCGCATCGAGACATCAAGTTATACTCGTATTACATAGGTACCTACCTCCTATAGCAAATAAGCATCTCTTAGAGTTGCAATAGGTCGGCACCTACCCAATACTTTCTTCAGTAACCTAAACACAATAAATGATAAATGATATTTATTTTGTAAATAGGTTTAAAAAACACTTTTACACGTCAATTTTTTTTTTTTTTCGTCAGTTTATGCTAGATGAGGCCGGTGTTTCCTATCTGACTACCCTGAGAAGAAACACCGAAACAAACTCAGGGGTCAAAGTCTCTTTTAAAGTCCATACAGTAAATATGTAATGGTCAAATCACATGAGAACCATGCAGATTTGTCTGAGATGGTCTTTTGAAGAAAGAACCATACAGATTTGAGTGGACCTGTCCAATCAGTGTAAGCATTTGTCAGTATTCGAAAAGCTCAACTCAATATATCACAATTGACTTTATAAGGTTCCCACTACTGTAACTCAGGCCTCCTCTTTAGGAGAGTGAATGGACCGCAAGCAGCCTCAAAGTGGTATCACAATTCATCGACATTTTATTTTTTGTGCTAGGACATGCCAGTTTCTTCAAATGTGTTCCTATTACCTCATTATAATTTCAGCCGAAAGACGTCCCCCGGTGGGACATAGTAGGCCTCCCCCAAGCGTTGCCACAACGACTGTTCCTGTGCATCTCGCATCCACCGCACCGACTCTCTCCAGGTCGGCGGTCTACCTTGCGGACCGGTGCGCGGTCGCCACTCTAGAACCTTTCGGCCCCATCAGCCATCCGTTTTACGAGCAATGTGGCCTGCCTTTCTTTCCTATTACCTATCGTTTTGATAACAGTGGTGTGTTGAAGAAATAAAATCGCCTGTTAGTTTGAACCCATGACCTGCAAATTGGGGACGTTAGAGTCTGTCTAATAAGTTAAACGACTTGGGTAATTATTAGGATTTAATAAAATCTGATGTAGTCAACACGGGTTCAATAATCAAGGTTGATTAAGAGCTAGAAATCATTGTTTACTAACAGAAGAAACTTATAAAAAGTACCGAATATTTGTATTTTTTAAATGATTAAATATTATACAAAATTCTCAAGTCGGTTGACTTATTAGACAGACTATACCACGTTTTCATGGTACTTAGGTACAGTTTATCTATGACTACTACAAAACCCACGACATAGATAGATAACTTATCCTGTGGTCTGTGGTTCTGATAACCTATTAACTATGTCCGTCGTTACCAATTTAAATAGGTACCTTAGACTTTTTTATTGATAGGCTCGCGCTTGGGTTCTAGATAGGGTAACCTATTTCACCTTATGGAAAGTGACGATACGGTCGACGATAGAGCACGCATGCCAGAAGTAACCTATTCACTTTTGACTAACGGATCCTCGGGTAGTAGTCATCAGGAAATACAAGACTTTGGCAGGGAATGTCACTCCTTAGTTTTTTTTATTATTATTGATAGGTTTTTTATAGATTAGTTAGTTATAGATTAACGCAAGCGTTTGACCACTATTTCACCCGATGGTAAGCGATGATGTGGCCGACGATGGAGCACGTTTGCCAAGAAGTAACCTATTCACTCTTTAGGCACTTAAAGACTAAAGACCCTAGGTTGTAGCTATCAGGAAACACATAATCCGACAGGGAATTCCACTCCTTAGCTGTTCGCATAATGAATATGTTTCGAAAACGCTTTGTACGTATGAGTGGGATGACCACCATGTAGATGGCGCAACGCCGTACGTCTAATGGTCCAATGATGAAACGGACGTGGTGGAATTAAATTATGCAATTCCAACGCACACTCTGCGAAATGTAATCGATAGAAAATCGACAGGTCAGCAACTCGGCGTCGATGCTCAAGGCTTTGGAATTTTGACTCGACAAGTGTATCATCACCGATGATCCTCTTGGCTCGCTTCTCTATCGACTCCAAGGCATCAAGCTGATATTTGGCAGACCCATCCCAAAGGTTGTACGCACGTTACGGAAACTTTTTGTGCCTGAGAACTGGATAGAGTTGGACTTGGTATGTATAGAATGCGAAGTCATCACAATATCCTGAAATTAAGCAGTTCGGTTTGGTTCTGGTACTTTCATGTTCCACACATTGCTTTTAAAGGTTTTCCAGAAGATTAGGCGTCCGCGAAATTTAAATTTTGGTACGATATTAACTTCAGAATCCTTCGCTTGCTCGATCATCAAAATTGATCACGCGATTAAAAGCAACTTTGTATTCTTGTATATCAAATAACTATTAATAAACTTTCTAACATTTTCAGCCAGAAGAGGGCAATGACTACATAACTGAAGCAAAGAATTGTACTAATCCCAAGTTCGCGAAGATTCTATACGTGCTCGGCCAACGTGAGGAAGGTGCCAAGCTTTGGGAAAAGTTTCCTGGTGAACACGAGCTTTTGGATGTGAAGCTCGCAGCCACAGACCCCAATTGGAGGAAGAAAGGCATCATGAATGCTTTATTATATGAGACAGAGTAAGTAGACTTTAAGTGCAATGGTGGTCAGTATAGAAGTAGGTTTTAAGTGGTAGCACATATTTATTTTCTTTTTGCTCTGCTACCGCGACAAGTCACGGAACAGAGTATCGACGAGATCTCATGACGGCAGCAACTGTCACAACCCAGTGCTGGGCACTCTGGGGTTGAGGGGCCATTTGGTTGGTACGCCATTTTGGGCAACAGTGGGTTGTATGTGTGTTGAAGGTTGGGAGATTCCTGTTTTTTGATGCGTGTGTGGGTCGTTGTTGCTTGGATACCGCTTCGGGCTGGTAGCCTCTCAACGCTGAAATTCTGACGGGATTTATCATAATCGCTGAAAGATGCTCTAGAGTGACGCCACTTGCATGTGGAGTTGCCCAGAAGCAAGTAGTGTATCAAAGAAGGGCACGGACGTCGTGTCCGTGGTTTAAATGTAAAGCGAGTCCGAAACTACCCAGACTGGCTCATCTGTGAGGCAGCCTGGACGTCCATGAAGATTTTCCACTCCTGCCTAAAGAAAAAACTAGTGCTGGGCAATACTGGGCATGCCATAATCGTAGGTAAATCCCCTCTTTGAGGAGTAGCTGGCGCGGCGTCACGGCGTTCTCAATTTTTGCCTGACGCAGGTCCTCACCGTACTGAGTAAGTTCGAGGGGTTTGGGCGAAGCCGAGTACCAGCTCAAGTCAGTCAGATAGCGCGAAGTGTTCCACACGCTCGTAAATTAGAGCGATAGAAGCAAACCCTAGGAACCCAGCAGGGCATTAGCCCTCTAGTTTACCGTGGACCTAGAACGCAAAGGGCAACTGAAGGACATAGGCGTGGTTTTATTCAGTAAAAGCACGAACCGCCCTCGCGCACCACCCTAGAGTAAGTGAAGAAATTGGATGATTTCCCAACTTAAAAAAAAAATGGCTCAAGCGGTGACCTGATTTACAGACTTGATAGGTATTAGTTGCTATTTAGCACAGTCCGTTTTATTGTTGTCCGAGTACCTACTCAACATAAACTTGTGTAATAGAAATGAAACAGTCATGAGAGACAACCGTTAAAATCCGCATTAGTTACTTCACATCGCCACCGTAACTGAGCAGTTTAATTTGCATAAAAAATAAGTATACCTACCTACAAAAAGGCCTGTCAACTCCTGTTAGTTATGGTTTTTTCTGTATTGCATTGTTGGCAAGTCGTCTGTCCGTCTCCGTGTTTCTAGTAGGCGCCATTTTGGCCTTGCACAGATTTTAAAGTGTTTCCTATTACTTATATTATCGGATTCTACTGTATGTGTGAGGTACGAATAAAAGTTTTTTCTTTCTTTCTTTCTAGTACATTACCTATCTAAATTAGAATACTACCATTGAAAATACGACTAACTGTAGACTCTTTTTTTACCTATAATAACCCTATGTAGCTAATGTGACCATAGGTTTACAAACATACAAGTTGAACTACTATAAGACCGTTTTAAGATCTACTTGAAATAGTAAATTCTAAAAATCACAGGAATTGAAATTACAATCCTGCATCAGTACCATTAGAACATACCTATATAGAACAGCCCCAGAAATCAACTATCGGGCAGTTACCCGGACCAGACATTTGGACCCGTCTGGTCGGAGAAATTCCTTTTCAACGGAGATTTGCGGGACTTTCCACCCTGTAACCTGTTCCACATACCTAGTACTAAAGCCCAACTCTTTTTTTCAGAAATGTGGCGAAGAAGCGTTCTGTCCGAGTTCTCCGCATGGACACATCGAGTGCCTACTCAGCCATGGCAGCAGAGAAACTGGGATTCACCTGCATGTACTCAGCACCGTACAGCGAGATCAAGTTAGATGGACGTCCCCTCATCGTGCCCGAACCACCCCACGTCGACGACCGAGTTTACACCAAGATTCTATTTGAGAGAAACGGCTAATCGTAGATGATAATTCCACCTCCAGTTTTGCCGAAAATTCTGTTCTTGCAGTTACCTGAAATTCTACTTCATTCTGTCGCTCAGATACATCCTTCAGCAAGAAAGATTTCGCCTCTTCGTCTACACCGCGTACTTACATCGAAGGTTTGGAGCAATTTCCATGCAACGGTTTTCCCGTCAAATATAGGTGTCTTCAAGGCTAGAGTGCACAGGCTTTTAATAAACTTGTCCGCCTCACCATCAACGTTTGCATCACTGCTTAGGTACCATCAGATGGGATCGCAAAGCACTAGTTTATATCATGTAGAAAAAAAAACACATTCGGCCGAACATAGCTCCTCCTTTTCGAAGTCGGTTAAAAAAGAAAAAGTTGTCTGCGAGGGCAGAGCTCTTCAATCAGTTTTTTCTCACTCTTACCAAGGATACGCGAATGCTGAGTGGCAAAAATGGATAGAGTTACGGGGTAATTCGCACTCGGAGTCGTAGGGGACTGGTATCGATTCCACACATCCGATGAGGCCAAAATATGACTAAACAAACTGACACAGGTTCACTTGCTCAACTAGACCACAGATGACAATAAAATACAATCACAAATAAGTCCCCCACTTTATATTAGGCTGTAAGGCAATGTATACTAGATATGAACTTATCGTTTAACGATATTTTAGTACCTATATCTTCCATACCTAGTTTAAGATTACTGAAGAATATTACCGTAATCACAGAAAAGATGAAAGAGGTTAGAATGGCCATTCTAAGCATTCAATTCCATTGTGGGCGGGGCAGGCGTGCCTCAAAATATGATCATGCTCATAATTGACATAACCAATAACAAACTTACGATTTTAAGAGTCTAAACAAACAGTTGATACGACTGCAATAGAGCTGCAAACACACGTGCGGTCCGATTGCAGTTGTGTGAATTGCACACCGACTGCATCCAAACTGCATCATACCCACCCGCCCGCACGCTCCGCCCTCCCGCGCATGGTGCAGTTCTGGTGCAGTCGGTGTGCAGTTTGATTTACAGTTCTATTGCAGTCGTGTCAACTGCATTCAAACTGCACTTAAACTGCAAATGCGGTCCTTCTGTTTAGACCCTTAAGTGTGCGTGGTCTGTTAGTTGCGTAATGCGCGTTCGTATTGGTTTATTGCCTGTAGTAGAGTTAAAGGCGGCGACCCTCGTAGTACAAACAGGAAAGTATTTCTTTTCCAACCTCTTTTATCTTTTCTGTGACCGTAATGATGCCATATTGATTAATATTTTGATCAAAGTGATCCTAAGAACAAATGCACCTACACCTAATTCATTTTAATGATAATTTGTTTTACTTTTAAACTGTATATTTTTTATGTCATGCATACTGTTTAGATAATAAATGTTACTGTTATTAATTGATTCTGACTTTTTCTGTCACACCACACCACCCAGCTTCTAGCTGACCGTGGGTCGCAAGTTAACAACTTTCTAAAGGCAACTGCACGACTTCTAATGTTTACAGCGGCTGTACGATAACTATTTAAATTACCACCTTTTTTTATGGTGGGAAAAAATCATGCATTGACATCCCTCGCCCTTGGGCGGAGCGGGAGATAGTGTCAGACTCTTACTGACTAAAAGACCCACCCCGTTCCTTCTAGCCTTCATACCGGGGCTCGAGCGCCCTTTCGGATAACCCTGGCCCCAGTAGGCTTCGACCCGGCTGGGCCCCTGCTGTTGCTGACAACTCGTTGAGGCGCGCGGGAACAGTGCGCGCCGTCGACGACTTGGGCTTGGTCCGGACAGTTACCGGACGGCCGGATAGTGAGCTACCCATTGCTCACTGTCCGCAAGCTTGCGTCTACGTTGGCCGGAAATCGGGATCAGAATCCCGGCGACGGCGGCGGCGATAACGCCGTTGCCTGATGCGTTCGGTCTCCTCCTTTGCGAGCATTACTGCTTCGCAGAAGTCGGCGACCGCCTGCCACTCCTCCTCGCTCCGGACCATGGCCTCAACCAAGGCCCGGCGCGAGAGGTCTCAGCCGCCGATCGCCCCCACGAGGGCACGGCGATGCTCCGCCCAAGATTTAAATTACCACCTGAATCCCTACCACGAGCTCTTGAAGTAATCTTTTTTTTTTAAGGTGGTAGGTTGGGTACAGTGTGGACAGCCACGAGCAACTTTTTCTTCTTCTTGAATCGATGGTTTTCTCTTCCCTTGTTTTTGGGTTCAGTAGGTTGCCACGTCAATAGCGGCGTCAGTAGCGTTTTTTAGGTCCTCCAAAGCAGGGCCCGATCTAAGGGGGCATTTGCCCAAAGCGGCAAAAAATGAGGAGCGACAAAATTGACTTATTCCTATCTTTTAATTCATTAAACCCCAAGCAAACGCCGGCGTTTGCGCACCTATTGTCTTTCTATTGTGTCTGCAATTTCCAAGATTGAAAGGTTAAACCTAGCCTTTCTACACCCAAGTTAGCGAGTTGAGAATTTTATGTAAGTACTACCTTCCAACCAACTTCAAGTTGGATAGTGGAAATATTTAAGACCTCCAGACTCATCACTTATATGGTTTTGTGTATGTAAAGGGCGGCGAAAATTATCTTTGCCCGGAGCGGCTGAATAGCTAGATCGAGCCCTGCTCTCGAGTGCAGGTGCAGGTGTAAGCACACTTTGGGCACTTTAATAAGTGGACCATTGTCTGGTCAGGAGTGCCGCACTCGCACTGGGTGTCAGAGGGCCAACTGAAGGAACACAGTGACTTTTAGCCTGTAAAAGTCTGACACTCCCACTCGCATGACCCAGACCGAGAGGAGTCATTTGATTGCTGATTCCTCATGTAAAAAACGCATGTTAAGTCTGTTTCCGCCGTAATTTATTTATTTATTTATTTATTTAATGCTGCTGCTGTAACTAGAGTTTAGGTAGAACTACATTGGGCATACATGGGAAATGTAGGTACGATCTGGGGGCGACAGTCTCCATACACTTTATATAGCAACTATACTCTGTTCAAAATAACATCAAACATTTATGAAAACCTTTCATTACTGTCCGTTCAACCGATTTTGATTTTTATTATGTTAGTGGCATGACAAATGGCGGCTGCAGTAAAGTTGGTAGTGTAACCGCTTTTATTGCTTTTAATACCATCCTTATGTTAACGAAATAGAAGTTAAAATCGGTTGAACAGACAGTAAAAAAGGTTAACACGAATAGGGTATGGATTTTGTAGAGCTACTTTAGATCCACGCCACGCGACGCGACATTTCGTACAAATTAGGTCTAAGCCAATCTACTTAAGCTCTAGTTACAGCAGTCAGCATTAAATGTATATTTGTGTTCCCATTTCTTAGCACCGAGTATTTAACAATAAAACCAACCAATATAACAATACTTATAAACATTGACTTTACGAAACATTCAACCAAAAATTACATATTTACAGGACCATTTTAAACTTCATGTATTTTCTTATTTTACCAAAACACTCTACATTTTATTTGCCAACTTCCAAAATACTTGATTGCATCCTCGAAGTGCGAGTTCAGAGTCTCTTAGTAGGTACTTGATGTCATGATTTAAATATTACTTTTCTTGTATTAAAATAGACATAACTTTTCCGATGAAGCTTTGGAGAGACGTCTGTGAGTCAGTTTGTGTTATTGTCCAATCTTCGGCCGAACTTGACAGTTCTAGCATTCCAAATTCCGTAACGATTTTCATCGGAGAATTTCTGTAACAGTAACATCACAATAGAGAAAAATAGAAAGATACCAGCAAAAGAAAAACGTAAAAGTCTACCCCCATATTAATAATCGCGGATTCAAGTGACAGCCAGCGTAATAAAATTTCCAGATATAAAGGGTGTAAGGGACAACCCTCCACAAACTTTAAGGGCTTGCTCAGTAGACGAAACTGAACAACCTTCCACAATTTTTTTTTAAGGAAACGAAACAAAAAAACAGGCCGTTTTTCTTCGCTATACAAATTGTCCAATCAAGTTTATAATTTTGTATGGTGAGGCAGATTTTTTTTCGTTTCGTGAAAACAAGTGTTGTGGAGGGCTGTCCCTTACACCTTGTATACATAAAATGGGCACACCACAATGGCGGCGATAAGCCGCCTCTTCGACGAGTGGTAAGAGGTGCCACGGAGTCCTCACTTTCCTCCTAGGAGACACAAGTCCTCACCAAAAAGTGTTTCGGTAGGTTGGTACCTGATTCAGATCCGGCGGGCAGAAACACCCGGCTGTCATTAGGTATGTAGATCGACCGAAAGACACAGTTGAAATCTGCCCGGCTTTGGCAGTGCATCGCCGCGCCGTGTCCTCGTGGAGGTGATCAGCGATGGCGCTTTCTCGCTTCCGGCCCTAGTTTAGGCCATGGTACGAAGCGAGAGGGAATGGGAGGCCGGCACTTTATTCTGCTAAGCAGTAATGCGAGCAAAGAAGGTAGCGGAAACCGTGAGGGAAAGAACACCCTCAAACCCCAGCAGAAGTCACGGGCGTCTAGAATCGCTGGGCGGTTCCTGGCAACCGCAGGCACGAACTTGCGGACAAGTAATGGATAGCTTGCTGTTCGGGTGTCCGATAAAGACGAAGGCAGAGTCGACGGCGCGATATGCTCAACGCGTGCCTCAAAGATATGTCAGCACAAACAAAGGACGAGGATGGATGTCCGAAAGAAGTATTGTGAACATTTGTCTGATTTTATCCAGTAAAAGTCTGACAAGCCCACCTAATAGCGGGAGAAGTTATTCGATCATTTCTCAACTCAAAAAAATGCCATAATAAACTTTCACATTTGGTAACAAAATCGAACAACAATTTAAAAATTGAATCGATTTTGTAGTCAGTACCTGCGTAAAATGATATTCACAATTCTATTTTGGTGGTACAAAACATTTCAGAGTAGAAATGTGATTTGTCATTATTGCGTAGTTTATAATTGTAAACAAAACACTTTATTTGGCATGTTTCTTAGTCCAATTTTATAATATGTACATGAGATCCAAATTAAAACTACATTATTCTCTGTTTATGTACAAAATATATTCAATATACAACACTATTAAAATCTAAATCGTTTAATATTTAAATGAGATATATATATGTAATACAGAGGTAGATTGGATAACATCAAAAAATATACAGCGACTATATGTAAAAAGTGAAAAGATTTACAAAACATAACAACTTTTACTCTATATTTACATAATGTACACTGCTTTATGACTAAAAATTGTACTAGTTGAGAATATCAAAATTGAACTACTCATGAACCTATTTGTATTGGTTCCTGATAATACCTTTTAAAACTAACAATAACATGTCATACACTAACTAAGACACATATCTTTAAATAAAAATGTGGGATTTCAAAAATGGTATAAATGCGAAATTATAAATGAATTCAGTTGAATATAGAAATTTGGATAAAGTTTTTTCAACTAAATAAAAGTACAACAGGAACCATAAAATAAATGTTTACAAACTCACAATAAATTAAATCAAACAAACTACATTTGCATTGCTAAGGATTATTAGACTCAAAGTCTCGTCAAAAATTACTAAAGTTCTCTTCAAATCTATGGTCTAATGTTCTACTACAGAGCAATAACTAACATAGAGACTATTTTCGTATATTCAAACCATAGCTATGTTGGTCATCAACTGAGCGGTAAAATTATGTCGCGTTAGAGCTAACACTGCGTTAGGCGGGCCCCGCGCGGCCATCCGTCGCGTGACTATGCGAGTGTGTCGTGTGCGGCGGTCGAAACCGGATTAAGCTAGAACTACATTAGACCGACGCACACGTGTAACACGCCTGATTTGTACGGAGAACGACGTCGCGTGGCGTGGATCTAGTGTAGCTCTACAAGTCTAGTTTCCATATAAAATGTATGGAGACCGATGCGCCCAGATCGGCGTGTGTGGCACACGTGTGCGCAGTGTAGTTCTAGCATTATACCTGCGCAGTATCGCTAGTTCAACTTAAACGATGTGCATGTAGCCGTGCCGATGGATAACTTTAATGTATTACGTAGCACAATAGGCGCGGGGCGCAACTGCATGCGATAGGTGCCCGTGCGACGGACCACTTTTGTATGGGACCGCGCGGGCGGCCGTTTAACACAGCGTCGGCCCTTAGGTGGTAGAGCGGATTCGCAAGCTAGTGATTGTTTATTGTTTTACCTTGAAAAAACACGTTTAGCTTCTAATGCCCGCTACACCACCTCGACCACCAGATGGCGCCCGGAGATGCGCGCGCACCCGCCCTAGCCACCGCGCGTTCACTATAGACCAAACCTAAACGAGGACAAATTTTCATCTCCTTCCCTGTGACAAGAATTCGAGATTTAAAATCGATCTCACTTTTTTTAAATCGAGTAAAAGAACTCTATCTTTCCTCTCAACTGTGATATAAGGCTTTGCGTGCTTTCCTCGGTAACTATTGAGTTCAACCGGCACAGGGAAAAAAAACAATGAATTGTAAAAATTCACATTGGTACTTTTCCAGTTTCGAACCTTCACGAGCCGTCACGATTATCTGTCCAACCTGGACTTATCCACACTTCAATATTATAAAGAGGTAAAGTTTGTTTTTATTTTTTTTTGTTTGTAGGAGGTAATCTCTGAAAGAACTGGTCCACGTGCGAAATTTTTTTCACAGAGAGAAGGTTGTTTTATTCCTAGTCTATATTTTCTTATGCGGGAAAAGCCGCGCGCAAAAGCTAATCTAATATATATAAAAATCTCGTGTCACATGTGTGTTTGTTATGGATGTTTCGCAAATGAGAAAAAGACGAAGATTTTGAGACGTATCTAAGTTAGTTATTCTCCGAGTATTCTACATATTAGATTGGGTAAACGAATTCACTTCTTTTCGCTCGCCAGTGCTTGTCCTAATGACGCTGTTGCGACGTTGGTGTTCGCTGCTGCCACGATCTTATCGAGCAGGAGTCGGGTCTGCAACTGAAATTAACAAAGCGAGGTTCATTTTTTTATGACAATAAGGAATAACAGAACGCGCAAGCGCAGGCGTGCGTGGAAATGGCGATCTGAGATCGATTAACTGAAAAACTGATTTGAAGGGTTAAGAAAATCTTTTTTTTTTCGATATTAAACAATGGATCGATTCTGCGAGCCCATTATTTTCGAATTTAGATTCTTTTTTCTTCGACGTGGCCATGTTTTAGCTAGATAGCGTTGCACTCAACATTATTAAGGCCAGGTTTTACTCATTTTTAACTTTTTTAATAAACCTCCGAAAATTCGAATATAAAAGAAAACTAGTATTGTAACAACTTTTTGCTTTGAATGGCATTCTTATGCCTATGAAATAGAAGTCAAAATAGGTTGAACAACCAGTAAAAAAAGTTTGTTGAGATGTCTAATCTTTTTATGAAAAGAGTACAAAGAGAAATTGCCACATTAGGGCCCGTGAGCTTAATGAAACACAATTATTCATCTACCGTTTTTTGCCCTTTTTTAAGATGATGCTGGTTTATCTCAAAAGTTTAATTAGGAACTCTTAAAACCTGGATGAAACTACACATACAAAGTTAACAAATAATAAAAGGTACCTCATTTCCATTTGTAAGAGCAGCAGCCCGTACTTTGTCCAACTCTTCTGCGAGACGTTTGGATTTCTCTTGGGCTTGCTGTCGTTGACTTACGTATAGATTCCTGGAATGAATCAAACTACAATATCCTAGTCATCAGTGTCGTATGCTAAAAATTGCATTGAACTCTAAGGCAACTTTCTAGCTCAGTTCAGTCATTGGCTCTCAATGGTCTCCATATGATGACTATATGTTAATTACAGAAAGCTATAAGAATATGTTGTTGTTTGTGAGCAGGTTTCATGATTTATTGACTTACGTTTTGAAAGGTAAAATTTTGTAAATGCCATTGTAAAATTGTGAATACCGTTAGATTATAATTATAATATATATATTGTAATAGGCCGTTCTGTGTTCATAGAGTTAAGAATTACACTGGTACCAGTAAATCACACAATCTTTCGACAGATTACAATATCGCGAGACAAATTATAATCTACCTATATTTACGATTTTACAGTGACATATACATATCAGTTTTGAAAGTCTAAATCGATTTTGTCAATTACAATTAAAGCTCTTTTTAATCCCAGTAATTGCACAGATCATGCAATACAGGTCACAGTAAGCCACGTGAAAAACCTAGTGTAGTGCCGTATATATTGAGATGACATAACACTATGGACCCCAATTAATATTGTTTTAAAACTTACCTAATAACAAATATTTGTAGTATGATACCAAGCAACGCAACGCCGGTACACATTCCTATGATAATGTAGTTAGGAATCTTCTTTGCAGGTGCACTTTCTTTCATGTTTGAACGAGGAGCTTGGGTTTCATAATAGTAACTGTACTGTGGGTGGTTACGTAGGCTGAGAAATGAAAAAAGAAGAAGGATATTATTTAAGAATAAATATATAATACCGGTCGTTGTGGTGACGCTTGGGGGAGGCCTATGTCCAACAGTGGGCGTCTTTTGGCTGATATGATAATGATATAATAATATTTGCACACAATATAAATTGTTATTAAGTATCCGTGAGATAACTCTGAATTTTATTCTTCGAGTAATGAAGTTGAGTGTTAGCGTCAGTTCTGACTCAACCTGACTCACAGAAAAACAAACCAGTATTGAAGCAGGCATCCAATATGTGACGTTGATCTGTTTATTATGACGTGCCGTAACTTTTCCTGCTGTCATAAACTAAAATAGTGCTTCAGAAGTAAACACAATGAAGAAAATTAATTTAAATTTGTTTGAAATGTTTTATTGCTGAAACTAGACTTTTCTTTTTATAAGTCAAGAGTGGCAGCTACTCAATGCCCTTTGGTATTTTTGAGTACAAGTATAGTCATTACAAATTTTTGTCCAAAAAAACACACAGAATGCATGTATCCTCAAATGCAAATCTTTTTGTACTAAATGAAAAATCTAAAATAAAAACTATGTATTTTGAACCTTATGAATCTATAGTTTGGCTGACATTTAGAGTGTTGTCTCTAATAAACCTAGGTAGATTATGTGACATTTAAAGTTCTACTTACTTATATGGTACATGTGATTTATACATGTACGAAGATGACGAAGCAGCATGACTGCTGGTTTCTATCTCGGTCATACTGTCATAACGTGCACGGCTGCTTGGTTTGCCCAGTACTTCGTATGCCTCCACAATACGCACAAAGCTGTCCTGTGCCCTTGCATCTTTGTTTTTGTCAGGATGGTACTGGAAAATATGAAAAATGACTTTAATTTTCAATCTGGTCTCGACCTGTTGTTCAGTCATCCCTGAACCATATTTGATAAATGTTTTTGAATATCAATCAATAGCAACTAATTTTAACGATTGCAATGCCAACACTGCATGAAATGATGCATATTATTTAAAAGAAGAATAAAACGATGTCAGGGATAGGATAGCGTATCTCGTAATTAATAGGAACCGGACAGGGGCAGGAAAATGATGATGACTTTTAGAAAAGTGACCTAATACTTTCTTATGTAAACCGCACCAACTTTTAATACTTAGTTAAATTATACTCACTTCTTTGCTCATTTGTATGAATGCTTCCTTGATTTCTTTGTCAGAACAGTTTCTTCGCAGATTGAGAACTTCATAATGATTTTTTCTAGCTAAACTAAAAACAAATTACGCTTCAAAATAAAGTAGAATTCATAGACGCAAAATGCCATTTTATTATTTCGAAACAGTTGATTTACCTGTAACACCTCAGTAATGCCCGTATAGCTCTGACATTAAAATTTCGTTTCAATAAATACATAACGATTTGCACGACAAAATTTATCTAGTATTATTGTGAAAGTGGTTCATGTTATTATTTGCAATTTTCCATTTTTGACCCAACTCTGATGATAGAGAAATGAATGTCAATGTCAAAACTGACAGTTTTTGTACAAGCATCAATTGCCACTTAAAAAAAAATCCTTTTATCCTTTTATAGATATAATTTGTTTTCCTTCTAAGGATTTATTTTGTGGTTTTAATTGCAAAATAAACTTGGTTTCAATGGTTAATGTTACTGACCTTTTTATGGTGGGAAAAATCATGCATTGACATCCCCCGCCCTTGGGTGAAGTGGGAGATAGTGTACTGTTACTGACCTAAGTTAGTTAAAGTATCTACTTTTAAACTTTCGTTTTATAAATTACATTTTATGGCTAATTTAAAAAGACTGTAAACGTAAGTTTTACTACATATTTTTGAGCTGGCAACTAATATGACATACTTCAAAGTTCAAACTGACTTTAAATTTGGCGCGTAAAATATAATTCTACGCGACGATTCTCTCTACCGAAAAAATCGAAACAAAATAATTAAAAGGCTGCCCATTGTGTGACTTTATATACTTTATAAACTTATATTATGTACCAAACTTTTAGTTCTTTTAGACAAAATTAGTTTCCGGAAAAATATTTGGTCTTTATAAGCGAGTTCTGCGCCGTCAGTGTGTTGAAAAGGCTCTTTTTTTTATTTTTCTGTAAGCCGAATTTGGTAAGTTTATTTCTTATATTAGCTAGCGTCAAGGTGTAAGTTAACCAAGTTACAAACCTGCTTATTGTGCATTGAAATACCTAAGTTATTGTTCTTGCTAAATTAGCTTGTTTTTGCTTCATTTTGGCTGACTACCAAAATTGTTATTTTACAGATACACGTAGGTATCTAAAAACAAAAGACTTGCGCCATTTTTCAGTATTTATACATAGGAATCACCTAAATTTTGATAACAACAACAACTGGTCTTGAACTGTTTGACTTGTAAATGTCGGTGGTAAACTGAGTATTGAAAATCCAGCTCTTTGCTTATTTTCTAAATTGGGCATTAAAGTGATCTAAATGTTTTTACCGCCATAACGTAGTTAAGTAGATACATAATTCGAAACGCAATATTGCTTGTGCTTTTAACTGCTGCTGCCGTACCGTACGGAATTGACGGATGGACAGCCCGGCGGCGGAGCGAGGGACGGTGGTGGCGAGCGTGAAGCGTCAAGCGGGAAGCGTTCGGCGGCGTTCAGTGTACGCGCGTCAAACAACGCGAGTGGTTGTACGGTCATGCGAGAAGCGGCTGGCAGAATGGCCGAGCTTGAGTTCGAAGCGCCTCTCGCGCAAATCGAGGAGGCGGATGACTGTCTCTCCACTACTGACTACCCGCAAAAAACCATCAACGGCAATGACATTCGTCTCAACAACATTAAAAATATCAAAAGTGAAATGGTCAAAATGAAAACTGACTCCAACAAAATAAACGATAACGAGGAACCCAAACCGGTGAAGTGCAAACAGGACAATATGCCAAACGGTGAAGGAGACAATTTCACGGAGACTTTCTCCGGTTCGCTCGAAGATTTGGTGAACACTTTTGATGAGAAAATCACCAAGTGCTTCGGTAACTACGAGGAGAGCGTGGAGAAGTTGGCTCCAGTGCAGGTTCGCAGCCAGGAGGAGATCATGAACGAATGCCAGTGAGTACCAATTACCACTTAATAAACCGTTAATTAGAGCGTGTAATTAGCTATTATGATATCATCTGTGAAGTCATCAGCTTCAAATATTTTTCAGCCATGCCGAAATGTTTTTGATGGCATTCTTTTGTATATTCGTTTTTGAATTGTATAAATTACAAAATAATGAAATTGTAAGATGAGAATAAAAGAAAATATAAACAAAAAGGGCGGGCTTTGCGCATGGCATTTGTGGCGATGAGTTCGATCAATGTTTTGGGGGAGGGTGCGCAGAGGGTGCGTGGTCGCGATGACGCATCGCACCCCCGCCTCACACCCTCGCCTCATTGTTTCCAACCCAAACTTATGGAAGACGATACGACACGCGACCGTAACAAGATTGAATTTATGCTAAATAGGACCCTAATTACATTACTGATTCTAAGTTTTACCTTTATTGCTAAGCAACTAAATTGGTTAAGTACATTATCTATAGTATACATAACAACATAGGTAGTAGGTACATTTGCATAGTCTGTATAAATGTAACAACAGTACAGTTGCCCTATCAAGTTACACTGTTTGTCTACCTTATATTCTCTCTACCTTGCCTCTGATTGTATATTAGTTACAATACAAACGAGTATATCTTCCAGACGTCAATCACACACAAAGAATTTATTTTCCCAAGCATCTGCATCTATTCTCATGACTCGCGTCGGCAGATAATACAGTAAAAGTCTCTCACATAAGCCTATTGTTTTATAGGAAAAATGAAAGAGCTTTTTGCTGTTGTTTACTGTATTCCCTCTGAGCATTATGAGAAGCTGGTGAGATTCAATTACTCATTACATTGTTACGTTTTTTCACCTTTCTTTTATGATACTTTCTTCACTGGAACATTACAAAGGATGATACCTAACATAATAGACATAACTTTTTTAAACCTTTACCTGCAAGTTACAAATCAAAAGTAAAAATTGCGCAATAAACCAACCGGTTCGTCATAATTCTACAGATGTATGATACAAAGTCGTTTTGTAAACATAACATTTTTCTCATCTGTCAAGCTAAATCTTTTGGAGTCGATCCAGCTGACCCAAATGCCAGAAGGCCGGGAAACACGTAAAATTAAATTAAGAACAATTTGCAAACTGTTCTCAAGAGGTGTGCCCAATTGTTAATCGATACTTCATAGCGTCTTAGTTCAGCAAGTAGTTAATATTATTTAGGTAAACATGGACGAATTTCCTTACCTAAAATCGTAAAACCACTGTAGGTATTATACATACCTAAATATACAAGCTGTCTTAGGAGTCAAGAAAAAAAAATATTACAATACATTAAAAAATTTAAATAAACAAAAATCAACAGTACTATATTTCAGCTGTTTGTCAAACCCACGCATGTTTTTAAAATACTCACAAAAAAATCAGATACGGAGATCAGATGCATATTCTGTCTACACCGTCTCATAAAAAAATACACATTGCATAAATATAATTTCATTTTTCATATTGCCGTAAGCTAAAAGCAGCTAAAATAAAGCTCAAAAACGCACCTGTTATGAAAGCCCAATCTTCTAAAAAAGTTTTGCGACCGCATGACAGGTGTTTGCATTGATTCTTCCGTGATTCGACCGCAACTGGTCGCAGATGTCTACCCCACCTTGCGTTTAGGACACTGTAAAGAACACCTTGTCCTATATACCCTTTTGAATTAATACAACATATGGCGTGCTTATTCAAATTAGGTCTTATTTCCTTTTGGCAAAAAATTATAAAGTTTTGCGCATTCTTTTCATTTGAAAGCTCCTTGCTATTGTAGGTATCCAGTGACATGAACTTATCAACATGCCCTTAAAATATGGAAACGATGGAATGATGGCGATCGAAAGTATTGAATACGATCAATTAAATCTTGGTGCCTATATAGTTTAAAAATTCTCGCAGCAACGCTTATAAGGTTTCGCTTAGTGGTTAGGAACACTAACGTTCCTAACCACTAAGCCAAACCTTATAAGAATAACGGTCAAAGTTTTGGACTAATAGCTCATCAAAATATGATTTATGACTATATTCATTGTCATTCATAGCTATGCTTGTGGGTTCCGTTCTACAAAGAGTATCAAGCTGCCGAAAATAATGGTGTCTCAATCGACTATATCGTTTAATATTAATTTTGATGCTCCGCTAGAGTAACTGCTGGTGTACAATTGACAGCATAGTTCTCGGCGACATTTAGTACAATAAAAAATACTCCAAAAATACCACATTTTATTGAGTATTTTTTCTAGCTCGTCAATATTTTACTTCGTAATATACCTATAATAACAGTCATGCTCTCAAGGGATACTGATAGTATACAGGTAGAGATTAAAACACTAAATAGAAACTAGGTACCGAGTGGAAATGTTTAAAGACGTTTAATGGTTTTATTTGCTGCCGTTTCACTTTTCTCATTCGCTATAAACTCTCACGCGCATAATAATGCAACCAATATTATTGAAACCATTTAAAATTCTGTCATACTTGTTATTCACGACGAATCTTAACATTCACATCGACATCGACAGTGGCACACGACGCACGTCCGTCTCGATAACACATCGTCATCGTTTTGAATACTAAATAAACGAACTAATTTTCTTATTTATCTTGGACCGCATTTTCTTCTTTTTTCTCCGCCAACATTGCGAAATTATGAAGGAAACTTTTACATGCCTGCAATATTACCTACAGTCGAAAGTTTATTGCCTTCGGTTGGTTGTATAATTGTATCCTTATTACATGATTTACGCATTACAACTGTTACTGCATTGCGTGAGTAACCTGTGACCTTACGCACATTTGCGTGCACAAAAATTATTTCAAAACCACAACCTGTATGTTACACCCTGTCTCAGATTCCAAACTAACTTTAGTTCGCGTGTCTATCTTAATCGTAAGCGTGGTTAATTGATGTGGCCTTCCCGAAGCAGGCTTTCTAAAAAATAACAACACTTTATCAGCTAATTTACTATTGGAAATAAGATCGAATCATGTGTGTTCATTAAAAAATCATGCTGTTACGTAAAATGGCGTCTGGTTTCATGAAATATCAAGAGGTTAACAGAATCAAAAACCAAAAATAAAGAAATACTCAAGATGTTTGTTAACTTCTGCTCATTCATTCATATCAAACTAAAATGGGCGAATAACAAAACTCGTGAATATTTGCTACTTGCGTCGCCATTTGCACTTTATCTACTTTTCCACAGAGGAAATGTGGCCTAGATCTAGCGATGGAAACATTGAATTAGCATACTGTCTGTCTCCTGCAAACCGCTTGTTATTTGCATATTTTGCGCGTACTTTGGCGCAAGTTAACTGATAAACTGTCTCTAAGTTTTGCTCGATTCCTCTCGTAACTTTGTGTCATTGTTAAGCCAGTAATTACCTGTCTAACTTAAAACTGAAGCAATTAATTTGTAACTGTGCATTTGAACTCTGGACGATGCGGTGACTTCTATTTTTACTATGCACCTTGAACTAATTTTAATTTACTCACCTAGTATGTATAAATTAACTGTAATTCTAGTCATACTAGGTCAGTGATGTGGTTAAAAATATCGATTAGCAACATGCTAAAGAAATAAAAATGTAAGAAGGCTATAAAAATAAAGGCTAGATTCTCAGGGCACCCACACATGTGGGCATCGGGCCAACGACCTGCAATTCGCAACTACCCACATAAATACTAGCTCCCCTTTCTTGGATAATCGCAGCTGGAAAAAGGTCCATAGTCCGTCGACGTTTAAATTTTTTTTGATCCATGACGTAAGAGCTAAATCCCATTTGTAATGCATGTAATCGTCTATGTAATCTTCTTATTAGAGAGTCAGCTTCAATAATTAACAGTTCAGGTAATCCAGGCGTTTCCACATGTTTCCCAATCTCAACCGGGAACACTCATAAAATGTAAGCTTTATTTCGGTCGGTATGTTCTTTGAACATTACTTTTAATTGGTACGCAGTTTATTGTCAACCAGTTCTTTATGTAGTTTTTACGGCTTTAAGAGAAGTAAGGTACAAGTATGGCGCCGTGTTCCGAGTTCGTCATTAAGGCGTTTGGAAATTATCTTGGGAGAGTCATCTCGGATTGATTTCGTAAGTAACTTTTAAGGTCGTCTTCATTAATCTATCCGTATAAAGAACACGTGGTGCATCATCAATCACATGTTCAACAAACAAGCTGAGAATCCCATATGTCGATCTATAAAGACAAATGATTCTTCGTGAGAGTGGACATTAGCGTTGAATATTAATTGTTTCTAAGCCTTTGAAGCTGGTCCAATTTGGATGCAACGTTATTCTATTATTCGGATATTCAGGTCTGACTCTAATTTATGTTTTTAATTCCAAATGTTAGATGGAAAAAAAAGACAGCCCGTCGTCGTTTGTACTAAACCAATTTATTACTGTAATCTACTTTAGTTATTTGAATGGATTTTTAAACTTTCGACAATAACACCGCGATGTCTATTTACGGTTTAAAGAAAATTTATGTAAGTCACTACCTACATGAGAGCTTGTATCTTTATGAATATTATTATGTATGAGCGATTCTAATAATTACTTTTCGCCTTTGCAATAACCGGCAAGCTGCAGTTGTCATGGTCTCTGGCAGATTTGTTAAGTAATAATTAAATTATGTAAGTTTAACATACTGTTATTGTGTATTTTACGTCATCGCTTCGTATTATGACGTCAAGAAGTCTTTGAAGCATATGTGTCTTGTGTAGTATATTAAAGTCATGGTTAATGCGACACAGATTCATCAGATCATAAACAGTTTTTTTTTTAAACACTGTGTTTAATCATCTGCAGTAGCCGAAAAAAAATAAACAGGTTACCGTTTAAATGCTTCTCGTATCTGAATTCTGAATACCCATCAATATCCTTGACAATGGCTTCATTAGCAAGTAATACAGCGACAAAAACACTGGCAGGCGTAGGCCGTACCAATTACATGCTCGAGTAAACCAGGTGCAACGACCATAGCTTTCAGCGTAGTGATTTTGAATACAATCCCCTAGTTAACCACTTGTTAGATGGGTTTGTGGTAACAATGCAAATACGGTCGATTAATTTAGCCCAAGTTTAGTATGTACTAATTTGTACTAAACAATCAAGTCAATGTTGACTTGGTTACCTTAACCTGTGAGGACATTAATTTTGTGATTCATATAACGATTGATTTAGTATTATCGTGTGCAGAATGAGGAAAAAGTAAAAAAAAAACATTGCTTTATTATAGAAGATAACGAAAAAAATGTGAATGTGTGTCAAACACAATCATCAGACTGATATTAAAAGCAAATGCTAGTTTGTCATTCTGTGGTGAGCATTTTAATAAAAACAAATATTTATAATATAGCGAGTCATTACGATACATATATTGACACTGTAAACTCCTTTAGTTGCGAAAGGAGAGAGGTTTTTGTCGCCCATTTTCAGTTATATAACCTTCAATATGTATCAGTAGTAAAATTTACGCAAAGATTAAAATTATCAAATGTTTTGCTAATTACCGTGTAACAATTTATAAATACAGCGTGTTTCTTCGTTCTTCCGTATATTGCGTATTCAATAACTGTATCCTCGATCCCCCATGAAGTACGTTTTATTACATTTGTTATGTGAGATATGACGTAATGTGTCCCAGTCATTTGCACAGATACTCACTGTAGCTGTACTATACACTGTATACCGACGCATAAATTTTATTATATTATTATCATCAGGCAGACCAGAGTTTCGCTGTGACGCATCCCAGGCAGGCCATATGTCGCTGTTTCCTTGAATTCGCCAACGCGATACAACACCTTGCAATATTGCTGTTTCGTGCAGATTTGATTGCTGCACGGCTATTTATAAAATCGATACCAGTGCAGAAGTTGAAGCTGTATAAATATGAACTTGTTGATGAGCTTTATTCCTGGAAGTCATAATTTCTGACTGAAAACCAAAATCACCTGAAAGTTTATAAATGGAAATGGTAACTTCTCCAATTCCATAAGCTGTGCTGTGTTTATGTAGAGTTCATGTGTTGTCTATTCTGTATAAATGTTTTATTTGTCACCGAAGTCTTTCGTGAATAATTACCACAATATTTTAGAAGCCAGCGTCGTGTTTGCTGCAGCTCGTCTCTAAATTAACACAATGTACACACATCGTACCGGTGTTCATTTCAATACGCTGACCTTCCATCAATTTAAAATAGATTATACTACTGTCTGTACACTCACTCTGCCCACGTTGTTGTTTTGAGGTGATATCAAGTAGTAGTAGAGTAAGAATATATTTTGCCTACCCGCAATTTATTTTTGCAATAAACATAACAATTATACAGTCGTTAAGGAAAATCAAAAATATTGCGGTAAAGAGCAGTTTTGACGAAATCAAATACTAATAAATGGAGGCATTAATGACTGTCGTATTTAATATTGTAAGTGGGAGTTATGCTCACTGCAAAATAATTTAAGTTCTTTTCTTTGTAACTTAGTGCACATGGTGAGACTTAACAGTAAAGTTTACAACAAACTGGTTGATGATGATTATGAAGATACAACGCACATACGCGATAGTTTTTGCACAATTTCGCATTATTTCTCTACCGGTCCCGATCAGCCGTTACAATATGGCATTAGTACTGTTATAAGTTGCTGTTTTGCTTTACCACAATCGCGACAACTTTATCCAATAGAGAAATCTATAAATTTTAATACAACCATTTTTGAAAAGTCAAAAGTGAGTCACCCGGTTAAATCTTTATTTGTCAAGGCATTTCCAATAACACTGATCCTTGCATGTGTGAAGAAATAACCATAAAAATTGTTTATTCAAGAAACCCGACTTGTGTTTTTTAAAGCCCTTCAATTTGGAATGGTTCTTTTCCATTGCGGTGGATTACTTCACACACCATTGAACGTTGTTTATAAATACAGCCCTCGCGTTAAGATTATTTTCGCGAGATTCACGTCATCCGGTCCAGGATTGTTTGTATGACTACGTGTATGACTAAAACTGTAACTCTTTACTGGTCATACCAGTGAGTAAGCAGTTAGGGGAATTAAAAGATGCGCAATGGAACCTGCAAGTATCTGGACTTAGGAGTAGGAGTACCTATGCAAAAAGAACTGATAAAAAAATGCATTTTGGTTGGTTGACAAATAAATAAGATAAGATAACATAAACGTGTCTGCTTAGTTTACATGTTTATCTATACAATATGCCAGACACACGTAACCTTGCCAAAATAAACTCTTTCAAGGACGGGCTCTGTCGTCGCTTCATCCGGACCTCTTGACTCCCCCTCCTCGATCCCATCCGTTCTCCTTGAGACCCGCGTTATACGCATGCTCCTAACAAAACATAATACTATAGGTTACAAACACACACAGATATGTTAATATAATCTTCAAAGAAACATGATTTATAGCTGTTCAGCTGTTAAACTCCGACTGTAACTTATTCCATACATGACTTAAAGGTACGATTGGAGACGCCTATCGATTTATGTATCGCGACAACCCGCTTCATCCGCGGCTCGTAAGAACGGTCACGCATAGATGGCCATCCCTTTTACTCTCGCATCCCAAACTACTTGAGAGTTCATATCCTCATATGACTTGTAAAGATAAAGGTGCTTTTGAAACAACAGGGTAGTGTCAGCCGTTTCTGTCGCACGCACGGCTTTGAGGTAGTTGAGGATAAATCAGTGTCGCACGATGTACAAGGTACTTAAGTATGGCTAGTAAACGTATTCGTTTAGGTATTTGTAAAATAAAACAACATTTGGACATA
Source organism: Mythimna albipuncta (assembly GCA_929112965.1). Classification (NCBI taxonomy): domain Eukaryota; kingdom Metazoa; phylum Arthropoda; class Insecta; order Lepidoptera; family Noctuidae; genus Mythimna; species Mythimna albipuncta. Next base: position 7,874,807 of record OV815972.1, on the reverse strand, counting down.
GCAGCAAGCTCGGCGCACTAAAACTGGCCACGCGCACGCTAATCACGTCTTCCCTGAAATAGTCTGGAATTTCCTAGTGGTGCGATCAATACCAATGTCAGTACACGCTATTTTTGATTGGCGTGAACAGAAATGAATCATAACAAAGGAAAAATATTTGATTTGTTGCTGTATGTGCACTTAAATTGGACGAAACTGTGTATTAGTTTTTCTTACTTTTAGATACGGAAAAGCATGCCGAATAAGATGAATAGAAAATAAAATTAAGGACATTAAAAAAAAAAAACAAAATAAAATAAATATGATTAAATAAACATCTTGAACACAAACAGTCACTTTAGAATTCAAATCCATAGTAACGAATTTCCTACGTCAACGAACGTTGAGACAATTATATCCACAAAAGTTCCTTTGGGTACTCGTAATAATTTGAATACCTTACGACGACCGAAGATATTTTCGTGCTTACAACGTGCTAGCGGTTAATGTTCTTGACAAATTGAACTTTTATTTATGGTGTTCAAAAAGGTTAACATTTGAAGTTAGCTGTATTAGGAGCTAAAGAAAGTCAGGTCGACGAGTCGCTCGAACTGGATTGTAGTACATTCTCCGACGGCGGACGACGACCGGTTTGACCGGCGCGAATCCTGGCGCTAACACTACCCATATACCGACCATTACATCCAAGAAATCAAGATAAAACAGTTAGGTATATAACCTAGTACAAATCGTTAACTACCTATGTAACAATGCAACTCTGCAATATTGTTGGAAACAGTACATAATATTTATGTAACTTCGTCGATAAGGACAGGGAAGGTTTATTTATAATACACGTGTTAACAACGCAATATATATTTCTGAAAAAGGCAAATGGCGTAGGTAATCTTAGTCACCTGAAAGAGTGATTGTAAAGCAGGTGTTGCAATTTCCTCCTGTCATATTATATCTATATCCACGCATATAAAGGAAATAAAGTAATACAGTTGATATAAAAACATAATCATTTCGTTACGTAAGCGAAGATTTCTGGTTTGGAATGGACGTTTAATATTGTGGAGCGTTGGAGCAACTCATCGTATGTCTTCACTAATGACTATGTTATAATGGTAATAGTAGTTTGATTGACGATGATATTCTTTCGTAATAGGACCATCACTTTTCTCCGTTCATTGTAATCGTTGAATTTGATGCACGTTTAGGGATCAAAAAATTAGGACAGCATTGTCTACGCTGTCGTAATACGTACGTGTATATTAATAATAAAACCCATTGAGTAGTAGCATGTATGTAGTCCAATGAAACACTGCACAGCTAAACCTGCTATCTACTTATGATGTGCGCTGAAGAAACCTCTGAAGTGCTATTGTCTGTCGTCATACGCACTGATTGGAACTCACATGACTTCATACTATAGTTTACTACAGTGCTTTTTACAATCGCATTCTATAATATAGATTAATTTAAGAAATAATGCTGATGAACAGTGATGAAATATCAAAACTTAGAAGAAGCAACCAAGCCAAGCTTAGAAGCTTAGGCATTCGCCTTTGTAGAATAGAATAGAATAGAATAAACTTTAATGTACACCAAAAAGTAACATAGCATACACAGAAACTTAAATTTATGGGTACAATGGCGGCCTTATCGCTAACAGCGATATCTTCCAGACAACCTTAGGATGGATAAGAACTTAAAATAATACCGGGGGTAGTATGTGGTGTACTGCTAACAAATTGATCAAACTCTAGGTATATAAAACACATATTATAATATGTTACACAATTTCATTGAAAAATGGAACAAAAGGAAAAAGAGTAAAGTAGGGTTGGTGGAAGAAATCAAAATAAAGTAGAACTAGGATAGCGTCACAGAGAAAGAAAATGGTCTGTTACTTGATTTTTGAAGGAAACTTGACGGACTTGCCTAATTGGTAACGGCAACGCGTTCCACAAACGGACCGTCTGAATTGCAAACGACTTGTCCCAAACCTTTTTTTTGTACCTTTAGTTGCATTTAGTCGATTACGTAAATAAATAAGAAGGCACACAAGCAGAATGGAGCTAATAAAAGCAGGCAATTGAGATTAGCAGAAAATGTAGTCTTTACTACGTTATGACTAGAGATAGATTAGAAATATAAAGTTACATTTCTAAGAAAACGGTAATGCTGACGAAAGCCAAGCGGAAATGTTGGATCTTCATATCCAGGAACCAAATTGCACTAATCGAATATACAATCTGCAATCTCTGAAGATCAAACGCAGGAAAATAATCAGTATTCCGGACATTCGCCTATACGCTTCACTCTAGTTAATTTAAGATTGTTTCCATTGAAGTAGTTAACATATCGGTAAATAACACGTTGATGTTTATAGTTTTTATGCGGACGCCTACCATAGATAGTACCGAGAATTGCTAGTGCAAAGTCAAGAAGAATTTTATTGTGTAAAACTTGAAGCCTATAGAGAATTCTTTTTTAGCGTTTTATATAGACGACCCTTTAGGCAAGATCTTGGTTTTAGAGACTGAACGTGCTCTAGCGATAGCGAAGTATCTTTTGTCTTTTTACAAGCTTTTATTTTGTGGCCTCGCTTAGTTTGTGAGACAGAAACAAAAGGGCAGATTCAATCTACAAAACCTTTGACATACCTACCTACTTTTTTGCTGGAAGCAATATCATTTCGGGGTGCGACTATCTTTCAATCTTTTATATCTTTCTAATTAACGAAGTCTAGACCAAAAATTGCAATGTTGCGTGTTGCGGTGCACTTGTCACAACAAACATTGTATTTATCAATTTAACAACTTTCGTTTCAGTCAATAAATCTGCCTCAGCTTGGCAGGTACACTTTTGATTCATGTCACTTGGTTTAATAGACAATGGCGAAAGTAAAACAAAGGTAATGTTAGGTGGAATTGTTTATTATATTTCCGGTTTTAAACGAAAAAACAATTACGGTGACACAATCAGAACGGAACAGAATTTTGTTTTGTTTTTTTCGAAAATTAATCTCCTGAGATTATATTTTTACTTTTTAACCTGTTAAAAAAGAAAATGGTTCCCTTAATAGAAATATTTCATTACATAACCGATACCGAAATAGTTTGCTTTTTCAGACGAGACAAACTTTTCATAAATTCTCTGAACTGACAGTGAATAATATCATCATCCGCTGACTAATTGAGCGTTATTCATTTCGCTTTTAGAATTTCACATTAACCTAAAAAAAATATAAGTAAATTGAAACGTTTTCTTATATCTCACGAAATTTAAAATCAACTAAGGTATGAATAGGTAGTGTGACCGTGGAGCGACACGTAGCAAAAAATATAATACCTATGTGTAGGTAGCCTGATTACGTAATCAACATAGTGATTCCCACGCGCATCTTTTTACATATTTCTGCATAAACTGTCGCAATTATCTACCTATTACCTATGTCAAACAATAAAATAAAAGAATATAGACGAGGTCGTTGCACTCATCACCTTACCGATAAAAGCCTGTATTTCTAGTGCCATTTCCTTTGTTCGCTAAGCGATAACGATATCTCTCGCTAAAACAGCAAAATGTTAATGAATACTGTAGTTTTAAAGCAAATAAATAGTTCTTGTCAGAACTGTTGACGTGACTTTATGCATTAAACATCATACAGGTTTCATCAATTATCCAGTAACATAGGTTTCCTTTGACGGAAATATGGTAGTAAATGAAACTTAAACTGACATTCGGCCATTGAAAATTACAGTGAAACTAAAATCAAACGTTTTGTTTCCTACAATTTTTATGAAAGTTACCAAAACACTAACAAATGAAGGTACTGCAATAAGTTTAAGGTAAAGTAAACAAGCAATTTGTTAGTGAATGTTTATAGATAAGATTTCAAAATGTTCTAATGAATAACAAATATGAGGCGCGCCAAGGGCGGTACTCCTACACACTCGATATCGCGTCCATAACGCAGATAAAAGCAACGATGCGCACACGCACGCATATTTAAATGCACGATCGATGTTCAACCGACTCAACGCACATATGAATGTCAATCAATAGTCCATTGATACATTGCAACCTAATTATAAACAAAACCATACAAGTTATTTTGTTTATTTGGTTCTCATCAATTCGATTGAATCTCATGATTGTGCTTCATCGTAATTGTACATGGCACAATAATGTCGTGTCATCTGAGAAATATTTAATGATCATTGAAGCTATAATCTCCAGGATTCTTATAATATGAAAGTATGATTTATGAAGTAAACCAAGCATTACAAATGCCATTGAATGTTCTGAAGAATTGTTATTGCTACATGATGGGCAGACCCTGTTATTTGTTTATGCTTAGTAAACTATGACTATTGTATCACTACCGACAATCATCTCATCCTCAATAAGGAACATTGAAGAATGTACTGCGTTGACTTCAAACTTCATTTTCTAGTTTACAACTGTATATTTTAATGTTTTGAAAACTTCGTGGCAGCAAAAAGGTCGGTAGTTAAGTAGTAAACTTATTGACAATAAAATGTTCAGTGCCACATTTACGAGCGCTTTCAGCCGTAGTTAGGTGCCACGATGTCCTTCAGACGAATCGACCCTATTTTATTTATGGTCCTTGCTTTTAATCAAACTAATTTATACTTAAACAATATTTTCAGGTTTATTATCAAACCGAATTGAGGTGCCTCGCAGTTAACGATGTTGCTAATATCTAAAATTAGACTACGTAGGAATGTACTATTTGCGATATTTCACGTACGAATAGAAACAATTGATAGGTACAGCTACATGATTTTGAAATACAGCACATGCAGCACAAGACTATGAATAATTCTCGTTTTCGTGCCTATGGAAATGAAAAATCTTTTGACAAATTTATTGTAGCTTTTGTTACAATAGCTGAAAGGTGCCTTTTGGAATGTCATGAATAAGTATTAACGCTGTAATACTTGGCAAATGGTCTGCATGTCTTTACCATAATAGCGACAATTTCCCTCAGTTGAGTCAACCGCTTGAACGATACGGCAATAAAGATGTAAATAACAGTTTAAGGAGCCAAAATCAGGACCATTCTTTATGATTGTAGAGATATCATTACCAATTTCAATTTGGGTCCAATAAATAATGACGATGCAACAGCCAATTGCACTTAATAGCAATCTTCTACACATTAACCATCCGTATTGCGCTGGCGTCGTGTCGGCGACCTACATTATTATACAAATCAGGCCACTTACGTAACTAGGGTTTGTCCTTCGACATAGATAACAGAAGCAATAAGTGCGTTTTAACATGAATAGGAAAGAGGAGGTAATATCGACGGGGTTTACCTAAAGCTTAATGCGTAGGTGTGTCTAGACGAGGGCGGAAAAGGGGGTTAATTACACTAAGTACCCTCATTTTGCGTGTATACTAAGTGGGTTGGGCTATTGACATCGAAAAACGTTAGGGGTAGAATGACCGCTGAAATCCCAATGGATACGACAATCGCTTGCCCTTTAAAAAATAACGTAAATGTAATAAACCTACCATTCTTTTTTTAAGATTCTCAATAGTCTGTTAATATATGGTTATCAGTAAAATACATATCTAGGTACCTACTATTATTATTAATTAATTGGATAGTGAGTAATAATAATTTACTTTTTTAATTTGCGTCAGTGATAGTTTGACGGGTGACAGGACAGAATGGAAGAAGAAAACGTGTTGCGCCGACCCCAAGTAATATGGGATAAGGGCAGGAAGAAGAAGAAGAATTTGCGTCAGTGACAGCAGTGGACGAAATACCCATAAGGCGGCTTCTATCTATAATTCTCTCGCTATGGACTTTCCATATTAATACGTCTTATCTATGTCTTCTTAATAATTAAGAAGACAAAATAATAACATTATTATTACATATGTTATTACTTTTTTATCATTGAGGTCGACTAAGCCGAAGATAATTTGTTCAGATGATGTGTCACCTTCGATATTACCTAACAGACTGTTAAGTAATGAAATCATAATAAATATTAGTACAACATCCGTTCTTAACATTTAATAGTCGTTTGACCTACAGCTGAGTCGTTAAGTAAATCTAACATAGATTTGTGTACAAATCTTCGACCTTGCGTAGGAGTTGAAGTGTGATGTATTTGCGTTTCCATATTGATGTAGGTAGGATATAGCCCTGAGAATTTATGTAAATTCTCAGGGCTTCAGCTACCTCTCCATAGACTGCACGTACGTTTTCATTGCACTTACCAAATCACCTGCAACGCTCCTTTTGTGTAATTATGTAAGGGATCAATCAATTCAGTAAAACAAATCCTTAGTGTTATTTTACTCTTACATACCAACGTTACCTTTGTTTATTTTGGATTGAAAGTAGAGGTATCTTGAGGGTATTTGTGTTTCCATTTATATAGTGTCAGCCGTATGTATAATCTTCTGGCTACCAGTTCCTTTAGACATTCCTTAAGGGTCTTTAAGTCAAGAGTGAATAGGTTACTTCTTTGCAAGCGTGCTCCATCGTCGATCACATCATCTCTTACCATCAGGTCAGATGGTGGTCGAACGCGAGCCTATCAATAATAGAAATAAAAATACCTATTATCTAAATCTTCTCACTTGATATTATTTTCTATTACAGGTTGTTGTAAAAAAAGAAATTAACCCTGAAAAACAACATAAGTAATAAGTGTAGCTACATAAAAAACTATGACAATAGTAGAAGCAATTAAACTGTGTTATGATTACGCACTTGTATTTGCATTTTGATTACTTATCTTTAGAAGATGAGGTACCTACCGGAAAAGACAAAAACGGTTCTAGATACTGCACATACAACTACAAGTTATCTGTATATTCTTAAGTGGAATGAAAGTCAGATACTGTTGAAATGTGTTCTTATACATTTGTCATGCTACATATGAAAGCCACCGTTATTCCGTCAACTTGGACATTACTCAACGTAAGTAAACTTGATGGCGGCATATCGTGCCGGTCGATTTGTAAGGCACCAAAGGCCATATGCTAATGGGCTGCTCTTGTATCTTTAAGTGGACAAGTTGCTGTGCCCACGTTACCTGCTCCCAACTTACGGACACTCTCACTTTCTATTTGTGCGTACAAGCATACTAATTAGACTGTGGCTAGACAATCTAGTCACACATACATAATATATTTACCTACCTACATGTTATAGTGGGAACTTTGCCAGATCATTAATCAAAGGGAGACTTATAATAATGTTTGTAAGGATTGTGAGTTCTCTTAAATCAAATCTTATTAAGGAAGAAAATTATTAAGCTTACCCCTTCACTTATTTGATAAACGAGTAGATTAGAAAGGTAACTTTTTTCACAGAATAAAAAACATTAAGCCATGCCAGGCTCCACATATCGATGAATCTCTTGTGTTGGTTTAAAAGATATTTTCACTGCATCATCCAATTAAATCAGTTAATACTCTCCTCCAATCTTCTTGAAAAGAAATCCAAAGAATTCTCGATCATTAATCAAGCTAAGACGATCTATTCAACTACCTAACATAACACTTCCTAATAAATTAATGTTACACAAACCAAAAAGGGAAAAAGACTCGTAAGCTTCTTTAGAAAAATGTTACTAACATTTTAAATATTTGAAGCCGTTCTTACATTACTCTTCTAAAATTAAAAATCGATACCATATTTCTCGTCCATGACTTTAACACCTAACCATTAAGGTTACGCCTCCGTTTTATTTTTAAACTTTTTTTATGTAGGAAGTGGGCAATAAGGTTAGTCTGGCCACTACCTGCTCCCTCTAGATCCATAGTACCTCGCACCTGCTCTCTACAAAAAAAAGGTAAACATTGCCCTATTTTGGGAACCAATACACTGTCTTACCAGCTAGTAAACCGTAAATTATGACTTCGAAGTTTTGCTTTCTAGCACAAGGTAGTACGTTTTTACGGCGTTCAAATGACGTTTACAGAGACGCACGTTCTGAATTTTATTGCTAAAATAACCAGACTAACGCAATTCCGTGAATTTACTACTTCTTTGCTAGATCGTTTAAATAAATTTCGGAATTTTAATATCATCTGCGGATACAAATATTGCATACCACCAGGGAGCTTCTATTCGCGTCGGCCCCATTCACACTCCTCGGTTAGTGACATCGCCAAGCAAAATTAAAAAAAAATACCCGAGTGGACTCGTGGCGGTACTGATATAAAGTTCTATATTTAAATCTGGTCGCTCCCGACGCCATTATGCCACTCGGTTTTTTATTGCGTTGACACAAATTTTACGATGAAAAGTTACAAAAGTGCATAACTGGTGCCCAATTAGTATCATAAAGTACTGTTACTTCTAAACTATTTTTAAGAGTGATGATAAAAACGTGGAGATTAGATAAGTATCTCTCGCTGTTGATTGCCAATGGTGTGTTATTAAGATTATCTCGATGAAATCTGTGGACCGGATCGCGTCTTGGCTGCACACAGTTATTCGATTATTTCACTAATAGAGCTCTTAAACTTCGTCACTTACAAGTCTTATAACTGTCTTTCTCTACAATAAAATTCTACTACGTTATTTGTCTTTGTTTCTGTTGGATATCAGTGGATTATGAGTATATTATCAAATGACTTCTTCCGCTCGGCTCTAGGTGGAAAGGGAGAGTATGACTGAAACCCACAGGGTGCTTTCAGTTACCATTTGCAAGGGCCACAATAACATTTCGAACAACCCCCAGCCTATGCAGAAACATAATTGGTCTGAGGCTAAATGGCTAATCTTAAGAAAAAATAATATTATAGCCGACCAGCAACCTTCATTAACAAAAGAAGTACAGATTTCTTACCTTATAGGGATAAACTTGACCCAAAATATAAACAGAATAAAACCTGAGATCTCATATCCGACTGTAGTCGTAAAAGGCGGGTTTTCATCAAAATTCGCTGTTCTTGTGCCGTAGTTATGCTCTTGTCTGTTGTTATTATCTTTTGTTTTATTTTTTTTTGAGTTCATGGAATTTTACGTCGATACAAGTTGCCTCACTTCGCCATTCCCGGCGTTTGTAGTTTTTTTTTTTAATCCGTATTGATCGTATTTGTTGTTGAGTTCTTTTAGATCTAGACAAGAAGAAAACTACTAAAATATTTCTAGTAAAATGCAAAACAGCTACTGACCTGAATTTCGTGATTCTGAAGAAAAGATTTCGTGGTCTTTTAAACATACAATAGGAAGATCTATTGTTTGTTAGTACAAAAGACCTTACACACTTTGTGATCATTACAAATTCAGTTTGAGTCAGTGACAATGGGTCTCCGCTAATACACTGCGCATATCGTGAAAAATCAAAAAACGAAAAAAAAATGAAATCCACCCCCAAAGACAATTTAAATGCACATCAGAACTAAACAGCAGATGGAAGATACCAAAACCAATATAACCACAATGGAACCAGTGACCTAACTAAAACTGCAGCAACGATTTATCACAAATGGCAACCCTGTTCGGCGCCCATCCGTCGGGGTTAGTGGGGTGAACAGGCTGCGGTCGCTGGGACGCGGATCGATAACGCATCGTACTCCATATTCGGTGTGTAGCCTTCGCCGTGCAACTTTAGAATAGGCTGTTGCGGTTTTTGCTTTTGCCTATTTATGTAGCATTGCTCGTTGGGTCGCGGTTGTTTTGATTAAAAAACTTGTTGGATTCGCGCACTGAGGGTTTTGTACAAACTTGCATAATTATGTTAATAGTTCAATTCCCAAATGGAGTTAAGTACGTCACAACAGAACAGAACAAATTTTCTGTTTTCAGATTTATTCCTCTATCTATACCTACTTTATGACATTGCTTTATGCCAAATTTAAGGATTCTTGGTCAACGAAAAGTACCCTATGACTTTGATTTCCTCGATAGTGTCGAAATATACGTTTTTTGCCACAAACCGAAGTATCTTTTTTTCTCGTTAACTTATAAGTTAGATTTTTTTTACAGGTTCAAGAGTCCGCAGACCTGATTATGTAAGTTTTGGGTTTTCATTATGGGTTTTAATTTCAACTCGATATCTCAACGCGTTCCCGACGTAAAGGGTCTTGACAGACAGACAGACAGACAGACGGACAACAAAGAGATCCTATAAGGGTTCCGTTTTTTTCATTTTGAGGTACGGGACCCCAATAAGGAACAAGAGTAGAGTGTGTTTAGGATTCCGACACAGGTTTTGGTCAGATTCTATACAACATTTTTTACTGCAAGCAGCGTATATTATTACCACCTCGGTTGGTACGGTTTCCTCCCAAAATAATTCCAGGTAGTTTGCTTTTTATGACACCCATGGTCAGGGTGGTCGAGAGTCGAGACCATACCGCAGGTTTATTAGCACTAAAACTTGTAAACGCGCTAAAGGGAACACACCTTACATGTTCCTATTGTTCTTTTGTTATACTAGGAACACAGAATCGCTGTTATTGGTATGACTCATGACATCTTATAGGTGTTTTGTTTATCCGTCGTGGAAAACCTATCGCAGAAAAAAATATCCATGCTTTTTTTATTTACTTATACAGAGTGTAAACGACAACCCTCCACAAACTATAAGGTAACTCATTAGTCAAAACTGAGTCTTTTTTCAGGAAACGAAAAAATAATCGGCTTCTTCATACTATATTATATTCCAGATAAACGTGCAATAACGGTCATTGACCCTCCTACATTTGTTGAAATTCTTAATTTCAAAAACGGAAATAAAGACATATAGCTGTCTTGAATCGACATGTATCGTGATCCTTTGCATGACATAGTACTCAATATTCAATACTTTATTACGTTAATGAAACAGCACAACACAGTAATGAAACACACAGTACAAGCGAAGTGTCAAGTGTTAGTTACAGTAATGAAAAGCAGTAACAGTACATTGTTGGTTTTTCGTGTACCTACGCAGAGATATTAGGAAAAGGTCAAAGTACTTTATTGCGCGGTTATCTGGAACCGATTTTAACTGTCCAATCAAGTTGTAAATTTTGTATGGTGCGACTGGTTTTTCTTTTCCGTTTCCTGAAAAAAAGTCTGGTGGAATGTTTTTCAGTTTCGTTTACTGAGCAAACTCCTTAAAGTTTGTGGAGAGCTATGCCTTACACCCTGTATGTGTTCTGAAGATATATTGGCGAAGTTGTTTCTTGTAAAGATTACATCAAGAAAGTTCTCCAACGCCTCTTCAATTAGGAGCTAAACGCAATAAGATTAACGCTCTCCCATTGACACTAAATTGTGTAATTGAAGAGTGGGGTCGTTGCTGACACCGACGGCTCCAACCAAGAACTAATTACAGTAATTTGTCATTAACTCTTTACAGATCGCAGTTAAAAAGCTAAGCTTAAGTAGTTCTGATTGTATTGGATGTAATAGTTAGGGTTACCGACTTTTTTGTAAAAAAATAGGGTATATCTGATTTTAGAAGGGGAATTAAGAGGTTATGTAGGTAACATTATTAGAAAAAGTGTACCCTTTATTGTTTTACATTTGGGGAATCCATATTGTATCGAACAGTTTCAATGAAACCATAGTTTTCATTTACTGCCATTTCACAATTTATGACTGTGAAGATAAAAATGTTTCAGTGTCAGTAAATTCAAAATCAGAATCAAATTAAGTGAGTATTTTGGCGATAGCGTCTCTAAGTTATAAAGTATCTCTACAAGTTCTTTTTTTGTTATTATTGAGAGGCTTGCGTTTGACTACTATATCATCAGATGGTAAACAAATTTGTGTGGTTGACGATGGAGCACGCTTGTCTATAAATACTATTACCCCTATTTTGTAGCTATCAGGAAACACATACTTCAGAGAATTCAACTAAGGAGTTCTGTATATACGGTAAATGTATTCCCTAAACGTTTTGTGTATGGGTGATGGTGGAGATTAAAACTCTAAAAGCTAGGAGTATTCTAAATTTCCTGGAAACCTCCGGGCTAAAAGACTATAACAGAAGTTACTATAACATGGTGGCGAGTCACAATAGATCATTTAGGTCGCAGTGACTACATCCCCTACACTACGGGAAATGCATAGCCTCTTCAAAAATAATAATAATAATGGGTGATGGTGAAATAGAGTACAATATATAATAACTAAGGCTGCCAAAAGTACTCTAATATAGAGATATTAGAGTACTTTTGGCAGCCTTAGTTACTATAGCATGCAAGGTACTTGCATAGTTTCCTGCCAGGTACAGACGTTGTCGCCTTTACATCGTGGTGTAAATGTAACGAGAGGCTTACCAAGGTGGTCTAAAAAGCGTACAGCTACGATATCATGGACTGGTCTTTTGTTCACAAACTTTGAATAGAAGTACTTCCCTATGAACCAGATGTTAAAACGGTACCAGTTTGGATCCTTTCATTGAATTTGTTTTAGTAACTTGATACTTGAATTGGTAACTGATACATGCTCTGGAAGTGACATCCACATCACAATCGGAGCAGTAGTTTCTGAGAATAATTTAAATTTCGAACATACTGATTTGTGGACAAGAATTTTGTTATGTAGTGGGAAGGTAGGTCCCCATTCTACCTTCATAGGTACAGATATGGTACTTAAGTATGTAGGTAAATAAATAAACCGAACACATAAAAATACCATACAATTTCGTAAAATAATTAGAAAAAGGGAAAGGTTACGACATTAAAAGGTCAGTAAGGTATTTAACAATGAAATATTGCCGCTAGGGAGGCTCCTGTTGACAATGGATTATTTATTACTCTATAATGTCAACACAGCTATTGTAAGAAAACCTCTATAGCTATTCCAATAAGATGTAAATTGGATTGAGAATTTTACCTATGCCACGTGGGAGTACAAAAATGTCGACTGAGGAATACGATGCTCCATTGTTCACTATCGATTATTTATCTATATGATAAGTATGTTTACTAACAATTTGTCTAATGATGATTGAAGAAAGTTTCTATACCAGTAATGAGTCTTTCTTCTCACGATCAATATTCGATACATCACAATTACTGGGAGCTTGTATGGGCTTTCGATCAAGTCGTCCTCAATGTCATTCAGTCATGTCCAATCAGAAACTCCGAATCATTTTCTATTGAATCTATCTGTAGATTCACTTGAGTAGGTGCAGTTGTAGCAATTGATTTCTTTTCATCCACCATTTTGGAAATGCAGTAAAGACATGTTTTGATGACATAGTTTGATGATGATTCAGACTTGCTATCTACATTAATATAATAATCTACATCTACAGTAGGTAATAAAGAAACTTTAAGTACTCAAGTACCTACCGAACTTGAGTACTTAAAGTTAGTTTTTATGTTTTTTTGTTTGTAGGAGGTAATCTCTGGAAGTACCTATTGGTCCGATTGCTAAAAAAATTTCACCGATAAAAACCTGCTTTATTCTTGAATGACATAGGCTATATTAATGTACGCGGGTGAAGTCGTGGGCAAAAGCTATTATTTTATAAACCGTTACTTTTTCAAAAATTTCTTGGAAATACTCATATTTAGATACCAAATATAGCGTAATCAAGCACGTTCAACTGACGATAGGACGTTAGGTAGGTACCGATATGATACTCTATACTAAAGTAATACTAAAAATTATGCTTTTATTTTCAAAAGGCGAGAAATACCTACTTAATCAAAATCACAATAATTGTTTTTTCAATGATGAGTGTAACCTATGACTTACTCACGATAAAACACATGTGGTATGTAGATGACGTGAACTTAACCTCATTCTGTCTTATCTCCCCGGATGACTGCGAATGCCGCTGTAACACAGTCACAATGTTATTAATGTCGAACAGTGAATAATTTAGGAATTCTGTGAAATTATGCCCAGTAAAGGCTTACTTAGTAATTCTATACTTAGGCAAGTACCTACCCCCGTAGGGGCCTAGCAAAGCCGATGCCCGCTAGCTAGGACCGCAGGGAATTTCTGAAAAAGAAACCCGTAGTCCTAGAACGCAAAACGCAACTGAAGGACAAAGGTGTGGTTTAAATCAGTAAAAGTCTGACACGCCCTCTCGCTCCGCTCAGAGCGGGAGAAGTCATTGGATGATTTCCACCCTTAAAAAAAACTTAGATATCTTTAGGTAATGTACATATGATTAACTTACTAAGGTCAATATTTCTTTAGGTAGATACGGTTTGGTTTCATAAAAATACATAAGTATATAGTTTATACCTACATATATATGAGAAATATGTGTGTTTAACAAAATTGGAAAAATGTATATGCACCTGCCATTTCTCTCCACCACCCTTGGTTGACTATTAGAGAATGCCTAAGACATTAAGTCTGCCTTTACACCTTTATGTTGCACGAATTTTTAAATAAATAATACAATTTTACTTCAATATCAATTCAAATAAAGTTTCGAGTTTCTTATCAGGACAATATGTAGCTGCGGTGTTGATTTTTTATTTATTATATACCTAACTACCTAAACAAAGTTTCTGTGAAGACTATACCTACCTACTGGCACTGCTACGTATTTATAAATTGAATCCGTACACAAAAACCAGATTCTTAAAACCTAATAAAAGTAAGATTGTATGTGTAAACACTTTGTGTAAGCCGCCTGCCCTTTCTTGGTCAGGAATCTGTGAACCAAAATCCAGTCGCGCAGGATTTCTTGGAACCATAATGAAACTTTAGCTTGGAGCGATCAAATACAGGCTGGAATATTTTTTGTTTTAATTCTCGTCTGCTCTGGATTTTCGATTTAGAGAAGTAAAAAAAGAGTTGCTTACACACAAAATTGTATTTTTAAAATCTTCCACATTTTATTATTTATTTATTCTTCATGTACAGTAGTGGTAGATACATGGGCGGAATTAATGCAACAAGGCATTCTCTACCAGAATTTACATTTTGAAGACAGATGTTTTTTTTTTTTTTTTAAATGGGACTACAGGTATCTATAATTAGCTAATAATGAAGCTGCTAAAAATACATGTCATGACATCAGCTGATGCATAAGTAGCTCAACTAGTTATTATTGATTCATTGGACATAATCACCTTCACTGCTTCGCTTATGTATGCAAATGATATGGCCGACATACACTTTTAATGCCGTAGTACCTATAAGAGATAGACGAGCAACATTTTCTTTTATTTTCACGATCGAACCCAACTCTGAGTAAGTGTTATTAGTATAGGTATCGCTGACTCGGTTGGATGAACCTATTCGAGTTCTACACGTGATGCCCGTACGGAAGTGTAATAAATTCCTAAATATTCGTTGATTTACGACGAAAATGAACGGATCGCATGACACGATACCAAACAAAACTATTTTGTACCGGAATAAGCAAATATTGGAAAGTAAAACTGTTGGAAAAAAGAACAATGTTTCTTCAATCTCCTCAATATTGACTTACGGGTGAAGGTATTCCAAGATACGTTGTACAAGTCGATAAATATCAGGTTAAACACACATAAAATACCGTTGTAGACCTGTCAAAATTTATCAATTCATGCTGCACGGCTATAAAGTATCTTAAACAAAATTAATTAATTAAAAGTACAGTTCAGTGTCACTATCTTTTAGTTCAGACATCGTCACCAGTGCGTATACGCAACACACCGTAATCAACGATTCACGCTCGATTGGTCTGTAAAATAAGAAAGCCGATTCTGAGAAATCGATATTATATTGATACATCAATTAAACGGTTGCTTGATTTTGAAGGGCTGAATAATTATCGAAAAATGACAAAATACTGCTTTAAAATAAAGTAGAAAGACACGAAATCAGACATCAGAAACGTTTATTTCAAATAGACCAGTTACAGGCACTTTTAAATTGTCAAAAGGTCGGTCAGTCAAACAAGTGAAGCTAAATTGCACGTTCCAAAGAGTAGATCTCTATGGAGAAGAACATGCAAGAAACTCCATGGACACTCTTTTAAATCGTATTGTCACGTCGTATCAATCGTACCGTACACGTATTAAGAAATAGTTACCCGATGGGTTGCACATCGGCGAAAATAACACAAACACCCATACAAAATTACTCAGTCTTAAATTCATCAGGATTAAATAAAACATGAATATCCGGAGATTCCTCCAAATTTTTATGCCCCCAGACCTGGATCGAAGAGAACAGAAAAAATTTTGACTGTCACTTGAATTTATTTAAATTTTTTATTCAGTCGATAAGTCTGAATTATGTGCAACAGTTAAGTAGATAAGTATAGTAATTCAGGACAGACCTCACTGTATCACAAATTCAATATGATATAGCTATTTTTTCCTTAAACAACTGCGCAGGAATCAGGACTTTCTATGCGCCACATAAAATACGGAAAGAGGAAACATTATTTCATAAATCAACGTATAACAATCCATTTACACACTGATTGATAATATTTAAGGATACAAAACAAAACTAATATGGTTTTTGATGTTGTGCCCTATATTATTCGTGAACATTGTGATAATTCTGAAAGTACGAAATATTTTTCCTTCTTCGAGTTCTTTTCCGCACAAATCATTCTCACAGTCAGAGCCGTTAGATAGCCATAATCCGTAACATAGTAAAACACTTCACACAGTCATTATAGCATTTCTATTAAATGCTTAAATGAAATAAAAACGGTTCTATAAGATTACTGTTAACTTGAACATTAGCTGTCGTTAGACAAACTTTATTTAAAGTGCAGTTTAAATTCGTCTATTGTTGTTCTTTTTTCACATCGTAAATTACTATGGGCGCCATTTTTTTTTACTACCTTACCTAGCCTAGCCTTTTATGGACGTGAAGCCATGTTTGATTCAGCCTACGCTATGATTACTAGATTGATAAGCCTTTTAATAAATTAAATACCTTAGTCCTTGCTTTATAAGGAAAACATTGCCATTTGCAAAGTGTACTTACCTATGTTTACGTATATATTTTGTCAAAACACAGCAGTTATGTTTTCGTCTCGCCATCGACACCTTAAATGAATCGGGCAACATTTTTCTTAATTGGACTCAAATAATTTATGGAGAGAAATCTGATGCGCAACAGACAGCCACGACCGTCGATCATGTTCAATTTATTCATAAATAAAATGATGCAAATTGAGAGCCTCAATTACCGATGACATATCATCAGTTTCTCCAATGTGCCGGAATGACTGCCAATGAGCTTAATGATGAACAATATAGACTACCTTCAGAATATGGCAATATTCCATGACGGGGCAATATTTTGGAATCTAACTGATTCAAATTGACATATTTTTCAGGTCATTGAGCAATTTTATACCTTACGAAACCGGTTAAATTAAATTGAATCGTCCCTGAGGGAATGACGTGTGAATGTAATGGCTAAATGGTTACTCTCTATATGGCTTTAAATAGTTATCGCTTATGGAATCATAAACGGACCATCCGTATATGATTCCAGCCATAACAATTTGCCAATCTCATTTTATTATACCATTATGCTTTCCAAGATTCAAAACCCTTGATTGAATCATACTGACCTTTGTAATAATACAAGTATTTGCAGTAAAATCGAAGAAACAGTTAAAGTTGATACAACAGAAGAAAGTCCAATAGACAATAATGCAATACCAGAAGTGACAAAAGCTCAGCACAAAAGTCTCATTACAATAATATTCAAAGAACGACACATATTAAGTAACAATACGTAGTCCGCCGCTATCTTTTCTTTTCATCGTAATAAAATAAAGTGCAGATAATATCATATCTAACAAAGAATGAATGGCTTTAAACAACAACAAAGTCGTATTCAAATCATATTTGCTAATATGAAAAGTAAACACGACTTAACGGTACACACCTTATAATAGAGATGGTGAAACCGTAGGGGCCAGTGGACCGGCCATTTTTGATCACGTTTAGCGACCTCACACGCATACTAGACTTTTTTGGCGGATCGTGAGGCCTGAATTGTCGCATGTGGCATGCGTCGCCTACGTTGTTGGAGCAAGCTGTGAGTCAGAATTGCGGGGCTTATCCTATACTTCATTGCGTAGCCAAGAAAGGAAAAATACTCAATGGATTGTCCTTTACTCATTCCACACCAAAGGTGACAAAAGTCACGCATCATATAATGTGGTTTTATTAATCTAAATAATGAAGAAATTAAATTTGTGGTTTTCGGCGTAGGCACTTACTTAGCTTTGGTTTCTGGTACCTGCTAGGTTTGCCGAAAACCCTAAATCGGTTAGTTACTTAGCAAGTAAATTGTAACGTCTGGATGTTTTACAATCCACATTATTTTATTCAATACACTCTGTTCTAAGAAAACGATAGTTATTAGCTCATAAAAATGCAATTTATGAAAATACAACTTCCAAGTCTACATGATCTCTCAAATATTAGGCAAAATTACGCAAGAATAATCAGCTTAAATCTGTATTTAATGTGAAATTCATATTCCATCGGGCCATTTTAAATGCATTAAATTCATCTACGAACTTAAAGATAATAAATAAACAATAAGCTTGAAATAATCCCTTCGCCATTGAAACAGTAAAGACGAAAGACGAAACATTATACCGTAGCAACGATTGCACTTACAGACTAAATATTTACATTACGAGTGTTTTGTTACCACTCAGGCATTGCTGTAATCTATTTGGATAACTGGAAATGTCATTCCGAAATTAGGCTAAAGAATTTATTGCTACACGTGATAATAAAGTGACAAACATGCAAAATGTCATCGTCGAGTGTCATTTCAATCAGCACAGATGACCATATGGTGTGATAGACTGACGCAATGTTAACGACCGCAACAGACCTTATGCTAATGACATTATTTGATATCATTTAACTAAATACGCCTCTGCATATAAGCCAGAAGAAACGAAAAATATTATAGCAGCTGCCGACGTAATAGAAATGTATTGTGAGAAACAAAAAAGAATGTTCCCGTTACTTTTCTCTGTACGCACGTGCTGTTCATACGTTTTGTGTACGAGATAAGATTATAGATTAGATGAAAACAGTATCAAATTGATTATTCTCAGATAAGAAATTACAATAATTAATCAATTAGCGTTAAAATGACGACGATAACTAAACAATTACAAATAGATTATATTATCGCTATTAAATTTTGAAGAAAATATATCAGTAGAAAGAGTCTAAACTTGATAACGAACCAAGGATTGAACCATGGCATAATGATTTAGTCACGACAGATGTCAATCTAGGCTAGATGACCAAACAAGTAACGTGAGGTAACACTGTAAAACAATAGAAATCTATTCTGGCGTTGTCCATAATTATCTAGTTTTATCTTACCAGGTGGAACGCAGATGCTAAACATTTAGCTTTGGTTAGGTTTTACATATGTTGTCAACAGTGGATAGTCTCCAGTTCTGCTGCTTTAATACTACAGTTCTTTCTATGTTTGATTTTCCAACCCATTTAGCCCTCTTCAATCATACACTGTCTCCTTCTATATGTGTTTTCTATAATCCCATCACATTTACATATTCTAATTTTATAGTCTAGTAGCCCTACTTTTTTCTAGTCCTAAAATAACTTCAAAGACCCCCTCTGTTTCTAGGTCACATTTAGGTACTCTACTCGTGGCCACATCTGCTGTGAAGCTGAGAATAGTATCCAGTTCTTTCTAGGCGTTTTTATTAGACTAGCTTCGTGGGTGTTGAAAGACATTGTTTATTTAAAACGGCACCAAAAACGTATACGTGTATCTGCAAGATTTCAAAACTCATTCCCATTTTGACGATTGTGGTTTTCTAAAAAGATGACTCGTTTTTAGGGTTCCGTAGCCAAATGGTAAAAAATGGAACCCTTATAGATTCGTCATGTCTGTCTGTCTGTCTGTCCGTATGTCACAGCCACTTTTTTCCGAAACTATAAGACCTATACTGTTGAAACTTTGTAAGTAGATGTATTCTGTGAACCGCATTAAGATTTTTACACAAAAATAGAAAAAAAGCTATAAATTTTGGGGGTCCCCATACATAGAACTGAAACTCAAAAATTTTTTTTTCATCAAACCCATGCGTGTGGGGTATCTATGAATAGGTCTTCAAAAATGATACTGAGGTTTCTAATATCATTTTTTTCTAAACTGAATAGTTTGCGCGAGAGACACTTCCAAAGTGGTAAAATGTGTGTGTGTTACTTGCTGCTACGGAACCCTTCATGGGCGAGTCCGACTCGCACTTGGCCGGTTTTTTTTAAATTTGTCACTGACAAGTTTAGGTCTTCAAATTATTTATATGTAGATTGTAGGTATACATATTCAGTGGCACTAACTGAACCAGTATTAACTACAAAATGTACTTAAGTGTACTGCGTAAAACCCTGTTGTTGTTGTTCGTAAGCACTGCCATTATTCGCTGGAACATCATGCAGACGTACCAAGTTCTGATCAGACGCAGTACTTATACGTAATATAAAGTGACACATTACTCAATTGAGCGGTGGCGTGCCGCGAGATCTCAAATTAGCGCCAATTTATGCCTCCGGCTGACTCACGGGCGCAGCTAGGTGATCATACATGTATCATCCTCTATATTTCCACTATAGAAATAAAGAAGAATAAAGGCAATTAGTACAAAGAGGTAGTTACCTTCTGCACTTAACTAAGTGCATCTCGTAATAATACAATTTGGCACTGGTTATGAAATTTTACATTGTTTAACGTTGATCATTTGGAGTGGCTGCTCCAAATGGATCTGTTCAATTGTTTATGGAAACGGAAACGTCGATGCGATTCAATTACTCCCAAAACAACAGATCGCATTCAAAATCTAAACCACAATCATTCGTAAAAACAAAAGTGCTACTTTCAAGTCTAAAAACTGATCAAAGTGAATCAAGAAAGTGATCAAAGTGAATCGTGATTACAAATTGAGTTCTATCTAAAGAAATTGACTATAAAACCAAAGCTGTAAATGATAAAACCTCGATTCGTCGTGGTTACATCGACCTTGCTGGCGAATAATTGGGAACTGACGCAATTGCGCTCTTCCCAGTGACGCTGTCGGGAAGTCAGGATGTCGGGGAATTAACTAAAGGCTCACGAATTCAAGTTTGTGACCTTTAATAGGAACAAGGACCTTCCTTATCTTTATTTAAAGTGCAAAGTGCATCGTATCTACTCTGTTGGCTACAATTATTAAGATAATATTAATGATCGTTTATTTACTAATGTTATGTTTACCTCTTAATGGTATAAACATCAAAGTCTTTAAGTGTTGTCGAGACATCGCGTTTTGAGGTCTCATTAGCGTGAAAAATTCTTCACGAAATTGAACTCTTATGTAACTTGGCTTAACAAAGACAGCAAACCTTCACACGAGAATTCCATCCCGTCTTACAGTAATGAAGCGAAGGCTATAAAAGCTCCATCGTTTAATTGTAGTACGTGTTGTAATCTTTAATAGTTTATAAGCGTAACTAATTCCAGAGAATAATAAACCTTGGTATCCAGAGGCCTTTTTTAATCTCCCACCGACGCCCGAGCTCCCATACTATTTCATAAATCATGCTGGCTTTAGATAATATCATCGTATTTGTACTAACTTAAATGGAGTTCCAATAAACTGGTATATTCGACATCGAACATACTGTCTTTATCTCTTCGACTCAGTGAAGGGATTTTACGATTTATTAGTTTACACTTAAAGGATATTCGAATTCCTCTAAATGAAAGTTAGTTTAATATTAAAGCTTTCCACAGCTATACTTTAATTTGTGTTTCTTTTCTTTTCAGAATGTGGTGGACAATCACTGGAAACTTCGGGAACATCCTTCCGATTGACTGGACTAAATCGTTTTCCAGGAAGATGCATATTCCTACCTTGAACCTTAATGAGAAAAAGGTAATAACAACCGAATTATTATTAACCAAAAACCTAATAATATCTTGGCTATAATTACATGAATATTCAAATGTCTAAACCCTTTTTAGAATCTGTTTTTTATAAAACAGATCTGTAGCAACATCAGCGTGCCTAGTGCGTCTTTGTTTTACGTTACAGCGATCGACACGTTTATAATGTCCGGTGTTCCGATTGGCTCGTTTCAAGCTTTTAACCAATCAAAGAGCCAAAAAAAACAACTTGCTCTCGACGCTCTGATTCAGGGTGACTTTTGGTTATTTAATGCCCTCTCCTTTTACAATTAAAACCACAACGTTAATTAATAAAACCGAAGAAGCTACGTCTTCACACATTTCATCTTGATAAGATTCTTTCGTGTCATTCTTTTTCTGTAACGTTACACGATAGCCAGCGACAAAAAACTCTGGTGAACAACGCTAAGCTTTGTTTCGTGGGAAAATAAATTCTGGTTTATCATTATAATGTACCTAATGCTCATCAAAACTGCAATACAAGTTCTAGTTTTTGATGAGACTTGAATCGCAGTTTGTGAAATTCAAACGCGTGTGATATTTCACACCGTACGTTTGGTGTGATATTTATGTGTTCGTCGAAATTTAATATGATACTAATTAATGATGCATTTCTCGCACTCTTCGTGTTTTAGTCGATTCAGTATTGTTAGTTTGTAGTATTTTGATATCAAAGGTCGTAGTGACTGTATCAGAAGCCACATCAAATTCTGTTGCACCATTAGTCCTGTTTGAATCAACATTAAGTATGTCACAGACTTTTTTATATTCTTCAGAAGTTCAATAAAATAAAATAGTAGCTTAAATTTCATGATTTCTCATGATTTTGATTTATCTTTATGCAACATAGCTCCTTTCAAATCAGTGTTCTTTTCTAGTAGAGTCCCTTACATTGAAATGTTCCTTAATCCAGAGTTCAATGACACCTGACGACGAGATTCACAGTTCGGAGGACGAGGCCGTAGCTTCAGACCTGGACATGCACGCCCTCATTCTGGGAGGTCTGCACCAGGACCATGAGTGCCCCGTCAAAACTGCTGATGAGGTAAGGAATCCTGAACATAACATAACATTACATCAGTCAAGTGGTAAAATTAAGGGTGAGTTTAAATTTCCCGAAGAGATAAGGATCGTGGTGTGAGCGAGCATATTACAATTAATAAAGGATATATTCAAGACTGCGGGCGCCCACTGAATCTTTCGTAATGATTTGAAACCCAATAATACTTCTGATAGAACTAACATGCATTAGTAGTTGCGTTTGACAACGGTTTGAGAATGAGTATGGGGAATACTGGAGGAAGCTTTGTAGAACTGCAAGAGGCTTTATAATATATGTATTTTATATGTCTATAATAAAGTATGTTGTATTTCATCTTTTTATCATAACTGCGTGATAAATCACTTTTAGTAAACTCGGAAACATTGTAAATTTAAATTATTTATCAAAATTTGATTGATGAAATTTATTTATATCTGTAGTGGTTCAATTTATCAAGATTTATTACATTCTTACGGTTTTTGCAATTATCCTTGTAGAATAAACGTAGCGACCTTTTAGCGATAACGACTGTCAAAAACTGACAGAGATTGTCAATTGTCATTTATGTTAGAAACTAAGAAATATCACGTGGACGTGGTCAAGCCATACATTTCGGTAATAGAATACTAATTACTTGATCTATAACCCAAGATCCTCCATCTGGCTGTCCATATTGATTTTTTCGAACGACTGTCAAAGATAGCAACCAGTAGCCTGATTCACGTAAAATCAAACAAGCCAAATATCGTTGAAGTTTTATAGTCGTTCGATCGAAGTCCTATCCAAAAGCGGTATTCACGATCTATCGACCTATTTCCAGTTACATTAATAAGTACTTCCAGGATAATGTAATACAGTTTTTTAAATCGACGAATTTCAAACGACTTTAAAATCGGTGTCGTTCAAACTCGATTGATGGATGTGAATACGGACCAATGGCTTTACATGCTATCCGAAGCACGAGATTATATTTTACTGCAACATTACACATTTAAAATCTAAATCATGCCAACACCGTCAAACCAAGAACCTCAATAACAAATTTTAAAACGATTAACTTCTAATTACAGCTCCACTTAGGAAACCAGACTTATCATTAACGTTTCTTGGTATTCAGGTGATCCAAGAGATAGATGACATGATGCAAGACACTCCATCATCAGAAGGGGACATCATTGAGTACAACGAGGCTCTGGAGAAGGGGAAGGAGGTACTCAGCGCGCCGCTCTATGAAGACAGTAAGTATCCTACCCACCATTAGTAACATAATTTATTTATTTACTAGTTGTCCCGCGACTTCGTCCGCGTGTATTTAGGTTATCGCACTCTAAACGTATTTTCCCGTAGGAATAAGATGTTTTTCCGGGATAAAAAGTAGCATATGTTCTAAGGCTATATATGCATGCCAAATTTCATCCAAATCCGTTCAGCCGTTTTTGCGTGATTAAGTAACAAACATCCAAACATCCACACTTTCACATTTATAATATTAGTTAGGATTTAATGCTTTATGCACACAATAGTACAGAGGCGGACTTAATGCCTTAGACATTTTCTGACAGTCAACCTTAACCTTAGTATAATCAGGTAGGTTAAGCAGCTAGAACTACATTAGACCGACGCACGTGTGTGTAACACGCCTGATTTGTACGTAAAACGACGTCCCGTGGCGTGGATCAAGTGTAGCTCTACAAGTCTAGTTGCCATATAAAATGTTTGGAGACCGACGCGCCCAGGTCGGCGTGTGTGGCACACGTGTGAGCTGTGTAGTTTTACCTTAAGGAACTCCATAATCATAACGGAAACTACCGTATATTATATCCAAAATAAAAAACAGGTTACGGCAAGATTTTGTTTGTTTTTATTTTACATTTACAATTTTTAGGGTTCCGTACCTCAAAAGGAAAAAACGGATTCTTTTAGGATCACTTTGTTGTCTGTCTATCAAGACCTTTTATCTCCGGAACGCGTAGCGTAGAGGTATCAAGTTGTGATAAAAACCACTCAGGTCTGCGGTTCCATAAAGCTGTGAAAAAATCGAACGTCTAAATTCAGGGAAAAAATACGGCTGTCTATGTGGCAAAAAACGTATATTTCGACACTCTCAAGGGAATCGTAATTCATAGGGTACTTCCCATAGAACTAGAATCCTGAAAGGCATAAAGCAAGGTCTTATAGCACAGGTTTACGTATAAATATGAAATTACAAAGATGAATGGTCGTACCACGAAACGTCATAGATTGGGATTGTACTTTATGTACTTAATTCATCATTTAGTCAGTTTTTATTTACTAGTCATATTCATTTTAATACAATAATGTAATGGCATATAATTTTATTGCATAAAAAATATATTTTCATATTGTAACGCAGTTTTCTCACGCTTTTAAATCAGATAGGAATGTTTGTCTTAACACCAGTATATACCCAAGCTAATGGTTTAAAACGTACCAAGGTCGGAGCAAATATTGTTAATTAGACGTAAACATCCCATGTATGAATCATGTGTATGAACGTCGGTGTCTGGTCATGGCATTAAAGCCACGGACAGGAACGTCATACATATAAATATAGATCTGTCAACTCCGTCGCTACGGCTTAACATTAATTAAAGTCCAAAAATAGTCTCTCTCGAAATGCAGTCAATTTGATTGCGACACTTTTAGAAATATATAACTTGTGACGAGTAAAAGTTTTTAATAGTCAACTGCAGGAACATATGTAGGTGTGGTCCGCACGCCCGAGGCAATGGCCCTCGCGCCCCAGCAACTGGGATTCTGGTCTCGCTCTTTTCCAGCCACCGTAAGCGCGGGATTGCGGACGGCGAGCAATGGGTAGCTCGCCGTCTGAACATTCGGCAATCGTTCGGACCGAGCTCAAATCGTGAGCCTCAAAGAGATGTCAGCAAAACCGTAGGAGCCCAACAGGGACAAAAGCCTATAGGGGCCATGGGTTCGCTTCTGATATGAAAACCCGGGGTCCTGGAACGCAATGCTAAAAAGAAACCATATGAGTTAGTAAATCTGACACGGAGACCGGGAGTAATCATTGGATGACTACTACCTCAAAAAAAAAAAAAACTATCGTAGATCTATAAACTCCGGTTGAAGGTAGTTGAAAAAACAAGTCGTTTTTAAACGACATGTGTGTGTGTGTGTTTTTATCAACACTGTGAACTAAAATATAAATAAGCACAAAAAAAAACTAAGTAAATCTTTATTTATTTATTTATATATACTTTATTGTACACCAATATTACCATATTTTATGAAAAAACTTTATAAAAAAAAACATACAATTGGCGGCCTTATCGCACTCACGCATCTTTCAACAATATACACTACTGATTTTTTTTAGTTATAACATAAAAGTAAACAGATCTAAAATTAAATAATTATCTATAATAGTACTATTCTCGATAAGAAACTAGAATTCTACAGTCTAGTTTATGTGATCCAATCCGGTTCGGCTCTTAATACCCTTAATGGAGACTGGCGTGCCATGTTTTTCTACACCCAATGACATAATTGATTTCGTTGCTATTCGTAACGTTTTTGTCACAATAAATGGTAATTGCTGAATAGCTAGTCATTATTTCTGCTGAACTATGAAGCGTGAGAGATGTGGGAATCTTTTGACAAAGACAAAAGTTGTATAACTTGGTGACGTAATGTTTGGTATAGCAACTTCTAAGGTTCAAAATGAAACCTATGACATAAGATACGTAGTTAACAAAATAATACGGTACTGTATGATTAGGATTGTTTTATAACAGTAGTTAGTTGAAAATATAACTTTGGACCAACGAGCCTTTGGCCTCTTTCAAGTGTCTTGCGATAGGTAATGATCCAATCGTAGCGAATGCGGCATCTGTGTCGGCACATAGGAACTAAACTACAAAAAACTGCTTCAAAATCATCCAATGACAACCCCCGCTTTTAGGCGAAGCGGGAGATATTGTCAGACTCTTACTGACTCAAATCCCACCCCGTTCCTTCAAGCCTTCATACCGGGGCTCGAGCGCCCTTTCGGATAACCCTGGCCCCAGTAGGCTTCGGGATCTATCCAGTACATGAAACACTATCGATTTGTAAAGATAAAATTAAAAAATAAAGTACCTTTTTTTTCAAAACTCGTATTAATTTACGCATGTACGAAATTAATTTCCTTAATAAAACGTCAGCTGAGCGAGTCCAATGACCTATAGGTAGTTTGAACGCAACGCCGACTACTACGCGCAGGGTCATTGAACTCGCTCAGCTGACGAATCTTGGAAATTGATCACTTCATGATATGGCCAAGTAAAACTGGCCAGATCATTTTAAATACACTGACACTATCTCCCGCTCCGCCCAAGAGCGGGGGTTTTCATAAGATGATTTTTCCCATCGAAAAAAAAAAACCCTCCACGGGATTAAAACGATCAAAATTTAGCGGTGTATATAACGTTCAGCAATGTGAATGTGACTGACAACCAATTAACATTCTAATAACTCTAGAGTACTAAACCGTTGTAAAAGAAAGTACCTATTACAGATTAAATAGCTCGATATAGCTGCAATAAAAATGTTAATCTATATGTATGTATAAAAGAAGAAACTGACGAACTGACATGATCAACGCACAGCCGAAAAGTTTCGGCTCGATACTACTGGGACTAGGAATGTTAAATTTTGCTCGAGGCTTCTTGCAAAAGACAAAAATAGTTCAGTAATTCTTTAATGAAGTAGGCGAGCACTGTGAAAGGATTTTTCAAAATTCAGCCCGTATACCTAGGGATTTGTATGAACAAAACTAAATAAGTAGATATACACCGTTAAATTTTGATCGTTTTAATCCCGTGGATGGTCGATCCGGTACATGAAACACTATCGATTAGTAAAGATAAAATTAAAAAATAAAGTACCTTTTTTTAATAACTCGTATTAATTTACGCATGTACGAAATTAATTTCTTTAAGAAAACGTCAGCTGAGCTAGTTCAATGACCTATATCTATCCATATCAATGGTAGTAGTCGGCGTTGCGTACTAATTACCTACAGGTCATTGAACTCGAAAAAAGGTACTTTATTTTTTAATACAAATCAGTAATGTTTCATGTACCGTATCGACCCTCCACGGGATTAAAGCGATCAAAATTTAACGGGATAGAAGTTCTGACTGAATTACATATCAACGCACAACCAAAACTACTGGGACTAGGAGCGTGAAAGTTTATACACGGTTTATTTTAATTACGTAGCTGTAGGCAAGTTCTAAGAGAGGATTTTCTAAAATTCACCCCCTAAAAGAATCGGCCACCGTAGACGCGGGCATGCGGACGGCGAACTATGGGTAGCTCGCTGTCCGACCGTCTGGTAACTGTCCGGACCGAGCCCAAGTCGTCGACGGCGCGCACTGCTCCCGCGCGCCTCAAGAAGTTATCAGCAACAGCAGGGGCCCAGCTGGGTTGAAGCCTACTGGGGCCAGGGATAGTTTCGAAAGATAGCTCGAGCCCAGGTATAAAGACTTGAAGGAACGGGGTGTGTTTTTAGTCAGTAAGAGTCTGACACTATCTCCCGCTCCGCCCAAGAGCGGTGGTTGTCTTATACGATTTTCCCACCATAAAAAAAAAACCCTAAAGGGATGAAACGGGAGGTCGAAAGTTAGTGAGAAAAAATCTACTTTCACACAGGCGAAGCCACTGGCAGAAGCTAGTACCTTAATAGTAGAAATAAATTATTTCAGTAGCTTTCACGGCTTACATTTGTAAAGTAGTTTTCTGTGAAATACAGTGTAAGTAAGAAAGTTAATCATAAACTGGTCAATAAAGCTCTGAATTGTCTCATTCGATATGGGTGTACAATCGAGTACAGTTAGCCTCAAAAACGTATCTAAACGTGGACAAGAATTTATTTTGTCTTCAAGCACTGTTCGATGTCGAGAGCGTCAATGTTTAACAAAAACACAAATAAGAATTACAATGAGTATAGGTATACTATAAATTCAATAAAGCCCATTATTATACACCGTTAAATTTTAATCGTTTTAATCACTCTAAAGTGGGATTGGGCCGGACATGTTTGCCGCATGTCGGATGAGCTGTGGGCTAAAAGAGCCACTTATTGGGCCCCATTAAACGCAAGGCGACGTCGCGGCAGACCAAGGCGAAGGTGGAGAGATGAGCTTGATAAATACCGGAGGGACTGGCCCGCAATGGCCGAAGACAGATGTGTGTGGAAAAGGGAGAGGGAGGCCTTCGCCCAGCAGTGGGACATAAATGGGCTAACTAACTAACTAACTAACTAACTAATCCCGTGGAGGGTCGATCCGGTACATGAAACACCATCGATTTGTAAAGATAAAATTAAAAAATAAAGTTCCTTTTTTCAAAACTCGTATTAATTTACGCATGTACGAAATTAATTTCTTTAAGAAAACATCAGCTGAGCGAGTTCAATGACCTGTAGTTAATAGTCGGCGTTGCGTACAAACTACCTAAATGATGGAGATAAAAAAATACTCAAAGAAAACATTCCTTTAATTTTTTGAAAGAAACAAAACTGCAAGAGTTTCATAAATTCGATAGTCAAACCCGGGAATCAAATCAGCTAAAATCTAAAAAAGAAAATATTTTTATGGCATCGATCGATAGGGTCAGTCATAAGAATCTTTCTAGCAAACGTGGTAATTAAATCAAATGTCTAAAATAAAATATTACTTGCGACGACGAGAATCGTCGACAGTTTCCCAACTAAATAAAAACTTTGTTTATACTTACATACTCAATTCTATAAGTAGATCATGTAGAACATATTATATTTAAAACGTACATTATTTATGAATCTTACGAGATTTTATTTAAATAATTTATATGAATTGAACTGTTATAGATATTCAAATGAACTCCAATTCCAACAGAAGTTATATTTTTGAGGCTGACTGTACGTTCTGCCGATGCCCGGAGTAGCGCATTGGACGATTCTTTCGCTCGAGTGCGTTCACCCCTGCGCTTGCGATTAATTTGGCGCATCACTCTGTTTCCTCTACTCACACATACATACTTAAAACGTTTATGGTTCGTACATTATTAATTGATGAAATAAATTATTTTATAACCCACTTAGAATCTATAAAATAAATCACGTTCTAGGTTTTAAAAACATCCGATTAATTTATTTGTTTTAAAACTAGTGCGGTAGTAAACATTAGTGTTTCTAGTAAATTTTATAGAAGAATAACAGACGTGGGCTATTCACGAACTGAATCTAAACCTATTTTGAAGAGTTACTGACGATTCGGATACAATATTTATATTCTGATACAGAGTCTCGAAGCGACACATTTTATTTTCAATATTTTTACTGACGATTCCGACAAATTGAAGCTGTTTAGTACAGTCAGATAAAGTTTTAAAATATAATATAAAGCCGCCTTAAATCCACCCTTAAATAGTTTTCGGGCTTGCGGACGGCGAGCAATGGGTAGCTCGCTGTCTGACCGTCTGTCCGGTAACTGTCCGGACCGAGCCCGAGTCGTCGACGGCGCGCACTCTTCCCGCGCGCCTCAAGCCGTGGCCCAGCAGGGTCGAATCCTACTGGGGCCAAGGGTCAGTTCCGAAAGGGTCCCTCGGCCACCAAGGACCGGGGTGGGTTCCATAGTCAGTAATAGTCTGACACTATCTCCCGCTCCGCCCAAGGGCGAGGGATGTCATCTGGATGACTTTTACCCACCGAAAAAAAAACTCAAAAGTAGTTTTGGTAACACTTTTTTTACACGACTGCCCCAAAGAAGTTTTCATCCCAGTCGGGGGGACTTTATATAAAAAGTATTGTACAGGTTGGTCCCCCTTTTGTTTTCTAGATCAAGTAGTTTTCGAGACAGTGTTCAATCATTGATTGAATGAGTGACTGCTTTTATTTTTAATATTTAAACAGTTTAATTAATATCTTGTTCTTTTTTGCTAAAATAAAAAAGTTAAATATTTTGACATGACAGTCGTTTTTTTTTATTATATTATATTTTAAAACTTTGTATCTGACTGTACTAAAACCGTGTGTGTCTAACTCATTTTGAAAGTTGGTTCTGAAGCACACTCGCTTGGAATAAGATACGAACTTTTTACGTAATACGACGTCTAATAACGAATTCTATGCGAGTGGTAGACGTTCGTATAACGTCTGAAAGTTGTCTGAAATTCAATTAACCTGTCTCCGAGGGAAAAGTAATCACATCTGTAACGTGTCTTTGATACAGATTAGTTTTGTTCTCCGACTTTTTGCCAACTTTTATTTTCCAGTCACATTCCAATTCTATTTAGTACTAGGCAGTAATAACAGACCTGCCAGACGTGGTTCCATCAAAAAAGTTACAAAAATCGTAAAAAGAAAGTGTCAAATCTACCGTTAAATTCAAATAGTTATAAAATATAAATTAGTTATAAATACAATGAATCGCTTAATGTGTTGCTAAGCGCAAATCTCGAGAACAGCCGAATCGATTTTGCTAATTGTTTTTTTGTTGTGTTTGTTATTGTGAGGAGGAGAAAGTTCTTATGAAAAAAAATGAAAATGAGGGTAGGGTAGAGTAGGGTAGATTAGGGTATAGTAGGGTAGAGTAAGGTATAGTAGGGTGGAGTAGGGCTTCGCTTGTACTTAATAACAATAGACAGTAGGAATGGTTTAGTATCATCAAAATACTACATTTGTATTTTTTTTTTAATAATGGCTAGGCTCGCCTTTGACCACTATCTCACCTGATGGTAAGCGATGATGTGGCCGACGATGGAACACGCTTGCCTAGAAGCAATCTATTCACTCTTGACTTAAAGACCCCTAGATTATAGCTATCAGGAAACACAGACTCTGGCAGGGAGTTCCATTCCTTAGCTGTACGTATAATTAATGTACTCCCAAAACGCTTTGTACGTATAGGTGGGATGTCCACCATGTACCGGTATTCTTGTGTGTGGTTTGGCTATATTTTATGTAAGCGGGCGAAGCCGCCGGCAAAAGCTAGTTAAAGCCTATGGAACGGTAATAAATATAACAACGATTAATATTACTTAAATACACAAGTGAATTGTTTGAAGCTGAGCCAATCAACAATGCACAAGGAAATCATAGCAATCCTTTGTACAAGCAATCCTAGCATTGAGGTCGCTCTTCACTCTAGCTTGATTGCTATGGTAACTCAATCGTAGCTTCTTAGCCACATTGAACTATATTACTAGCGTACTACGTAGTAGTAATACCTCAGTGCTTAGCCACAATAAACTACACCTTACTAAATGTACAATATTGAGCCTTAGAGGATCCCATAGAGCTCCACAGAACGCAAAGGGTATCTGAAGGGACACAAGTGGATTTTGTCAAAATAAATCTGATACTTCTCGTTCCATTCAGAGCGGGAAAAGTAATTTGATGATTTCTTATCTCAAAAAAATACAAGAACGACTTTTCCATAGTTTTATGAACAACTACTGACTGCGACTGATACTATCTTAGCCACTAGTTATCATCTATGTACAATAAAATAATAAGAACTAAGCTCCTGCCTTAGCCTTCACACCTAACCTGTCCGTGACTCCATGTCGGAGTGCCCTACAACTCCGAGCTTGCTTCTCTCGCTCTTGGACTAAAAATTGAGAAGTGAGAAGTTTGATCACATGGCCAATAAAGAAATCTGTCGCTTGACTTTTTACTTTTATTATGTCTCATTCAATCTTCTAATTCTCCTTTTCAGAACTGCGCACATACTCGCTTGCTCAACTGAACGAAATATTCATGGAGTTAGAAGTCCTCATTCGTGAGTTTTCCGAGACCCTGATCGCCGAGTTGGCTCTCCGCGATGAACTGGAATACGAGAAGGAACTCAAGAACACGTTCATATCGCTGCTGCTCGCTGTTCAGAATAAGAGGCGCCAGTACCACATCGAGAAGAAGAAGAGGCCGCAGCCACCGAGGTCGCCTAACTTGGGTGGCCACTCCGAATCTAAGGTAAGGAAGACGAATTGTTATTTTCTTTAGTGATTAGTAGATTAGTTATTTCGAATTTAATATAATATTCCACAACTATCACACAACGCCGCCGCCGTTAAGTCTCAAGCTAAGCAGAGCTTGTGTTGTAAGTATTAGACAACTGATAAACATACTTTTAGATTTCTAAATACATACATATTATAGATAAATTACACCCAGACACAGAACAAATGATCGTGCTCATCACATAAACAGGGGTGCTATTCTCTAAGAAAGCGCAGCGCTGGCACAGCGACGAGTCGTCAGCGCAGTACATTGAATTAACAACCCACACACAGAACAGATTTACACCCAGACACAGAAAAAATGATCATGCTCATCACACAAACATTTGTCCTGGGTGGGAATCGAACCCACGACCTCTGGTATAGCAGTCAGGGTCACTAACCACTAGACCAACAGGCCAGTCAATCTGAATCTGTTTAGAGCGGTGCTGGCACAGTGGTATCAGCACCAACTTATGAGTTGAAGGGTTAGGAGCATTTTCATCACCACTGCTCTCAAAACGGTTAAGGAAAACTTAGTAAGGTGATCATGTCCTAGTACAACGGCAATATAATAGGGCTGATTCTGCTATGTCACGCTATATTTTTTTGGTTAAATTGCTTGTTGCATCAGTGGGGAGTCCTGTTGTTACAGTCACGAAAGTCAACAGCATATCACACAATCATATCAGTCAGAAATGGTTCTTAGTTGTTTGAAGCTCAAGAAAAAAAAAAGAGGTGTGACACTCGGGGACTGCCGCGGTAAAGCTATTGCATAGCAATTTTATCAACTTATGCAATTATAATTATTTATTTATTTTATTTTGCAGTATTTTTTTTCCTTTGTTTTTTTATTCTTTGATATTAATTGAAGTTACACTTTTTGAGCGTGGTGACCGATAAGAAAACAAATGAGTGGGGGGTGTTAGGTTATTTTCGTTACGGAATTTCTGGATTCGGTCTCCACGCTCAAGGCCCGTGATAGAAGCTATGCAATAGCTTAAAAAAATCACTAATAGATCGATTACTAGAAGCTGGTAACGGCCTTTTACTGAAATGCCAAATGAGTACGTGACCTTTCATCATCACCAGCCTTTTTTTAATGTTCCCACTGTTGGGACTCAAGCCTCCTCTCTAGGAGAGGGAATAGGCCGTATTAACCCACCACGCGGGCTCAGTGCGTGTTGGTGAATGTCACACGTCTTCGAATTTTTGTTCTAGGACATGCCGGTTTCCTTACGATATTTTCCTTCACCGTTTTGAGAGAAGCGGTGATGAAATAAATTACACAAAGTAATGTGCCCGGCTGGGTTTGAACCCACGACCTACAACTCGTAAGTCGGGCCCGTCACTCGGCCACCACTGCTCATGTGGCCTTTGAAGCCACTTTATCGAAAAGTGCAGCTCTGGAGATTTCCAATTAGGTTTATCGAACATAATAATAAGAAACTAATGACCCGGCCCGGTTTCGCACGGGTGCAAATTATAACTGATTTGAAAACTCTTACCGAGACACAATAGTCTAGTGACAAATAAACGGTGAAAGTCCCTTGTTACGGGTAGTGGGCCTCGGTTCCGTCGACTGTTATTGATAGACTAACTATCTGAAACTAATCAATTATTTTGTTACGTTTGTTGAGTTTCAAATGTCTTCAAACAATATTTTTATCAACAATCATAAGGTGAGGCCACACTACAGTAAATACAGGAAAGAAAGAATAAAAGTTTAAAAAAAAGTAGTTACATTACATACGTTTAGTTTAGATATTTTTAGAATAAAAAAATGGCTACTTAGAAATTGATTTGTAATGAAATCTTTCTGAAAATTAATATGTATTTTAAAAGATTAACCATTAAGTTACTTGCCGGTTTTTCTCCATAGAAAACGACGAATTAGAACCGTACACTAGCTTCTCACTTTTTATAAGTGTGTCAAATAAAAATATTGAATTTGAATTTTCGATAAGAATTAATTAATTTATGTGAAAATTTATATATCATTTTTTACGTTTCAGTACTTGACTACAGTAATTCCGTTCCACCTAGACAACGGACCACCAGACAACCAGTCGCTCCAAGTGCTAATTAAGAGTAAGTTTCATTTAATATAGATATTTAGTAAAGTTGAATAATCGACTTTTAGAGTAAGATAACTAACTAACTAGATAACTTTTGCGCAACTTCTTGAATTCTTCTTAAACGACGACGGACGAATTTCCATACAAACGTAATACCACGCTCATTTGCAGTTGAAGCATATTTCCAACATATTGTGATGATATTCGGTTATAGACAATATTTATATCGTCATAATAATGCAGATCAGTTATCGGCATTGAAGGTGTTAAAAACACATTTCATTTTTGTAAAATAACTGAGAATAGAATATTTTAATAACTAAGAGAATCACAACTCACAAAATTAATATTATTTGGTATCAATCAATACTTAAAAAACGTTGCTGATTGCTTATTATTTCTCTGTTCCAGTTCTAAAGGCGATCAACGAGGACAGCCCGACCGTGCCGACGCTATTAACAGACTATATCCTGAAGGTGCTGTGTCCAACATAAACACAGCGCCACTCTAGCCAATTGAATCTAAATCAATTGAACACATTCAACATTTCAACATTCGCACTATACACGTATAACAGGTTCTAGGCCATATCATTGTCTACACAGATACTTTTGCCACAGAATATGTAGATACAGAAGACCGGCTTCATGCAATTGGTAAAAACAAGCGCATGCGCACATAGATGCGTATGCATGGCGATCTCAAACAAATGCCGGTCGCGAGTGTGACGTCACGCGTGTCTATGTGTGCGTGCTTTTTTGAGTGATTCATGATGCTGAACTTTTGCACTACTTATTCTGTGCTTCTGTTCACTTAGAATAAATTTATTAAATAGGTCTTTTCGGTGGCACTGAGGATAGAACGACTAAAGGTGCAGCATCGATACTATTAAAATCGCGTGACTGTAAAACGTAAGCGTAAATTGATATTCCATTGACACTGATATTTATATCATAAGTATCGAATCTTAACTATTATTGTTGCTCATTACAATTGATATTGATTAAAGCACCTTTATCGAACTGTCTAAACTCACATTTCAAATAGCATAAATAAATTATTCAATGAATAAAAATATAAATGTTAAAATATTCATCTTGTATATGCATTATCTACTTGAAAAAACACATTTTACAAGACAATTGATTATCCTAATATTACATTACCTATGATTTGCAATTTTTTGTTGAATTTATAATAACATGAAATATGTATTGAACAAAAATGTTGTTGTTCTGTTGAAATGTTCAAGTCATTGCCATAACAACAATTCTTTTGGTGATTAATTCCAAGTGTAAAATATATATTATATGTATATTCAACTATATGTCTTTATTTGCATAAATGAACTGTGATATCATTAAGATAGTTTAATTAATGCTTCCTTTTAAGATTTACGTAACTATTTGTTAATTTTACTATCTCTCAAACATTAAATTTTTTATATTTATTTTAGAGTGTATTGTCATATTTCATCAATTGTCACCGGCAGAATGTGAATTCAAATGTAAATATTTTAAAAATATATATGTAAAATTGAAAAGTGGAATTGTCCTCTCATTTAAAACGTTTAGCTAATAAATTAAGGTATGTAGGTACTCAGAAGAGGCTTGTAAATAGTGTTTAAACATCAGCTTTTAGAATTCATAGCTTTTAATTTTAACTATTGACCTTGATTCGTCATTTTTATTATAAGAACATCGAATTTTGTTTTTATTTTATTTAACAGACTAGTTTTTAGCTTTCTAGTTATAGTGTGCCCAAAATAAACCAGCTAATTATGATTTATAGTAATTCCATTAATCATGAAGTTATAAGTAGGCATATAACATTGTTAGGTTTAAGTTGTATCTCTAGTCTCAACATGTCGTAGTCATAATTTGTTGTTACTTTTAAACACGACGGCAGGGAGCTTGAATGTTCATTAAAATGTAATAAATAATCGCATGATATTATGTAAAATAACTGTTGTTGTAATTTCAATTACATTTTACTGTATGTATTGGATGGGTTTGCAGACTTATTTATGGCGAATGCTTCTGTCGCACATGTTTTAATTACGAATAGAGAAGTCACCGATATGTTGTGCATAATAAAACGTTGGATGAATGGACTGGACAAGGTACCCAATGGGATAATTTAACAAAAAGATTTATATTTATTTTACCTTTACTCACTTATTCTAAATCTTAATTAGGATTTATTCATGAAAATAAAATAATAATTCTTTGGTCGATAAAATCTATGTAAAGGATAATCACATTTTTGATTTCGTCTGTTATGTGGCACTACCTTTATCAAAAAAAAAATCTGATGTAATGTATGAGTGTACTATTTACTTAAATATTTAAAGCCAGTTCGTGTAAATGTGTCTAATCATTGTTTGACGCGGAGAGGGAATAGTTTTTGTGAACACATTGTAAGTACCTGGTCGAAATAAAGGAGCTTGAATGATACCCCGTTTTTAATTTATTCCCTAATGTAGTATATATCCGATGTGTGCTTAAAAAGGCAAAAGCGCCTTCTCTCAAATAAATTCTGCAAAGCATAAAAGTACGGCGAGCGGTGCGGCATCTGTGTCAATAGGCGTCTCGTGGCTTGCTTCAAATATTTTCATACTCTTTTTTTTACTAGCTACAGCTCTCAGCCACAAAATAGATAGGTACAGAAGTCAATCTTCATACAAAGCGCGCTCGAGCAACGCACACATAGACATCGCTCACAGACACGATGTCTCGGTTGCGTCTCAGGTCATTCGTCGAACAATTTCGGCTCAAACGCTCATTAGTGTGCATCCACCGAGCGTAGTGAAGTACATACAGCTGCCACCACGGATATTGAACACTCTGCGTCAGAGTGGGGATCGCTTTGCGCATTCCATACATTGGCGAGCCATTCCTCGTCGTCGGGAGGTACGTGCTGCAAGCGAAATGAACGAATCACGAGTGGTGTCTATGACGCAATGTGCGGCGAGCCAATCAGTGACGCTCCCCGCCCCCGCGTCTCAAGTCGCACCACCTAAAGAGACCCGATTTTTGACTTCTGCGCAACTTAAAGCCAGCGTTCAATATCCGTGGTGGCAGCTGTACATGAGATTGTCTTCTGTACTTATCTATTTTGTGTCTCAGCGGCCAGGTCGTGAACGGGCTGTTAGAGCTCAACACACAAGCGGCATGTTGCCAACGGCAAAGGTAACTACAGCCCTCGAAACATCGGCGACAGCTGTCGAGGTGTCGACGGCGGCCATTCGACATACCAACTTTGAAGATCAGAGGCAGCCGTCGTGTGTGTCAAGTGTCACTATAGGTTGATGGCTGCAGTTACCTCTGCCGTTAGTAACATGCAACCTGTATATATCTCTTTATGCATTTCTAATCGCTCTTAGGCGATTATCACACTGCCACGCACCCCGCAGCGTAGTGCGTGAATGCGTGTCTCAACGTTGCTTGTAAGTATCTCCGTTTGAATAGAAAACACGCACAGTCCAACGCACTGAAGCTGCATCCACGTATACAGTAGGCACAACGGATCTTGAGCGCTCGGCGTCAGAGTGGGGATCGCTTTGCGCGTTCTATACATTGGCGAGCCAATCGTCTTCGTTGTTAGATACGTGCCGCAACGCAGGTAACGAATGAGGAGTGACGTCTATGACGCGATGGCGCGGCGAGCATATCACTGACACTCCCCGCCCCCGCGTCTCACTTCGCACCACTAAAGAGACCGAATATTTGAATTCTGCACAACCGCTCAAGATCCGTTAAGGCAACTGTACATGAGGAGAAACGTAGCGCCGGCGCGTAGCTTTATCCCATGGCCACGTGGCCATGTTCTTGCTAGATGGCGCTGAACTAAACATTTTCAGATTTAGTTTTTTTTTTTGTATATGAGATTGTTTTAGTCTTAGTGCATTATTAAGTCAAGGAAATGTATGCTAAAATCAGAAGTTTCACTTCATTGAACTAAGTCCAATGATTGCCTCAACATCCTCAAAGTCTAAACTGTTCGGGTACTACTAACTAAAATATAGTTTAGCGACCGCAATCAAATGAGTATGGTCAGCGACAGCCATGTTGGATGACGTTTTTAGGCGCTCAGGACTTCAGAATTTAGTAAGCAAACCACACTTTTGTGACAAAAGTGTGGTTTGCTTTTTGTGGGGCTGTTCGAAATAGTCTCACTGCATAGAGTAAAAGAAGTTATTTCATGATTTCCCACCTAAAAAAAGGGTGACTGACCCTTGTACTAGGTACTTACCTACCTAAATTACTAGTAGAATTTATACTAGTTTAGTTAGTTATTACTAGTAGAAGTATCACTGACTAAAAACTGTAGAAGGGTCCAGGAGAGTATACCCGCCGTCCACTAGAATGCTTATAAATCTTTTTATAATCGCTGTTTCCTATAAATTGTATCTTAAGCTGCATTATTCAGCTATATTTTCTCTTAACATAATCATCATTGATTATTGATTATTCATGAGCAATTGAAGATTTCTACCAAAGTAACATTAGGCTAATATCTCCCACCTGGGTGGGAGACTTATCCCCCAAGAAGGGAGCCTTTACTCGGGTTTAAAATAGGCAAAATAATAATAACAAATTCTAATTGTAATTGGAAATATAATCTGGCACATGGTATTAAGTAGTAAATGAGAATACGAGGAAGGTTCTTTGAGTATCTTTCAGATATATAAGTAAAGAGTACCTAGTAGTTTTTCCGGGCTGTCTACCATGATGAAGACTTTTTCTAAGAGCAGCATTTGGAAATGGACGAATCATTTGTAGTAAAACTATTTATAGTTTTTGTCGTGAATCAAAATCTACCGTTGTCTTAAACATATAAAAGCTACCTTTGCTGATTGTCTTAATATTGTAATTGCTTGCTTAGATGCTTGTCAAAATTGGTGGTGAATTGGCTCTAAACGTCGCAGTTCTATTGATGAATGGTACCTTCTGTTGGTGATGTTCAAGGCTCTAACTGACATTATACAGTAGATGTTGAAGGTAGTTCGATCGTCGTTACCTAGAGGTGGTTCTGCAGTAATAGAGAGAGATTATACCCTGGGTAAAGTCTCCTCCCGACGTCAGGATAATGTCTCCCATCCCACGCCAGTCATACCATGACACATAAAATAGTGACTTTCTGAAGCCTACTCCTCGGTAACAGCCAGGTTGATAGGTTCGAAAAAAATATATGTTTATTATAGATTCATGAACAACATTATCAACATTTGATTTTTTCGTGCTATTAATACTTTTGTCTAATAAAATATTTAGCAATTTCGCAACTTTTCGCAACTTTTCCCTACTCCTTCGAAACGGCTTGGATCTTTAGAAGCATTTTTACACATAAAAATTGGTGGTTAAATATTATTCAAAGTGAACATTGCATATGTAAATCAATCAATATTTCGCAAATAAAATGGATTTAAAGGTCAGCCGCACGCTTTTCGAGCGCTGTTGGCCGCAAATAAATGCACAGATTTGCGTATTGCCGCCTAGGCGGGTGTGAGAGGTGCGTCCACATAATTTTGGCCAGATGGTTCAAGGCCATGAATGATACTAGGATAATAACATTTACTATGTACCTATATAAATGACGTGATGGAACCTATTTACAGTAATAAACAGAAATCAAATATATAAAATTGAAAAATAAAACTTCCGGGCACGAAAATCATCGGTCACTAACCAAACTTTCTCATTCCTAAACCAAACTGCCGATTGCAGGCTAAAAAGTGTGGTTGAGTGGCAATGTCTAGTGCCATAAAGATTTTAAGAGCAGTGGTTATTATCTCCCGCCTGCTAGACTCTCCCGGACTCCCCTAAATTTACGATATTTTTGATAGAATTCTCAAAAAAGAAAAGGTTCATCAGCTGTACCTACCTATCACTTTTTAGACGGATTTCGACTTGCAGTGCGCCCGTGCTAAAGTGAAGATGATTGATTGATAGATCATCTCAGAACACGTGATTACTTACCTTATCTGATGTAATTTACATGATATTGAACGATTTGTCAAAAAACGTTGACAGAATGTCGCTAGATCGATGTAAAGATAACTAAACGTGTCTGTAAATAGGCGAATTAAGACAAGAAAATAAATCAATTAAGATTAGCAGGTTTCATTACACTAATCTTATCGCCGGATAAAGACAAAGCAATAAATAATAAGTTACACTGTATAAATGTATTCTAAATATTTCGCTTAATTGTTAGCTTGTATATTTAGCTAAAATAGGTAACAAAAGCCATTTTGGGAGTAAGTAGGGAGAAAGGGACCATACTGTGGAAATTTACAATTTGATTCCTCCAAACCTCATTAAACTACAACAATGTACGGTGTTGCGGCATCGGTACATGATAATCATATCACCTATGCGATGAAAATATTTCAGGGAATACTTACTTTCGTTATGCTTATAGCTACAGAGTTGGATTCCCTACTGAAGTCTTCCTGATAGCTACCTATTATGTAATCTGGTGATCTTTAAGTAAATTCTCTCTTCACCCCCACCCCCCACCCCCTTTTAACCCCAGTATGTAGTTACATACTGGGGAGAATGTAGTTATCAGGAAACACAGACTCCGGCAGGGAATTTCACTCCTTAGCAATACCTATACACAATATTTGTGTTCCCAATGAATTTTATGCGTATGGATAGACAGCGATCCGTCATGTACCGGTGGTGCATCGCCGTAAGCCTGAGTCTGAAGATGGCACAAGCCCGATGAAATTAAATTATGCAATTCTAACAGAAAAGCCGACAGACTAGCAACTAAGTGTCAATGTTCAAGACTTTGGAGCTTCAGCAAAAGGAAAGCATCTGTAACGACGATCCTTTTGGCTCGTTTTTCAATAGACTTAACCGTATCATTCAGGTATCCGGAAGATCCGTCATAGAGATAAGAGCATTATCTATCTTCTTGATAATACACTTTGATTGTTGCACTTGACATAGGTTGAGCAGCAGTTTCATGTGAAGTACCTACCATCTCTCCTTTACTAGGATCTCCAACTTTTTGACAGCCAATTGAAATTTTGCCACGATATAAGAGCAAAATTGAGAATATTTTGTTACACCAAGAAGCTCAAAAAGGACGTTTGCCGGTAAAATACACCTCAAAAATCACGAAGGTTACTGTTAGGCAAGGTAAGCTACATTATTGACCACATCATTGCTTATCAACTAGTGGTACGACTATAATATAGCAGTCAACCACGAGCCTACCAATAACATAAATAGCTTCATAATTTTGCTACTGCTAGGGCTCAAGCCTCCTCTTCAGAAGAGGAAGTGGGCCTTAACTAACTACACGGGCCTAATGTGGATTGGTGGACGTCACATGTCTTCAAATTTTTGGTTCTAGCTTACTAACGATAAAAAAAACTGTAATACTGGTACAAAATAAAAAGAAGTTTTTTTATAAATAGTTAAATTGAAATGTATTTAGAGTCAGTCTCATGATATTTACAAGTATTGT
This sequence comes from Mythimna albipuncta, assembly GCA_929112965.1. Lineage (NCBI taxonomy): Eukaryota > Metazoa > Arthropoda > Insecta > Lepidoptera > Noctuidae > Mythimna > Mythimna albipuncta. Next base: position 7,832,326 of record OV815972.1, on the reverse strand, counting down.
CGAATGAAGTCGTTGAAGCTGGTGACGCGAGCGAAGGCCGAGGGGAAGCCGAGCTGGCAACCGGCAGCGGCGACGAAGGAGCTGATACCGATCTGAAAACACACACACAAAATGACGAGGATATACGCTAAATTTAAAAGCGACAATCACAAATTTTTCTGTTAAATTTCCCATATACATATGTTGAAGTCAGCTTTGGATCGAATTGGATGCAGCTGCATCGCATTTTGCCTGAAACGACTCCTTATCTTATCTTTATAACCCAGTAATTGGATCTCGAATAGATTTTTTCTTTTAATGGATATATATTTTTTGTTTTCGAGCACATGGCACCCAAGGGCTGCAGCTAAAAATCAGTGCAAGGTTGACCTTGTGTTACCATTTGGCATTACGCTGAGCCGAGGCCCTTTTGGCATTACTCATCTTACTGAACTTTAAGTTTAATTTTAAGTGGTTTCCGTTTTTGTAATGCCAATAAACACAATTTTCTTTCTTTCTTTTTTCTTAATATCCATTACATAGACGGAATAATCGAAAAACAAAACCTATGCACTTACCAAAGTAGGTTGTCCGTTTCGATTCAAAATAAGGGGACCACCGGAGTCTCCACCGCACACGCCAACACCGCCAGCACCGTTGGTACACAAAGTGCTTGAGACGACGAAGTTGTTTCCGAAGATCATCTGGCACTGTTGAAGACTGATGACTTGCAAGTTGACGTGGCTGACGATGGTAGAGGCACCCGCTTGCTCTGCAGAACAAAAGATGCTTTAAGTATTGATACAAGCGTGTAAATTGTCATAAGCATAAAACAGCGTGTTAATTTTAAGGATATAGAGCTTACGGTCGCTAGTTCTACCAAATCCGGCGGCAACTGCCCAGTTTCCGACGAATTGATCCCACAGATCATTGCCAGAGGGAAGTGATATGGGTGAGATGCTGTCTGAAATTTTAATAAATTATTTAAATTAAAAATGTCGTATATATATAAAACATACTTCACAAAAAGGTCAATGCTACAGCAAACAAATTAATAGTTAATTTGAAATTCTAAATGCTTTTAGAATTTCAAATTAACTATTAATATTGGACATAACTTCAAAATAAAGTTATTAGTTAAGCAGTCTTTTATTGGGAAAATAATGAAATGACTTACTGCCAAATTGAACGTTGAAGGGCAGAATAATCATGGCGACGTCGTTATTAAGGTTATGGGGTGTGTACTGGGGGTGTACAATAACGTTGCTAGTAGCAATGCGAGTGCCACCAGTCCAGAGAAGGTTAGAGCCAAGAATCACGGTGAACTGCCACGCCTGCATGCGACCGTCGGTCCAGCAGTGAGCGGCAGTCACCAGCCGGCTGGAGGACAGGAGTGAAGAGCCGCATACTGAGTTACCAGAAACACCGACCAGATTGATGAGTAAGCCAGCCTGCAAAAAAAAATTAAAGTTTTTTTTTTAATTACGACAAGCTATGTTATGTACAGATATAGTATACAGACAAGCTTTTTTGTGTAAGTACAGATATAGTTTTATACGGAACGACAGTGGGTTGTGTCACCCGCCCTTGGGCAGAACGAGAGGGCGTGTCAGAATTTTACTGACTATAATCCACTCCTGTTCCTTCTTTGCCTTATGAATGTGGAGCTGGGTTGTAAATGCTATGCACCAACTACCTAGCCTTCTATTCTTCAGAATATAAACACACGTGCTCCAAACCCAAGTGCAGACACTTGACTTGGTTACAGGCACTTACTGCTGTGTTGTATCGTCATGATTGTGTGCCTACATCTGGCAACTTATGTGGTTTGCGAGCAGTTCAATTTAAATAAGTTAGAAAAAAAATATTAAAATACACAAACAAGAAAAACATTTACAATGTAGAGTTTTAACTATTTCAAATTGATCCACGGCAGTTTATTAATTGTGTATTTTCTAAAGAAAACAAGGGACTCACGAAGTAAGGATGTGCGTTAGCGGGAGCGATAGCACCACCAACTACCCTGTCGTCTTGAGCTGCTTCCTCCAATAACTTTTCCTCAGCGACCCTGATCTTCTCAGCCGTAGGAATACCGACTTCCTGGTGATATCCAGAACCCACTTCCACCAACGCCGACGCCGAAGCCACCAGAAGACCAACCAAAAATAGACCCCTCATTTTATGGAAATAAATTTCCTAGTTAGGTTTGATGAATGGCAAATGTAGCCCCTTATATACCTTACATTCATTCAATCGGATCTAATCACTCGTAATTGATAATTGGTAAGTTTACATGGATTTGATTATAAACAAAAGCGGATTAGTAAAGTGGATTATCTGGACTAACTGTGGTTTTACCCGACTCGATAATAATATCGATGCGGATTAAAGGTAGGTCATATTTTGGGAATTTGTCGGAAACACGAAGCATCAAAGATTTAGTACCTACCAGAGATTTGACCAGGACCTAGACCTGTTTTAATCTTGTTTCGTTGTGGGTAAGAGACAGAGTTAGACAGGTTGTCTAGCGCCATCTCTTACCCACACTAAACTAAGATTAAAACAATCTTACTTTGAATGTCATGGTAATCTCGCACATTGTTAACGATATTTTCTATACTATTGTTTCAAACCAAAGATATTTGAGTTCTAGATCTAATAGCATAAGCATTATTATTATTTCCCAACATGTATATGTTGATGTAAGTGACTCACGAAGTTTGATCAGCCTTAGTAGTACAGGCTTTGTCAGTAGCACAAGCTGAATTGTATAAAATAATTGTACCGTACGTATGTTTATTTTAATCAGCATCATCTGTACTACAGCCTTCAGAGGTAGTTTTTGGTACATGGCTTCTAAATGTTGGAATAATATTCCCCCACCAATTAGGGACCTGAAAACTATAAGTAAGTTTAAGGCTAGTCTAAAAAAATTCATTTTGAGTTCACAAATCGAATTGAATGATGTTAATATTGATAAATCATAATACATGTCGATATATTCTTAATTATTACAATAAAAGTACTCATTAATCTAATCAAACGCTAATTAAAGTATGCATTCTCTAAATTTCAATTTTAATCTTGATCTTTTGCTCGTGTGGTGGTTAGTAGTCTTTGATTTATACAGGGTTATTTGTAAAACACTACCAACGTTGCAGGACTGTATTACTAACGTCATAAACAACAACTTTTGTTCTATGACTTTTTACAAAACATAATACTTTTACCAAAACAAACCTTCAAGATGTCGTTGTTCTATCTAACACATTTCAACTCTGTATTTGGCCGTGTCTACTTATGCCTCCCATGCACTGTTCTCGTGGTAATAGTAAGCAGGCTTTCGAAACATTGTCATCACATAGTTGTGATGACAAATTTTTTTTTTCGAATGGCTTGCTAGGGCAAGCATTCGCACTATTTCCGTGTACTTGACATTAGATATTTATACACCATCATGTAAAGATAATTACGTCCGCATTGCCGAATTTTGCTACAAGAACACGTATGACGCGACGCGAGCGCGTCAAGGAGACCGACCGACTAGTGAGGGCTGCCCGTAAATAGGCCAAGTTCATGTTCAGCTACCCTCCGCTATTATACTATCGCTTGCTTCGCACAGACTTCGTAATATTTAGAACGTTAAATATTTAAATATTTTATTTTTTGTATGAAAATCTGATAAACGAAAATATGACAAATTAAAAGTCATAAAACAAAAGTTGTTGTTTATTATGTTAGTAACATAGTCCTGTTATACCACTTTTTAAATCCAGTTATCATAATGACACTAATAATTACAGACCAATTTTATCAGTGTTGTCGGTTTTCAGTAAGATGTTTGAAAAAGTTATGCTTGATCAAATGCCATTTTAACAGCGATAAAATCTTTCATGAACAGCAGTATGGTTTCACTAAAGGACGTCGGTCAACTGACGCTGGTGTCACTTTATTAAAACAAATATTTGCAGCTCGGGTAGAAGCCCAAGATGCGATAGGATTTTTTTGTGACCTCTCAATGGCTTTTGATTGTGTTAATCACGAAATCTTGCTTTTAAAGAAAGAACATGATGGGCTAGGTAAACTTGCACTCAACTTGCTGAAATCTTATTTAATAGACAGGCAACAGCAAGTTAAGATAAACGGTGTCAATTCTCCGGGTTTGAAAGTCAAAATGGGTGTACCACAAGGCTCAATACTGGGTCCTGTCCTCTTTTTAATATATAGGGTGACTGGTAATTAGTGTACGATACTTAAACACGTGATTGTGCTCATGATAACCAACAACTTTTACTATGGGAAAAAAAATTAAATCGCGAAAACATATCATGAGCACCATCACGTGTTTAAGTATCGTACACTAATTGCCAGTCACCCTATATAAGTGATCTACCGCATCTCTAAAATCCCTAAAAATACAACCACATATTGTATTGTTTCCTTACGATACGTACGATAATTTTTAAGATCAATAGACGTTCCACAAACCTTGATGACGTAAACAAAGCTCTACAACAAGTCCAAACTGGTTTGCTGTTAATAATTTAGTACTAAATAGAAGAAAAAAAAAAGTGCTACCAAATGTTACAAGTAATTACTCTGACATAGTATTGAACAAGGAGAAACTCGAATTCGTCGAGAACACGGTTTTTTTGGAAATCTCGCTTGACTTGAGGCTACAATGGGGTCCTCGTTTAACGTCTCTGGCAAGTCGGCTTTTTTTTTTTTTTTTCGATGGGAAAAATCATCTTATGACAACCCCCGCTCTTGGGCGGAGCGGGAGATAGTGTCAGACTCTTACTGACTAAAAAACCCATCCCGTTCCTTCAAGCCTTCATACCGGGGCTCGAGCGCCCTTTCGGATAACCCTGGCCCCAGTAGGCCTGGCAAGTCGGCTCAGTTCAACAGCATATGCTGTCAGAAAAATCCGTCAATTTACTGATGTAGATACTGCGAGAGTAGTCAACTTTAGCTACTTCCATAGTATCATGTCTTACGTTATTTTGTAATAGAGACGCACACTAGTTATGTAGACAAGCATCATTCTCAGTCGCCTGGGTGGCCCGGTGGTGACCATTTATTTATGTTGCCAACCAGGTTCCATAACGAGCTTATAACTTTGTGATTTTTCATAATACAGTGTTGAAATTTTGTACATAGATTATTTACATAAAAATAGACAGGTTTAGCATATACTAAAAATAAGGTTGTATATAGATACGGATCATATCTCTCTATCATCATTCATTGGAGTCGCCCGAACAAAGGTTCTATCCTATAGACATTACATTTGATTGTTTCATGTGAGCATAAGTTATCGTGTAGGTAGAGTCTGTGCGGAAAGTAAACCGTCGTGGGATTTGAGGGCGCTGCTGTAGAAAAATATCGTTTTTGTTATGTAAGCAACATTGTGACGTCATTATAGTGCGACTGTTAAATCTTGATATTTTGAAACTATGTTAGACTAACTTCTTCCAGCCGCTTCACCCTATAATAAAAATTATCCTATTGGCTGCATTTGTTCACCTAATAAAACTGCAAAGTTATGGCTTATGTGCTATAACTTTGCAGTTTTTGCAATGTTTATGATTAAGTTCATCTGTCTAGTAGTTTTAGCGCAACATATCCATACGATACGAGATACGAGTACCTGCATCCATCTTCACAAACTTTCACATTTATAATATTAGTAGCCTATTTATTGAACTTGCTCACGTGATGCAACTTAGCAAAAATATAGGTTATAAGCTATATTATTGCAACGTTTATCATTAAATTCATCCTTTTATAAGTTTTTGCCTAATGCCGTTAATTGTAGCGACACCAGGGGGAGGCCTATGTCGAACAGTGGACGTCTTTCGATTGTAATGATGATGAACATTTAAATGCAAACACGAACCGGTAAAGGAAAATAGCGTGAAGAAACTGCTGTACTGCCTATCTAGGTAGGTTCCACCAACGACCACGTACCCAGTTCCAACGAAAATGGTTCTATCACTTTGACTGGGATCGGTTTATTATCACTGACTGGAATATTGTAGCTAGCAGCAAGTTTATGTTTATCCTAGTTAAATTTAAAGGTAAAAATGGGACACACTACCACTATCTCGTTGTCTTCCTCGGTACATTTTTCCCTTTTGCTAATCAATGAAAAATATGAACTTAATGACTATGAAAATAAAGTACACTTCAGAATTTGTAATGTTGCTTCGTAAAACATCTATTTAGCCTGTAAGGGATCATCTCGTATTTATGATCCTTGGGATCACTTGGTTGTCCGTCTGTTTATCTGTTAAGACCCTTTATCTCGAGAACGCTTGGAGGTATCGAGTTAAAATTAAAACCATACACTCAAATCTGCGGTCTTTTGAAGTTGTGAAAAAATCAGACTTCTGAGTTAAGGAAAAAAAAGATACGGCCGGTTATGTCGCAAAAAAACATATATTTCGATACTCAAGGGAATGAAAGTTCAAAGGGGTGACGTAGACCTAGAATCCTGAAATTTGGCATAAATCAAGGTCTCATATAACACGTACAGGGAAATATCTGGAAATTGTAAATTTGTAGATCCGCCACAAAAAAAAAAATGTTTTTTGCAATTCGGAAAAATTTTCGTAACTCAATTCGAGAATTGATTTCATAGGTAAATTTGTACAGGATCCTCAGTGCGTGACTCCGACTCGCACTTGCCCTTTTTATTTTAGTTACTGTATCCTTACTCAAGCCTGAAAAGAAATATTCTAAGTTAGTCGAAATGCATTATAAATTTAAAGTATCAATACTTTTTATACTAGCCATCGAAAATATTTACCAAAACAAAATAAACAAATATCGTCATGTTTAAATGAATTTCCGTTTAATTTATATATATTTGGAGATAACAGGGATAGGAGTTCACCTAGGAAGTCTAAAAACATTAAAATAAAAGTGTTACGTACCAAAAAAACAGCATACCAATGTTTCCCAAGTTCGTGACTTTGTTTTGATCAATAATGGTGTGATTTGCCATTTGTTATCTTTGGCAAAACTGTAATATATTAAATATTATTTCCCTTGCAGCTCAGTGAAATTTTTTATCAAATTTCTGAAGATTTCAATTAAAAATCACAATAAAATAACATAATAAACAAACATGATATGACGTTTGGTATTTGACGGATGGCTGTGTGTGTTGCTACTTAAAATCTTTAATGTTGTTTTCCCTTTACGCCACGACGGTTCTTTTATCGCACAGACAATATAAGTTGTTAGCTAATGATTCCTCCATGCCAAAAAACAATGTACAAGATTATTTTATTTTTGACAGTGTTGATAAGGCCCCAGATATATATAAAGAATGAGCAAACCTAACCACAATTTGGTGTAGGATTACCATCAATCTGTGTGTTTGTAAAGTTTAGTTTTTTTTATATATTCAGTTGTAAGTAAACAATAAATATTTGAAAATAAACTTTTCTAAAACCACAATAATCAAATAAAAATCTCAACCGCTCAACCAACACCGCCGGCGTTGTGTGATAGTTGTGGAAAAATTATTATTATTATTAATAGGTCGCAATTGAGTATTTTCTAGTCCTCGGATGGTGCGTTGACCCCGGGTAATAAATAAATTAGTCCTTTAATTTGATAGTTAGTCACTTGTAACTAGTAAATTTCCAAAAATGGTTTAGGCTCAAAATAAAAAAAAAAAACAGTTTTAAAATTAAATTATTATTTATATTTATCAGTCTCTTTGTATTTATAAATATTGTCGAATGAAGTTGTTGAAGCTGGTGACGCGAGCGAAGGCCGAGGGGAAGCCGAGCTGGCATCCGGCAGCGGCGACGAAGGAGCTGATACCGATCTAAACACAAAAAAGACAACGTTTTATTAATTGTCACATTGAAAATGAAATGAATAAGAGCGCAAGAACTGCAAGAAGAAGCAAAATTAGCAAAAAGAAAAAAAAGATGAGCACTGATCGATTATATGATGAGTGTTTCTCAAAGGGCTTCCAATCTTTGTACTTTTCAGCACAAAGCCTATCTTATTTCCTCACGAAGAACACACTATCACCTACATATCGGTAACAAACTATCAGTTTTTCGTATAAGGCTTCTACTTTATATAAAGCCATGGAAATGGTGAATAAGAAGACCTTTACCCAATCAGACAATATATGTGTGGTGTGGCACTCACCAAAGTGGGGTTTCCATTGATATTCAAAACGAGGGGACCACCGGAGTCTCCACCGCACACACCAACACCGCCAGCGCCGTTGGTACACAAAGTGCTTGAGACCACGAAGTTGTTTCCGAAGATCATCTGGCATTGTTGCACAGTGATCACTTGCAAGCTGACGTGGCTCACTATCGTTGACGCACCAGCTTGTTCTGTAGAAGTTATAGAGACTTTAATAAGAGTAACAATCATAAGGAAATGCTGGAGGTGTAATCCTTTGCGTAACCTTAATATCAAGCGTGATTTTAAATCGTCTGAGAACCTGATGACAGCCGAGAAAGTTAAGCAAATAAAATATCTTGTCTTGGCTCACAAGATTGTCGATATGTGGGATGTGTAGACTCGGCGATCCTTGATTATCGCTCCAAGGATCACCGAGTCCGCATCGTGTCAGACAAAAACGAGCCTCGATCGATGCCTCAGAGGGCTCTTGATAGGCAACTGGATCAAACACCTTATTCAAAAAGCGGTACTCCTAAGCACATCTTGTATTGATAGGAGGTTCTTATGTGACGACCATGATTTTATGTATTTGTTTCTATTTGTAAACAAAACTTTTACGGCCAAGCGTTTTGCAGGCAATGTGATCTCCAATGTGCTTCTTAAATTTAACTTGACACGCAACATCGCCAATCTGCTATTTTGCGGCGAATTAGTTAAAAATAATAAATCTGTTTATTTCTGAAGTGATTATAGCCCGAGCACTGGATTTTCCACTTCGATAACAGGGACTTAAAAATAAGCTTTATAAATAAGCCCATTGCGTCAATCCAAAATGCAAGCAGACCTTGCGCACCGCAGTATTTATTGCATATTACTATGATAGCATAATTACAGGTATTATTTGGAATAATATTATTACTCGTATAATGATAAAGTACTTACGGTCGCTAGTTCTCCCAAAACCAGCGGCAACTGCCCAGTTTCCAACGAACTGATTCCACAGATCTGTGGGGAGGGCTATGGGCTGAATGTTATCTGAAATTATAATAAATTGTACAAATAAATACCAGATTGGCAATTTTTCTTTTTCTTTGTTGTAGTTGAAAAGGGCTAAATAAAATACAATGCGGTCCAAAAATAAGAATAGGATCGATTGCCATGTTGTGACGTCACATCTTACTGTCTAGAAATTTGGCAAAATTAAAGAAATCAGAGATTAGCAAAATTGAAGAACTGGATTCTGATCAAATTTTTTCGTTCACAGTTCGTAAATAAATTAAATTTTAAAAAAATCTTGTTATGCTCGCCTTATTAATTTTTTGATTTGACAGAATGACGTGACGTCACTACATGGCAATCGATTTTATTCTTATTTGGAACACATTGTACCTTCTTCTGTTGCTATTTATCTAATGGTGATTTATTATTATGTAAGAATTTAGCATGTAGCCCTTCATACCTACCAATGTTGTACACTATTCAGTGTCTAATTTTAGTAACATTATCACAGTAATCATAATGATGTATCATTATAATATTCATGAAAGCCGTTTTTTATCTGATCAACAGTAACTCAACCGGGTCTTATCAATAAAATTAAATCTATATCTTTAGACTAGTCTCTGCCAGCTGCTTCGCCCACATCTAAGTAGGTTTTTTCACACAAACTTTAGAACCTCATTTCTGCCCTTTAGGAGCTTAATTTAAGAAAATACTTTTTTAGTGCTCGCCTTGATCATAAAAGGTAACCTTGGGCAAAATTTCACGCTCTTAGTCTCAGTACCTAATTTTAGCTGTACGTTAATATGTCAGTCAGACAGTTTCTCCTTCTATATCTACACTAATATTATAAAGAGAGATATATATATATATATAATATAGGGGAGAAGGTAATCTCTGAAATTACTGATCCCATTGCAAAATTTTTCTACCGATAGAAATCTGCTTTATTCCTCAGTAACATGGGCTATATTTTATGTATGCGGGTAAAGCCGCGGGCAAAAGCTAGTATTATATACATTACTTTTTAAACATAGATTTACTCACGGCTGAACATAACGGGAGTTGGCAGAAAGATCATGGCAATATCGTTGTTAAGGTTGTGTATCGTGTACTGTGGGTGCATCACGACATTCGTGGTGGCGATGCGGGTGCCACCGGAAAACAGAAGGTTGGAACCGAGGATGACCAGGAATTGCCACGCTTGGTTGCGACCGTCGGTCCAGCAGTGAGCTGCAGTCACCAGCCGGTTGCCGGACAGGAGAGAAGAGCCGCATACTGAGTTACCAGAAACACCGACCAAACTGATCAGCAAGCCAGCCTGAAACAAACATTACTATCATTATTCATCATCATCATCATCAGCCTTTTAATGTTCCCACTGCTGGGACACAGGCCTCCTCTATAGGAGAGGAAATGAGCCGTAATCCACTACGCGAGCCCAGTGCGGGTTGGTGAATGTCACATGTCTTCGAATTTTTTATTCTAGGACATGCTGGTTTGCTTACAATGTTTTCCTTCAGCGTTTTGAGAGCAGTGGTAATGAAATAAATTACACAAAGTAATGGGCCTGGCAGGGTTTGAACCCGCGACCTACAACTCGTAAGTCGGAGCCATTACCACTCGACCACCACTGCTCTCATTATTAGTTTTTGTTATTAACAGGGTCCTTTTCCGTTCGCCTATCGTCAATATCGAGCATGGTTTATAAGCTTGTTGCTTCATCTAAAAAAATCCAACGTGATGTTTGACGAAGAGGCTACGCGTAAAAAGAGAGATAATGCCTGAAAACTCTGTTAGCATTTGGTAATTCCATGATTTACTCGTATATTTCACAAAACTTGTTCCAAGAAATATGTAATGTTTTTAAAGCATAAAAAGGTTTTGAAAAAAAAAAATGTCGTTATTCAGAATCTCAATTAAATGCAAAAGGCTTCTATGGATGTACTTTTTTTATTTTTTATATAGGAGTACATTATAGAGGTCCAAAATTCACATAAAATAGCAGATTTTCAGAGGTCTTTACTGGATTGACTGGAGAGAGTCTTACACAAATTTCTATTTTGATTTCCATAGAAGCCTAGATAATATCCACAAGATAGCCGTATATCTAAAATATCTAGAGAAATATGTGTAATAACATCATAATCACGTAAGCGCTATGTTGTATGAAAATGTACCTCGAGTTGCGGAAAGGTAAGTCATTTATAAATACAGAATTTGGAATTAAAGGCTCGTTACAGCTAGTGGTCCAATCAGCACTGGACCTGCGTGATGGATTACGGCCCATTCCCTCTCCTAGAGAGGAGGCCTAAATCCTAGCAATGAGAAACTTTATAAGGCTGAATTTGCTATGGTGGCTAGTGCTTAACCACCAATACTTGATAGCGCTGCTTGATATATGGAAAGTGGAAGTTACTGACCACTTATGACTGTAAATGACTACAAGTGGCGGTCGTGATAGGTCTGGACATAATTACACTATCAATATTTACTAATAATTTTCAACTAAAATCACCTCTAATCATGGTACATTAACAAATGCGAAGGCCAAGGATGTTGTCAATTTTATTATTCTTATTTGATTTTAAACCTCTATCTCTAACGAATGTTATCTTAAAATAAAATTAATATATCACACTCACAAAGTAAGGATGTGCGTTAGCGGGAGCAACTACGCCACCAACAACTCTATTTTCTATTTGTGCCCCGGCTAATGCCTTTTCCTCAGCCAGCCTGATCTTCTCAGCCATAGGAATACCGATTTCCTCATGGTATCCAGATCCGACTTCCACCAGCGCCGATGCTGAAGCCACTAGCGCCAAACCAACCAAAAATAGAGCCCTCATTATGTAAAAAATATTTTTCTAATTAAGTCGCCCGAACAGGATTGGCCTCTTATATACATTCTGGTCATCAATCTGATCTAATCACTCGTTATTGATGATCCGTGAGCAATTAAAAAGAGACTGATAAGTTGTATCAAAACGGGCGGGGACATTGGATAAAATCTTATCTGGACTCGGATTAGCACCAGAAACGCGGAATATCAATGTCAATTTTGGCCATTTTATTTTTGCTACAGATGATTGTAGCTTACTGTAAATGTAGATTGCTGTTTATGGAGAGATGGTTTCTCAGACGTCGCTAGTAACTGATAATACCATATTTTTATTTATTTATTTATTATATTCTTTATTGTACACCGCATGAACAAAAAAAGATACAGGACAAACATTATTCAAAATAAGTGTACAATGGGCGGCCTTATCGCACAGGGGGAAAATGTGTGTATTATGTATACACACATTTTAATGTACTTTGCGATTATATGCATAATAAAACTAGAGCAGCAGGTATATACAAATACAAATAGTTACATTCAAATTACATACAAATCCAATGTATCTATTTGGATTTTGTCGCTGCGGCCAGCGCTACGCTCAAGGCTGTTTTCTTATTGAATAGCACTGCAGAAAGAACTTAGGAATGGGTAAAATTTGTGAATTTTGCCCGCACTTCTAGTGTTAAAATAATGTAAACAAACATAATATGAGAACATGGTTGTGGCAGGTACTGAATTTGTTTGTTTCACGGACTACAGTGGCTACTCAAGTATTTGTATCCAATCTCCAAAAATTTAGTAAATGTTTAAAAATTCAGTATTTTTTTAGAATGAACCAAAAAGTTATATTGCAGTGTTAGAATTTTGTTTCGGGAAAAGTATAATAAAACTAAGTAAGTAAGTAATTATATTTGTGAATGAATCTAAAATCTCAAAATTGATGCATATCAATGATAAAAATACGTCGTTATCACTGTCGTGTAGCTCATTTCACAAATAATACGCCTTTGGTGGTAACTCAAACTGGACTGCTATCCGAGATACCGCCTCGTTCGTTATGGCTGTCGCTGCTATCATTCTATGATAGAAAATATTTACAATATCAAATTCAGCGGCTTCGCAATCTAATCTAAAATGTGTTTTACTTACCGTACCGTAGTCTGAGACCTCTAATCCACTTGTAACTCCGTTCGGGCTGCTATCTGTACATTTCTCTGTTAATCATCAATTCATCATCATAGGACTTTGGCCATTTTTACATTAGACGATAACAATTAGTAACACGATATCGTAGGACTGGTTTTTTCATAAAATTTTTAACAAACGCTTTCATATTGTTTGTCCCACGATATCGTGCTCCCGGTCTTTCTCTTTTCCTATAAATTAGGTACACTAAGTGAACCATTGGCGACCGTGATTGGTCAATGAAGAACTCCTACCAACTCCTATCATAGAGTACTAGGACACCGTGCAATGCTGGAGATGGTATCCTTGTCAGAATTTTTTACATATACCTACCTATAAATTTTTATTACCACATGTGTGTCAGTGATTGGAACGACTCCTAGAAATTGAAGGCTCGTGACAATTCTGACTATGGTAAACTTGGGTTCAGCACACAAACCAATATTATTAGCAATGCCATCCTCAGTCGCTGTCAGTGCTGTGATACAATGTTCTGTGTCACCACCCACCATCATCCCAGTTTCAGTGCTTACGACCAAAACTCGACCTTCGAGCGGTGGTGACCTGCGCCCAGTCAAACTCCCCTCAATATGACATATTTAATCTTACTTTTGTTTTGGCCGAAAGCGTGTGGCGGAGATTAGCAATTAGCATTTCAAATATTGGCACGAACAAGAGTGGGGTGTGGTGGAAATATCTTTTGTATGCGATGACATCTAATGGCGATAACACCTAATGGCGATGACATTAGGTGTCATCGCCATTAGATGCATTGCTGTTTATGCTTCCTTTTCTGTTCCGTTACTTGATATTTTCGCCTTTTTCGAACGATTGCATCACCGCTTACTAATAGGTGTGATCGCAGTCAAGCAATAGAATAAATCTTATATAAATGCCCAGCTAACTTGTTCCAGAACATGCATTGTCAGGTTAGTAAAGGACAATAAGGCAGAAACCGTCGTAAATAAAAAGTCAACGAATATTATAATAAATGTCATGTATTCATAATCAGTGTCATGTTATTTTACATATGCGCCAAGATCCAGCTGACGAAGCTGGTGACACGCGTGTACGCTGCAGGCAGGCCAGCCTGGCAACCGGCGCCGGATACGAACGAAACGATACCAATCTGTAAAGATATCAGATAAAGTTTGCTAGTTAACTTCTGTAATACAGTGTACACTAAGCGCAGGAGAGAGTTCATAAATATGTGAAATAATAATAAATTTTGCAAAAAGGAAATAATAATAAAAGAACAATAAACACCCAACTTTTTTTGTCAGTTTAAACTAGACGGTGTTTTTACCCTAGGGTGGCCCTGGATGAAACACCGAAACAAACTCAGAGGTCAAAGTTCCTTTTAAAGTCCATACAGCAAACCATACAGATTAGTGTCTAAGATAGTCTTTTCAGGAAAGAACCACGTAATATTACTCCGCAAAAGGAGGTAACCTCCCGAACTGGACATATTCAGTGAGGGCCTGTGTCATGTGGAAAGTGAGGACACTCTGGCAACTCTAGCCAATCCTAAAAACGGAGACTTACCGCCGCGATTATGGTATGCCCAACTCTCATAGTCCAATGGGATGGCAATTCGCCACGACCGGAATCCTGCATAGATTGTTATTAACAAGATACTTACCAAAATAGGTCCTGTAGTTCGGTTCAGAACGAGAGGACCGCCGGAGTCTCCTAGACACGGACCAACTCCACCGCGGCCGCTGGTGCAAATAGTACTGTGGGTTACGAACTCAGGCCCGTAGATACCCTGGCAGTCGATCTCATTGACTACCTGCACATTGACGTGGCTGATCACAGTAGACACAGACGTATCTTCTGCAAAATAAATATAGAAGACTGTATCACGTAATATGCTTTTCAAAATATGTTTAGTTTTCCTGCTTTTTATTCCTTGACAGCATATTTGATGCTTCCTCTCCAATTTTACATAAGCAAACTAACTACTATTTTTCATAGAAAGTTTTCGCATACCGAGTACAAAATGAATCACTTTGACTTAAAAAATACACCCATCAAGTGCGTTGTACCTACTAATGGCTCGGTGTGGTCTAGCATGTGATGGTTCATACAAAATGCGCAAAAGCTGAAAGCGATGTAAGAATATTTCTACGTCAAGCACTGTTTTGTCACAAGGTTGTGGGTGATTGTGTAATTCACTCTAAACTTACACCAAGAGCAAGTTACAATTTCCGTCACAGTTAATTTTAACAGTGATATGAAAAATGACCGTTGAATGTAACCATTTGCTGTTGCACCATCATAACGTTAAAGCTTTGTCAAAAAACTACCTAGCTTGTCATCTGCTTTAACCTTACCTATAGCCCTAACCAATTTGCAACGAGTAATGTTATCGTTATTGCTGTTAGATTAGTATTTCGCTCCAAAGATTTGATGGCTGATGAGGTATTAGTTAGTTGGTGCAAGTCATTCAATTTTAGAAATTTATATGAATAGGGTATGAATAAGAACTTACGGTCGGTAATTCTGCCAAAGCCAGCAACAACCCCCCAGCTGCCAGCGAATGTCAGCCATAGATCAAACCCAGAGGGAAGAGCAATTGGCCGGATGCTGTCTGAAATTTTAATTATTTTGTTGCGTGATGATTTCTCCCATTTCCAAATCCAAAATAACGAACTGTAAGCCAAAATATTTGTGATTATTTGGGCTTACTACTTGATCCTGTCGAAAATCTAGTGAAACAATGAGGAAAGTTATTAATAAGTTACTAAAATAATATAACCCTTACAGAACTCTGCCCCCCTAGCCAAGTTACAACCGTTTCGCTTGCTTCGAACGCTTCGAGTTGACTTTGCCGCCAATTCTTTTGTTCTGACCACGTAACTGAGCGTTGAGATGACGTCATTCCGTACATTTGAAGCTTTCTACTAGCGTTAACTATTGCAGATTTGCAACTTGGCTAGGGGTACTGTTTATTCTTCTTGCTAAGACAGGGAAAAGGAGTTATAAAGTTTTGTACACAAAACTTAACAAACAATTTTAATCAGGACAGCTGTACACAGACGAGCTTAACTCACAATTGGGTTTTCTTTTTGTTCATTCGCTTAATCATGAGGAATTAAATCGACATGCGTTAACCAAATTAATCATAAAGCTATCGTTAACCCGATTTAAATTGTCTTATCTTCAAGCCCGATTTTTACGGTGCGATTTACCTACTATACCTAAAGTGGTATCAACAATCAAAATTGTAGCGTCTTAACCGGGATGAGTCAGATAACGTGAATCATTATATCTATGATTTAGTTCCTAACGGCCTGCACCCCTAGCCAAGTTGATAATCTGCAATCGTTAACGCTTGTCGAAAATTAATCAAACGTATGGGAATGACATCATCTCAACGTTAATTCACGTGGTCGGAACAAACTAATAGAAAATTCGTAGCCAAGTTCACATCGTTCAAAATGATAGAATGAATTTCTACAACGTTAAACGCTACATTTGATAAACAAACGCTACATTGTAGAACGAGCGGGCGACTCAGGCGCGTCAACATGGCTACCCACTTATCGCTTTCTACAATTGCTGACAAAGAAGCGTTACCGATTGGAGAAGGGAATTCGACACGATACGGTTGTAACTTGGCTAGGGGGGCTGTTTACGACCTTGCCGCTGTGAGCGGTAGCTAAGCACGGGGCGGTGAGCGGTAAAATCAAAGTATGAAAATGTTTGAAGCACGATACAAGACGCCGCTCATAGCGCCCTGCATCAGCTTTACTGGTGGCGCACTTTTGTTTTTATTGTGGGAAAATCATGCATTGACATGCCCCGCCCTTGGGCGGAGCGGGAGATAGTGTCAGACTCTTACTAACTAAAAGACCCACCCCGTTCCTTCTAGCCTTCAAACCGGGGCTCGAGCGCCCTTTCGGATAACCCTGGACCGGTGGCGCCCTGCTTACCGCCTCGCTCGCCGCTAAAGCCGAAATTGTAAACGTGACCAGGACCGTTACGCATCATGAAAATGGGGTTTTAATGAGTAAATAAATAGGTATTACTCACCGCTGAATCCTACCATGGTAGGCAGCCTGATCATGGCGATATCATTGTTAAAGTTAACCAAATTGTAGCGGGGGTGCATCACAACGTCGGTCGTGGTGATGCGGGTACCACCACTGAGCGGCGTGTTGGTGCCGAGCACGACCACGACCTGCCAGCCCTGGTGGCGGCCATCGAACCAGCAGTGAGCGGCTGTCACCACACGGTTGGCGGACAGAAGAGATGATCCGCATATCGAGTAACGATCAGGAAGGCCAACGAGACTGATTAACAATCCACCCTGTACAAAGATTTAAATATTATACCTATATTATAATTTTTAGTATATTATGCGAAACCTAAAATACCTGTCTAGTATTTTTTATGTATACAAGGTGTCGTTTTGAAGCTGCAAAATATTTCAGGAGGTAATTATGTTAGTGATTCTCGACCCGAATCAATAATAAAATGAGTACGTAATTTTTTTTATTATTTTTTTTCGAATTTATGGAAATCGGAATGTGTGAACTACATTTCTTAAAAAGCAGCCAGTCTGATACCTGCCTTATAACCGCACTTTCTTTCACACACACAAACACAGAACAATAAAGGGCGTTTTCAAACATACTGACTCGCAACGATAGTTTCATAAATAATGTATCATCCAATCATCATCCCGCACGCCACACCCTAGCCACGCCCCCGCGGCCAACGATCAATCGAATTAGTTTAGTGTAATTAAAAAATAAAATAACAAGTATTACTGATTATTGACCAGGTATCGTTTTTTTACATGATTATTTATGAGTTTTATTACAACCTCATAAAATATTGAGTAGAAACACACAATTTCAAAACTGGTACATAGTTGGCGACATAAATACATGGTCACCGGGCCACCCGAATGACTGCTCTCAATCACCAGGGTGGCTCGGTGTTTTGCTTCCGCACCCAGCTGTGCGCTGGTGCTTAATGCCCCCTATGACCTGCTGTGACCAGTTGTTTTGTACTTAATATCGGTGGTGTCCAACTTGTGCCTTTTTATAAAAATATTTTAGGAAAAAAATATAACATGGTGTAAAACTTATTGGAATCGATATAGTTACTGATTCCGAACAAAAATGAATATAGATTCAGGTTTCGCATAAACTAAAAATAATGTTGTAAACAACAACATGGACAACAACAAACAACAACAACATGGTCCTGTTGTTGTTGGTGGTGGAATTGCAGTCGAGCACTAGTTAATCTCAATTTAAAAAAAAAAAACATACATAAAAACATCATCTGAGTTAATGAATTATAGTACATCCAAACTAATATTATAAATGCGAAAGTAACTCTGTCTGTCTGTCTGTCTGTCTTTGTTTCACGCCTAAACTACTGAACCGATTTGTGTGAAATTTGGTACAGACATAGTTTGGAACTTGGGAAAGGACATAGGATAGTTTTTATTACAAAAAAATAAAATAAAAAATAAAAGTTATTCCGGACATACAGCGCCATCTATTGGTCAAGAGTCGGCATCAATTCAGGGAACTATGTGGGTAAAACAAAAAATCTGCTGGAAGTCACTATTCCACGCGAACGAAGTCGCGGGCAAAAGCTAGTTATGATATAAGTGTATAATATTAGTGATTACCGACGTGGCGGTATTTAGACCTGAGCCGCGGCGAGGGTCTTAAGAGAGCCAAGATACAACGATTGTGAAGAAAATAATTGTAAAACTAGTAAACTTTTGTGGCGGTAAAAATCTGTTCTCATATGCGCACCCATATTTCTTTTTATTTACCTTTCAATACACTCACTGAAATGAATAAACGGGGGTTGACCGGCGACTCGTGGGGGACGACCTGCACTAGGGAATGAAGAACCGGTGCTCTTCTTGCGTCCCGGGATTTTCGGAATTACTTGTTGAAGGAACCGGAAGAACCGGGACTTTTGGGTACTTTTTTACCTACTGCTGGTATTTTTATTTTAATAGGTCTTTAGTATTTATGTATGTACGTAGGTAATGGAAAACACATAGTATTAATTAAAAATTTACAAAAATCAACGATAACATAAACATTTACTATTCTTTGAAAAAATATTCAACAGAAGAAAACAAAAAGTCAAATCAGCATTTAACGCTCGCTATTATTAAAAATTATATACCAATATCAATCAACAAAAACATAGTTACTTTCCATAAAACAAAATAAAAATAAATCCTTTTCTTAATTCTAATATAAACCAAGTCATCATCAGCATTCAGCAGTTGTCCTGCACCCATCCTGATACGATACATGTAAGTATTAAAATTATGGCAGGGAGAGGTTGAACAATAAGGTTTTAATTACATTATAACACTAGTGCGTAATGGTAATCAAAATGTCACAGTTTGGTAACAAGGGCCATTATGTACTTAAGTGCAGTGTAATAAGAGTCACTTTCTGAGCAAGTGTATTGAAAATAGTGTTTATAATACAGTTACTTACAAAGTAAGGATGGGCGTTATTAGAAGCGACAGTGCCGCCCACAATCCTGTTTTCAGCAGTATCGGCCAGCAGTGTCGGGAGTTTATCCTCAGCTTCCTTTAGCTTCTCGTACAGAGGAATACCGACTTCCTGATGATACCCAGCGCCAACTTCCACAAACGCCGCTGCTGAAGCCACAAGGGCAAGACCAACCAACAGGAGAACATACATTATAGAAAAATATTTCTCTAATATAACTCGCGACCTATTATTTATGGCCACTTATATATCACTTACCAGCTAAATCGGATCTAATCAGTGGCTCATCGTACGCATTTTTTTAAGCGGAAGCCGATTAGTAGGTGTATTATCAACAAGGGTAAAACATAAATCTGTTGGATATCTAATCTGGATATTTAAACATTTTCCCGTTTTCACAATTCATTTTAATTATAAACATGTTAATATAGTACACTACCTACTCTATTTTATATGAAGAAAAATTTCGTGGTGTGGTTATAATTTATATAGGGTGACTGGTAATTAGTGACCGGGCTTGCGGACAGTGAGCAATGGACAGTGAGCAGTGAGCACTGTCCGGCCGTCCGGTAACTGTCGTCGACGGCGCGCACTGTTCCCGCGCGCCTCAAGGAGTTGTCAGCAACAGCAGGGCCTACTGGGGCCAGGGTTATCCGAAAGGGCGCTCGAATCCCGGTATGAAGGCTAGAAGGAACGGGGTGGGTCTTTTAGTCAGTAAGAGTCTGACACTATCTCCCGCTCCGCCCAAGGGCGGGGGATGTCAATGCATGATTTTTCCCACAAAAAAAAAAAATTGTGACCGCTAAATTATACACGTGATTGTACTCATGATTACAGATAATACAATCTAATATATAACATTCTCGTGTCACAGTTTTCGTTGCCATACTCCTCCGAAACAGCTTCACCGATTCTCATGAAATTTTGTGAGCATATTGAGTAGGTCTGAGAATCGGCCAACATCTATTTTTCATAATTAAAAAAAAAAAAATTAGGCGGTACGAAGTTCGCGGGCACAGCTAGTAACGTATATAAGTATCGGTCACTAATTACCAGTTACCTACCCTATATATAGTTTTTTGCAGTACCTACGTACGATATACTTTTTGTATGTGGCACTTCATTAATTGACTTTCACTCTGAGTGAGTGTAGCGAGAGGGCGTGTCTTTTACTAACTTAAACCAAGCCCTCACCGAGGACCATGAAACTCTTCGAACAATCCCTCCATGATTATGAAATGTCAAGACTCGTTACCTAATTATTTTTTTCGCGTTTAATTCTTATATCACAATATTCTGATGCCACTGTGGCGCATAATAATTATAAAAATTATAATTTGATCGTTACAAGTAGGTACTAACACTAAACTATGACATAAGCATAATTGGCCATAGAATGTTCCCACTGCTGGGACTCAGGCCTTTTCTCTTGGAGAGGGCACGGACTGTAATCTACTATAATAATAATAATCAATTTATTTCAGGCAACATGTACCCATATCGTAAATACCTTATAGACTATCATACATAATTACTTATCGTACTTACCCAGTACGACTTGGTAGATACCAACTATGGACTTATTCTGAAACAGCAGATTTTTATTTATCAGCATTATCCAATACGCTTCACGTTGGTTTCGGCATTGTATACCTTGATATTGATAAATATTATCGAACTGTGATTGTATAATTATAGCAAAAAATGCATTGTTTATCTATAATTTGTAAGCTGAATGCGTCATTTCCCGCAAATAAATTGTTTTTCTTTCTATTCGTAAAGAAGAAGAACTAAAAGAGTTATTCTTGAATAGAGGGTTTTCTTTTCCCTCAAAAAATTTGGGCCCAGTATATGACCACATTTATAGCTGCATCCTGGATACTCCAGTAAGTGGGTCATCGTCTGCGCAGGAGCATTGCACTCGCACTGGGTGTCGGAGGGGTCTATAGTCCACCATTTTGCCAGGTTGTGTTTGCAACGACCTACTTGGATGCGTAGTTTACTGATGATTTATGGCATCATGCAGATTGCGTCCGAGAGCAGGTGTTCTTGGAGTTGAATGAAGTCGGACGGTGGTGAATGGTGTTCCTCCCACAATTTAGATCTCTCCATGGATGGTCGGTCCCAAATTGCCAGTAGATGCATGGAAGGAGCCTTCTCGAGTGGTGTCAATCTCCGATTCCAAACGCCCAGCGCACCCTGGACAGCTAGCAATGACTACAAATCTTTAGATACAACCCTGGCCCGTCATACTTGGCGGTGGATGAAAAGCACGCCGTATGGATTTGACTCTGTCGACTCCGATAGCACTCTGTGTGTGAGTCTAGTTGACCAATATTATCACTACGATGTTAAATCCAAACGGCGTGTTTTTAATGAATCATCCACTGCTAAGTATGAGAGGCCATTGGCTGTATCTAAAGACTTGTAGTCAAAAAATAGCGGCCAATCTCAACAAATAAAACTCCTCTCAACAGAGATTTGCAAAGTGAGAAATTACAGTGCTCAGGTACCTATCTACTTATGAGCGCATTAGGTGCACTTTCTGTTCTTTTACTCTAATAGACCGATGCGATGGGACGGCCATCCGAAACAACCGAAGGGAGACCCCCCTAACAAAGTTGATAATCTGCAACGCTAGTAAAAAACTTCAAATGTACGGGAGTGACGTCGTCTCAACGCTCAATCACGTGGTCAGAACAAAAGAATCAGGGGCGGTTGTACCTTGGCTAGGGGAGGTAGCAAGCGCAAGACTGAGCCTGTGAATGCTACAGAATAATTATTAGAGCGCACAGGAATTTCTGCTACCAAGATTTGGAAAATTGCGAGAATTGTAGTGGTGATGCTGGAGCCGACGGCATTTGTAGCGGGAACTATATTTAGCTTTCTTACCATTCGTGGTAGTGAGAACAGCATTTTTTGTGAGTTTTTAATTATTTAAACTAGATGGCGGACTATTGGACATCCTAGGAAACTACTTTATGTCGACACTACTATCAGACATTAATGACTGATAATAAAAGTGATAATAAAAATTTATCAGCTTAAGTTGTTTGTTTGTTATTCTTTAGCTGAATTTATACTTAAAATGTAATTTCTTTCTTTCCCGTCTTACTTACGAACATGGTTTGGAAATATCGTAATATTTTTTTGTTCCAAAGTGATTTAGTTTAAATAGCGATTATACCACAGCCATAACACAAGCTCTGTTTAGCTTGGGACTAGACGGCGTTGTGTGATAGTTGTAGAATATTATTATTAATATTATTATTATTATTTGGCTCAGTCCTTTCTATAAGGTAGTTGTGTGCACAGAAGAATGGACCAAAATGTCCACACATGATACTCTTTTCAAATATATCTCCCAAAACAATGATGGAAACATGTCCCATGAGTCCAGTCAGCCCTACACCTTGTATATTATTTTTGACTGACCTGTTGGGCTAGTGGTCAGTGGCCCTGACTGCAGAGGTCGAGGGTTCGTGTCCCACCCAGGACAAATCTTTTGTGATGAGCACGATCATTTGTTCTGTACCTGGATGTAATTTATGTATATTATTGTATTTATATGACTGTATGTATTTAGAAATATACTATAAGTATGTTTATCAGATAGCTGGAACAGGCCAGTCATGGTGTGATTAGATGCTGGACCTGACGGGCTTAAGTGATGCTAATTTCGTCGGCTGCCGCCATTTTATATCACATCACTTGAGGGTGTCATGAAGGCATTGCATGGCAGTATGGCTCGGGGAGATTTCTGTGGTTGTCTGCCTCTCCCTAAATTTAACCTCATTGGACCTGAAAATCATCGTTTTCAGTTCAATTTTGGCGGACCTTCGACCCAGCTGGGCCCCTGCTGTTGCTGACAACTCTTTGAGGCTGACAACTCCTTGAGGTCACCGTAATTGTGCTTTTACACAAGGGCCCAGCTTCGGCCAATCGCCATCTCTACCTATTATGTAAACGGGGCATTTCGTCTGATATCTTAATTATCCTTTTTTCTCTCCACACGGACTTTATGAAGATTTCTTCACGAAAAAATTACTCAGCGTACCTACCTACTAAAATACTCTCAATAAGTTAGACACAAGCAGCGACAAGCACCATTTCAGCAGGGCAATAATACCACCGTTCTAGTTTGCTTATGCTTCTAAGCTGTGTTACGATTAGATTAAAGCAATGGTAAGGAGTTCTCACGATACTATACCACAATAATCAGTCCACCAGTTTTAAAGGATTAACTTAGATTTGACGAAAAATGGTATATAAACAAAATTATACGCTCGGTTCTTCATAAATTGTAATCAAAATGCACGCGTTTGTATTATTTGGTCTGACGTTGGTAGTTTCTGTGTCTGCCTTGGTGGAAGTACAGACTAACTATCATGACAGTGTTGGAATTCCTGAGGCGGAGAGGATAAGGGTTCTTGAAGAGAAGATTTTGGCGAAAAACGATTTTGTGCAAAGTGACCCTTCAGATAACAGGATTGTCGGTGGTGTATTAGCTCCTACTAATGCACACTCTTACTTTGTAAGTATTGTTTAATTTATTTTTGCTTTTCTTAATTTTATTATTACTAACCCGTCCAACAGCTGGGCAAAGGCCTCCCTCCATTCTTTCCAACGGTCACAATTTCTCGCTTCCCCTTTCCAATTCTGTAGCATGTGGATGTCATCCTGCCATCTCCTTCGTAGTCTCACGCGGTCCCTGTGTTTCATGCATACTTGGGAGACATATCCTGAACAGTCCCATTTCAGTTAGGCAGCTTTTAGCGGCTTTTATATTATAACCGACTTCAATAGAGATTCTATTTTCGGCTGTGTGTATTTTTTTAATATCAGAGGCACCTTTCTTTTTTTCTCAGGGTGGCTTGTTGGTTGACATAATAGGCGGCGGTCGAGGAGTATGCGGCTCTTCTCTTTTGTCGCCCAACCGCCTGGTCACAGCAGCACATTGTTGGTTCGATGGCGTCAGACAAGGATGGCAAGTCCTTGTTATTCTGGGCTCTAACTTCTTGTACACTGGTGGCGAACGCATCACTACCAGCCACGTCATCATGCACCCTCAATACTTTCCACCACTCTTGACAAATGACGTCGCTATGATATACTTGCCCAGGAACGCTAATATCAATAATTGTGAGTTTTTTTTAAATGGTGCTTTGTGTTTGTTTAACTAAATCAGATTGATGTCTAGTTAAATTAAGCCTCCTCACTTCATTATTTACTTACTTGATTTTATATGCTTGATTCTGCTTTCGCTTTACCAATTTTATATCTGTGAGTTTGTATCCCGAGTTTATTTGTTCCTGTACCGATTGCAGAGTTACGTAGATCCTTTAAATCGTAGATACTTTAAATAAAATATCAGATAATTTTCTTCATTCCATATTTTTACAGTTAGCGTCAAACCTATCAGGCTTCCCAATGGATCTGAACTGTGGAACCAATTTGTTGGAGACTCAGCTGTTGCTGCTGGCTTTGGCAAAACTAGCGACCGTAAGTGCTTTTTACTGACATCTTATAATAACAATAATCCATACTAGATAACATGATAAAGAGCATCCTCCGACAAGACGGGTATGGTGTTTGGCCCGGGCGACTGCTTGTGGTTGATATTGGGTGGTGTACACGCTAAAAACCATACATTAAGTTTCTACCGCAAAGCATCATCCTTTCAGCCCATTTGGCGCCACCGTGAGACGCACTTTGTCAGTTGTTTTTTTTTTTTATATAATAATTAGTGTCTACATGTTGTTACTACATTTTGGGTATCTACGAGTGTGTATGTCAAATAAAATACTTAGTTTTCTTTCTTTCTATAAAAGAAGTAAATTCCAAACATGTAAAACCAGAATTGAACCGCCGTAACATCTCTGCCGCATACACTGCCAGACTTTGTTACCTATTCTAGTGCCCAATTTTTGGAAGCCACTTGAACCTTTGACTCCATACATGACTAGAGGAGTTAGATGTGAGTGTCAGATGATATTAATTTATTCTAAATCCATATTTACGTTACAGAACAACAGGCAGCGTCGACTGTGGTGAGCCACGTAAACCTGAGTGTGATCAGCCACGCCCAATGTAACGTCTTCACGCCAGGTTTTGTGACCTTCAGTACTATCTGCACCAGTGGCTTCGGAGGTGTCGGCATTTGTGGCGGGGACTCCGGTGGCCCTCTCGTTACGTATGATAATAATGGGGAACCTTTCCTGGTACGTACCGAATATTAAAAAAATGCTCGCATACGTCGTTTATATAATATGAGAAATAAATCTCCGTTGAGAAGGGAAGATCCTCCGACCAGACGGGCGTAGTACTTGGACCAGGTAACTGCGCGATATTTGATTTTGGGCTATTGTTTAAAATGTTATAATCGCGCGGAGAATTTTGATACCATGTTACAGAATTTTGAGATTTAGTTCCTATGTGGCGTTATAGATGTCGCTAGTCGCTACAGTCGCACGATTTTAACGTATCTGAGGGTAGTCATGTTGTGTTCGGATGTCGAATCTTATACTGCAAAATATTGCTAAATAATAGTCTATTGTAGTTTTATAAGAAATCAATGTCCAAAAATGTTGAATTTATTAGATGGGTACCTATTCCAACCCATTTCCGTGTTAATCTTAGGAACAGATATCCTTCTGGTACTTCAGGGGTCGGTGCTTGGACCGCTCCTGTGTATCTTGTGAGGTTTCTGCTCATTTTGAAAACCAATGGTATATAACATCATTAATACTTTCAGATCGGTGTCAGTTCCTTCGCTGCTTTAAACGCTTGCCAAAATGGTCATCCTTCAGCCTACGCCCGAGTCACCAGCTTCCACGACTTCATCACTCGAAACTTGTAAATAATAGTAGTAGCTAGGTACCTAAGAAATGTAAATAATTGTATAATAAAATTAATTAATGCAAAGTGAAAACGAACCTATTTTTTGTGATGTTGTTGAGTTTATATCTTCCTGATTGATAAACCATTATTTATTACATATACAATCTGAGAAAATTATTTGATCTGAAAAGAACTAGCTTACTGGGGGGTTATTATGCAGGGGGGCCACAAGCTGCCCGCGGGCCGCGGTCTGAACATCTCTGCTTTAGAGGACCTTATGATTGCAAGTGCTGGTTCTGATGCTGCAATTAACATACCCAAAGAATAACGTTATGTATTCTCTCCGTCTTGAGTTGACCCATGGTAGACAAACTTGGTCTAACATCTAAAAGTCCAAACTCAAGGTATGCCAACGAGCAATGGAACGCAGTATACTAGGTGTTAAATATCCGAGTTCAAAACACTATAATGCGCTACAAAACTAGCATAACAAATGAAGCTCAAAAGGCTGCCTAACCTAACTAAGACAAGGCAGGACATGTTTGTCTCATAGGTACTCCCAACCAACCATGGATCAAAGTAGCACAGAGCTGGTGCCCTGAGACAATATGACGTGGTCTAGAGGCGGTTCTAGCCTTCAGAGCGCCCGTGTGCAACCTTGACGTCCTCAAGTGGGTATGCGGACAAAATGAAATACTTCACTTTATTTACCCAACTGCGCCAGAAAGAGGGTTATGTGTTTTCGAGTGTATGCATGTTTAGTTCTTTGGCACGAACCTAGAGGCTTGTTGCTTTTTTCTTGAAAGGTATCATTAGATAATAGTTGTGGAAGTGACACTGAGTGCATCAAAATTATAAATAAAATGGTGGTGTTTTGACGCCCAAATAATTTTTCAAAAGTTGAAAGTGTAAAAAATAACCTGAACGCAAAAAACTACTAGAAAGTTCAAAACAAGTCGATTTTTTGGAATTTTTTATGAAGAAGGGGGTTACACGAATAAAAAAGCACAGCTTCGTAGTTATTTGAGCGGCGCTCGGCGTCTCCTCAGACCCTGTGTCCATGTGCACCGCACACCCTGCACTATAGGTAAAGCCGGCCCTAACGTGATCCCGGCAGACTACGAAGGCGTGGCAAAACAAACTGGACAGATTTTGCCAGAACTATAACAATGAAGCGCGGGCTCGCGAAAGATGGAAGGACTAGAAGAAGGAGTAACCCAGAACAGGCTAACAAAAAATACCGTCGATTTGAAAGAAAACGGTTAAAAAAACACAGAAACGTTGTGTTTTTTTCTCCGCTCTCCACTTACTAATCAGTGTTTTAACCGTGCTATCTTATTATTTATAACACGGATTTACTTACTCAATATAATAAATCTGGGGAAATACAGCTTACAAATGTGTGAATTAGGTTATCTGGAAACATGGCTTAACATGCATTAAAAACAAAAACAAAATTATAGGTAAGATTATATTATTTATAAAACATTAGTAATACAAGAAAAACTGTTTAACCCTTTTACCGCTTGTGTCAGATTGGTTCGCCGAGTGTCGCGTTCTATTCGCCAGAGACGTGTGATATCGACTGGGTACTCAATCTCGTTTAGCTCTTCAATCTGCATAGGTGACAGAAGAGTTGACGACGTTGAGAGTTGAGTTGACGAGACGGAGTATTTGGCCGTGGATGTGCGACCCTGGCGGAGTGAAGACGAAAGGGATATATTCGACGTAGGCGGTTAAAAAATTAAATAATTTCCACGCCAGTGACTTCGCTGATCCAGTCGAGGTATCGTTGCACCCTGGTAAACACTGATGGTCGGTCGTCGTTGCAGCCATCAACACTGACGAACGATGCCACCCCCACCTAAAAACACCATTTGGTAAAGTGTGAGGGAAGTTTTCGGTATTGATGTAGATGATAGAACACCAAATCTAATATTAATTATAATACCTATTTAATTTTGTCTCAAGATAAAAAAAAACTGATATTTTCTTTTAAACATTAAAGAGTGTTTTAATTTTGTAAAGTTTTGCTTATTTTTAGCACTTTACATGCCAGGGCGAAATGTGTCTTTGCGCTAAAAATATATAGGTATAGAATAGAATAAACTTTACTGTACACCAAAATCTATGGGTAGGTACAATGGCGTAATTATCGCTGACAGGGATCAATAATACAGGGGGTAGTCTGCAGTATACTGCTAACAAATTAATCAAACACTGTATAGATAAGAATATATAATATAAATAAACAGATCTTTCATTTCATGAGACAAATTTTACGATTTATGATATGATGACTATATTTTAGAATACCATGAAATAGTGTTTCTCTTGCGTTCATATCGCTAAACCCAATGTTTATTAATTTGGCAAGCCCTTACCATGATGTGGCCAACGGGCAAGGTTCTATATCATGAAATACAGCTACTTTATGATTTCTTAAAATTAATAGGAAAGTAAACCACCCTGTGAAAGATAAAGGACCGGTTCAAACTCAGTCTGTACCTAACTAGTTTTGTTATGTTAAAAACAGGAAAGAGATAAGAAACGATTCGTACCAATTTGAAGAAGCAATAAAACTTATGTAGGTAATATGATTAAATGTTTGCTCATCATTACTTAGTACAAAGTAATCTGGCTACCGCACTAATACCGGTCTTTATACCGTAAAAGATTAAACGATGAAAAACCCGGGTTTTCCCTTAACGGGACTTGGAAGTTAGGTCCCAAAACGAATGAATAAAGATGCCTAATCTAAAAGTTACCCTTTGGGTTTAAGGCCAGGGCAATCTTTCAAAAATTACTCCACTAAGAAGCATCGGCCCTTCAGTTGTGACATCTCTTTGAGGCGCGCGTGGAACGCAACGCGCTATCGACTCAAGTTTGATCCTTGCCGGACGGACAGGCCGCAAGCTACCCATCGCTCGTCGTCTGCAAGCCCGTTATAATTACTCTGATCACCGACAGCATCATTTTGAGTGGGGCGCTAGAGACATCATCAGCATTCCGCCTCGAATAGAAAACTATTTTGGCCTATCCATACAGAAATAAAACTAACTTTGTCGACATAAGCAGACAGACAATTTTGACATCTAAAGAAGTAGGATGCAAAACTGTTCATTTAATTTCATTAGATACCTTTTTTGTCCTCTTAAGTGACATTGTTTTTGTAATATTAAACCACAGACCTTAAATTCAATGATATTAATTTATTATTGTATACATCTCTTTTATTGATTTTTGTATAGCTTCTTTTTATAATGTGAGAACACTGTGGACTCCGCGGTCTACGATTATTATTATGCTTTTGGGAATAAAGTTCACCAGTCTACATTGTCCTGTCATACCTATTAATATTGTAATATGGAAATATTGTAGAATCCATTTTTCTAAAAGAATAACCATGAAGTTTCTTGCCGGTTCTTCTTCATAAGAAACGACCAATTGTAACCGTGCGCTAACTTCTGAAATTTTATGAGTTTGAGTTTAAAAAGCGAACTTAAATATAAGGTGTAAGGAACAGCCCTCCTCAAAGTTTAAGGGCAGCAGTAGACGAAACTGAAAAACCTTCCATAAAAAAATGTTTTTAGGAAACGGAAAAAAAAATTCGGCCTCTCCATACAAACTGTCCAATCAAGTTTATAATTTTCTATGGTGAGGCGGATTTTTTTTTTTCGTTTCCTGAAAAAAATTTTTGTGGGGGTTGTTCAATTTCATCTACGGAGCAAGCCCTTAAAATTTGTGGAGGGCTGTCCCTCACACCTTGTATGTTAGGCCCATGCCTCAAATATCCTAGGATCTCTAATATTAGGTAGGCGCAAGATCTAAGAATGCTTGCCTCCTGGCGCTTTTAATAAATCCTAGGTACTCCTAATTTTAAGTCGAGAGCATAAGTGGGTCCCGTAATATCACGCTGTGGTCAACAACACTGCATATGGACGCCGGATGCACAAAAACTTCTTGGATTATCATGCATAAAATGTATGCTGAAAGGCCTAAGACAGGGCGCAAACGTGTGCCTTGTGTCAGATACAAGCTACCGATTAATGTTTGATATCTAAAGAACCAGAATGCAAACATCCACTCCCTGCACTAACGTAAACATTTTTTGTGTCCAGTGAGTCATGAGTATGACGATCAAAAAGTGTTCATTGTCGGCAACTGGAACAAAAAGTGTCTCCATTTGCGCAGCGCCTAATTGTTTTAAATGTTTATCAGTTGTTAGTTTTTTGTTGAAGCGAGCTAGTAAAAAGAAAACTTACCAAGATATCCTCTTCAGTTAAATTGTAAAATATCGTCAAAGGACCACCGTTGTCACCCTGAAAAAGATAAAATCCTTAATTATCTACCTATCAGTATGGGAGTAATTTCTATAATACCTACTAGCTTTTGCCCGTGCGGCTTCGCTCCCACTCTTCCCTACTCCCCCTACTCTACCGACCACACTTTTCGTTCGTTAAACACTGAGTATATCATTAGGCCCCTTTAGAAAGGCTGTTACCTTGCAAGTGCCAGCCGCTCCATGGAAGGCGCACATGGAGTTCTGAGGGAGCTGGTCGAAGTAGTAAACGTTGCACATCGCGTCCGTTATCACCGTCATCAGCTTCTGGCGAAGTGTGGGTGATATGAACGTCACTCCTGTGGAAAGAGATTAATTTGGTCTCTTTGTCTATTCTGTTTATATTGGTCGTTATTAGTGATGAGAGCTTAGGAATGAAAACCAAAGCTAGGAGTTATGTTTTCCTACTGTAACTTTACTTTTATAACATGAAAACAAATCTAAAATATTTCTACTGTTTTTAAGTTACCACTAGCTGCTACCAGCGGCTTTGCCCGCCTGGTAGTAGAAAATGATACCAAGGCAACATACTCTCGGAATAAAAAATATCGTGCTAAAAGTTAATAATAATTTAACATTTTGTATACTCAAACACTTACAAACAACACCGAGGACATAAAGATATTGGAGAACAAGAATAACAAGTATTTGTAATGAATCTGGGACCCAAGGAATGATTTAACTTGTGTTATGGGTCCAGGATACTCACGCTACCTATTTACCAAAGCCATAGGTCAAAATCAAATTCGAGCCTTTCATTTGTGCAAGTGTGTTAAATGTGATTTATTCCGAGTTAGTCTACAACATTTTCTACCCATGCACTAACTTTCATCGTTATAGATAATGTCACGAACCTTCAGCAGCAATGCCCCACCCGGATACGGTACCACCCATCCCCGCGAAGTTGAAGGCAGATATGTTCCGGTATGGAAGCTGGATTGTTCTGATCATATCTAGAAAATTAAATAGATCATACATTTTGTTTTTCATTATAAAGCCTTTAAAAATCACCTGGATTTATGGAGAAAAGACGAGAGCATGAGTGACTTTTAGTTCAACAAAACCACTGCGGTGATCACCATCCGTATATAAGAGTCTCTGTGCAACTCGTATTCGGACATATTCCTGAGAAGACCGTAAAATGGTCTGCCCTACGCTATATTAGGTAGGTACATAAAAACTGTATGTAGGCCATACAAATATTTGTTCTGAGAAGGAAACGAAACCCGCTACACGTTGCGTAGTAGCAAATAGCTCAACCACTGCACCAACTGTACCTTCAATTTGAGAATCTTTGACTCTTACAAGAGTATTCCTCTACTACTGTAACTCTAAACGTGAAATCTTCTCTGTACCAAAGATTTGACCAGACGGTTGCAAATCAAAGTCCCAACCAAGGTGAAGGATACCTTGCTATTCTTAATCCGTGTAGACAGCAGTAGTAAGCCATGACTTTCAACGCCCTTGATTGGGAGGCGCGTTTTTCGAACGTGTGGGCGCAACACAAACCAAAAGCATAGGTAAACTAAGGTCACCTTGGTTGGAACGCTAGTTACAACAACCTGTTCACCCGTTTACGTGTACGCATCAAGGAGTTCTAACCCTTCTTTCATACCTGTCAGTTGTACAGCATTGGCTAGCTTGATCAGCGCGATGTCATTCGTGAAGGTGGTCGGCTCGTAGTCAGGGTGGATGACCAGCTCATTCACGTTCACCACGCGACGGCCGTTCTCGTAGCGATCGTACAGGGAATGAGCGCCGAGAACTGCCTAGAAAGAATTCTGAGTAGGATTAATAAGTACACAGCTAGGTCACTATTTATCTATGTCATCTCATCTCACTAATATTATATAGCCGAGAGTTTTTGAGTGTGTTTTTTACTTCTTCACAAGCAAACAGCTTTACGGATTTCGATGAAACTTAGTAAATGGGTAGACTATGTTCTGGAAGAACATAGGATCTATTCTGGGATTTTCTTTTTCTTTCTTTCCCTCTACTCTACTACGAATCTACTAGCCCGAGACAATATCTTTTTCTTTTTATTATTGATAAGTTCGCGTTTGACCACTATCTCACCTATCCAACGTAGAGCGGTTAAACCGACAAACGCTGAAAAAGATTTTACGACCAACTCACATCGAAAAAAAAACGTGTTTTTGTGTATGTATTTATATATTTGTCACTACATTTGTTACCTGTACATGGTTGACCTCCTCTCCGTCGTGGAAGAGGCAGTGCGCTGCAGTGACCACCCACTCCTGGCTGAGGAGGGCGCCGCCGCAGAAGCCCAGCTCTCCTGTCGTGCCCACGCGAGAATATAGGGCCACCTGAATTTTAGGTTTATAATAAGATGTACTAAAGTATCTACGATTCACTGTCTTAGTGTTTACAAGACATGTTTACAAGACACAACCTAGTTTATAAGACATGGTTCATTTTTTTTGTAGGCTTCTTTATTTCTTCCGTTCACAAAGCTATGTCAATATGCTTCTTGTATTTCTGCCACCTAATTTTAAACTGTGTCTGTGTGTATTGCTTGGATAAATAAATTACCTATTTTATTTTTAAAGTTGCTGGGAAATTCAGCAATTTACGAGTTATCTGGTACCATAGTACCGCATATTTTTCTCTGGTGGACTAATTCTTTAATTCCATTCAATCTCTAGCTAGAAAGCGGCACACGGTAGGTTTACAGACTTTTTTATAACTCATCACAGTAAAGTGCCTCATTATTAAATTTATAGAATAGAATAAACTTTATTGTACACCAAAATAGTAACAATTTCACAGAAACTTAAACCTATGTGCACAGCGGCGGTCTTATCGCTGAAAGCGATGTCTTCCAGACAACCTTGGGATGGAATATAAGAACTTAAACTAAATAAGGGGGTAGTCTGCGGTGCGGTACTAAACTGGTACCCTTAGTTCGAGGTTGAAAGCCATCAAATAACTACATATTTATATTTAAAAATCAATGCCACTTTTCGTTGTAATTTTATAACTCAAGATAGATACTACTCAAGATAGGTGAGCCTGTTGCTCACCTATCCAAACCAAATGTTTAGGCTTTGTTCGGACTATTTAGTAGATGGTTTATGTGAAGTTTGGTAGGGTAGAGTATAGTAGTGTAGAGTAGAGTAGGTAGGACAGAGTAGGATAGGATAGGGAATAGTAGGGTGGAGTAGGGAAAAGTGGGAGCGAAGCCGCGCGGGCAAAAGCGACATAGTAACATCTATTAAATGTTGATAATTATCCCAAAGGTTAAGGGCAATTAACTCATAAAATAAAACCGGCCAAGAGCGTGTCGGGCCACGCTCAGTGTAGGTTTCCGTAGTTTCCCGTCCGTCACAATAAGTGCCACTTATGATTTTAATAAAATGCTTGCATATACGATTATACTACAAACTTAGTCCAGAAATTATTTTGTTGAACCCTTTTGTCTTTTTGTACAAAAACTGTTCTTTCCATCAGGTTCAAAATAATTTTCCTCGAAAGTCCTTAAAAAGTTCTATTTTTCAGATTTTTTTCATATTTTCTAAACTTATGGTTCAAAAGTTAGAGGGGGAAACACATTGTTTTTACTTTTGGAGCGATTATTTCTGAAATTATTGACATTATCAAAAAATGATTTGAGTAAACCCCTATTCATTTTTAAATACCTACCCAACAATATATCACACGTAAGGGTTGAAATTAAAAAAAATCACTTTCCACTTTACATATAGGGGGGCTACCCTAATAAAACATTTTCTTCCAATTTTTATTTTATCACTTTGTCGGCGTGATTGATATACATATTGGTATCAAATTTCAGCTTTCTAGTGCTAACGGTCACAGAGATTAAGCGAGGACGGACAGACGGACAGACAGACGGACAGACAGACATGGCGAAACTATAAGGGTTAATAATATAATATATTCCACAACTATCACACAACGCCGTCTAGTCTCAAACTAAGCAGAGCTTGTGTTATGAGTAGGTACTAGACAACTGATAAACATACTTATATATATCTAAATACATACATATTATTAATTAAATACACCCAGACACAGAACAAATGATCATGCTCATCACATAAACATTTGTCCTGGGTGGGAATCGAACCCACGACCTACGGCATAGCAGTCAGGGCCACTAACCACTAGACCAACAGGGCAGTCAAAGGTTCCCAGTTGACTAAGGAACCCTAAAAACGTTAAGGGTGGAAAATAATCAAATGACTCGCGCTCTGGGTGGAGTGAGTGTTAAATTTTTACGGACTAAAACGACGTTCCAAAGCCCTATTAAGCTGCTAGCTATTGCCACTCTAGCATCATGAATACATAAGTGTCAAGACAGGATGCCACCTGCACGCATTCCTAGATTCCAAAAGTTGTCTCGTGTAATTCGGGGATACTAAAACATCTTACTAAAAAACTATGTCATCTTTTACAGACTCGTTACCAAGAAACGATTTTACATTGAAGTCACAACTTACCTGGTATGGTCTACCGTTCTGCTCAGACCTCTCGCCTCCCACAATCCTAGATGCACGCCTGGAACAGCCCCCTCCTTCACACTCATTACCACTTGCACCCAGCACTAACAAAGGCCACAGGTATATTAGTCCAGCTAACATTGTGCTGATGTTTTACTAAACACTAGTACAAAGTAGCTTGAGAGGATCAACGTGAGAAAATGCTGGTTTATCTCTTGGAGTGTCGAATTTTGAGTATTGATATCAATATCTTGATGTGATAACAGTTGATCGATAACAGGAAATAGTTTTGACCTAGTCTTATCCTATGAAGCAACTGTGATGTTGCATTGTGTGCATTATTTAGTTATTAATTCATTAAACCGCATGCGAACGCCGGCATTCGCGCACCCATTGTCTTTCTATTGTGTCTGCAATTCTCACGATTGAAAGGTTAATGGTGTAGGATTCTCAATCTTCATATAATTCCCAGTTATCTATCTTGTAGATAGAAAATTTAGTTTTTTTTTTTTTAGTGTTAGTGATTGGTAGCTGTGCTGCGTGTCTAGGGTTCGATTCTCGCATGGAAGCAATAATTGTATAACATACAGATAGTTGTTTCTGGGACTAGATTTCTTGTGTGTGAGTTTTTGTGTCTAAACACACTATGCCTAAGGTACGCTACCGAAGTTCCGCGGCTGATTTTACGTTCCAATCCCACATATTCGGCAGACATGACACACCATAAATGCCGAACTTACGGAACAGAAATTCAGTTGCGCAACTTTGTGTGTATTCAGTTTGTGAATGCACTCACGATACAGGAGTAAGTAAGTGTTGGGAAAAGTTTAAACAAAAGAACAGGAAGAAAAGAATTCATTTCACAAATAAAACCTATCCGAGCACTGTGAAACAGACCGTAACAACATAATAAAAACACAGAATTATTTGAAAACATCATTTATTTTATATTCTCATCAATAAAGAAAGTTCTTTAAAATAAAATAAGTATAAACATAGGTTTACGAAACATGCAGTGATCAATGTGGCAGCAGTCCGGCGACAACGCGTCCTTAGCGCCTCGCGAACTCCACCACACCCGCCAAATATACAATAACCATAACACGAATAGAACTAAAAATGTGTGTACGTAATATTATGAAATGTGAATTTTAGTCATATAATTATTTATTACTTATAAAAATTAACAATTTGTGAAATTGGCAGTAAAAATAATCATTACAAAATTAATGTTCATATTAGAAATACGTCATTTCGTAGAAGCACTTATGAGGCGATCAAGCATACTTACAACTTGGATTACGAAGCCACCGCTCGCCGCGCCCGCCGCGCTACAGGCCGCTCTATCGTCTACTCGCCCTTCACTAACACGAGAATCGCGAATCTAAGAAAATCTGATAATTATTATTTTAAATGCGGCATTTGTAAGCGGACAGCGGCGACCGGCAGCCGGAGAGAAGACACTTTATAATGAAAATTAAATCTAATACAATTTATGTACGTAGCTTACGTTATAATTTATCTCGCATTGCTCCGACGAAGCAAAGCTGTCGATATAATTAGTAAAATGTCAATCCACTAGGAAATCGTCTATTGAATGTAAATGCGGTTACAATCCTGTGTCGTCTTAGCTAAGTTAAATATTATCAAATGCGATAGTCAAATTCCGTCGATTGGTAGTACACATTGGTCATTAATAGTTTAAAACTTTTTTTTTATTATTTTTAATTTGAATCATTAGTAAATCGCACGACATACATTTCTAGTTCAACTGAATTTACATTACACTAGCTCCATTTTTTAAATATAAATAATTAAAATATATATATTCTCAATCTGAATTTAAACACTAAAATCATCTATGTATAAATAGCGACGCATTTAGAATTTTATTATAATAATATGTATTTCATTTAATCATATCGTTTCATATCATAACAATTACACTTTCGAGGGGTGGGATCGTACATACCTGGATAAAATCTACTATAATATCTTCAATCTTCGATACGAATACCGAACAATAAATACGGTTTACGAGGGCGAACGATCGAACACTCAGATACCGAACAGTCTCAAATAACGTTTCGTACGCAACAAAAAAATAATATTAATAATAATAACATTGAACCGTTGACGGTCGATAATGCCGCGAGTCGACAATTTCTTCATTAGCAAAGCTTACAGCTGCAAGCGTCGTGAGAAATGCGCGGCGGCCGTCGGAGCCGCGTGCCTGGCGTGCGAGCACTGCACGCGGAGCGAGGACGCCGCGCCGTCACGACCACTCGCTCCACACGCTCCTAACTGTTTAGCTGCAAACGTTACCACACATTACTTACACATCAAACAATTCGATGAAAAAAAAAGAAAGCATAAAAAATCGCAAGCAAGAGTTACTCTCTATAGTCGATTCGCGTTAGGAAAATAGTGACGCATCAGTGCTACTGCAAAATAAAGGCGTATCTATAATGGGTTAAAAATTAAACTATTAATATTAAAGCAAACTTTTTGTTACACATTATGTTCAAATACTAAGTAATTATTTTAAAAGATTATTGTAATTGTCCAAAATTTTACGAATAGGTGAGTTATTAGTTTTAAAAAAATAACAAAAGACGCGTCCATACTCTCGGAAGGGTCAATGTAAACGCGACTTTCAAATTTGCGATGTTCTCATAGGTCAAAACAATGAATCACTATTTTCTTAAAGTAAATAGACTATAAATTAGTAAAGCGAATAGGGGCCGTAAAGACGCCAGGGTTAGTCAAAGATGTATGCAAATGTAACTAATGAAGTGTGTCGAAAGTTAAAAACTATAACGATCGTTCATTACCGACCAAATGATCTCAATAAGTCGTATGTTTAATAGATAGGAGTGTTAACACTGGATATGACGAACAAAGTTAATACGACATGGAATGATGAGCTTAATTATAAGCTATAACTGAAGACATGACTATCAATGGCCATAATATGATGAGGCGAGGTCTTCATTATCCCGTTATTAAAAATAGAGAGTTAGTTTTGTATGGTTCGATCTTTTCCTTACACTGCAACAACTGTAGCTTCAATAGGACATAATACGGTCTTATTAGTGACAAAACCAAAAACGACGACCTATATTAATAATATGATAACACATAATGTAACCCTCGATGAAGACACTAAAAGGACTGCATAAGACTGGACTGGAATATGGATTAAAGTGGAACATTTACACTCGAGACGAGTTTGTCGAAATCCCAAAACCCACCTATCTGATATAGAAATACCCACATGCCGCATACTAGCAGTTCTCTATGGTGAACAAAGGAAGGAGATGAGAGTAACTGGCGCCTCCTCAAGCGCCAAAGAGCGAAGCCTAATTAAGAAAAATAAAACGATGTCTTTAGAGTGATTTTATGGATTTGATTCCGCCAACAGGCTGGAACGAAGATGATGTAATAGGCCTATGATTTTTTTGAAGATTTTTTTGTAAAGAAAGAAAGAAAGAAAGAAAAACGTTTATTCGTGCCTCACACAATAATATAAACTAAAAATACACAATGAAAAGGAAAAAGAAAGATATAATCAGTGCGAGGCCAAAAAGGCACCTAACTCAGCATATGCTACGTTATTTAAAACGATAAATAACGCAGCGCTAATATTCTGTTAGGGCCTGCTGTGACGGCTTTGGTCCTTTCAGATGGAAAAATTGCAGAAAATTCTCCAAACTTGATCGTCATTTTATCCAGCTTCCTTAACAGCTCCTATTTAACTGAGGCCTGATACCCTGACGCCCTGCAAGGAAGAAAACTAGGACACAAGAGAGACAGCTTGATACTAGTGTTGCAATATACAGTGCCTTTTTAATATATTGACGTTACTTCAGATATTGTGGATATTGGTATCCAATAGCAAACAATGACATGATTTAATAAAACAGTCTAAATAAACAGCTCAGTAGGGGGTCATAATACCGACTAGGGCTATAGGGTAATTGCGGGATGCAAAGGGAAAATAAAGGAACCTAATCGGGTTTTAGTTTTTAAATTCTGATTTTTCTTCACACACGGTAAGTGGTATTATTTGATAATTTCCCCCATAATCAGACTAGCTCTTTTTTCGTTGTTAAATCAAATT